>OY750775.1:11200000-11915000 GCA_963556745.1 Catoptria pinella | reverse complement strand
GAAAAGTGGCCGGAACACATTTATAATTACGCACTCAGATTTAAAAAATCTTGAGAAAACATGATATGTGCGAGCGAGAGAGCGCAAAACGTGGACGGACTCTTTAACATTTTAACATTTTTTTTCTTAAAAAAGAGTGTTTACCCTTGAATCAATTTAATTTTGAGATAAATTTTATGCGTTGTTCGTTGAACAGGATGGATTCGGTTCGGACCCGTTCGCCCCGAGCACCGCCGCGGACCCGTTCGCGGGCGATGCGTTCGCGCCCGCTGACAATAAGAATAAGGCTCACGATGAGGTAAGTAAACTACACATTTCATATATATCTTTAGGGATTTCACCGATATTTTATATTACCTAGTAGACGAATAAAGTGTGTTTTTGCAGGATGTAATAAAATTGATCATTAGCGTTTAGTCGTTACATTGCAGAGTTCTTACGAAAAGTATATCTGTAACATTTTGTACAGAGATGTTGTATAGCATTAATCGACAAGTATTATACCTTTATTAGCTGCGTAACAAATGAGATAAATGAGAACATTTTCTCTAAGACCTAGATATCTATAACAAAATATTGTTAGCCACTTCAAAATTACAAATATTTGGAAAAAGTTCGATTTGTCGGTAGCTTAGATGCTACATTTGTTATTTTAATATATTTTAAGCTGTCTCCTGCGACACTGTTTTGTGTTTTCTAACACCTAACATCAAACATCTAACAAAATATGGGCGTGGCCTAACTGTTTTGTTAACTCAAACAAGCAAATATGTTATCCGAGGCGGACGGAAAACATACCCGTGTTCGCCTGCGCGGGGAGGGGTAATTTAATTTCGAGTACGTCTTTCGTCCGAAGTCATTTTGTCGATTAGGTCGATGTTTGTCAGATGTCGTGTTTAAAAGTGGCAGGAGACTGCAATGTTTTGCTAACATGTTCTGATAATATGTTTTGTTAATTTGTTTTGTTATTTTTAGGCGTAGGAGACACGCCATTAGATATCCTAATATGTAACATTTAATGTGTGTGATAATACATTATTATTATTACTAGCTCCGTTAGCTGAACTAGCTCTTAGGTATTCGCTCGTTGCCCGTTCACGTAGCTTATCCAAGTGGTGGATTAAAAATATGATTGTTCCGCCGTCCTTAGGCGGTCTATAGTCCGTTCGCGGTGCTCCACGCCCCCACACGCGACCGCTGCGCCCCGAATATTTGCAGAATTATAACTGAAATCGCGCGTTAATGGGTAATGTCTGGAAAAAATAATGGGTAGGAATAAGCTCCTCTGTTAATAGGAAAACGAACTAAAACAGCACGCAAATGTGACACCGTCTCTGACAAAACAAAAAGCGATTCTGTATTTTGAAATTAGAATCCCCACATTAATATTTTTATCTGTGTATATAACTATTTTTTCCAAATTCAACTTTAAATAGTAAGGAAGAGTACTTTGTACAAAATAAGCTCCCAGTTTGAAAGTGGGGCGTTATTTCGAGGTGCCGTTTTTAAGACTGACCAGACATGCAGGGTTGATCGAAGATTAGCACGTATAAGGTTCAGTGTATGATTGTGTCGTCGCGTCCCCCGTAGGCGTGGGAGGCGGACCCGTTCGCGGTGCTGCACGCGCCCACGCGCGCCTCGCCCACGCCGCGCCTGCCGCCCAAGCAGCCGCCGCCGCGCCCCGCGCCGCCGCGCCCCACCCCGCCGCACAAGGTACCCACCCACCACCTGCGGACACTACACACCACACTACACCACACCACACTACACTAATCTACACTACACTACACTACACTACACTACACTACACTACACTACACTACACTACACTACACTACTCTACTCTACACTATACTACATTACACTACACTACACTACACTACACTACACTATACTACATTACACTACACTACACTACACTACTCACTACACTACACTACTCTACTCTACACTATACTACATTACACTACACTACATTACACTATACTATACTACACTACATTACACTATACTACACTACACTACACAGCTTCATATTTTTTAAATAACTAAAATGCTACAAAATAATCATTTTTTAGTTTAACTTTAATGGGAAATTGACATCATTCTCTAGTTAGCTAATTACAAAACTGAAGTTTCCATATATTATGATGCTAGCAAATTATGACAATTTCTTAAACAATGTCGAGTAGCTTTAAGCTAATGTTTAATTTTCAGATTTTGTTTGTTCCCCAAATTGTTTTGGTAATGTGTTTACCCCTCCCGTCCCGCAGCATGTCAGTGGTTTACTAATAGTACAGTTAATTTATCTAATATTTTACCTTTAACGCTGCAGAGAAAGTAAAATGTACGTAAACCCTATTAGTGCACGTTTTGGTTGCGTACACGCACGTTAAAATTTTGATCAAATATGACGGCGCTTTTTTAGATTGTTTTTTTAGATTGTTTGTGTTAGTATATGTATAGAGAATGGCATTTTATTGTTTTTGTTCGCTTGTTTGTTATAAAATGTCAGTCTCTTCTTTATGATCCTCAAAATGGTTGAACATTACCTTAATTTAAGCCAAGTATGATTTATTTTAATTGTATGTTGAATAAATTTTTACTTAGTGATTTACAAAACATATTGCTGGGCGATTTTACTTTCTCTGTTCTGTTTTGTTGAATGCCATTCTCTTAATAGTGTTTAATGTCACATCTTTGATAATCCTTTTTTCATTTGTAGGATCTACCTTTATTTGTGCAAAGTAACGTTTAGTTTGTGTGTACATTGAAATTGTTGTCTGTTTTATATGGTCTCCATGGTATGGTGTGGGTTTCCGTTTTTATTTTCCTTGTAGATAAAACTGATTTGGAATTGGTAATTCTTATTTTGCATTTCGGACTTGTATTTTATCAATAGATGTGACATTTATGTTGCTTTTTGCTGGCTTTCTTTTGTAGTTCATTTTTCATATCACACCATTTAGTATTGTTAATTTAATTATTATCTTATATACCGCACGATCTGCATTGGTTTCACAGTTTAGATTTCACGGATTGTGAGCGCCTATGATATGTTAGTATTGCACGTTTTTTATTATTTTATTTAAAAAGGCATCTTGCTGCTTCTATATTTTATCCTCCTATTGATTTTATCACCTTTTATGATTCAGTTCATTTTTATTTATTGAAACCATTATCTTCTCTAACTTACGTGTATAATACAATAACATTTATTAATATTATATTAAACATTGCGCGACTTCATATTATTATGTCCTATTTTAAAACAAAGATGACATTTTATCAAATGTCGGTTGGTCGGAGTTGAGGTCGCGCGGTGAGACGTCACATGTCACTGCCACTAACATGCTAACCACGGCTCGTGTGCTTGTCCCCACATTGCAGCGCTAAGCGGACGCGGCGTCGGCGAGGGCGACACGTGCGTACACTCTATCTCTCTCCCCCACAGCCGACTAGCGCACCCTCTCACTCACCCGTTTGTTGCGTCCAGGCCCGCGCGGCCAGCGCCATGGACTTCACCGAAGACCCGTTCAAGGACTACCGCTACGAGGACCCCTTCAACATCGCCGACCCGTTCGCGGACGCGCCCGACGCCGCCCGACCGCCGCGCGCCGCCTCCCTCGCCGCATTCGACACCGACGCCTTCTTCTCCCCCCCTCCTACAGTCAACGGTCGGAACCCCCCCACGCGCGGAGGCCGGGTTTCCGCTCCCCCTATCGCCGCCGACCCTTTCCCCACCGCTCGCCCCGACGACTCGTGGGCGGCTTTCCCCGTCGACAACTGGGCCGCCGACGACGCCTGGGCCGGTCCGACCAAAACCGACACCGAAGCCGACGCCTGGGCGACGAACACCAACCGAAACTCGAACACGTCAAAAACCGACAACTGGGCGAACAAGACCGACACCCGAGCGAAGGACGACTGGGCGGACTGGTCGACCGACCACAATAAAAACTTGAACGAAACGTGGCCGTCGAGTACGTTGCCTAGTAAAAAGGAGAAGAGTCCGAAGCCGGTGAAGTACGCGAAGTCGTTGGTGCATACAATAGGCGGGATCGGGCGTAGTAGGAAGAAGGGCGGCGGCGGCAGTGGCGGTGGCGGCGGCGGTGGCGGCGGCGGTGGCGGTGGCGGTGGCGGTGGCGGTGGCGGCGGCGGTGGCGGTGGCGAATGGGGACTGCCATCAGAAGAGCAGCAGTGGGCGTGGGCGGCGGCCGAGTCTCGCCGGTTGCAAGCCGCCGCCGACGCCGCTAGGAGACAGGAAGACGCCGAATTGCAATTAGCACTTGCCATCTCTAGGCAAGAGAAGTGATCGACCCATACTGGACTAGACGAACGACGTCCCGAGCTTACGAGTCCCTCGTTCATCCTACTGACGAAAGCGGTTTAGAACTATAATGGCCTATGGCTAAATAAGAAGGAATTAAAAAAAACATTAGTAATGCAAAATTATTACGAAAGTCCTACCTACGCCCTCGCGTATTTTAGTTTGATTAATCGATATGTATTTATGTCAATCAAATTTTAATGATTTCTATGTATTGAAGTTCAATATTGGACAACAGTATTCGTCTATAACCGCTAGTGATCTATGGGTCGTCCTTCGTCTCCGGCGAGACCTGTCCGTATATGCATTTCGACTGCTGCGTCCCAAGTCGGTACGAGATTATTATTTAGTGATACGTCGATCAGCATTCCACTAACGTGTGCGCACGTCTCGATGAAGGGTTCATTAAAAGCTAAGAAAAGTTCACTCTTCATTGAAAACAATAACAACGACACTAATTCAGCTATATAAAAAAATATCAATTGTTTTAGCGTTATTGGCATATCTTATTATTAGCAATTATTAACATTAACAGGACATTGTCGCTAGTCAATTTGATATAAAACGTTGGGGTTCCCGAACAAATGCCGAGTCTGGGCGTCAATAAACTAGTGTTGCAAACATTTAGACAAATCTGTCATTACACGAGATCTAAGATCCGGCAGTCTAAAATTTATTCTATGAGTTATTAAAGTCTATAATGGCATTATAGAATCTCCTCGCAACTTCAAATGACAGAATTTTCTAGATGTCTGTGACGATTTGTAATACTGTATTATATTGTTATCTGCGAACCGAGGCCTAACTGCTGCTTCACTGTGTATAGTCTGTTAGTCTTAAGAGGAAACATCACTCGAGAGAATAGAAAATTCCAATGGAAAGTAGACAAAATCAAAGTTTCGTAGTCCCCTGTTTCCTCCTCCAAAACTGGACCGGTTTAATTACTGTTTTCATAAAAAATATAGAGAAGATTTGCCTGTATTCCTATGTTTTTCTTTTTACATAAAATTTATTATTGAAAGAGAAATTAATCTTCAATAACCTAAAAATGTTTGCCATTGTTTAGACATCCAGCAATCAAATTTGACGAGATTATAAAAAAAAAGCAAAACATAGGAACACAGCTAAAGCCTTTCTTTATTTTTTTGACGAAAAGTAATTAAATCGGTCTAGTTTTGGAGGAGGAAGCAGGGGACTACGAATCGTTGATTTGTCTACTTCCTGTAGGATTTTTTCAATTCTCTCAACCGTGTTGTTTTCTCTCAACTTTTATTATATTATGCATGAAACTTATCGCAATATGTATTCTTATGAACGTGCGTATAACATTTTTATTTCACTATGGTATTTAGACTACAAAACTGCCAATAAATGGTATAAGATACGCGAAATCAATGGTAGCACTGAATTCTTAATAAGTACGTTGAATAAATGTGAAGGATCTTTGTTATTGTTTATCTTATCACAAATGTGTCACAGTACTTTATAATTATTATCAAGTCCAAGACCCTAATAGCATGACCATCGAAACAATACTATATCGCGTGATATAGCATTTTATCGACACTCAACTGTCAAAATCCATTGTCTTTTGACAGTTAAACGTGATAAATCGCTATATCATAACGCGTTTCGGTGGACATGCTAGGGGAGCAGAGATGAATTTATGCAGCTCTAAGTATGTTCATCCTTACCTATGTTATTTAGTAAACAGTTTTTGATAGTAACAGTTGTCATACGTCTTTTTAACTAAAATCGTTATTAAAAAATATATTGTCCTATTAAATTAAGTTGTCATTAATATACTACTTTCGTAATCTGTGTGTTAATAATCATTTGTTGTATTTTAAAAATGAATGTTTCAATAAAGAGTTGGGTGAAGATTGTTTACCAAATAAGACAAGTAAGGGTAAACAGACTATAGAAAGGTCTTTCTTGTTTACTACAGTGCTATAAGTAAATATATACTTGTAAATGCTGTATAATCTGTATTTTTGACAAACCTGTCTGGATATTATAGATGTACATTTTCTTTCAAGAAATTATGATATTCATTAATAGTTAACGTAATAACTTTGTATAAATCGAATAGTTATTGTTTTAGTGTATTTTGTATAAAGTTAATAATGCATGACTGTCGAAGTACAACTTGTGCATTTCACTGTATGTTTTTTGTTAATTTGTTATTTGTTTCATTATGTTGGCAATGTTTGAATGTGGTTGTAACTCGTGGTACACACCTTATAATGATATACATATGTCCAAAGTTATACCGATCGACCACCGAATGCTCAAATAAAAGATTCGTGTATAATAAATTAATGTAATAATGTTTCTTTATTTTATTTACTGAATGGTTATCATATCGCGCTGTTTGTATTCTGTAGTGCCTTTTGCTGTCTATGTCGTCTTCTCTTTCTTGCGTATATACGAGTGAGTAATAAAGATAATGTGGTTACTTAATTGGACACGATCGCTAAAAAAAGATGAATGTTTCTGTAAAAATGGGTCGTTACTTTGAATGTTTTACTGATTATTAAAAACTAAAAAAATAATAAAAAAATGTTGCAATCATAAGAAATTTTCTACCAAATTGGTAGATTTTAGTTAGCTATTTAGAATTGCATCACTTGCTTATGTGCGCACGGACCCTACGCGCCGCCTCGGTACAATAATTAAAATAAGTAGCACATTCTTGTCGAGACATATATTTATATCTACCACGATTGTCCTTGGACACTGGAATGTCTCCACAAGCAGCCCCTAGTGTAGGTTATAATAATATGTAATTGTAAACTAATTGTGTAACTATATTTGAAATACCAGTGTGTTTATGGGTAAATATTATCCTAAAGTTGTTATCTCTTTCTTAGGCGCTGTTGTTTGTGGTTCGCCGGACCGTGTGGCACAGTGGCACTCTATACTCAAACAAATATTTTCTCATTGGCTACACTTAGTTCGTTCATTTTGTTAAATGTATAGATAATGCTATTCAACTTTAGATATTAAAGAAAACTTATAGTGTAATTGTTGTGATGTAATATTATTTTAAACAATTATTAAGTTGTTGAATTTTATAATAATTCTATTTTAGTAAGTCTTGTCAATTCAATTTCTGATGTCTGAATAGAGTGGAGATGTATATTTTATGTAGTTATTTATTCTTGTGTGTCATTGTACGCGGTCCGCGATCCGTCTGTTATCAAGTATACAGTATATTGTATGTACTTCAGTACTAGCGGAATAAACTTTGATTCTTGACGTTGGCGTGTATATGTGTATTTAAAGGCTAAATTAACGGAAACGACTAAAGAACAATGGCCACTTCCCATACAAGCGGTGACCTGTCAAAAAGCTTTTTTTAATGTTAAATGATTGATGATAAAATTATATTTGAATAGTTGTTATGACCGTAGAACACTAGTATTTATTGAATTTTAATTTGACTATCGGAAAAATGTGTAATGGTAAAATTAATGTTCTAATAACAATGACTTCAATTACACACACAGAAGTCTTTGTCTAATAATTGAAATTATTGCTTATCAATTGAATTGAATTTTCTGCATTGCCGATTTTTATTCTAGTTAGCAATTTATAAATAACAATAAAAATGCCACTTTATGAGATAGATTACTTCTCTGTGCATACACTATAATTGATAAAATTATTATGACAGGTCAGAAATGGGCATCCTTCTTTAGTAAACATACAGGTATGATAAGTTGGTAGTGACGGTGTGCGGTACATGGCAACCAATAGAATAAAGAATATAAGCTTCTTGTTGGCAATCAATACTGACCTAACACACAACAAAATGTAAACATTAAGTTGCGGTGGAGAGGAATCGATAAGAAAATTAATTATTAAGCAGTAGCATGTCAGTTTATTTAGAACTGTTAATTTTCTCTGATTGAGTTATCCATGAGGTATTGGAAGCAAAGTTTAAGGCATCTGACTTAGTGGTAACCCAGTGTGCTGCTGTGTGTACTTTAAACTTTATTTATTTAGTACAAAAACAATATTCATATGAAAAGAATGGACAGAAGTACACACGACGGCATTACAGACTACATGTTGACCTTATGACCGTCTTTATGCTGTATGTAATAAAAGCTGTTTTGGCAGTTCAACTTAACTTTACGTGCTCTCGTGTGTACAGTCACGTCTAAAAATATGTATACTGTTTAGAACTTTGTCACTTTGATGTAGTTGACATTTGTCTTTGATTTCCGTTCAAAAAAGTAATTGATTTTAGAGTGACAGAGTTCTAAACTGTATACATATTTATAGACGTGACTGTACAAGGGCACAGTTATTTCATATTGAAATTTCTTCCACTGCAACTTTCCAATTTCATGGAAATTATTTATTCTTATATATCTCTTACCAAGCATTTATGATTGATTTATTCACCGCATTAAATTTTCTATGAATTTCTACCAGATTATTCGAGGCATTCGTTCTACAATGTATTTCAGAGTATTATTTTTACTGCCTAAAAACTGATCAGCTTGTCGCGCGATATTTTTGTTGTTAATTAGTTCTTCGTCAGATGTTACGATGCTAAGACCGTGAGTTTTATACCTAAAGATTAGGCAATACATAAAACCCCTTACTAATAAAGATTGTATAGCAGATGTATAAGTTACACAGTGTTTTGTCCCTTTCTTTTTAATGTTAAACTTAAATAGTTTGACAGAGAGTCACCACTGTGTAATTTATACTTACATCTGCTATACAATCTTTATTTGTATGGGGGTTAAAGTGTAGGCAAGATGGAAACCTTTCGTGCATTCGATTTTCTTAAGAGTAGCTTTATCTACAAATCTTATCGACAGTCGATTGTTTAAACATATGGCCACAGATAATTACGGCCTTGCCAAATGATTTTAAAACACTGTTTAATTCAGACACTGTTTAAATGTAATGCCGTCCCTTTCAAACAATACTGTCAAAAAAGTGACAGCATCACATTTAAACAGTGTCTAAGTTAAACACTTGTTGAATAGTTCTTTAAAATATTTTGTAGTAAGGCCGTTAGTGAACGTGATTTATGGCTTCGTGTAGCTATGTCGTCCACCTTAAGGCATATTGTTTAAAATTTTTAAGTTTCTGTCGATTGAAGTTTAGAAAAGTCAATATCATTGAAAAATAAAAGGTAACTGAAAATAATGTTTCAGACACTTGTCTGAAACATTTTTTTAACTTTAATTGCTTTAGGTGATTTTGTTACAGTCAAAAAGTTTTAACTGAACAATCCGGAAAGTGACCACCGAGGGTTCCGTACAAATTTGTAGGTACTTAAATAAAGACTATATTTTTTATGATTTAATTACAAATGTATAGTTTACAGATTTTTCCCTGTACTTGTAGTATAAGACAATATTACTTGCCAAATTTCATAGTTCTAGGTCAACGGAAAGTACCCTATAAATTTTGATTCCCTTGAGAGTGCCGTAATATGCGTTTCTTGCGGCATAAACGGCCTTTTGCTTTTTTTTTGTTAACTTAAAAGTTTTTTTTTTCCCCAGCTTCTAGGGACTGTAGACTAGTGCATGGTTTTAATTTCAACTCGATACCTCCACGCGTTCCCGAGATAAGGGCCTTGAAGACAGACGGACAGACAGACAAACAGACGGACAACAAAGTGATCCTATTAGGGTTCCGTTTTTTCCTTTTGAGGTACGGAACCCTAAAAAGATAAGAAAAGCCTTAAACTTAAATCTTCATATTTGTATGAAATATCTATCACAAATAATTAAGGCTTAGATAAACGATTATAAACATTAATGCCTTGGTTATGTATGATGTTATCTAAAGCGCATCGGTGTAGCCATTGAAATGTAAGTAACGAGTTATAAACGTCGGCGGTGTTAAAATTAGACTTGTAGTGTGGATGTATGCGTGGAGTATCGAAAAATGTACCAGTGTTCGGGTAATTTTTAAGCTGGCAATACTGTTTTAAACGTTACTTAAGCGTATCATTACTCTATTGCCTAGTAAGGTGTGAGGAAAGTTCATTTTGTACTTACAGTAAAGCTGGTCGCACATTTGTCAGCATTGTACGCGCTCGACGCTCGCTGAAAAGCTCGCACTCGCACGTTTCACGCGCACCATACGCGCCGCATTTCTCTCAGTAAATGCTACTTAAGGTGACGCATCGTTAATCTATTTTCGTATCGACTGTCTCGCTCAAACTCTCGTAAATTACACTTAACTATCTCACTCATGGCAAGCAGTTTTGCGACGCCAAACCGGGTTTTTTCGTTTAAATAAAAATCTATAATGTATTTTAAAAAATCCAACTGGCATTTTAAGATGTCTGCTTAAACTAATCTAGTAAGAAAATTTAAAGGCTTAAATCGATCAGGTCTGTCTGTAAAATGCAAATCTCTGTTTTAAAAGAGGTTTCTTTAATGTTTTTTTCTCGAATCGTGTTTCTGCAACTGACAAAATAAAGTCAATGAAATAAATTATCAGGTTATTAAATATCACTTTTATATGTAATGTAATTGATGAGAAAAATCGAGATCCCTGTCACCAAAAAGTCCGATGCGTCCTCTTAAGCTGGATACTCCACAGAAAGTGGCGCCCTTAAAGGTTTTTAATTAAATAAGTTGTTAATAAAAAAGGATTTTAATAAAAATGGGTTCGGACATTTATATGTGAACAACTACCTGTCCGCCATTTTAAAAAATAAAATTATGGCGCCTCTGATAAAAGTTAATCGATAGAGAGCTTCATAACAAACAAAAAGTAATAAGTTAAAATATTATAATTTATAATTAATTATTTCTTGTGATGTATTCGGATTAATACAGTATTTGTCTAGGGTTCTAAAACTAAACTTCTAAAGAATCCAAAATACTAAACCAATTCAAAATAAATGCCAATTACATTTTTTCATACAAAACTGTAAATCGCATTAATTTGTATTTGGTTTGGTATTTTTTATTTAATAGAACCGACAAATACTGTCTTAATCCGAATAACTTCACAAGAATAGTTAATTATGCTCAAATTGCAAATCATTTTGGTATTAAGTTTGTATAGGAAGTTCACAGTCCGTCGGCCTCTTAAATGCGGCGCGTACTTCACTGAACAAATATCTTGTGTTGTATCGTACTGGAGGCTAGTTATTTAACCACTCGGTAATTGAATGTACACACAACGGCACCTCGGATTTTACATGTTGACCTTGAGACCGCCCTTATGCCTTACGTAATAAAAGCTGTTTTCGCAGTTTAACTGTATAACCTGACGTTCTGTCGTGTGTACCTACACTGACCTTAACCAATTTAGCAATGACTCGTGGTATTGTGCGGTTAGTGCGGTAGTATAAGTGTCGGACCTTTATAGAAGCAAATAATACTAGAACATAATATAGAAGCATGCTTTTCACAAACGATGTTGGCTGCCACTTATGGTAGTTTTTTCCCAGCTTTTTATATGCAACGAAAATAACGAAATATGTAAGTTTTGCACTATCGGTGTTCACGTTGAAACTGTATCCTGGCCTACACGGCTTTAATTTGTGACACGTCTGTTGAGTAGATGATAATAATAATATGTTTATCATTAATTTATTTATATTATTTATAAAATGTGTCTTGAAAGACATTTTGATGGCATGTTCTATTACTGATGAGTTGTTAATAGCTAATAAATATTTTGTAGTAAGGCTATTATTGCTTGCATTGATTTCTCAAAAAAGGATATTTATTAAAATACTTACATTATAGTACAATGTACCTCATATCATAATTTGTTTTGCGTCGAATGGATTGTTCTAAGAGGGAGGTTATATACAATCAGTCTGCCGCCAGTCCATTCATCAGTCTGGTTAGCCTGGCGGTAGACTGATCGTATAAATAACCCTCTGACTGGCGGCAGACTGATTGTGTAATCTCCCACTAAGATACAATAACTACTTATAGTATAAAGTCAATCCTTGTGATTAAGGGCCTGTTTCACAATCAAAAAGAGAATTCTGAGTAGCTTACTTGACAGATGATTTGACATATTTTTCATATCACAACTGTCAAATCATCTGACAAGTAAGCTACTCAGAACTTACTTTTTGATTGTGAAATATGCTCTAAGAATAATTATTATTGTAAGTACGGTCACGTACAAAATATAAATGTACCTACTTATACCTGACACGAACATCAACTAGGATTTATTTCTAAATCCTTATAATTAAGGCCTGTTTCAAAATCAAAAAGTAAGTTCTGAGTAGCTTACTTGACAGATTATTTGACAAATTATTTGTCAAATTATCTGTCAAGTAAGCTACTCAGAACTTACTTTTTGATTGTGACACAGGGCTTTAGTCAAAAGACATTGGGTTGTCGTTTTTGAATCCGAATAAAATATCTTATTTGTTAAAATAAACGCAATCATAGAGTTTGAAAATGTATTTTCTGAAAAAGTGTTTTGTTTCTATTGTTCAACGTTATTATTTTGATGACACTAAAATAAAACGTAATCCAAGATCTTGCTAAAATGTATACTTAATTTTATACGTGATGGTACATAGATATTTTCTAATTGTGACACTGAGTGGCTCCCTTCATACAGCCTGAAGCTCATTTTGTAGTATCTAGGCGTTAAGGGATTTCTACACCTTCCGACTTAGGATGTCTGGCCAGCCAGTCCGACAGCAAGTCTTTAGAGTTCAATATTGTACTAAATTTATGTATTGATAGTTCAATATTGTCCAAAATTTAGAAAACCGGACAGGTCAAACCGGGAGGTGTGGATACCTCTTTAGTTGCTTACTGGTTTATGGGAGAAGCCTTTCTGTTTGTCACAAAATAAATACAAAAAGATATTATAAACATAATCTAATGATTAGCTTTACGATGTTACTGGTATCACATATCGCCTGTTACATATAATCGTTAGCCGTGATTTGCTTTTTGTTATACGCTTCGGCATTTTTCTATCTCTGTCACTTTCTCTCGCATATTAAACTTCATTAGATAGAGTGAGAGAGTTGCACTGCAGCAAGTTTCGCTATTTCGTGCTATAAAACATTTGAAACGGTGGAAAATTCAGAAGCATGTGTGTCTTTACTTTACATGTAACTAAGCTGATGATTGTATTTTCTATAAAAGCTTTTAATTTAAATATTTTGATGGTCGATGTAATTCTGTGCTTAAGATAAGTTTACTACAAACAGAGTTTTGTTCCCACTTGTTCTACTGGGCAGTTCTACCGTAGAACTAATGGTACTTATTTTTTCTCATTAATGCTACGATTTAGTACTTTGTGGTAGGACTAATGAGAAAAAGTCTCATTAGTTCTACCGTAGAACAATGGTACTTGTTTTTTCACATTAGTGCTACGATTTACTACTTTGTGGTAGGACTAATGAGAAAAAAAGTCTCATTAGTTCTACCGTAGAACAATAGTACTTATTTTTTCACATTAGTGCTACGATTTACTACTTTGTAGTAGGACTAATGAGAAAAAAAGTCTCATTAGTTCTACAGTAGAACTGAACAGTAGAATAAGTGGGAAAAAAACCAAACGGATGGTATAAATTGTTCTCGCACGTCGTAGTAACATGCAAGATTAGACAATTCTACTAGGTACTATATATAAATTATGGTTAAATTATAAAATAAATGTTTATATAAAGAAGTTGTGTACGTTTGTTATAATATAGCGTGTACGACCAAGTAAAATTATTATTGAATGTCGGTACTCCGGGGTTGCGATTGATTATGAAGTAGCGAATAGTAGCTCTGACGACCTAATTTGTAAGGAGATTGTGTATGAATTTTGTTTGAAGGCTGTGTTTTGTTGCGAGGACGCAATGTCGCTTATACATAGTACATAATTTATTTTTGCACTGGTCACACTGGCTGCTTCTATGTTGGTTAAAATATATTTTTTAACTTTAACAAACTATCAAATTGTAACTTGGAACAGCCAGGTGGAATTTATTATTATTTTTATGTGGAATTTTATTGGAAAGCCAGTTGAGTACCAGCGTTCGTGCATTCGTCATTACCTGCTGACATGTATTCACTGTAATGCAACTATGATATTATATTAATATGGAAACAAACAATTCCTGAGATAATAAAAAGGAAAAATACGAAAATGAGTTTTATTTTTTAACCTTACATCAGGGATGCACAGACTACGGCCCGCGGGCCGCATGCGGCCCGCCGGTCGAATACTGGTGGCCCGCCGACAGCAAAAATAATACTCTCGTACATTCGAAAATATTGAGTTCTATTCCAGAATAAAACCAATAACAAATGTTCGAAAAGTAATTTGAATCTCGCGCGCGCGCTCTATCAATCTTATCGGTGCGCCGTGCATGCGTCGGTAACAGCGGTCGGTAATGTTCGTGCTGATCTCGGTTAAATTCGTTTTCTTGAGGAAGCGCGCCGCGTTATACTGTTCGAGCGAGCGAGATAGCAATAGTCCCAAATTACCGATAGCTCGCGTAGGTAGATACACGAAGCTTCCAGAGTCGGTTTCGAGATTTCTCCAGACAGTTTTCGACTCTATGCGCGTGGTATAAAAGCCACGCTAACCGCAGCGACCGACAGTTCGGTTTTAATTTGAGTAAAGTGTCGTTAGTTCTAGTGTAGATTTTAACTCGACTAGCCGGTGTCATAATTATAATATATTTTGATCCACATTCAACGTAGATTTCCCGTCAAGTGCCGTGTATAATTGTGTTGTGAAATCGTAAGTAAAACTGTTATTAATTTTATCTACATATTTTATCAATTATTTTTGGTAATTAATTAGGAACTGTAATTGGTTTTAGGTGCTGTGGTAATCCTAGTCAGGATTAAAACGCAACATGGACATGCCAGGAACTAGTAAAAAACGTAAGGTTAAAGATGAAAATCGGCAGTTTCAAGAAATTTGGACTGAGAAATACTTTTTTGTATGGTCGCATAACAAAGTCGTTTGTTTAATTTGCAAGAATTCTGTTGCGATTGCAAAGGAATATAATGTAAAAAGGCACTATGAAACGCAGCATCCTACTTTTACGAAGTTTACAGGCGAATTAAGAAAGCAAAAAGTTTTGTCTTTAAAACGGGAGCTTATTGGTCAACAAGCTATGTTTACAAAACCCATTCAAGATACAGAAACAGCTACAGAAGTTAGTTATGAAATTTCTCGAATGATAGCAAAGCGGAGTCGCCCCTTCAATGATGGGGATTTTGTAAAAGAATGCATAGAAATTGCCGCTAAGAAAATGTGTCCAGAAGCAGCAAAAAAGTTTGAGAAAATTCAACTGAATCGTATGACCATCCAAAGACGAATTATGTCTTTGTCAGATAATATTGCGGAACAATTAAATGAAAAAACTAAGATAATTGATTTTTTTTCATTAGCACTCGACGAATCCACTGATATTAGTTCCACAGCTCAACTTCTTATATTCATACGAGGTGTTACTCAAGATTTTGAAGTCTTCGAAGAGTTATTAGGAATGTGTTCATTGAAAGGTCAAACCAGAGGAGTTGATATACTCAATGTACTTTTGGACGAGTGTTCAAAAACTGATTTGGACTTATCGAAATTATCGGGAGTTTCGACTGACGGTGCTCCTTCGATGATTGGTGTCAATTCTGGGCTAGTTACTTTGTTGAAAAAGCATTTGCAAGAAAAAAACTTAAACGCTGAAGATCTCATGCAGTTTCACTGCATTATACACCAAGAAGCCCTCTGTTCTAAAAAAATTGAATTTGAAAATGTCATGAAAGTGGTAGTTTCGACTGTGAATTTCATAAAATCACGAGGACTCAATCACAGGCAATTCAAACAATTCCTTGATGACATTGAATGCGAACATGGAGATTTACTGTATTATACAGAAGTAAGGTGGCTAAGTCGTGGATTGACACTGGAACGATTTTTAAATTTAATAGAAGAAATTGATATTTTTCTGGCGGAAAAGCAAAGGGACGTCCCGGAACTTAAAAGTCCTGATTGGTTGTGTGATTTGGCTTTTTTAGTTGACATTACAAATCATTTGAATGTCTTGAACACACGGCTTCAAGGCAAAAATCAACTGATATCCCAGCTCTACGCACATGTATCATCCTTTCAATGCAAGCTGACACTTTTCAGATCGCAATTGAATTCTGGAAATTACAATCATTTTCCGAATTATAAGAAAATGGCTGAAAAATTCAAAAAAACTGCTATTAATTTCAGTTATGTAAAAAAGCTAGATATTTTGATTCAATCTTTTCAAGACAGATTTTCGGAGTTTAAAACAGTGAAACCTCTGTTGGACATATTTAGCAATCCTTTCACGATTTCAGTTGAAAATGCGCCAGAGTTAATGCAGTTAGAAATTATCGACATTCAGAACGACCAAGATTTACGCAACAAATTCAACGAAGGAGACTTGCTGAACTTTTACCGCTGCATTGATAAAAATACGTACAAAGAGTTGCGCATAAACGCTCTGAAATGTGCAAGCTTATTTGGTTCTACCTATATATGTGAACAAACCTTTTCAATCCTAAATAATAATAATAAAACAAAAAATCGAAACCGCCTTGCAAATGAAAGTTTGGAAGCAGTTTTACGTGTTGCTACAAGTAAATTTGAGCCAAATATAAAAAAGATTGTAAGCACTATGCAGTGCCACGCTTCAAATTAATAAATTCTTTTTCAATTTGAATACATTATTATCAATTTTTCATTGTCTTTAATTACCTATACTTCTGGTGGCCCACCATCAGTTCATAATTTGCCCGAGTGGCCCCTAGTCTTAATAAGTCTGTGCATCCATGCCTTACATAAAGCATTGTTAAATTACATTATTGCACATGTACCTATACAACATGTTACAAAAATACCTCT
Source organism: Catoptria pinella (assembly GCA_963556745.1). Taxonomy (NCBI): domain Eukaryota; kingdom Metazoa; phylum Arthropoda; class Insecta; order Lepidoptera; family Crambidae; genus Catoptria; species Catoptria pinella. The sequence continues at coordinate 11,897,809 of OY750775.1, read as the reverse complement.
AATGCCGAATAGGGTATATCGCCGCTATACTGCAAAAACGTATTAAATGATGTTTTATCGAAAAATGAGTTAAATACATGGTTGGATTTAAATTTTTGTGCTCTTTCGTCTGGTAAAATGGATTAAATGATCAGAACGGTAGTTTAGAAGTTATGCTGAGGTAAAACGTATTATACTTCACAATGTCGGATATACTGTTCAACAAAAACGTAAAAAACAGAGTTAATTGCATGATTTAGGCTACAGTCGTAGGTAAAATCAGATTACCACGATATAGTTCGATTCTTCAGAAAAAAAATTAAAAAAAGCTTGTAATATGAGTCAGGAAAAAAGAGTTAGCAACAGATACATTGCACAAAACACGGATTTATTTCAAGTAAAGTAAACTAAATTAATTTAAGTGATTTTTCTTTGAGTTTATTAAAAGGTATTTACAAATTAAATCACCATAATTTATTTTCGCTGACCATATTTTTGCTTTTCCTATAGTTTTCATACCAAGCATGGTACTCTTCTGGGATTTTTTTAAACACAAATTCAAAAGATCTTTTTTCTTGGAGCTGCTGATAGGTAAAGATGATTCATAAAGCTGTAATAACTCGTCGGGAATTGACTCTTGGTCTTAAGAAGACAACGTAGTCGTGCAATCAGCTGATTCAGCTGACATTAACTTCCTTTTCTTATTTCTCGTACTATAGAACGAGATGATGAGCGTGACTATGATGAGCTTCAGTCTCTGCCTGGCTTTCAGAGGCGTTTATGTTTATGCATGAAAAATCGTTATTCACATACCTAGTTCTCTTTATTTTTAGCCAAAGAACTGTGTTTCCTTCTGCATCCTTATTAGCTTTAGGTAGTTTTTTTTCAGACAAGTCCTTTAAATTTTTCTAATTCATAACACTTAAACTCCTTAACATGATAAGGATTTTTGTCATTTTTTTTTGTCTTTCTTGATCTAGCGTGTTGAAATACATTTTTCCACTCAGTCATCGAGTAAATACTCGTATTTTTTTGTGCAGCTTCTATGCTGGAGTGCATGGAGTCCGCCTCCATATAAGAGTGTCCGGTCTCTAAAATTCTGCTCAGTAACATTAATATTATCAAGTTTTTGAACTGTCCAGAATAATAAAGCAGCAACATGCTTGTTCCGATTCTGCCCACCGCATGTGTCCGAAAAAATACTTATTTCCGTGACATGTGGTGGTAAACAGGTGAAAAGATAGTACAGCAGGATACTACCGATTTCGCAGCTTCTCTTTTTCCGTTGATTTCTGCCTAGAATAATTAATTATTCTAGGCAGTTCAAAAACTTGATAAGAAGTTTTTTGAGTCCGGACACTCTTATATGGAGGCGAACTCCATGCTTTCCAGCATAGAAGCTGCACAAAAAAATATGAGTTACTCGATGACTGAGTGTAAAAATGTATTCCAACGCGCTAGATCTAAGAGTTTCTACAAGAAAGGCGTAAAGAAAATTGACAAAAATCGCTGTTATGTGAAGGAATTTAAATATTATGAATCCAAAAAGTTAAAAGACTTGTCTTAAAAAAAATTACCTTAAGCTACTAAGGATGCAGAAGGAAACACAGTTCATTGGCTAAAAATAAAGAGAATAAGGTATGTGAAAAACTAAATGAAGTTTCAATTACGACATGAGTCTTCATTTTTCTTGCATAATCATAAACGTAAACATAAACGCCTCTGAAAGCCAGGCAGAGACTGAAGCTCATCATGGCTATAGTACGAGAAATAAGAAAAGGAAGTTGATGTCAGCTGAATCAGCTGATTGCACGACTACGTCATCTTCTAAATGCCGAGGGTCATTTCCCGACGAGTTATTACAGCTTTATGAATATTCTTTACCTATCAGCAGCTCCAAAAAAAAGATCTTTTGAATTTGTCTCGTAAAAATGTAATCCCAGAAGAGCACCATGCTTGGTATGACTTTAAATGATGACTTGGCTTTAAATGATGACTCCACTTTAAAAGATACAGAATTCTGATTTTGTTTTGGGTTTTATTAAATGATTAATTACACACTGTAGGTAATTGGATTAATGCCAATTGTTTCTGTCTTTTTTCTTTATTACAATAAAATTAGAATAAAAAAGCATCAGCTCATCTTTTTTTTGTTTTTTTTCGTTCACAAATTTTGTCATCGATTTAACAGAAATATTTCCACATCAGCCGTCAGGCAAAAAAAGGTATCTTATACTAATTTCATCAATTCTCCTACAAAAATAAAGATTTTTACTATCTAATCATGCTCATATTATGTAAACGAATATACTCAACGTTAGTTTCGCTCATTTCATTGTACTCTTACTAGTTTACTAAATAATCTAGTTTCTATTTCTACTGCTAAAATCAGTTAAATGAAGATCTCCTGTTAGTTTTATTTGATATACAAAAAAACTTACCAGGTATTATAACAAGCGATTAATCTATATTATATAACAGGAAATGAAGTTAACATGGTTAGTGTTCTTAAGACTGAATGTCATTTTTTACTGCAACAATTTGAGTCATGAAAATTGAAAATGGGATATTTCATGCCGATAAAATATCGATTTAGTACTTTTTCACGGTATTTTTCGCATCAGCATTCAGGTAAAAAAAGGTATCTTATACTAATTTCATCAAAATCTCCCACAAAAATAAGGAGTTATACAATCTAATCATTCTGTAATTATGTAAAATGAAAAACAAAACTTTAATTTCGCTCATGTCATTGTACGCTTACTAGTTTACGAGATAAACTAGTTTCTATTTCTACTGCCAAAAAAAGGTAAATGAAGATCTCTTGTTGGTTTTATTTGATTTACACAAAAAGTTACCAGGTATTGTAACAAGCGATTAAACTTACTTGTATAACAGGAAATAAAGTATACAAGTTTGGTGTTCTTAAGACTGAATGTCATTTTTAAAGCAACAATTCGAGTCATGAAACTTGAAAAATACGATATCTCATTTCGACAAAATGTCTATTTAATACGTTTTAGAAGTATAGCGGCGATATAGGGACCATCAAACTGAACAACTTTTACTATGGGACCAATTCTGAAAACGCGGAAAAAAAAGCTGTTTCATACAAAAATTAAAATCGAAAATATCAAAATGTATGTATTTTAGGTAGGATTAGGGGTATTTTTGTAACATGTTGTATAACAATAATCACATTTTATGAGGTATAAAAACATGTAGATATAAAGCATTTGGACATTATAATACTATAGGTACTAAAATATAATAGTATGACCTACAACTAATCTTAATGATGTGATGACTAATACACAGGAGAGTGTTACTTACATGCCATAATATCACACGAACACTCGATCCTGCCTGACTAAAATAATACTGTGTTATGAACGAATAAATGCGAAGTTAGATAGGCATTAAAATAACAAGAAGTCTCATTTTTACCGCTTCAAACTTTCTATGCAGCATCTTATACACATTCAGTTACTGCAATCGCAAATAAGTATTTTGTTATTATTATCTAGTATAATTATGTAGGTCACCTTTTGAACAAGACACTGCCTAACCGTTTTCCGCGTCAAGCAGTATAGATTGCTCACAACAGACCCCAGCGCACGTAATCATCGACAATCTCGTTGAGTCTCTCAGCGCAGATGGCGTTGGTGTGCTGAAACATGGCCGCCATCCCCTCCACGCTGTCGGATCTATCCTGCGCCTGCCGCACCAGATCCAGCTCTACCGTGATCATGGGCAGCATCATAACAGCAGCTAGCAGACCGTAGGGCTGCATCTGTTATACAAAACGATAAACGATAAGCTGGATGACAGCAGGGAGCGGCGGCGACAGCGGCGCGGGCACACCATGGTTTTGCCGCTCGCCGCGCTGCCCACTGCCATCAAGTTCCACAGTTCAAGAGCTGTCCATATAAACAGCTGTCGCCACCGCGCGGCTGGCCGCTGCTGTCATCCAGTTTATGGTCAAGGCACTTGGATGTAAGTTCTATCCTCAATGCCGGGAAATAAAACAAAGAAGAATATAGAAAAAATATTTTCTGAACTTGTATAGCTAAAACAGAACCTTAGCATCTAAATCTTTTGGGAAGATATAATCAGGGCCGAGGTTAAGCCTGGTGAGTACATTAAATCTCTGTTCTGCTCGTAATAGTACTCGCAGATAGGAGCCCCTGAACACGAAGTTCATAAGGTCGTTGAGAGCCAATTTGCGTTGGACAGCCAACATACCTCCTTTACTTCAGCATCGAAGTCTTCTTTCGGGAAGACACTATCAGGGTTAAGGTGAAGCCTGGTGAGGGCCTCTCTGATGTGCTCGTAGTAGTGCTCGAGCAGACGGTCGTAGTGCTGGTCTCTGAATGCTGCGTCAGAGCCCGTGAACACGAAGTACATGAGGTCGTTGAGGGCGCTGCCGGCGCTCAGCGTCTGGTAGTCCACTATCACCACTTGGACTTTACCATTCTGTAACAGTTATTTACAAGTACCTAGGTAAGTAAAAACTTGCTTGGTGAAAAGTTTTCTAACTGATTTATCTTCTTATATACAGGGTGTCCCAAGAAATGTGTACCAGGGGCTGTCTGGTGTTAGAGCTCACTAATACCACAGAATACATAGGTACCCCCCATGTATGTTCCGTGAAATCAGATAGTTTCTGACTTATTTTTGTTAGACCTTTTTAATCTAATCTTTTTCTTCCTAGAGGACTTTGAAGTAACCGGGTTTTTTTCAAACTTCAAAATTTTTTACTTTTATTTGCTGACTCAGTGCTCAAAAGTTAGAAGTAATAAGATGACTAAACGCCATCATTTATTTTCAAACTAGTGAGAGCTTAAATTGTATTTTAGTTTGGGAGGTCTATGCATTAACAGCAATTAAGTAATGCCCTATGTTTTATTAAAAAAAACTGGGGGTCTAGCACTAATATTTTAGAAGATACAGATGTTTTTCTAAATGAAGTCGTTATTTTAGAGCAAAACACGCTCTAACAAAAGGGTGTGACCTCTAAAACCAGACAGCAGCCCCTAAAAATGAATTGCTGTTCGTAAGACTACGGCTTCATTATTTTTTGTTTAGAAAAAAATAATAATAGGAAAATCCCAAACGAACAGCTAATACAATAAGACCTGCGTGGACGTCGTGGTAAGTACAGACAGAAAATATCTGTCAAATCACAAGTTAGTTGGTATTTAACCGGAACCTGTAAATGTATAGCTTTTTTGTTGTTTTAAGAGGTCGGCGAACAGTGAACTGCCTACACAAACGTAATATCAAAATGATTTGCAATTTGAACATAATTAATACTTATTGTGATGTTATTCGGATTAAGGCAGTATTTGTCTAGGGTTCTATTCAATAAAAATCAAAATACCCAATTCAAATAAATGCAAATTACATTTTTTCATACAAAACCGTACGTCGCATTATTTTTTAATTGGTTTGGTATTTTGGAATTTTTATTTAATAGAAACCTAAACAAATACTGTCTTAATCCGAATAACATCACAAGAAGAGTTAACTATGCTCAAATTGCAAATCATTCTAGTACCTACTTATTTTGTAAGTTTACTCTTAATGTGGAATTCTAAATAGAAAGAAAGAAAGACTCACCTCATCTATTTTGTGCATCAGATTGCTGATCCTGAAGTCTCCGTGCATAAGAACAGGTCTCTTCAATGGTTGGTAGTATTTAGCTAACTTCTCCATCGTAAAATTCTCCGTAAAAAACTTTTGTAATTTCCCTCTGTTCTCCTCCCTCACTGAGTCCATGAGCTTGCCGATCATGGTCTGCACCATGCCCCCTACAGCACTATCTTCAGCCGGCAATTCACGCTTCAGAATGTTTAAAGCTTCTTTGTAATCATCTGGATACTTCTCTTGGTAAGCAATCGAAAGCGCGTGTAATTTCGCTAATTGCTCCACGGCATTTGATGCATAGTCCCATTCCATTGACTTGACGCGATCGTTAGTCGTGAACCCTTCGGCGGTAAGATCTTGTAACACCACAACTTCTTCGAGATAAGTTTCATTGCAACCGTAAAACTTTGGCAGAACCAACCGATGTTCTTCAGGCACCTCGTTTTCATCTTGGAGTTTTTCGTATAACTTCGCGAGTTTCGTATAAAAGTGGCGCTCAATATCATAAACACCTACAGGCATTTGGGTCCGAAACACCTCTCCAACGACTGCTACTTTGGCGAACAAATGCAGATCTTGCTTTTCCGCCGCGGAAATAATGACGAAGAAAAGTTGGGAGGTGAAATTCGCACCGGTTGGAGGGAGAGCTTTTATATTTAACTTGTAATCATCGTAGTTTTGTTCTTTCGCTATAACGGCGAGAACTTTCCGTAGGAGTGTTTCGCGCGCGTCTGTCATGTTGGGATCGCGGATGATACTGGCGAGGCTTGCGTGCGTTCGTGCGATATCTCGATTAGCTCCGGCTATAAATAGGTTAACGCCGATTCAGTTCCTTGAGATATACACATCTTATCACAAAATTATCGAGTACCTAGGTAGGTAGGTACTAAAGTTATCGTTCAGATTCAATGATCATTGCCGGATCTGTGAAACAGGATCTAGATATAAAGATAAGTTATCTAGGTACCTACTCAAGCATCCATTAAAAGTTGTTTAGATATTTACAATATAATTTGGCCGAGCAAGCGCGAAGCGTCTCTTCAGCTTCGGCAAAAATGCTTTCGTAAAAATTTCGTGAATTTTTTTAAGCAGGTTCGATAATTATCTACCTATATTATATAATTTATTGTCCGTTAAAGTTTATCGAATTTTTTCAAAATAGCGGAGAAATGTCAAAAAGTCATATTTCAACCGTTTTGAAAAATGTTCAAAAATAACACAAACCTTTTTTGTTAGCGGTGCAAAGCAAATATTGTTTTTTTATTAAGAAGATTAAAATTTAGAAGACTCAAAAGTTCATAGTTCAAAATCAATCAAAACATTTCTGGCCAATATTCTAAATTTGAAAATAATCAGAGTTTTTGTAACAGAACTTATGACTGCGTCTTCTAAAATTCTTGGACTGGCATATAGGTATAATTTGTTTAAAAATCTAGCCCAGAACAAAAAGTTCTGATAGGGTTATCACGGCCTGCCACAGGTGTCACGCACAGCTAGCGTGCTATAAGCTGTTTCTAAAGTAAAAACACAAAAAAATAATTTAAAGACATTTTTCTTACACATGTTTTAAATACGTAAACATGTATAGGTAGGTATACATAAATGGTATACCCAAGAACTTTATAATAATATTCTATGACACCTAAGTTTTGTGATTTTTAGGTACCATAGTAAAAGTCATCCCTAATGATAAAAACTATACTCTGAAAAAGGATTCATTCTTGTACCATACCTACCTACTTTAAAAAAATTGGGTCGGTAAGTTGCATTAGGTATCCATAATCGTTTGTCAGTCTTCTTTTTTCTTTGTTCTGTGGTCCTCAACATAGAAGTTGCTTAATTATGGGCCAAACCATGCCTAACCGCCAAAGTTGTTTTACTGTAAAAACTATTTATGAACAAAGACGGTACCTACCTAACCTACCCACCTATAACGTATATTATACTTACACATATTACCTACGTATATTTACAAATATTACAAGAACTTTGTCAAATTTCAGGCATTTAGGTAAGTATTTAGGTCCTCGCCAGCCTATTTATTGTCACCGCTCTCATAAACAAACATCGTCGTTGCTATTTTCCTAAGCTCTAGGCCAAATCTCAATGCCATTGTGGCACAATTACGAACCAAATGGTTCTAGCGTTGCGTCATCAGATATCTGAGTGCGGCCGTTGGCCGTAGATAGTCGGCCCACCGTCGTCCGTCATGTCGCACGCCGAGGAGACACTGCTGGAGGTCCTGCGCACCGTCGCCGCCGACCATGGATACATCGACCACCAGCTACACTTTCGGGCAGTCAACAGCGGCGGAGCCAACTACACCTCCAAACTATACCTAGCAACTGTATCTTCCCAAGGCAAACAAAACCTGAAACTCTTCGCCAAAATCGGATCTTTTAGCGAAAAAATGAGAGCACAAGTTAACGTCGACCGTCTCTTCCGCACCGAACATTTGATTTACAATAAACTCGTTAAAATCTGGGACAGTTTGCAAGAGAGGTATCAAGTACCCGACGAGCACAGATTCGTGTTCCCAAAATATTACGGTGGCAACTTGAAGATGGGCAGCGAAACGGTCGTCTTGGAGGACTTGGTGGCAGCCGGTTACGCCACTTATGACCGATTTAAATCAGTTGACTGGGAGCACGCATCCAAATCTATCGAATCGTTAGCCAAATTTCATGCATTATCATTTATTTTAGAAAAAGAGGACCCGGAAGAGTATTCCAAAATTACGGAACAGTTTGAATTTGAAACAATGCCAGAAGACGAATCTGTGAAGGAGGTGTGGATGAAAATGGTGGGTGGTGCTGTGCAGGCGGTCGACGAGGGCCTGAAAGACAAAGTTGCCGAGTATTTTCAGAATTGTGACTGTCGGCAAGTGTACAAAGACTTCAATAGTCCTAGGGGAAAATCAATTCTAGTGCATGGAGATTACAGACCCAGTAATTTGATGTTTAGAAGAGAGGTGAGTTATTTTTTTTAGAAAATAGGGCATGCGCTATTATTGCATGCTGAGGCATGCCTCTGATGAAAGCGCAAGTGGAATGGGAAAGCGACCGGATGAAGACTGAGTTAGTATTGCTAAGTTGCCTAAAGAGATGACTTGGATTACTCCAAATTAGGTATTATAATGAACTTCAATGTAAGATTTTAAATTTTGAATTTATTTGGTAATTAGGTACTTACTTGTTTTCTTTGGTCCAAGAAAAGTCGTTTTCAAAGATTAACATTTAGGCGACCTTACAAATAATATCGTAAAAAATTCAAGGTCCTACAGTGGATAATGAGATTTGGTTTTTTTCACTCAGAACATAGGTCGGTTAATTGTGGTTAACATCCACCAACCAATCCGCGTTGGGTCCAACTAATGGACCATTTCGAAGGCCTGTGTCCAGTAGTTTTAATCAATTAAACATGTATATAATGTACTTATATCGTGTCAGTCATCGTTAAATCATCACACGCGCCTTCCGGTAGTCTGGTAAGGTCACCGGCATAAAGACATGTTATTATACAATCTAAAACTTAAACTGTGGTAGGTATCTACCTATCCGACTTGTTTTCATACGTAAGACAGATACGTCTTAATTGAGCACCAAGGTCGTGATTCTACGTATCAAACACATAAATTATCCAGTAAGTACAGTGCAAATGCAAAATTTCCTTTGTGATAGATAGGGTTCGACCATGAGTCATTTTTTAATGTTAATGTATTTTAATCAGAAGGCCCATTTCCTCCCATAAAGTTCAAATTAAAAAAAAAATCTTTACATTATGAAATTAACTTTGATGCCCCGACCTGCGCCATGTCTATGTATTACACCATCTCAAAAGATAGAGAAAAGTTTGACTTGCCATCGGGTGTAGAGTCGATTTTTTTCTAAAAAGTAAGTATTTAAATTTGTAAAAAGTAAGTGTTTAAGCTTGTCCATAAATTAATAATAAATTATAACCACCGCTTAATTTACTATGGAAAGCAATGTCATCCGTAACATTATTTATCAATTCGCATTTCATAACTTCACTAACAATAATGTACAAGACAAACGGTTTCATTGATCGTTCTGCATCGAAAGCTGGCATTGTGTCCGTGCGACCGGCGGATGTCGCAACTAGGCTTCGATGCATTCGACGGCCGACCCAGCTACCGACGCGGAACCCAAGGCTGACACGATCCCGGCCATTGTCATGGGTTTCTCTCAAGTTGTGGTTTTCAAATAACGACCTTACATTTTTATTGTAAAAAAATATCGTACAAATACGGATTCGCACGAATGGTTAGATACCTACTTCACCGCTTGATTTATGGCAACCCGTTGACACGTCTGTATTATTCTGTTTAGAACTAAGTAGTAAGTAAGTAAGTGTATCGGGTTATTTGTATTTGAACATTCATGCAAAATAACACTTAATCCATTAAAAAGGATGCATGTTTTTTTTCAAACTTATAAGTATTTTACCCTCTGGCCGCGTGGTCCGAATGCCTTTGTTCTACCGATCGGATGACATGAACTTTTTTTCCTGTTGGTTCGATTAACTAATCGGACTATTGAAACTATCATTTTTAGAGACAAACCAATTCGAATTAATCCTCGCAAAAGTAGATTACTAACATCGTACACAACAACGCTTGTTCAAAGACTTATGTGTGTATACCTACTACACATTGTAATTGAAGTTATTGCGTTTGTTCTTAAACTCAATCAGCTGTTTTGAAATTATATGTCGATTTTATTTTTGTCTTTTTTCGGAAAAGCCGTAGAACAAACGTTGTTGCTTATGATGTTAGTAATAAGTATACTCCAGCGAGGTTGTTGGTGTTTTACAGATAACCCTGTAGAGGCACTTAAGTAATATTTTTTTAACTTATTGTTATACTAAAGTTGTCTAAATACTTATACTCTCCCAGACACACTACGAGCCATCCGGCTTTCCTTGGATTCTGCAAATACGCGTCATTGCTTAACTATATCCCAATTGATTTGGGGTCAGTGCAGTGCGTCCTTCTCTTCCGTTCATTCCTGTCACTCGTCGTCTCCTTATCCACTCCTTTCACATTCATATTATTACGCACATCTTTTCTGCGGTCTTCTTCTTAACCTAAATTTCATTTTTATATAATACCAAATAATAAACTAGAAAAAATACAACTCGCACCAGATCATGTTCTCGGGACGGGAATCGAACCCGCGACCTTTAGATATCTGGTCCAATGCTCTGACCGCTGAGCTACCGAGTCACTTTTATAGTTTTCCGATAATCATTTGCAGTGGGAAAAACTGCAGGCGTTACCGATCGACTACCAAACAGTGCACACTGGGTGTCCTGCGAGCGACTTAATCTACTTCGTGGTGACGGGCACAGATGAGGAGTTCCGGAGGCACCACTACCAGCGCCTGGTCGACCACTATCACGCGACCCTGAGCAGTGTGCTTCGGAGGTACAACCTTGAAGTAGAGGACGTCTACCCCAGAACACAGTTTGAAGAGGATTTGAAAGAGGTAAGAAAGTTTTTAAAATAATCATAATCATAATCATTTATTCACATCAATATATACTACGTTAAGGTAATAATACTACGTTAAGGCAATCACATGAATATGGAGAAGATTAACTTTATAATTTTTAAAAAACTGTTTTTTCATATTTTTTTGGTAGGTTTGGTAGTGGAAGATATTACTTTTTTTGAAGGGTTTGTATTCGATCTAAAACACAGATTATTTACTAGGTACAAGCAAACAGATAGCATTGATAGCATTTGAAGTGCTTGTAATATTTACGAAAAGTCTAAAAGTTGAATGTAATTGTTTGCAGATGCTACCCACAGCTCTGATGCTGGGCGTGATGATCCTGCCCGTGGTGGTGGTGGAGGCGGAGAGCGCGCCCCGCACCGACGACAGCTCGGCCGGCATCGACAGCTTCGTCGTGAAGCCCAGCCAGCTGTTCGCGGACCGGCTCAGCGGACTCCTCCGGGATCTCATCCGGTGGAACGTCATATAAGAGTACCGTGCGTGACTCATGCTTGATAAATTAGTTGCTTGAAGAGCTGATAAACGTTTTCACATCGGCCAGGCATTTTGTTTGTCGCAACTGCGTTATACAGTCGTATGTGAGTGAACTGTGGGGGCTGTAATAATTATTGTCTAATTTAGAATAAAGTGTCTGCCATCCACGTAACGTACCCGTAATGTTATCAAAACCGGTGCTGGCAACTGTTTCATCGATACAAGACAATAATTATAGAGGGGATACGAGAAAAACAGAACTCTAAATATTTAGACTTGGGTATTATGTAAGTACCTATATAAATAAAAATATTGTTTATAAATGAAACCCTTTTTATCATTACAAAGTAAAAGAAGGTAATCAGTTGACTGTCGTTATTTATTTGAATTGCCTATGTAGGTATGTATTGGCCTCAAGAAGTTTAATTAAAATATGAATTTAAACTTTTTGATTGACACACCACATTGGCCCTACTGAGAACAGACAGCCGGACAGACATACAAAAGTATTTTTGCCCAAGCTGAAGCAGAGACGCTTCGCCCTCGCTCGGTCAATAAAAAAACATAAGTTAAAGCTTACCTACCTGCTAATTAATTTTCATCATGTAACGCCAAATTATGTTAAGTTAGCAACATCATTCATCACAAATATCACAATATTACATTTATAGCTTCTAGCTTGCCTTAAGTCTTGTCAATACATAGACACCATCTACTCGACAACATTACAAAGTGAGAGTGATTTTTGTTGGTGGTTCCATATTTTATGGCTTATGTTCAATAGTCAAATGATGAAATTAAATGAAATGATTTCACTATTTTTGTTAATTTAACGGCTGTGTGGTACAGCGTAGCGATTCTGCCTTTTGAGTCAATGTACTGGAGTAACTGTTTAATAATCTGTGGGCCCAGGTTCAAATACTGGTAAGAGCTAGGATCATTATGTGTTTGTGTTAATAATAATAAATCGAATTTATAAATTAGTCGATTACTAGACGTACCTACTTAACTCGGTTAACACTAGCGTAGTGGGTAGAGGGGTAATCGTGAATTACCCGTCCACCCACCAGTGGAAAAGTCCAGTGGGTGGACGGGTCGGGAGGGAAGATCATGAGCATTTTATCCCGAGTCATGGGCACGGTAAAGACATGGGTGTTATTATTATTATTATTGAGGTATTTCTATCCATTCTCATTTACGCATCCCGGCGAGGTGGTGCATCCATTGAATGACTCGTGGGGCGGGTAAAGTCGAGGGCACCCGATCACGCAGTTGATCGCCAATGGGTTCGGAAAAAAAGGTGGCAGGGGGTGCATAGTGAGATCGGTTATTCAGTTGTCCTTTTGGGGATTTCCTTTCTTTTATTGTTTTAAACCACCTCAGCACTATTGCTATAGTGCTGGGGTTAACAAAACAAAAAAAAATCGGTCAAGCCAGACTAACGAACAGCGATTTATTTTTATACATAAGAAAGAAGATGTGAGTTAGAAAACAAGCTAAGCTAAGGTTCCTGGCGTCGCTTTACTTTTGCGCGCACCGGTGCATGCTAGTTCAAGTAAGTGGTCGAGTAGTTTGTACACCGGTTTACAAGGAGTCACCAACTGTAAGGTCCCGAGTTCGATCCCCAGCTAGGTCAATTTAGAAAATGAACTTTTCTATCGTATTTTTTAATCGGAATGGAACAGCAGCTCTTCTCAGTGTTTGTAGTTCTACCGTTGTCACTGATATAGCACAGCTCAAGTGCTTTATACTTTGGAATCAGCAATAATTATGTTATGTTGTCTTAGAAGTATTTATTTATTAATTTATTTATTCCATTAAACAATCCATAAATTGTGTTGGAAACAGTTACAACAATTATAAAAGATCAAATTAAATTATTACAAAAAATAATAATACAAAAATGAATTAAATAAAAAATTTACATTCAAGTATTTATTATTTTAGTACTTATTTATTATTTCACATTGACATTTAAATTTCTATTCAGTTTTTTTAGTCACGGTATTGACATCAAGGACAGATTTCTTCTCCGGGAACAGTTTCCTGATGACGTTGTTGCTGGGCGCCTCCACCAGAAGCCACACCACCGCCGCCAGCACGAACGAGAGTACCACGACACCGATCCCCCTTACCGCCTGTAGGAGATAAAATTATTTTTTATAACTATTTTTGTATGTCCTTTTAATTTATTTACAGCACATGCTCTCCGGATCCGAAGGGATTAGGACAAAACCTTTGCAACAAAAATAGGGTATGCAGCGCTGTTATGTTCGGACTTCGGTGCCTACAACTGCTTGACTGTCAGTGTCAGCTGAGATCGGCTAAGGGACCCACCCTAAGGGACCCATCCACATAGGTTCGCTAACCTCGTGCTCCGCGAACCCAGTTGCAGGTGCGCGGAGCTCAATGTGGACGCTATTGCGAACTTCGACTTGTTTACCTTTTGTGTTTGCGTTCGTGTCTTCATGATGTATTTTTTCACGTAAATCGGAGACCGTGGCGCTGCTGGAACAATGGACACTTCGCGTTCGCATCGGATCGCAAAATGCGCAGCACGCACCGAAGTTCGCACACGTACACACTATGGCGCACGGTCGTTGCAAGTTCGCGGAGCGCGGAGGTTCGCGACCGACCCTAAGTGGGTATGTAAGAGAGGAGCGTCGGTGGATTATCTGATGCTTACTATATTTATTTCTGAAATGTGGATGAGCTGCGTGTCGCTGGCGTACAACCAATAGGCGATGATCATGTGCACGTTGTAGGCGCAGTACGAGAGCCGCGCCAGCGGTACGTAGCCCGGCCACTCCAGCACGCCCCGGTAGACATCTGTACCACACACACTAACCTCATCAAATATGTCAATTTTAAACAAACGCGTGTCTTAATATTCGAGATTCTACTCAATATTAAATTACACACAAATGTCTTTCATCACATTCGCTATTCCATGTATTCGTTTATTATTTGTGTAGTGGCGTCTGCTCATTAAAAGTGCAATATATACGGCGTTTGGTGATCAAGCGATAATGCTCTAAGAGCGATACTTATCCTTTGCCAGGGTGAACCTTCTGAACCCTTACATCATTTTAAGAAGAGGAACCATCATGGATTTTTGTAGGGAAGGAAGTTTTAATATAACACAATCTTCTTTTGTATGGTTTATTTATCTAACCCATCGTTTGGGGTATGAAAGTAAAGGGCTTCTTTAGTCTATTTTAAATATAGAAGACTCTGAAAGTTTTGCGCAACTCGTAAATCTATATATATAAAAGGGAAAATCACTCACTCACTCACTCACTCACTCACTGATCACGAAATCTCAGAAACTACAAGTGCTAGGAGTCTCAAATTTTGCATGGGGGCTCCTTTTAGGGCGTAGGTGCTCACTAAGACGGGATTTTGTGAAATTCAACCCCCAAAGGGGTGAAACAGGGTGGCAAAGTTTGTATGGGAGGACGCGATTCCTTGGCCCGATTGACTTGAAATTTGGCATAGACATTCTGTCACAAAATTAATTGAACACGTGTTTCGTATTTTTTTAATATTTATCACCTAACAGGGTTAAAAAGTGATATAAAGCTAATTTTGGTGTGATTGACTTCGACGTCGGAATTGAAACTTTTTTGTGCATTTGATTGATTAATTAAGAAAAATAAATATCATTTGTCATCTCAACGTAGTATTACATTCTCTTTGGTCATTTCCCCTGAGAGTAGGTAGAATGCATTTCATTGAATAGTACCTATGGCGTTATGTTGGCAATGCCGTCATTTTTTCCTTCCTAGCGTTGTAATAAGGTGCAAAATTATTCCATCTAATTATCAGTTTAATTTTAAAAGATTACAATATTCGGTCAAGTCGCCTATGCTATGACAATTAATAAAGCACAGGGACAAAGTTTAAGAGCGGCTGGTGTAGATCTGCAGTGGTTGTTTCTCCCATGGCCAGCTCTAATGTCGCCTGCTCGAGAGTCAGCTCGCCGAATAGCCTTTTTATTTTGCAACCGGATAACATGACAAGAAATGTGGTAGGTATAGAACATGTTACAAAAATACCCCTAATGCCGAATATGGTATATAGGGACCATCAAACTGAACAACTTTTACTATTGGGACCAACTCTCAAATCGCGAAAAAATAATCAGCAAAAATTCAAATCGAAAATATCAAAACGTATGAAACACATTTTAATATTTTCGATTTGAATTTTTGTATGAAACAGCTGATTTTTATTATAGAGAAGTGTTGGATGATCGAGATTGAGAATCCTGTTAATGCATAACATATTTTTATTTAGAACTAGCTGCACCCGGCATGCGTATATTGCAATGCTCCGTTTTTTTAGCCAGGGACTTTCTCGGTCGTAAACAGAACAACTCGCCAAAGTTTCATCATAATCGGATCAATGGTTTAGGAGTCCCGCCGTCTGAACACTTATATCTTTTAAACTATGCATAAAAAACCGCATCAAAATCGGTCCATAAGTTTGGGAGCTAGGTTGCCTCAGTCAGACAGTCACACACAAGTCAAACTTATAACACCCCTTGCGTATGTTGTGTACGTCGTATATACATATAGTGGTGGCCACATAATTAAGGACACAAGTCGATTTTCAAACAAACGAGGTAATTTTGAAGTCTTGGTTTTCCGCTAGGGATTGAACTAGCTGTGATCTGATGATGGCCATCCAGGGAGTGAATGGAGAAGATTCAGATAGCAATACACACCCAACTGATCTGGTCAGCATTCTAAGAGATGTAAGCATAATAATTTACAGTTGCAAGTTTTCATACATTTCTATACTATATTCGCGGTTTTTTTAAACATATCCTTACATCTTTTAAAATGCTGATCAGATCACTTGGGTGTGTATGGAAATCTGGATCTCCTCCATTCACTCCCTGGATGGCCATCACCAGATCACCGCTCGGTCAATCCCTGGCGGAGAAGCAATGCTTAAAAGTTACTTCGTTTGTATGAAAATCGACTGGCGTCCTTAATTTTGTCGCCACTACTATACCTATATAGACAGTCTAATAACTTCACACTCACCACATTAGTAACTACATTGTACCCGTGCGAAGCCGGGGCGGGCCACTAGTAAAACTATATATAAGTAAACTTACCTATTTATTGCGTGGCAAAGTAATTTCGTTTAAAGTAAAGTTTTAAATTCATTCAAACCATTTTTTATCATAACCATCATTTGTCACGGTTTCCTCGGGTCCCTTAAATGTAAAATTGGTATCTTTAATTACGAAAATATCAAAATGTATGAAACAGATGATTTTTTTTCGTGATTTCAAAGTTGGTCCCATAGTAAAAGTTGTTCAGTTTGATGGTCCCTATCTATATATATAAAAGGGAAAATCACTCACTCACTCACTCACTCACTCACTGATCACGAAATCTCAGAAACTACAAGTGCTAGGAGTCTCAAATTTTGCATG
The DNA here is from genome assembly GCA_963556745.1 of Catoptria pinella. NCBI lineage: Eukaryota > Metazoa > Arthropoda > Insecta > Lepidoptera > Crambidae > Catoptria > Catoptria pinella. Next base: position 11,880,718 of record OY750775.1, on the reverse strand, counting down.
GGGGCTCCTTTTAGGGCGTAGGTGCTCACTAAGACGGGATTTTGCGAAATTCAACCCCTAAAGGGGTGAAACAGGGTGGCAAAGTTTGTATGGGAGGACGCGATTCCTTGGCCCGATTGACTTGAAATTTGGCATAGACATTCTTTCACAAAATTAATTGAACACGTGTTTCGTATTTTTTTAATATTTATCACCTAACAGGGTTAAAAAGTGAAATAAAGCTAACTTTGCTGTGATTGACTTCGACGTCGGAATTGAAACTTTTTTGTGCATTTGATTGATTAATTAAGAAAAGTAAATATCATTTGTCATCTCAACGTAGTATTACATTCTCTTTGGTCATTTCCCCTGAGAGTAGGTAGAATGCATTTCATTGAATAGTACTTATGGCGTTATGTTGGCAGTGCTGTCATTTTTTCCTTCCTTGCGTTGTAATAAGGTGCAAAATTATTCCATCTAATTATCAGTTTAATTTTAAAATAATACAATATTCGGTCAAATCGCCTATGCTATGACAATTAATAAAGCACAGGGACAAAGTTTAAGAGCGGCTGGTGTAGATCTGCAGTGATTGTTTCTCCCATGGCCAGCTCTAATGTCGCCTGCTCGAGAGTCAGCTCGCCGAATAGCCTTTTTATTTTGCAACCGGATAACATGACAAGAAATGTGGTAGGTATAGAACATGTTACAAAAATACCCCTAATGCCGAATATGGTACATAGGGACCATCAAACTGAACAACTTTTACTATTGGGACCAACTCTCAAATCGCGAAAAAATAATCAGCAAAAATTCAAATCGAAAATATCAAAACGTATGAAACACATTTTGATATTTTCGATTTGAATTTTTGTATGAAACAGCTGATTTTTATTATAGAGAAGTGTTGGATGATCGAGATTGAGAATCCTGTTAATACACAACATATTTTTATTTAGAACTAGCTGCACCCGGCATGCGTATATTGCAATGCTCCGTTTTTTTAGCCAGGGACTTTTTCGGTCGTAAGCAGAACAACTCGCCAAAGTTTCATCATAAGCGAATCAATGGTTTAGGAGTCCCGCCGTCTGTACACTTAGATCTTTTAAACTATGCTTAAAAACCGCATCAAAATCGGTCCATAAGTTTGGGAGCTAGGTTGCCTCAGACAGACAGACACACACAAGTCAAACTTATAACACCCCTTGCGTATGTTGTGTACGTCGTATATACATATAGTGGTGGCCACATAATTAAGGACACAAGTCGATTTTCAAACAAACGAGGTAATTTTGAAGTCTTGGTTTTCCGCTAGGGATTGAACTAGCTGTGATCTGATGATGGCCATCCAGGGAGTGAATGGAGAAGATTCAGATAGCAATACACACCCAACTGATCTGGTCTGCATTCTAAGAGATGTAAGCATAAGAATTTACAGTTGCAAGTTTTCATAAATTTCTATACTATATTCGCGGTTTTTTTAAACATATCCTTACATCTCTTAAAATGCTGGTCAGATCACTTGGGTGTGTATAGAAATCTGGATCTCCTCCATTCACTCCCTGGATGGCCATCACCAGATCACCGCTCGGTCAATCCCTAGCGGAGAAGCAATGCTTAAAAGTTACTTCGTTTGTATGAAAATCGACTGGCATCCTTAATTTTGTGGCCACTACTATACCTATATAGATATCCTGTAGTATAGTCTAATAACTTCACACTCACCACATTAGTAACTACATTGTACCCGTGCGAAGCCGGGGCGGGCCACTAGTCTACCATATACGGCATTAGGGGTACTTTTGTAACACGATGTATAACTCCCTCCCATACAAAAATCCATTATGGTTTACCTTCTTATAATGATCTAAGGGTTCAGTAGGTTCACTCTGCTAAAGGATATCCCTCGATCACCAGACGTATATTGCACTTTTATTAAAAGCGTTTGTACGAAATTGAAGACTGTGTGGAATAGAAAATGGGATCAATGACAGCTGTGCGGAATCCATATTGTGTAGAACAGGGATCCCCAAACTATTTTTGACAAGTGACCCTTTTTCCAAAATGAACTGTTACCTCAGACCCCCATGGCCAAATTACCTACTTTTAAAGATCAACCCCCTTATTCATAATGGTCCACTAACTTAAAAAAGCTGCTACAGAGTGTTATTTTGACATTCCGACTTAGGTCAATGGAAGAAGACAGAGTGAGAATTAGCAATGCTTGAAGTTAGCAGACTATTATGAATAAGGGGGCCTATCTTTAGACCTCGTCGACCCCCAAAATCAGTTTTCGTTTATGTCGACACCTAAGAAACCGATATCGACCACTTTGGGAATCCCTGGTGTAGAATAACAAATAGGAAGAATAGCCATTGTCGAGAACGTTAATTAATTCGGAATAATTACACGACCCAGGACATACTTGCTGCTAAAGTAAAATGCCGATATTCCCCACCTTTTGCCTTCTACATGCACCCTATTAGTGAACTAATTCCCTATTAGGGAAATAAACAGTCTTATTCTCAATCTTAACTAAAGAACAGATAAAAATTGTAGTACAAAGGTCGTGACACTCACTTTCAACTCGGCATACCATGCCAAATACGATAGCAGCTAAGAGTACGCCCCAGATGGGCTTCGGGAATAATGCGAACAGCACGCGCACGAGCATGCTGCGCCGCTCGCCCTCCGCGAGCACCAGGTACGAGTGCGCGTACATCACCGCAGAGAGCAGCGGTACCGTCAGCCAGTACACCCACTTATACCTCTGGAACCAGAGATAAAGATGTACCATTAATCGACGTTACAGTACCCTGACTTTCATAGTTTATTTAGTACAATGTCACATTTGTAAATGAAGAGTGACTGACCTATCAATGCCCAGCCCAAACCTTTGGACCTAGAAAGCTGAAATTTTGCACAAACGTTTCCTTTGTGATACATACAAGGAATTAGAAAAGGATATTTAAAAATTCAACCCCTAAAGGGGTGAAAAGGGGTTCACAGTTTGAATGGGAAAAAGTATTTATTACCTAATTAAATAGACATTTTGACTTAAAACTTCGTAGGAGTAGGTAGCAGTACTTCTAAAAACAAATAAACAAACAAGTATTTAGTGAAGTTGCAAAAATCAACCTCCTAGATCAACAATAATCAACAACATGGATGTCTTCATTGAGGTTTTATGGGATATATGTTCATTGTTAAAACTAAACAAACATAATTGTATGCAATAAGGGGATACCTTGTAATTGGTAGTGTCTACAGGGTTCTTCATCCAATTGTACACGAACAACCCAAACGCCATGCCAATGAAGAAGATAGGCATGTTGGTGTGTGTCCGTTTGTGTAGGTAGTTCAATGCATCGTAACTATGAAATGCTTTTTGACTATAGAAGTGTCTGAAATTTATAAGGAAATCATTTAGACACAAAATGAACATATTTCAGCAGGCTTATTACATAAAAAGATTCGCAGTAATCGGACGCGATCGTCGTTTAATTTTCTTGATTTGAACCTTACTCGTGAGTTAATAGTGTGTAACGGAGTGGGACGAACATCGTCCGCTAATCGTGATTGTTTTTATGTAATTGGCCTACTGCATTAGTTTCGCTCACTATTAATACTACTAGGGTATCAGTGATCAGATGGGTGTTTTTTTCGGGTGGGGCCTAAATGGTTAGCAAAATATTCGTATTTTGGTGAGCAAAATTATATATTCGGTCAGACAAAAGTTGTTGTATAAGAACACCATGGACAACCAGTCCCGCTGGCAATCATGCATCTCTTTTTCCACCACATCCTATGCACATACGTCAATGAGTGAAATCTAATGAGCATTAGAGAGTAAAGTAATATGATTATGCAGTCTATTTCAAGTTTCCTGTTGACTTGTGATGATTTTATTCGAACCTCTTTTAAATTTGTGTTTATTGTCAGTCGGTTCTACCGACACGTCTAGTTTTCCATAGCACCACCTTTTTCCTTCACACAGAAACATCGTTTACTAGATCATGAAAACCACTTGACTCGACCACGCTTGGGTCGTCATTTTACGGTATTCTCGCAGCGCATTGTTTCTAAATGGCGGAATGAGACAGATATGAGAAAACATGTGGAGCTGGGTGGTTCAATTTATTTACCCTCAATTATTTATTTTATGAATGTCAGATATTAATGGATATTTTTTGTGCGACAGGCATTATTTCCTTGAAACTTAATTCGACTAATTCGATTAATTAGGTGAACAATTTGTTTACCTTCCAGAGTATACCTTGCGGAATGTACTTGGATAATGATGAAGAGTACAGTACGGTGGCTAGATACACGGGCGACAACCTGAAATACAAGAAAACTGTTGTAAATCAATGAAGATATTATTTTCAAGAATAACAATAATAATTTTGATGAATTTGCTAAATATACAGGGTGTTAGTACGTAGCACCCTAGCGAAAACTTTCAGGGCATAATCGACTCATGATTCTGAGTCTATTATGAAGTGGAATTTTCCGTCGCAAAATTCATAAAATGTTGAGTGTTTTATCTTAATTTTTCTTATCACTCAATCTTTTTTAGTTGCATAGAACCTAAATTGACAGAAAGATAATTAAAATATCAAAATTTTATAAACCCGCAATGTATGTACAACAACAGCTATTTGCTCGCGTTTGAAGGTCGTGGCTTTGTTGTAGCACGTGCGCGCTCCCGCGATGTTATCGAGTTGTTACGCGTACATTGCTGCTCAACGAAATGTCAAAATCTCAACTATGCATTTGCGACAAGTGGTTCCATAGAGAAAGTTGCTTAACTCTAAGGGTAGAATCATTCTTTAAAGTTTTCGCTAGGGTGCTACTAACACCCTGTATGGTAAAATGCGCTGCGTGGTTCGTCTTTGGCTACGTCAGTTTACCTGAGCCACCTGAGGAATATTGCTTTAGGCAAGGTCTTCCAAGTCATCGGGCTCCTCTCGGCGGATGCCTGCGCGGAGTACGCCATGAACATCCCCGACAGAAACACAAACGTTTGTACTATGATGTGAAGGTTGCCGATAATCCTATATCCACCCGATTCAATTACCTGGAAAAAAAAACACTTGCTTGAGTAGGTAAATATCGTAAATACCCATGTAGTACAAGTAAAACAAGTAAAAAAAATACCGAGTCTTGGCGGAATGTACTAGGGGCAACCAGCGTCGCTTTACCACTTTTAAGGTTAAAATCGCTTGCACACCGCCCCGTCACAACATACGTTTGGTTTTTTTTTTATCTTTTATCGTTTGGGGGCTTTTAACACTTCAGGTCCTGTATTTCCACTCCGACCAACTGGACCGACCAACTGAAACGAATCAACTATTTTTCTTTCTCAACGATACAAATTTTTGGTTGGTATCAGCTCCATCATAACCTCATCTACCTACAATCACTACACATCTACACTGACGGCAGCCGACATGACGATAAGGTCGGCGCTGCTTTTGTAGTCTCCAAACTTGTTGGCAATATCATCACTAAAAAACTAAAACTACACAGACTCTGCTCTGTATACCAAGCCGAACTCCTGGCAATTGATCAAGCCACTGCTTGGTTAATACAACAGAAACCACTAGCTGCCACCATCATCTCAGACAGCAAATCGTCGCTCATGGAATTGAGTAACCCTAACACCACTCACCCTCTTGCAACATCCATTCCTTAAAAACATAATCCAACTAAAAGCCAACGGATTCACTATTGAATTTATTTGGATTAAGGGACATGCTAACGTTATTGGTAACAACGCTACAGACCTAGCAGCTAAAGCTGCAGCAAACATGCACTCCGTCCCAATCTACTCACACACCCCGATCTCCTACTTCAAACACCAAAAGTCACTCCTATCCCAAACTGCCGCTACAGACTTATACAACACCTGCACTCATACCAAAACACTCTTCCCAACACTTACCGAACTTATCACGCGAAAAAAAAATCAGATGTTTCATACATTTTGATATTTTCGATTTTATTTTTTGTATGAAACAGCTGATTTTTTTTTCGCGATTTCAGAGTTGGTCCCATAGTAAAAGTTGTTCAGTTTGATGGTCCCTAATATACCATATTCGGTACTAGGGGTATTTTTGTAACACCTTGTATAATTCTTTGGCGTGCGAAGTGAGTTAGTGAGCGGACGTGTGTCGTTTTCGCTCCTAATGTTATTTACAACGTGCATAGAAATTTCATCCTAATTGTTTTGTAATAACCATCATAGTTGTGTAAATCGTCGGTGACAATTTTCCATAAAAATTTAGCCGATAATATTAAAACGGACCTAGTGCGCGCGGAGGTAAGCTCCACCACCCTCGGGTAAACGAGATGGGCTCCGAGTTTTGCATTTTTTCATCTCTGTCGCACCTCCCGGCGCGCGACCACCATTGTGGCGGATCCCCACCAGAGCGCATCGACTTCACTGCCTGTTATTCGAAAGTGCATAGAGCTTTGTTGGCATAGAAGTGGCATTTGAGGCAAGGATGTCTCGATCCCCTACTACAAGATATGGATCAAGTCCAGATCTTGCAACATTTTCCGGAAATAATATAACTTTGCGCAAGAGAAAGCACGATGAAGACCTTCAGGATTCCTTCGCGGATTTTTCTAGTACCATAATGGCAACATTAAAGGACTGGAAAGCTGAATTGAATCAAAATTTTTCAGTAATAAATGATAATGTTAACAACGTCATCAAACAAGATCTAACGAAATTAAATGAGTCTACGGTTGAGATGAAAACAGAGATAAAATCTATTCTGCAAGATTTTCATACTTTCAAGAAGACCGTGGATACTTTAGCTCAAAAACAAAAAGTCCTAGAGTATGAAGTCACATCGATTCAAACATCAGTGCAATTTCTATCTGATCAACAGGATGATGTTGTGAAAAAAGTTGATTGCTTTTCAAGTAACATCAAGAAAACTGATTTACTGGAAACACAACTAATAGTCATGAAAAAGGAAAATAATATGCTCAGAGCTGACATTAATTCCACGGAACAACGAGAAAGGCTTATGAACCTCGAGATCATCGGAATTCCCGAAACAAAAGATGAGAATCTTATGGCCCTTGTAGTAAAACTTGCCAAGGTTACCGATATTGATCTATCAGAAAACGAAATTATTCATGTACACAGAATAACACCCGGAATAAAGGTACAAGGACGGCCACGGGTTATAATAGTCAAGTTTAAATCTCGTCTTATTCGGGACAACCTCTTATCACGTGGCAGAAAAATGAAGCTCAGAACAAACATGTTACAATTTACTGGTGAAGGCAATAATATTTATATTAATGAACAATTAACATTTTATAATAAACAGCTACTTAAGAGAAGTAAGGAGATTGCAAAACTAAGATTGTACCAATATGTCTGGGTGAAGAACGGAAAAATTTTTACGAGAAAAAACGACGTTTCCCCTGCCGTGCCAATATTAAAAGAAGAAGACCTGGAAAAAATCAAGTAAAATTAACTAAGTTACATTTCTGCTATTATTTTTATTCATTTACCATTTGTTTTTTAAGCGCAAGTCTATTAAACATGTGCATTCTATTTTTCGTTTTAGCACTATGGTCGCGCGATGAGGATATGTCTTGTTATTGTCGCTTAACGACGATTATGCACGCGCTGTTATTCCAATTCCTGATGTGCATTTCTTATAGTAACTTTGTCATAACACATTACACATTAACACAAATTCAATTTATACAACCCATTTTCTATACTTATATGTTTAATTTAATTTATTTGGATATTTATAAACCTTTAATTTATTTAGTTATGGAAATAGTAATAATAAGCCATTTGCCTTTGAGATATGTTTATGGTTTAGTCATATTTTGCATTGGTGTGAAGTCAATCTATTTTATTATAATGATTGATTTGTCATTGTGCGTCCGCGATATAGTTAGTGTAAAATATATAGGACTTTCGCATAGCGTGCATGCTAAATCTAAATCTAATACTCATCACTTATCACTTGTTGATGTGAAGCATAGGCAGGTGACGCACATTTCTATTGAATGCGTGCGGCTAGTAAAAAAGGTTTACGTTTTACCCACAACGATGAATATTCTTTACGTGTTTAACAAGTATTTAAAATCTGTTTTCTTTTCAAGTTTTTGGACTAGTTTAACATTTTATTTTCTGAACTGCTTAACGACTGAGTATAACATTCAAACAAAATATAATGACTGCTTATTGTTCTGTAGTAAACGGGTTAACTTCTATTTACAACTTCTCGTGATTCCTTGGATTGCCAAGCTTGAGAACGTATGTACAGCTAAAAAATATTCATTTACTCACGCGGTTTTTTGTACATTATGTTCTTTGGTGAATTTACATATAGACTACGTATTTAAACAATTTCGCATACAAGTATTGATATTTTATGTTATGTATCTCGGTTAAAATGACTTTGCAAGCACTTAATATTTATTATCAAAATGCCCGGGGGCTTAGAACCAAATGTTATACTTTGAGACAGGCAATATTACTTAATGATTTTGACATAATAATTATTACTGAAACGTGGTTGTGTGACGGCATTTTTGATAATGAGTTATGTGACGGAAGGTACCAAGTCTTTCGTTATGATCGCGATTTATCGGCTACGGGGAAAAAGTGGGGCGGGGGTGTACTAATCATGACACGTAAGGAGTTAGGTGCTATTAGGAGTGAATTAGAACTACAAGCGACAACAGAGATGTTGACAATTAATATATGGTTAGATGAAAGGTTGACATGGGGGAGACATGTCGAGCATATAAATAATAAACTTCGAGCCCTTTTGCGCTCATTGTGGAAAGCTTCAAACCTCATACCTTACAAACTAAGAAAAAATATATACAATGCATTAATAAAGTCACACCTCCAGTATTTAATAGAAATTTGGGGAACTGGGTCTAAAACTGTCTTAAAAGATCTACAAATCACACAAAATAAATTAATAAAAGTACTATTCCACCTAAACAAATTTACCCAGACCAAGGATGTCTATAAAACCACAAACATTTTTGATATAAATACATTATATAAATATAACTCATGTATAGCTATAAGTTTAATTAGTATTATCTCATTTTAAGCGAACATGTAAGTTCTTATGAGAAAATAAATGTCTTTAAACCTTATATACCAATACGAAAGGATACTTCCGGCCGGCATTCCTTGCACATTAGTGTGGCATACCTTCCGCCTAACCAGCGCCAACTCCCTTTGGATATAAAAGCGGTTTATGATGCTATATACTTGGACGTGACGAATTCTAGCGGTGACGATTTTTTGTTAATTGGCGACTTTAATTTGCCCTGCATCTCCTGGAGCAACAACTTACCACACTACACTAGATCAGGCTGTGCTGACGTACAGGCTGCAGCGATTAACTTTGTAGAAGACTTAAGTTTACTAGGTTTTATACAATATAACATGTCTAAAAACTATTACGGCAATACTCTTGACCTAATTTTCTCAACTTTACCTGTAAATACAATTGTTTATGACGACCCGCTAGTGGCAGTTGATCGTTCACATCCTCCGCTTCAGCTTCAAGTTCTAGACTTAAATATAGGCTTACTGTCTGAAAATCGGTTGCCAAGACGTAATTTTAAAAAAGCTAATTATTCCGATATAAATAACTTTTTAAGTGATTTTGACTGGAGCTCTTTGTTACCTCCGGATGACCCGGAATTGGCTACAAAAAAGTTTTACGATATCATGAATGAATGCATCGACAGATATGTACCATTAGTTCGAATTAATTGTCATAAAGCTTATCCTGTGTGGTACAGTAGGGCTTTGCTTCGAATAAATAGTGAAAAAATGAAAGCTCATTCTAGGTGGAAGAAATCGAAGAGTGAATTAGATTATGACGAATTTTCTCTCCTACGTAGAAGGCAGCAAAGAGTTCAGAATGTATGTTATAATAGACATATAGTTAGTACCGAGGAAGCTATAAGATCGACGCCGAAAGCTTTCTTCAGTTACGTTAAGTCTTTACGTGGTGGCTCTAATTACCCAAAAAATATTACCTATGGACAAGTTTGCTATAAGGGCGGTAAAAATATATGTAACGCTTTCAATAGTTTTTTTAGTAGTGTCTTTGGCGGACCATCAGCATCGAGTGGTTTAATGTTGCAACCGGAGAACTTCGGTGGCGATACTATAGCTGACTTAAGTATCTCTGCTACAGTTATCGAGGAAGCTGTTAAAAAGTTAGATCTATCCAAGGGTCCTGGTTGTGACGGAATCCCACCGATCTTTTGGGTAAACTGCATTAAATCATTAATTCTTCCAATTTACATAATTTTTAATAGCTCTCTTCGTTATGGTGTGTTTCCATCTCTCTGGAAAAAAGGTCATATTATCCCATTACATAAGAGTGGTTCTAAAGCGAAGGTAGAAAACTATCGTGGTATCACAATCCTCTGTACAATGGGTAAATTATTCGAGAAGCTTGTATATGATGCTTTTTATCCACTAATTATTAAGAGTATCCCCGTTACTCAACACGGTTTTGTTAGAAAACGATCAACGCTTACGAATTTAACTTGCTTCGTAGATTATGTGCTTAAAAATATGGATGGAGGTGGTCAGGTTGACGTGATCTACACCGATTTTGAGAAAGCTTTCGATCGTGTGGATCACGTCATCCTACTCCAGAAGCTCCATACGCTTGGAATTAGAGGCAATCTACTCAGATGGGTTGAATCTTATTTAAAAAATCGTTCACAAGCGGTCATAGTAGGTGGTTACAAATCAGATTTTATATGTATACCCAGCGGCGTACCTCAAGGGTCCCATATGGGCCCTTTATTCTACAACGTTTACATTTACGATATCGCAGACCAATTAAAGCATGCAAGACATTTACTTTACGCGGACGATAAAAAAATATTTTGTTCAATAAAAACTTATAACGATTGCATTAACGTTCAAAAAGATTTAGATAGTCTAACTGAGTATTACAATCTCAATCAAATAAATATTAACTTAAAAAAATGTCATTGTGTACGTTTTACTCGAAAGGTAAAACCTATCATTTTTCCGTACTCATTTAGCGGTTCACTAATAAGCTCTACTTCGCAAGTTCGTGACCTAGGTGTGATTCTGGATGATAAAATGTTATTTTGTGATCATATTGACTCAATTGCTACTAGGGCATACAAAAACCTAGGTTTTGTGTTACGGTCTTGTAAACCTTTTAAAAATATATCTACATTAAAATGTGTTTACTTCGCATATGTCCGTAGCATACTTGAATATGCTTGTTCGATTTGGTCACCTCAATATGCAGTGTACATCAATCGTCTGGAAAAAATTCAAAAAATATTTATCAAGCACCTTAATTATCGCTACCGTAAGAGTCCTGCTTCATATGAAGAAGCATGTTATACTCACGATATCCACAGTCTAGTGGATCGGCGTAAAATGCTGGATATGGGTCTTTTGCACGACATACTTAATGGAGGCGTAGACTGCGCTGAACTAGTTGAGGGTATAATATTTCGTACGCCTAAACGTCGCACAAGGCACACACCATTACTAAATGTACCTTCATGCTCCACTAGATATGCTATGAACAGTCCGCTTACACGATTTGCAAAATTATATAACGAAGAGTTTAGTGATCACGATTTATTTACATTATCAAAGCCATCATTTAAAAAAGTTGTTATTAAGTCACTGATTGATGTGTCTGATTGAATTTAATATACTTTAGTTACAATTTTACGAGTTTTAAAATGTTATAAATGGTTAAAATTAACATTATAAATGTTTGAGAAAAGGAAAAAAAAAACAAAAAAAAAATAATTTACCGCCTTGCGTCGTCAGCCTGAAACTTACCTTCTTTTTTTATTTTTTTTTAAATATTATATGTACTATAAGTAAGTTTGTTGTTAAATTCTCTAATGCACACAGAAACACAAAGTTATACAGACAATCAAAGACAAACACACACACGCACACGCGCACACACACACACACACACACACACACACACACACACACACACACGCTTTCATATACGGACATACAAATATACGCACACGCACATTCACAATCATAAGTACCTAGATTAAGCGCATAGTGCTTTTTTATTGATTTTGTTTTAATTTGGATGTTTTTTTTTTTTTTCTTCTTTATGCCGTTGTTTGTCATAAATTGTAAAAAGTACTATTACATATAAAGGAAACCTGTAATTGGTCTTACTGGTATATATACATTATTGTTAAGTAATTTTTGTAACACTGTTGGTTTTCTAAATAAATAAATAAAAAAAAAATAAAAAAAAAAATTCTAGCTTCATCGCTGGTGGTGGGAGAGGACAGAATGCCGAACATTACATTTCTTGCATTTAAGAGGAAACACCACGGTCGAGAGAATTGAAAAAATCCTATAGAAAGTTTACAAATCAACGTTTCGTAGTCCCCTGTTTCCTCCTCCAAAACTAGACCAATTTAAATGCGATTTTCATCAAAAAATAAAGAAATGCTTTGGCTGTGTTCTTATGTTTTGATTTTTTTATATAATTTCGCCATTTAATTGCTGGATGTCTAAACTAGGGATTTTGTTAGGTTTTTGAAGATTTATCTCTTTTAATAATTAATTTATGAAAAAAAGAAAATATAGAAACACAGCCTAATCCTTTCTTTAAGTTTTAATGAAAAATGTATTTAAATTTGCCTAGTTTTGAAGGAGGAAACGGGGGACTACGAAACGTTGATTTTGTCAACTTTCTATAGGAAATTTTATATTCTCTACCGTGGTGTTTCCTCTTAAGTTTAGTTCTGCCGTCACCTCTCATACTCTACGTTTTTGTTGTCAAATTTTGTTGTTAACTGGTAAAGCGTCGCTGTTGCCCTTGGTACTTCTATGAAACTTGGTTTATAACTTTATCGGTAAGTAGTCGATAGAACTGAGGATCTGCAGAGTCCGCTCGAAATTTAGGGATCCTACCCGCTTCCAGGGAGTATGGTCAGAGGGAGCTTTTTAAAACTGCACATTTTACAAAGTAAGAGTCGAGTGAAGTGTTGTTTTCCATGTATTTTTTACGCTGAATCGAATTTTCATAGTACACACGACGGCACCTCAGACTATACATGTTGACCTTGAGACCGCCTTTATGCCCTACGTAATAAAAGCTGTTTTCGCAGTTTAACTGTTTAACCTGACGTGATGTCGTGTGTATTTATTTAGAGACTTATCATGTCGAATTACTATGAGAGTTAGGCTATGGCCATCAGGCAAGCGCAATCAGGACTGCGCTTAGATGAAATTACCGAACCGATATAAGTACGTACCATAGGAATTGACGTTTTGTTATCTGCCTCTTTTTAATCATCCTTGTAGGTAGACAAAGGCTAAGCCATACAGCCTTGTCATGATATGAGTTGTTATGATGTCACAGATTAACCAGTAGTTGATAACGAGGAGCTCGGTGGCGCAGTGGTTTAGCGCCTGGCCCTGCGATTGCGAAGGTTAAGCAACTTTCGCAAGGGTCGGTCATGGAATGGGTGACCAAAAATGTATTATCTCGTGTTCCTCCGTGCTTCGTAAGATACGTTAACACACACCAATCCGCATTGGGCCTGCGTGGTGGGTTATGGCTCATACTCTTTATCCACCCATAAGGAAAAAGGCTAGGTTTGGGATGGGTGACGTTTGGAACTTAGTCAGGCCAGGTATGAGATAGGAAACCACGTGAGAATGCGATAACGAAAGTTAAGCAACTTTAGGAAAGGCTGGGGTATGAAATGGATGTTTCCGTTTGGGACTGCGATAAAAATTACGTTAGTCACACCGGTGTGGTAAATTGGTGTGACTACGGGTTAGTTTCGATTTTAAAATTACAAAAAGGAAACGAATGTATTACGAAAATCTGTCGAAACGGAAATGAAGTTTCGAAAGTTTCCCCTGCCCATTCCCCCGGATGGGAGTAGGACTTCTAAAGTTTGGGCGGATTCTACCAGTATCCTCACTTCGATTATCAAGATGAAGTTATAAGCAAAGTTTCATTGTAGTACGCCTCCAAAATAATGGGCTGTTCTACAGCCGCTACACTGGACACTAATGTCCAAGTTTCTACTTACTTCTTCAATGGAATACACGTTTTCAGCCATGTAAGACAGTGGAATCATTGAATGTATGAATATTGTTGATACTGAAGTAAGAAATCTGTAAAATAGGAAGTGTGATTTAGGAAGTATTAGTCTTTTATCGGAATAAATAATGTAATTGTTGGTTGCTAATACCTGAGTCCGTTGATTCCTATGAGTCTAGCTGTAGATTGGTCCTGCGGCCATGGAGCCGTCAGCTTGGCCCAGTTAGCCGGGATTGAGAAGCACATCAAGTACCCTGGGAGCAGAGCAATAATCTCTGTAGTAGTCTAGTCTCCATTATTGGGTCTGTATCTTTTGTTGCCCGTGGTACTACTAATAGTACTAATAGTACCACGGGCAACAAAGTAAAAAAATGTCCCGTCGTCGCCGTATTATTATAAAAATAAACTATCGCCGTCTACTATATTTTTACATGTTTTGGAAAATCATTTTGGAATTATTTGACTCAAGAAAAGTTGGTAACCCTAGTTCAGACACAGCCGCTTCGGCATGTGAACCCGAAGACGCCAAGACCTGGGCGACCGCACCCGCGGTGGCAACCGCTCGTGCAGTCTGATTGATCACTAATGTCTGCGCAGCTCTTACCTTTATTCTTTTTAGTGGCCAGCAAGTCGTAGAGGGTGCCAGCTATAGCAAGGCCGATGAGGGTGAGGTAGACCGCGGTAGCGACGCAGTCTAGCGCGGTGAAGCGGCGCTGGTCGCCGTGACGGTAGCAGGCGGCGTGCTCCACGCGCGCGCGTAGCCCGTACTCCTGCTGAAGCGTGTGGGTCAGGCACGCGCCCAGCGCCGTCTCCAGCGCTGCATCAGAGTCCCCCGTGTAGAACTCCTTGCAGCGCCGCGTCATGCAGTATCCGTAACTTATTTTTCCATGATCGAAATGCCTTGGCGCCGAGAAGGAGAAATTCTGAAAAAGATAAAGACTTTTTGCTAATATGGTTTCATAATTATTTTACAAATCAAAATTCAAAATTCAAAACTCGTTTATTCAGTCTAGGCTGTTACAAGCACTTGTGAATGTCAAAGAAGCTACGCCATCGGTTCGCAAACCCTAAGCGGGAGACCTTGTAACGAGAAGAACCGGCAAGAAACTCGTCAAGGGCTGCTTTTTTCTCCCTGTATATTTCATACAGAGTCGTCAAAATTTGAAAAATGAGGTCAGCATTTAAAGTGACGTCATTTTCCATTACAATAATTAACAAAGTTTACATTCAATGGGTAGGTAAAATAAATTTCAACTAGTTGAGAAATCGCTGTCTACTACTCGATAACTAAGAAAATCATTGTATGATTTGAAGAATTAGCCCAGGTGAATTAAGTCTACGACGGGGCAACATTAACTGGAAGTTACTTGACATACAAGTTAACATTAATTATTAAAAAAATGCAATTATTACAATTTCTTGCACAATTTACAAGAGAAAATCTACGACCAAGCTGTTTTATCACTTAAATAATCTTTAACGGTATAGTATCCTTTTTTGAGAAGACAATTTTTTATATGATCAGGAAAGCGGAGCAGATATTCTCTGATCATTGAAAAATGGAAGAGGAATTCAAATGAAATAAATTTTATCCCTCATCATTAAATAAATAATTCGCTATAATATCTTTACTTACCAACTTTTTTGGCATCCTTCTTGCAATATGCATGTTACCGGCAATGTACACACATTGCCCTAATAATATTTGTGACTTTTTATAGAAATAAAAAGAGGTGTATATTTATCGAATTCACTTTAAAAATGAATAATTAAATTAAAATAAAACAAATATTTAAGGGGGGCTCTCATACAACAAACATGATTATTTTTCCGTTTTTATAGATGATGTCACGGAACCTTTTGCGCGCGGGTCCGACTCGCATTTGGCAGGTTTCTTTTTGTATTAAGCGGTGCGGTATTATATGAAGACGTCTATTAATAGTAAATTTTAAAAAAAACATCGTTTCTGGCGCTTAGCCGGCCGCTGCTGCGGCACGCTCGCTCCGCTCGCTTGGCTCGTGCGTTTTTGGTCGCAGTTCTAACCTAACCTTATCTAATTTAAACTACTAATACAAAACTAAAATTTTGTCAGATTACTAAAAGCTACATAACTCGAAATAAACAGACATAGACAGGGTCCATAATGATCTATTTTATTCTATTAACATCATCTGTTATGTCGTGTATGCAATAAACATATGAGTATGAGTAGGTAATGAGCTCTTTAAATCTTCGCCCCCCGCCATGAAAAAATAATCCCTTTTTGCATAGGGATTGCATACATTACCTAGGTCAAGTAGTAATGGACAATAATATGCATAATATTTCATACATCAATCCCTAGGTATTAAATACAATACCTGAACTTCACACATTGCCGGTAGTACATACATAGTATAATCACATACCTACAGACCAATACTGGCGCTCACCAATCGCGCTCCATTACCATCCATGCGTCAGGACATCGAACGGGTGCTGGTGAAGCGAAGAGCGAACACAAAGCGCTGGTAAACGATTATTAAGGGTGCTACAAAATGCTCCCACACTTATTCACCATGATTTTGTCGTAGAGCTCGCTAGGTTGATCGGTGACGATGTTGGCGCCGGCCACGCAGTACGCCCCGTCCTCCGCAAGCAGGCAATGGGAGTACCCGTCGAGGTGCCTCAACGGCGGGAAGAGGGCGTACTCCTCCGCTGTACCCAAACGTTACAAAATGTGATACACAAAAAATAAATGGAAGGGCGGCGGAGTAACATGAATAAAGGCAGAATGACTTCTAGCTGGTGCTAGTCACTAGATTTTTCGTCATTCTACACCATAGACTTATTTATACTTTATAATGTTTTAAATTTCCATGGTTTTTGACGTTATTAGAATAAACTATATCGGGATTTACTTAGACGGAGACAAGACTTAGACGGAGGGTAGACCGATTTGTCTGCCAATAACATCTACCCGCACGCAACAATCGACAGTTCTTCCGTGACCATGGCGCATGCAACTGCGCCGAAATATCGGAGTATCAAAAATAAACAGGTACATGGTGTAAATCCCGATATAGTTTATTCTAATAATTATTTATACTTATTATAAGTTTACGTTTTACACACCCCTTTAACGAGTATCTTTCAATCCCTGCCCCATGTCTATCATGGAGACTTCACACGACACGCACAGGCCAGGCTGTAGCTGGCCTTCCAGCTGGATCTCACGTGTGACCGCGCCCCATGCTACTACGTGAGATATCTTAGCCGTGAATCCGAACCTGTGCGTGTATGGGTATTGACATTCTTTAGCTTCAGATAGCCATAAAGGATATATGACGTGAAGCAGTTTTTTTTGAAAACTTTAGTAGGGGGACCCGTCGTATAGATTGTCGGATTGTCCACAAGTCACTTATGGCGTAACACTATTAGCATTATGATTATCACAAAGTATACTATTTATCTAGTATAAATTTAAAGTAAAAAAAAAGCGACAGCTCTAAAAAGCAAGAAATAATATTCAAATCTGCATAATTACTATTCAAGTACCTACGCATATCTGATATTAAAAAAACGTCTTATGGAGTCGGGTGGGGCTAAAAGATATTTTCCTTTTTAAATTTATATAAACATTTATCGTGGTTTCCCTTTCTCAATTTGATTTTTGAATTCTTACACCACCCGACTTCTTGAATAGTAATTATGCAGATTTGAATATTATTTCTTGCTTTTTAGAGCTGTTGCTTTTTATTAAAGCTGTTTTTTATAGTATTTTTTTTAAGGTTTTTTGAAGGAGGTTTTTCTTTTTAATTTTTAAAAGTTTTTTATTTTTAACTTTTTTGTGGTAGGTATGTATAAGTCATTTACTTAGCAATGATATAAATATTGTTTTTATACTACCTGCTCTTTAATGGCATATTATGTGTCATGCAAACCTTTCCTAAAGTAGGTCATTTTTCCCATGGGAATAATGTGATTTGAATTTGGAATGCAACCTATGTAGCCGTGCTTGATCGAGGTTGGTTTCAAAAATGCTAAGGTGCAATGAGATTTTATTCAGAGTTAGGCTGTATGTTGACGACCTCCGTGGTCGAGTGGTTTTGTACACCGGTTTTCAAGGTGTCGCCATTTCTGAGGTTCGATCCCTGGCTGAACGAAAACGAACTTTTCTATATTGGCTCAGATCTAGGTGTTTGTAATACCACCGTTGTCTCTGATTTCTAAAACATAAGTGCTTTAGCAGCTTACTTTGGAATCGGAGCAATGTATGTGATGTTGTCAAATATTTATTATTATTTATTATTTTAAAAAAATAATGAGATTTTATTCTGAGTTAGGCTGCATGTTATCATTTTCTTTGCACTGCCAATACAAATAAAAAAAAATGTAAACTTTTTACGAAATTCATTTTCACCCGCGCATGAAGAAGGATTTATTCGAATGTCAACCTGACCACTACAGGATAGATGAAAAAAAAATACTTAAGTACTTTCTTTATAACAGTCATTGGTTTCAGTTGCCTCGCAGAAAGTATAAAAAGTAGAGTATGCATCGCGGGCTTAAATGTGTATTTGTCTTGGGCGATCTTGAACACCTCGTACTCAGGATTCTAGCCTTAACTCCCTCGCTCTTCTCGGGAGTTAACCATAGAATCCCTCGTACTCGGGGTTCAATATAGCGCCCGGGACATAATACACTACTTTAAGCCCTTATTGTATAATCTACTATTATTCATATTTCACACTTTCTAATGGTACTCGTAAAATACTCCGAATAACTCAATTTCCACTTTTCGCGCTGTTAATTTTAGCAAGGGTCAGTCATGGGGTGGGTGACCAAAGTGTATTATCTCGAGCTCCTCGGTGCTTCAGAAGACACGTTAAGCCGTTAGTCCCAGCTACATTTGCACTCATTGACACCCAACAATCCGCATTGGGCCCGCGTGGTGGGTTATGGTCCATCCTATTCATCAGCCCATAAGTAAGGCTTGTATCCCAGCACCAGCAGTGACAATAAAAATGGCTTTTGCGAAACCTTTCAATACCGTAGAGTAATCACTAATACACTATCATACTTGATTTTGAAGAGTTCTCTTGTGTATCTTCGAAGTCCAAGGTCCAATGTGAAGGAAATTTAAATGGAAACACCCTTAAAGTATCCTCTTTCTAACATAACAAAAATCATCCAAATCGGTTTATAAACAAAGAAGTTATGGTTGAAGATCCGTTAAAACTCGTGCAAAAGTTACCTAAAAAATACAGTATTTTCAAGATTACTCGAAAACTTCTGAACCAATTTAAAATTTAAAAAAATGGGACCTACTTGGAAACAAACCTGATAAAGTAACGTTTGAATCATGTCAATCGGTTCAGCCGTTCTTGAGTAATTGGTGGACATACATAAAAAAAAACAAATAAACAGACGAACATAGAACCTCCTCCTTTTTTTGAAGTCGGTTAAAAAGATGGAGCCAAGTCCAAAACTGGCTACGATCTACTCACCAGATATACTCCTCAATGATGACACTTGCTGGCGCAGCAGCAACGACAGAACTATTAGAAACAGTTTCATGGTTTCTTGACTTAATTACATTTCTTGTCTCGGGAACTGTTAAGTGACAAAGTGTAAAGTACCTATATATAGCACGCCTCTTTTTTTAGAAGAATCATAAAAAGTTATCAATACCTAGTTGGTCAAGTGTGATCGCTTTGAAGCAAATTTGGTTTCCAGTGCCACGAGTATTTACTATAGTGCATATATTTATATATTTTGAAAGAACGACATTTTTTAAGCGTTTTTACTTGATTGAAAAGTGAATTTGTGGTAAATAAATAAATAGGTATGCTAACTAATGAAGTGTACTAGTCAATTTCGAATCGTCACCACATTCTGGTGTCGATTTTTTTTTTAGTAATAGTGAAAATGTTTAGGTTCTTATACACGTAACGTTTAGGTGTTATGTTAGTATAAAGAATAAAGTATAGATATATAAAGTTTAAAGTAAGTGAAAAAGAACTTTTTTTTAAAGGGCCCCTAAAATATAAGGGCTTCAAGAAAAAAATCGTATTTTTTCAATACGATTTTTTTGTAGTATTGTTATTGAATTTAAGAATTCTAAACTCAACACCTTTGACATAATCTATGTTAAATTATGTACATAAGGCCAACATAGGGCACACTGAAAGTTTTGCGTGTCTGGTAACTCATAAATATTAATTAAATTTAGATTTTTCGCACTCACGATGCCATTTTTATATTAAGATAAATAATATTAGAATATTAGAAAAAATCGACTCACCCGTAGCACCTCAGTCGGGACACGAACCCACACCCTTGGGATTCTGGTCCAATGCACTGACCAATTATGCTACCGAGTCGCTAGTGGGAGCGGCGAAATTTTCTAGTACTTTTTACTTCATCGCTGCAAGCCAGCGCAATTTCATCAATGTGAGGAAATACCCTTACATTCGAAAGAAACATCTTTCCAGATGTTTTGACAATCGATAAAGATGAAACAGCGATATAGTTATTAAATTTAGATTTTTCGCATTCACAATGCTATTTTATATTAAGATAAATAATATTAGAAAAATACTAGAAAAATCGACTCACCCGTAACCCTCCCACCTCTGAGGTGCTACGGGTGAGTCGATTTTTTCTTGTATTCAGGGTTCCGTACCTCAAAAGGAAAAAACGGAACCCTTATAGGACAACAAAGTGTCCGTCTGTCTGTCTGTCTGTCTGTCCGTCTGTCAAGACCCTTTACCTCGAACGCGTGGAGGTATCGAGTTGAAATTAAAACCATATACTCAAGTCTACGGGCAAAACGGCTGTGAAAAAATCAAACTTCTAAGTTAACGTAAAAAAAGATACGGCCATTAATGCCTCAAAAAAAAACAACAGCTCTAAAAAGCAAGAAATAATATTCAAATCTGCATAATTCCTATTCAAGTACCTACGCATATCTGATATTAAAAAAAACGTCTTTTGAAGTCGGGTCTATCTGTTCTCCTCTACAGGTCGCATTTCTCAGTCGATTCTCTTGAAATTTTGGAGGTTCGATATTTATATTGAATTTTTCTTTCGAGACAGATTTTCAAAATTTACTGATTATCAATTTTACCTTGAGAACCAGCGCTATCTTTTTAATTAGTAAGTTAATAACAAAGCAGCTGAATATTAAAACGAAAGCAACACTACGGTCCTTTTATCCAACATTTACTAAGATCACTATTCAGACTTAAACCTCTTTATCAAAAGTTAGCTGTCAAAAGTAACCCGAAATGGCGATTCCCAGGCAAAATAGCCAATGTTCATAGTACGTTTCATTGAATATTCGCTATTCAATAAAACGCATTCTACATACTCTACTTCAAAAAGTACTCTGTGCTCTACTTTCAGGGGAAATGACCAAAAAGAATATAATACTATGTTGACAAGACAAATGATATTTATTTTTTCTCAATTAATCAATCAAATGCACTAAGAAGTTTCAATTCCGACGTCGAAGTCAATCGCCCCAAAAGTAGCTTTCTACCACTTTTTAACCCTGCTAGGAGATAAATATAAAAAAAATACGAAACACGTGTTCAATTAATTTTGTGAAAGAATGTCTATGCCAAATTTAAAGTCAATCGGGCCAAGGAATCGCGTTCTATCATACAAAATTTGATGAGATTTCGTGATGAGTGAGTGATTTTCTCTTTTATATATATAGATATACCAAACAGTACATGCGTGGAAAACCCTCATTTCTATTATACATCATGCCATTTGAGATACTTTTTAAGGCACAAACGCGAGGTCTACATCTCACGGAGCACCTACACTCTCTCAACTCAAGTGGCCCCTTCACACCACACGCACGCCATAATTCGGTGCAGTAAACTGACAGCTCAAGTGTGACCACTTTAGGACAAAATAAAAGTAGTGACGTGACAAAATAATCGTTCGTTCAATTAACATTCAGTTAAAAATCGATAAATATTAAATTGATAATATAATAGAAACAATGTATTATGTAGGTATTCACTATGAAATGAAAGTTCGCAACAAATCATTCATTATTATAGTGTTTTGTCATAGGTTTTGTGCCTAAACCAAGTTTATAAAACTGCCAGATATTATGAATACTGTGATAATACACAAGTTTTATTTAAATCTTATTAATGAAACATACCTAACTGGATTTAAATTGAAATAGTGTTATTTTATTAAAAGTGAGCTATTTTAGTAATAAGCGAACTCGTGTGTGTGTTTGTTTGTGTGTATGTGTATTTGTGTGTGTGTGTGTGTGTGTGTGTGTGTGTGTGTAATGAAGTGGATAAAAAAATATTTAATTAAAATTGGGCAGTTAGTATACTTACTAAATAAATAAAAGGGATCCGGCATGATAAAATAATATGGTTATATGGCATATCTTTTATATTTTTAATTGCTATCTGAAGTTCATACTCAAAATTTAACAAACAATCATATTGGTACTTACGTAAAATATTTTTTATAATTCCGAAAAAAATATTGATTTATTATTTATTTTATATTTACTTATATTATTTCCTTGCTTCACATACACACATGTGTATGTTCATTTAAGAAACCCTTCGTGCGCGAGTCCGACTCGCACTTGGCCGGTTTTTCTATTTTTGCTAGGTAAGCATCGGGTTTCCCATAGAAATTACAAAACGCGTTGATATCTTTTATATGGGAGCTGCGATCTACTAAGTAGTTACCAAAATCTTACTGAACCGATTATCATGAAATTTTGCATACACGTGGTTCAGAAAAGGACATAACCTATAACCTCCAAAAGAAACGCGCGCTCGAAAAAACGCACACATTGACACTTCTTAATCTCATCGACACGGGATAACCGGAACCTCAGACGAATCTCAAACGAAATCGAGTGCGTGACGCAAACAATTTCGTCGATGTACTCGTACGTTGCTCGAGTACGTAACTATAATAGTAAGCTTGACTTCTTACTTCTCTCTATTTTGTGGTCCCTCCTAGCGTCTCTGGTGGTAGTGGTGGTTACATAAAAATCACGTCAGATACGCGAAGGAGGTTTCAAAACTGTGATAAGAAAAAGAAGAACGTTTTCCATTACAACAAAAAAAAAACTATATTTACTTTTATTATTTATTTACTCGAAAGCTGTAAAGGATAATTAGAACTAGGAAAATAAATACTGAGGTGATTATTGAAATTGAAATTGAAATTGAAAAATTCTTTATTCAAATAAGCTCACATAACAAGCATTTTTAAATCGTCAATTCTTTTATCCTACCACCCATTATGACGTCTTTAGCTGACAAGAAAAATGGGCGCAAAAAACTTATCAGCTTTATTAGAAGGAACGATATTTACAAATATGTATATCGTTTCCAGACATTACATTCATAGTATTCATACATGTTACCATTAACATAGATTCATAAATAAATAACATTATTTAATTAGCTCATTTCTACTGAATCAATTTACAGGTGTCAAGCTTAATTAAAAATTTAAGGTTCAGCCTAGGCTATTACAAAAAAAATATATATATATCAATTCATACAATTCAATAAACGTTAAGACAAGTAGGCAAAAGCAGACCCATTCCCACTGGCAGCACCCGTTCACGAGCATGACGCATGAACCAGCCATCGCTTCGCTCAACCATATTTGAGGGAACGTAACGACCCGCCTCACACGACACCACCATAGAAATGATTAAAGAGAGCATGACATACTTAGACTACCCATGTTAAGGCATCGAATTGAAAACTAATATCCAAAAGCTTTTCATAGGCCTATAGAAAGTGAAAGATTGCAATAAAAAAAAAAAATCAAAACAAGGTATTAGTTATGAATTATATCTTTTGGGTAAGAAGTGCCATACATATAGATAATATTAAACATTTATATATATATGTATGCGACGTCCTTAATACAAGTAGACAGAAGCAGACCCATTCCCACTGGCAGCACCAGTTCACGAGCATGACGCATGAACCAGCCATCGCTTCGCTCAACCATATTTGAGGGAACGTAACGACCTGCCTCACACGACACTACCGCAGAAATGTTTAAAGTGAGCATGACATACTAAAGCTACCCATATACCATATAAGCTACATAGTAATAATAGTAAGGTGGACCAACAATGGGGGTAAGGCAGGACCGATCGTTGTTGAGGACCTTAGGGTAGGCCTATGTACCCAGCAGTGAGTTTCGTGCGGCTGATGTGATGATGATCAGCTAATGTTCGTGCTATAAGAGTACTGTGTCGCTTTGGTTCACCTTTGCACGCACCTGTGCATGTAATTCAAGCAAATAAATGAAATAATTTGTGACTTTACCATCGCCACTAATACTTGACTCATCGGTGCATCATTGCATCTGCTAACATCGGACATTCACAGTATACCATCTATACTGCTATTCAGTTTTCTTAGTCTCGGTATTGACATCAAGGACAGATTTCTTTTCCGGGAACAATTTCCTGATGACGTTATTGCAGGGCGCCTCCACTAGAAGCCACACTACCGCCGCCAGCGCACACGAGAGTGCCACGATACCGGCGACCCTTACCGCCTGCAGGAGATACAATTTATTTTTAATATCTATTTTTATATGTAATTTTATTTATTTACAGCACATGCTCATTGGGACAAATAATTAACATTTTGTCATTACTAGTACTATTCGGTTCTGTGAAGACAGACTTACTCGTAAAATGATCGCCAAACAGTTTGACTACCTCGCCATCGTGCATCTGAGATGATATGGTACTCGATCCAGCTCTTTTGTCTTTTATTAATTTCTAGAAGACTTTGGGATTATCGTGAAGGCTATACCTATATTTTCAAGTAGTTAACTTTTTGCATTGGTCCTGAAGCAGATTGTATTCTAATTTATCATCGGGATTTGCATACCTATATCTTGAATTTTAACCTATGTTTTTTTCTGATATTTGATGCTTACTATATTTATTTCAGAAAAATGGGTGAGGTGCGTGTTGCTGGCGTACAGCCATCGGACGATGATCATGTGCGCGCTGTAAATACAGTATGAGAGCCGCGCCAGCGGCACATATCCCGGCCACTCCAGCACGCCCCGGTAGGCATCTATAACACACACAATAAATCACCTTTTAAATTTTATTTTAATACAGTTAGTCGAAGATAAAGGCATTCGATTGCGTTGATCACCAAATACTATTAAAGAAGCTATAGAACATTATGGTGTCTCTGATAAATCTGTTAGCCTTATGAAATCGTATTTGTGCAATAGAACTCAGAAAGAAGCGATGAATAGATTCATTTCTATGAATCTACCCCATCAATATGGGCGTGCCACAGGGATCAATATTGGGTCCATTGCTGTTTTTTATTTATATAAATGACCTTCCTAACTACGCGAATAATTTATGTGAGATAGTGGTAGTTGCGGATGATACTTCTCTAGTTTTCAAAGAAAACAGAAGTAATAACTGTTTGGACGAAGTAAATAGTGCCCTATCTAACGTTTCATACTGGTTTAATAGTAATAATTTAGCACTTAACCCCAAAAAAAAAATGTGTCAAATTTTCATTACTTAATGTTGAGCAGATCAAATTAAACATTAATTCAAATTAAATATATTAATTGGAACATTAATTCAAATTAAACATTAATTTGAACGACGATGAAGTCAAGTTTATTAAGAGTACAAAATTTCTAGGTTCAGGACTGCAATGGGATCCACATATTGAAGCCTTGTAAAGTAGACTTAGTTCCGCGATTAAAGGAAAACAGGAATTGTAGTTATAAAAGTTCGTGACACTCACTTTCAACTCGGCATACCATGCCAAATACGATAGCAGCTAAGAGTACGCCCCAGATGGGCTTCGGGAACATTGCGAACAGCACGCGCACGAGAATGCTGCGCCGCTCGCCCTCCGCGAGCACCAGGTACGAGTGCGCGTACATCACCGCAGAGAGCAGCGGTACCGTCAGCCAGTACACCCATTTATACTTCTGGAACCAGAGATAAAGGTTTACCATTAATCAACGTTACATTAACTCACTTCACAATTAAAGCAATGTGTGACTTTACGTCGCATGTGACTTATATCACACGAACACATATTAGGTATGTTCCTTGTTTAAATTTATCACTAGATAACCAGCGTTAACGATATGGTGTATAACTTCCCAGTATCAAACAAAATAAGTACCTAAAGAAAATCTTAAGGCCCGGTTTCCACCAAAGCGGAACCAAAACAAGAAAAATCAAGCCTTTAAATCCAAACAAACATATTCTTATATGTAAGGGGATACCTTGTAATTGGTAGTGTCTACAGGGTTCTTCATCCACTTGTACACGAACAACCCAAACGCCATGCCAATGAAGAAGGCAGGCATGTTGGTGTGCGTACGTTGGTGCAAGTAGTTGAATGAATCGTAACCATCGAATGCTCGAAAACTATAGAAATGTCTGAAATTGATAAGATTGACAATAATTTAGACACATCGATCTTTCACTTCTCAACATATGACAGTAAAGCTACAAGGGTTGCCAAGCCTACTTTATAATATAGTTTTCTAGAGTTCGACTAAGTAATGAAAAAAAAAACAATGATACACAGAGACTAGCAAATTGAAAAAAAATACTATGGGACCAACTCAGAAATTGCTAAAAAAAATTGCTGTTTTGTGTGTGCATTTTTATATTTTCGTTACTAATTTTTGAATAAAACAGCTGACTTTTTTCGCGATTTCGGAGTTGGTCCCATAGTAACAGTTGTTTTGATGGTCCTTATTTATCTACCATATCCCGCATTACGGGTTTTTTGTAACACGTTAAACAAGATAAGGCATACCAAAGCAATAAAAAATATTACCCATTAAAATAAAAATTGGGGCTTTGGGGGATGTACATGTGTGGGGAGAGGCTTAAATATCAGCCAGTGCAGTCACCAGGACAATAACACGTAGCTACTAATGTATTTCTTAAGGTTTTAGACTGTTCATCTAAACTAGAAT
The DNA here is from genome assembly GCA_963556745.1 of Catoptria pinella. NCBI lineage: Eukaryota > Metazoa > Arthropoda > Insecta > Lepidoptera > Crambidae > Catoptria > Catoptria pinella. The sequence continues at coordinate 11,853,605 of OY750775.1, read as the reverse complement.
ATAATGGCAAATACGAACTTCCCGCTGGATGCAAAAAAGCCGTCGAGGTCTCTGAAGTAGGTTTCGAGTCCGGAGGCGGCCATGCCTGCGAAGATGAGCAGGCCCATCATGGAGGCGCGGGCGCTGGCGGACAGCAGCATCAGCACCAGTCCCACTGTGTGCAGGTGGATGTCAGCCTCCGTTGACCTGCTCGCACCCCAACATAATATCACTATTGTACAAAGTGACATCGTAGCAATATATAGCACTCTCTACAAATTCAAATGAACATTGGAACAATGAAAATCGAACTATAATCTATGGACTTCTAAGACTTTCCCGCGTACAGTTCATTAAAAATAAAACACTTTTTACGGCTTACAGCGTGTATATTATTAATTCAAGTGTTGTTTTAGAAATATTTAGTTTGTGTTTATTGGTTTTTAGAATTCCCGACGTTTCGATACCTTGCCAGGGGCCTTGGTCACGGCCTCAAAGGAAAGGCCACGTGTGAACATGCATCAAAGGGACCCAACCATTACATCAGATTTGATAAACCACAAATACTTGCTAAAGAACAAAGATTCATTCCCAGAATGCTACGCGAGGCTATTGAAATCAACAAACATCCAAATTTCAATAGAGATGATGGTTGGAGAGTACCACCAGCTTGGGATCCCATAATTCATCAACTCAAATCCCATCCCAAATCACACACTGCAGGATCTAAAGATATAGATAGTTCGTTTTGTAGATAGGGATCAAAAGGGAGGTCGACACAACCTCTCTGAGTTTTCTTCCGCCAGTTCTTTCTCTCAGAGGCCTCCCAATTTGTGAACTGGTAGTAGATTCAGTAGCTAGATCTTGTTTTCTAATTAACTTTATTCAATTTAACTCAATAATAATGATTAAAATCAGAACGCAGCAATAAAATAATTTAATAAACTTGAATACATTTTTATAAAAATTTTCGAGCGGGTAATTTCATAAAAAAATGAGCAGCCTTTTTGCTTTAGTCCTCCCGTGACCACGGCCCCTGGAAAGGTGTCGAAACGTCGGGAATTCTAAAAACCAATAAATACAAACTAAATAATTCTAAAACAACACCTCAATTAATAATATACGCGCTGTAATCCGTAAAAAGTGTTTTATTTCTATAAATAGTCTATGGAACAAGCATTCCGCTCAAAAAATGGCACCACATGAAAATGAAAACTATGTGGGCGGAGCTAAAAATGCTGGCATTTAATAATACAGCACAAAGCGACTGAACACTAGTTGCATAATAGCGACCATAATTTGTATACTCATAAATATTGTCTATACCTACTTAAACGAAAAAATTAGATACGTTATTTCTGCATTTTCTTACTGCCTTCATTTTGACTACACAGGACGGTTTATTCCAAACCAACCGTCTTTGTCCCTACGTTGGAACCGCTGGGATTTTCAAAAAAATCTGGGGGCTAATTGTCAAATTTAAAAATCTATCGCAATCGCTTTCATTTGACAGTTGGATCAGACACATTGCTGCATTTCTTTGGTAAGTTTTTATTTGTGCCAAAAAGAAGCATCAATGTGTTTCATCCTGAAAGCGATTGCGATAGATTTTGAAATTAGACAATAGAAAGGCTGGTCCAACAGCGGAACAGCCCCTGCCAATAACATGGGGACGGCTAACATGCTATTTGCAGGGGGTCGGTTGGGCTAGAAATTTATCAAAAAATCAGATTTATCAATATATTAGTAATTGTTGGTAAAATAATTATACGTAATAGTAAACATTATCACCAAATTTCAAGTTCATAGGTTATTAAAGAAATGGTTAGGTAGTTATAAAATACCTCGGAACAACAAATTTTGGAATAAAGTTGTTTTTTTCAGCCTTTGCTTAGTCATATTTAAATACAAAAAAAACATTATTTATCTACATGACAAGTACTAAGCCCTACACGATGGCCTATTCCCGTTGTTCCCCACGGTTTGTTCACCACTGGTGGATATCGGGAAATAAAGTATGGACGGTTTATTCCCGTTGTCCACCACTGGGGGATATCGGGAAGAAATGTAAAGAAAAAAGTTTTTCCCGATATCCCCCAGTGGTAGTCAAAGGTGAGACAACGGGAATAGGCCCACACAATTGGGTAAAATATTTATTCACGCCCCCCTTCACTTGTATGGAAGCCCCCCCCTAAAATATTTTAAAATAATACTTAAAATGGCTTTGGGTTATCAAGACACACCTTTGGTGCATATAATATGAAAATTGTAGCTTTGACGGTTTAGCTGCTAAAGCTTTGTGACAGATGACGAACACATGAGTTACAGCAACAGGGTTCCGTTTAGCCTTCCGGTATGGAACCCTAAAAATGATGGAGTCTACGTACCACTGATGTGGGTTGCACTGCGAGCCGTACACGTAGTTGTTGTAGAAGAACACCTTGGACAACCAGTCCCGCTGGCAATCGTGCATCTCGTCTTCCACTATATCCTATGCACATACGAGCAATGAGTGAAATGTAATGAACATTTGTGGTGATGGTGTTTGGTGCCCGACGGGTTATGTATGACGTCATATTATATGACCATAAATAATATTCCACAAAACGAGCTACCAAAGAAAACGTGGAATGAGATGAAGGATGAGTGACCTATCAACGCCCAGCCCAAGCCGTTGGACCTAAAAAGCTAAAATATTGCCCAAGCGTTCCCTTTCGGATAGTTTATACAATCACTAAGGAAGGATATTTTGAAATAAAACCCCAAATGGGTGAATGGAGTTTTAAAATTTGTATGGGAAAAAAATAGTCATTTTAACTTGAAACTTCGTAGTAATTCTTAAAAGAAATAGGCAAACACGTATTTAGTTGTTTTCCGAAACTCAACTCCTTAAGGGATAAATGGAGTAATTGAACTGAAAAAATCGATAATGAATGTCCTTATTGAGGGTTTATGGGATGTTGATTGAGAAAATGGCAATTATTTTAAAGTCCAGCACGGTAAGCATGATTCAACCCTAAAGAAGTAAAATGGTGGATCAAATTTTGCGTGAAAAATAATATTAAACAAACATTTCGACTTGGAACTTCATAGGAGTACTTCTAAAAACAAATAAGCAAGCACGTATTGCGAAGTTTTCCGAAACTCAACCCTTAAGGGGATAAAGGACACGATTCAATCCCTAAAGGGTCTAAAATGTGGTCCAAATTTTGCGTAATGTACGAATAGGAAAATAATATGGATATTGGATATCTGTTACTCAATTATGCAAAAACGACTGAACGGATTTGGATTTATAACAGAGATAGTTTATAACCTGGATTAAAATAAAGGATACTTATTATCCCGGTTGAGGTTCCCTAGGGATTTTCCGAATGTTTACGCGGGCGAAAGCTAGTCATTCATAAAAGGAATTGCCATTGAAACATTTTTTGACAATAAATGTTTCATCCAAAATCTTGCAACTTTAGCCCCGCTGAAAGCTGTTTCTTGAAAACTGAAACATTTCGATGTATAATACACTATAATACCTTGATATGCCATTGAATATTGCAATTGATGAACATTATGCGTATAGGCATAAGGAAAATAATGGGCATAATAATTATTGCCATATCACGGTAGTGTGGCCGTAACATAATAAGTAATACCTGCCACAGGGGACCTTGCGGAATGTACTTGGACAATGATGAACTGTACAGTATCACAGCTAGAAACACCGGCGACAACCTGAAATACAAAAAAACTGTTGTAAAACAATTAAAAAATATTATTTTCAGGAAGAACAATATTATCATGACCTAGCTTTGAAAAAGGTCCTAATGATAAAATGTGTGGCTCGAGTTTGGTTACGTCAGTTTACCTGAGCCACCTGAGGAATATTGCTTTAGGCAAGGACTTCCAAGTCATCGGGCTCCTCTCGGCGGATGCCTGCGCGGAGTACGCCATGAACATCCCCGACAGAAACACAAACGTTTGTACTATGATGTGAAGGTTGCCGAGAATCCCATATCCACCCGATTCCATTAGCTGGAAAAAAATCGCTTGCTTAAGTAGGTAAATATCGTTAAATATTCATGGGAAATGGACACCTAAGCTCAGTGAATAAAGAAGTTTTACCCTACAAGAGGTCCGGTAGTTCTGTATTTTTTTTTATGTTTTACTATATACAATGTTTAACCCCTACAACCCCTCCTGAGCTTCCTCTGCCATTTTGAAGAAACCGACAAAAATTGCCACATCTTTTATTATTTCGCCTATAATTACTTATCAAGTTTTTTTGCGTGAAAGTGTACTATAGAGGTGAAAATAATAAAAGCAAAATAGTGAAAAATGAGCCGGCTTTTCCAAAATGGCGGAGGAAGCACAAGGGGGGGGGGGGGGGAATGGTTCTTTTTCTTTATTCTATTGACCCTCCGGACCTTTATATTATGTAGGGTAGGTAACTCTCCCTGTTTTTCACTGAATCAAACGTCGAAGATCAACTCACTTCTTCCATAGAATACACGTTTTCAACCACGAACGGCAGTGGAATGAGTGAATGTAGGAATACAATCGCTGCCGAAGTAAGAAATCTGTAAAATATAGGAAATACCTTTTTATCTTTTTCAGATATTAGATTTTTTAGATAAAATATATTCATTTTTATTGACATAAAATATATTGATTTATAATACCTAAGTCCGTTAATTCCCATGAGTCTAGATTGCTCCGGCGGCCACGGAGCCGTCAGCTTAGCCCAGTTGGCTGGGATTGAGAAGCACAGCAGGTATCCTAGGAGCAGAGCAAATATGTCAATCGTCAGGGAGTTTTTACTGCTATATACAGCTGTCTCTACAATTGTGCATCTCCCCGAATTTATCTTAATGCCTTTCATCAGATTCAAACAATGTAACACTGGAGTATGTTTGAATATTACCCGTTCTGCGGGTACCCTATATTTGAGCAGCTCTTACCTTTTGTATCCTTTTTAGTGGCCAGCAAGTCGTAGAGTGTGCCGGCTATAGCAAGGCCGATGAGGGTGAGGTAGACCGCGGTGGCGACGCAGTCTAGCGCGGTGAAGCGGCGCTGGTCACTGTGGCGGTAGCATACGACGCGATTCAAGCACGCGCGCAGCCCGTACTCCTGCTGCAGCGTGTGGTTCAGGCACGCGCCCAGCGCCGTCTCCAGCGCTGCATCAGAGTCCCCAGTGAGGAACTCCTTGCAGCGCCGCGTCATGCAGTACCCGTAACGTATGTTCCTTAAATCGTAATGCCTTGGCGCCGAGAAGGAGAAATTCTGAATGAAATAAATTAATGATTAGTCTGTATCATATTGGAAAGAAACTATTAATTAAATCACTTTTGGTTGTTTTCGAGAGTGTTATTGACAAATATTTCAGAGGTTTAAATGGACTACTACCGCGGGTGTTCGATAAGGTATGATTTATTAAGCATTTGATGAAAGTAACCACTCGCCACGACATCACCGCGCGCGCGACCTGCGTCTTAGATCTCGGCAACCACTGCGAGTGGTTACTTTCATCAAATGCTCTTACCAATCATACCTTATCGAACACCCGAAGAGTAAGAGATGCAATTTACCATAAGTTTATCATATAGTTCGTTAGGCTCTTCGGCGACGATCTTTGCGGTTGCCACGCAGTACGCACCGCCCTTTGGATCCACGCATTGTGGGTACGGGTCGAGATAGTTCATCGGCGGGAAGACAGCGAACTCCTCCGCTGTGCACACATTTTATCTTGAGATGTATACACAAATGAAACAGACTGGTTAATCCAGGAGGTAATAACATAAATAAAATTAATAATAAATGACGATAAAATACACAACTTTTAAACATATTTATTGAGTTAATTTTTTTGCATTACATTACTGTTAGTAGGCACAGTAAAGCTGCCACATAGAAACTACTAGACTAATGTTCTGAGCTATTGGGTAGATAAAAGTTGTGTGATGCTGTGGTAGCCTAGCCTCTAAAGAGAAAAATATTTACAAGTAGTTCTGTAGAAAAAGTCAAAACTAAGCTTTTTAATTATTAGATACATATTCAAAAGCTTATGAAAAGTTTCACCATTGGAAAACTGCGTTGAGATAAAGTTGCAATTGTTTTCCATGATTGCGATCATTGCGAAAATCTTCAAATCGTTGTCAGTATCAACTATCAAGCAAACATGGGCTCCTTCAAACGATCAACAATATCAATTAATAAGAATGACGTATAGAAAAGGACCTAAATGCAAGCCCTGCGGAACGCCAGAGTCAAGTGTGGCAGCTTCAATTCTTCTAGTGACTCCTATACAAAATAGTGTGGATTTATGCCAGTGTTGCACTATCCGTGAATAATAAGGTTAACCTTATCAAATGCCTTGGGGAAATCCATACACTTAAATGGAATCCACTTTCAGTTCTAAGTATATAGTAGCAAAGGAGGCACATATTATTTTTGCTTTACAGAAGATTTGTTGTAAGGTTTTCTATAAACAATATGATTTATAAAAAGAAAAACCTCCTTCAAAAAACCTTAAAAAAATTGCTATAAAAAACAGCATCAAAAAACAGCAGCTCTAAAAAGCAAGAAATAATATTCAAATCTGCATAATTACTATTCAAGTACCTACGCATATCTGATATTAAAAAAACGTCTTTTGAAGAAAAATAGGACCAACTGGGGAGCAAACCTGATACAGTGGCGTTTGAAGCATGTCAATCGGTTCAGCCGTTTTCGAGTTATCGGTGGACATACCTAAAAAAAAATAACAAATAAACAGTCGAACATAGAACCTCCTCCTTTTTTTGAAGTCGGTTAAAAATGGCAGCTCACCGCGCTTACCACAACGAGTGTGACTGAGAGAGCGAAAGGTGTGGTGTTGAGTGTGCGAGCGAGAAGTGAATATGAACGACGACATTTCTAATCCCATTCTTTTTCTGCGCGGGTTGTAAGTAGTAAACGTGTTCTTAACAAAGTCATGATGACTATTTGGCATAATACAGAAAATGTGCTCACTGGTTGGCACATTATTGAAGACTGGAACTATAAACGGATTTCAAGAAACCTTGGAATATTTCAGATTAAATGTGATTATTTAATAATAATAATTTCTTTATTTATTAAAGTAGATATTATTATCTGGCCTAGCGCCTTTTTGGATCTAGCCAGGGCCCTATTTAGAAAACGTGACAATTTGTAACTATTGCGTCAACCAATTAGAAAAAACCTCCTTCAAAAAACCCGAAAAAAAGGTTTTCTTTTTTTTAATAAAGCTTTTTTATTTTCAACTTTTTAGTGGTAGGTATGTACGCGTGTAAATATTTTTTTACTTTATTTAGTATTTGTGGTAAGGTATGTAAGCGTGTAAATATTTTTTAACTTCATATAATATTTTCTATGGTACAGCGTCCATAACTTAATTTCCAAATTCACGCTGTTTGTTTTTAAGGAGTTTTGGCGATGGTAAGCCAAATAATTGTTATTTTTCAGGATTATGAAAAAACTACTAGCCAGATCTCTGTAATTTTTTTATGGGACCACACACGAACTGTGTTCTTTCAAATAAAAAATGAATAATTGAAATCTATTCAAGTATGCATATCTGATATTAAAAAAACGACTTTTGAAGTCTTTTAAAAGTCTTTTTACCTTTTTTGTGGTAGGTATATGTAAATGTAAGCAATGATATATTCAGCCGTTTCTGAGTAATCGGTGGACATACATTAATAAAAAAACAAATAAACAGACGAACATAGAACCTCCTCCTTTTTTGAAGTCGGTTGAAAATAGAACAAACTACTCATAGCTACACCGCAATGTAAACCTATTTGGTTTGACATTGTACTTTTATTAAATTAGACACTTGTTAAGTGTGATTTGACATAACTACAGCAACTCTGTTACTATTTTTATTTTTTTCGGAATTTAAAGCACACCTTTAGTAGCTCTCTTGTCCAAAAGGACGGTCTACTTACCAGATATACTCAATGCTGACACCTGCTGACATAGCAGCAACGATAAAACCAGGAGGATCATATCCATGTTTTCTTATTAACGCTTTATTTTATGAGGTACATTGTAAAGTATAATAAAGCCTCGGAAAGTGTTAAGAAACAAAGTGATATAATAGAACGCCACGTTTTATATAACAATACTGAAAGAAGTAGGCGACTGTGGGTGTTTAATCCATCAAGTGTGATCGCTTTATACGCAATACGGTTCACCAGTGACTTAGTTAAGATTTTCCTAAGTACTACAGTGAGCCACCAAAGGAATACCCTCAAAATAGCTACGAGTATGTGTTGTTAATATAATTAATATTCTTTATTTTATTCTCCACGTTGCCGTGTTCTGTACGCCAAGTTTTAAAATTCGCCGCCAAAGATCTAAGCCTAAGATAGATAAAGAATTAAAACAAAGTATTTTCCCGTGTTCAAATTGGTACCTTCCTCAACGAATAATATGCAGAAATTGAACCCGGAAACTTTGGCTGAATAAGCAAGATTGCTTTGTAACGATTTGACTTCAATTTCTGACATCATAAGACGTCATTTTTTGACTTCATAAGACGTTTTTTTTTTATATCAGATATGCGTAGGTACTTGAATAGTGGTAATTATGCAGATTTGAATATTATTTCTTGCTTTTTGGAGCTGTTGCTTTTTGAAGCTGTTTTTTTATAGCAATTTTTTTAAGGTTTTTTGAAGGAGGTTTTTCTTTTTATTTTCTAAAAGCTTTTTTATTTTTCACTTTTTTGTGGTAGGTATGTACAAGTAAATGTAAGCAATGATATAAATATATTTTATTCATATTTTCAACACTTTTCAATGGTACTCGTATAATACCTACTCCGAATAACTCAATTTCCACTTTTCGCGCTGTTAATTTTAGCAAGGGTCAGTCATGGGGTGGGTGACCAAAGTGTATTATCGCGAGCTCCTCCGTGATTCAGAAGACACGTTAGTTAAGCCGTTAGTCCCAGCTACATTTGCACTCATTAACACCCACCAATCCGCATTGGGCCCGCGCGGTGGGTTATGGTCCATCCTATTCATTAGCCCATAAGTAAGGCTTGTATTCCAGTCCCAACAGTGACACTAAAAATGGCTGATGCGAAACCTTTCAATACCGTAGAGTAATCACTAATACACTATCCAATTTGATTTTGAAGAGTTCTCTTGAGTATCTTCGAAGTCCAAGGTCCAATGTGCAGGAAATTTTAATGAAAACACCCTTAAAGTATCCTCTTTCTAACAAAACAAGAATTATCTCAATCGGTTTATAAACAAAGAAGTTATGTCTGAAGATCCGTTGAAACTCGTGCAAAAGTTACCTAAAAAATTACAGTATTTTCAGGATTACTCGAAAACCACTGTTTTCAAAAAATGGGACCACCTGGGGAACAAACCTGATAAAGTGGCGTTTGAATCATGTCAATCGGTTCAGCCGTTCTCGAGTAATCGGTGGACATACATAAAAAAAAAAAAAAAAAACAAATATACAGACGAACATAGAACCTCCTCCTTTTTTTGAAGTCGGTTAAAAATGCTTGTTATGTGAGCTTATTTGAATAAAGAATTTTTCAATTTCAATTTCAATTTCAATGGGGGTCAGCGCGTGTTCTATTTAATCGACTACAACATTGTCTACATATGTTTCACAATTTTTTTGGGTTTTGCCATGATGTTTGGACAATTATTTCTTGAATTCTTCGGTGGTTAAATCAATTTCTAGGAAAGGAGCACTCATACCACACGCTCTTGTAAAAATCAATAAAAATATGGAACCACTAACCGAAAACCACTCTCACGTTTGTGATGCTGTCGTACACCGTCACCATTGATAAGACACAACTTAAGAACAAATTGTTTTGCTAAGCAATACCAGTCGACAGGTGCTCCCAACCTTACCGTATTTTTCTGCTTCTGGTCAATATTGTGATGAATGATGTTGCTATTGGTATCCGTCCTACTCAATGTATTGTTTGTTCAACAAAATTTGGCGTTACATGATGAAAGTGAATTAACTGGTAAGCTTAAACTTATGATTAGTTACTAAAAGTGATTACATTATTTTGTGAGAAGATAGATATCCATTCAAGTAATGTCACCAACTTCAGTAAGTTTAATACTGTTCAAAATTACGTGAAGTGCACGTGTTTATGTTGATGTGTGCCTTTATCATCATTATCATCACTGTAGTGTCCCATTCGGACTCAATTATATTATTAGAGTAGTAATTATTTGATTGATGTTAAATTTTTCTTCGTTTCTAAGAAAAGGGGCATCATGGTTGTTTAATTAATTTATACTTCTGCAACAGCCGAGGAATGGAACCGGTTTCCTCCGCTCAGCCATGTCGACCGGTTCACACAGTGTCTCGGCGATAAGGGAGGAGTATATTGTACCGGCCATATTAAGATCGTGGCTGAAGGTGCAAGTGAATTGTACGATGCAATGTTGGTACGTAATAAAAACTATGTGCTGTTAAAACTAGGTCTTCTAGATTTCCCAAAAAGTAGGTAACATGAGTAATTATTTATTCAATAATTTCAGAATTTTACCAACTCAGTGTTTCATCATTTGAATTACACAAAGGCTGTTTACGGGTATTGCATGACGCGGCGCTGCAAGGAGTTCTACACGGGGGATTCTGATGCGGCGCTGGAGACGGCGCTGGGCGCGTGCCTGAACCACACGCTGCAGCAGGAGTACGGGCTGCGCGCGCGCGTCGAGCACGTCGCCTGCTACCACCACCGCGGCGACCAGCTCCCCCTCACTAGACTGGACTGCGCTGCCGCCGCATTATTCTTCACATTTATCGCACTTTCAGCTGTAGCCACTTTCTACGATCTTCACATCACTAACAAAGATCCAAAAGGTAGGTCTAAAATTTTTACTAATTTAGAAGTGTGGGACATCTAATTTTTGAAACTAACGTACCCCACACATCCAAATCTGTTCAGGTAGATGCTTATTTAGAAGTTATGGTGGACTATAGAAATTCACGAACATATTCAAATTCAGGGTTCATAGCCTGAACACGATCTTTTTAGGCAGTCGTGTAAAAATGTGATTTCTGAAAAATAAAGTGATACCATTGTGAAAAAATATGTTTTTTACGCCTATTTCGTCTGCGTTATCTTAATTATCGTTTCTATGACTTTGAAGCTTACATTTTGCAAGGACAGCTCTATTATTATAAGAACATGCAGTTACTGCATGTTATTATCAGTAGTCATATTTTCAATTTTTATTAATGATTATAATTTCGTTATTCCAAAGGCTACCTGATGTGCTTCTCGTTGCCGGCCAACTGGTCCAAGCTGATGGCTCCGTGGCCGCAGGACAAGATGACGGCTCGCTTAATAGGATTGAACGGGATCAGGTGTATATTCAATATTATACATCAAACACCACTTACAAGAACAAAAGACTATCTTAACACATGTAACCTACATAACGTTGATTATTGTCACCATAATTGATGAGATAGCATTTCTTGATAGTCGTCACGTAGAGTAGGACACGAAGAATAAACATGAAGGGCATAAATCTTCCATCTTTTGATGCAAAGACATTGTGCTACGGGTGCTACTTTATAGACTGAATCATTTTGATCTTCATTGACTGAAAATGATGAAAGAACATGAAAAATATTATTATTTGGAAATTGTTTATATAAGGAAACTCTAAAATATTCACCAGTCAATACAAGAAATAAAGATAACTCTCCGTTCCAAGATTTAGGTTTGTAAAAACTAGAGGTTATTTTATGGGGAAAGGCATAGCCTTTATTAACCGAGCGCAACCGCAAGCGAAGTGTCTCTGCTTCAGCTTGGCCAAAAACTCTTTCGTATGTCCGTTTGTTCTCCTCTACAGGTCGCATTTCCCAACCGATTTCCGCAAAATGTTGTGAGCAGGTTCACAACATTTTACGAGAAGTTTTTTTTCTTTTTTTATAGTAGGTGGAATGTTTTTATACATCCTAAAGGTATGTAGGACTCGGCGGAACCCTACTCACTAAACCCTCTACTGCTTCCTGCACCAACACACAAGAGCTACGGGAAAATGAAAACGCGTGCAGCCGCTAGTATTAAAATAAATTAAAGATTTACAAATTTGGCCTCTTTGTTCACAGAATCATCACAGCAATTTTCATTTTAATATTTCATGCAATGGTCATCACGAATAATGTTGAAAATATGGACTATGTTGAGGATGTAAGTCGGAATTCAATAATTAGATATTTTTTAAAGTAAACTTATTAGTATTTATGATCGGGATTTGTATTTGGGTCTCTTCTTGTACTAGTTTTAAAAGAGCTCTATACGCATTGTTGAAGTCACGACATCATCGGCTGCTTTACAACTATACAAAATTGCAAGTTGTATCACACCACTAGGTAAACCAATGTTTATTCATTATGAAAAGGTCATAGTTTTTAGAGCCTGTGCATCGGCAATGCGCAAAGGGTTTTAAGGGGGAGTTTATTAGTTATTTCTTAAGGGACCCGTCCGTTTGCTTAAACGATATGTTAATTCGATCTATCACCCACCAATCGACGAAGGCAGTACTAAAAACGGTTCTAATAATTTTATTTCTCTTGCAGACTCACAAAACCACAGCCATGCAAGTGGTCATTCAAGGCGCTAATATGACATTGCAGACGTATTTCTTCTTGTCGGGATTTTTGCTGATGTTCCAGACGGAAAGGTCGAACGAGAGGAACCCGAAAACTTGGCGATCTCTGCCGAAGGCGATATTACTGCGGTGGCTGCGGTAACCTCATCAAGCAAATTAGTTTTTTAGAAGTCATAAGAGTGTGTATTCACTCAGTCGCTTTCTCGTTCCTCTTGCGCTTTTAACAGAGGCATGCCTCAGGGCACGCAATAGCGCATGTCCTATCTTCTCAAAAAACTTCAGAATTTGTATGGCATAGGTTTGACGCAAGACGAATTGTAAGTTAAAGGCGAAAGGGAAAGCGACTCGGTGAAGATACACCACAAGAGCTATGATTGGGCGTTTTCTTCTTCGCAAGCCAGGGGGGTTATTCACGATTGTCGGAAATCAACTTTCCGAATCGAATCGGAAAGTCTTCCGATAATTCCGATATAGATCTTATTTTCTACCTTATGCTACCAAACTTTGTAAATGCATAATCATAATCATAATCTTTATTTGCAATTAAACATGGTATTCAAAAAATGTAAATAACAGATAATAAGCAGTAAACATGTTTAGCCAAAATTATTAGCATGCAAAATTCAAAATGTTAACACTAATTACATATTTTAATAGTAATATTTATGATATTGTTCTTTCATACAAGTTAATCAGAATTATAACACACAATTAAACATACAACAAAATTAGTAGGTAGGTAAACGATACAATAAATTAATCTCTGATTTCAAAAAATCTTTTAAATCATACATGGTATTTGAGCCTAACCATGTACCCAAGTGTATTTTAAAATTATTGATGTTCAAAGTCTTGCGCTTTCCCGTTGGAAAGTGAATCGAATGCCAGTCAAATATATTTGTGAATAGCAGTTTTAGAATCTATCGGAGGATACGTAGGTATTCGAATCGTATACTTTCGAGTATATTTCCGACAATCGTGAATAACCCTACAGGAACACAACAAACCCGGAGCGAATCTTAGAGCTGCAAATCCCCTACCTTTTAATTAATAATAATCTAATAAATGCTTACGGTCAGTGTGTGGGGCTTTCACATCACACTGCTTATAGTTTATGTCACTTGAACAACATGATTTCCGAATTTAGAACATAAATATGCTTGTTTGCACACAAAAAGACAAATTCTTGCAATCAATTTAATTATTATTTTTTATCACTTATCGATGTTATATTTTAATTTCCTTTGCAGGTTAGCCCCGGTGCCTTATGTCATAGTTCTCTTCTGCATCACTTGGTTCAAGTTTACTCCGCCTGGTCCCTTCTGGGAGGTAATCAAGTTTTTTTTAGGGTTCCGCACCAAAATGGTAAAAAGGAACCCTTATAATGCGACTCAGTCTGTCTGTCTGTCGCAGTTGGATATCTTAAGAACTACTAATTCTATTAACTTGTAATAGATAGTTGCGGGTGGGCCTTTACTCGTATTAACAAAGATCCAATATATTTAACATTTCAGTACTGGGTGAAACGCGAAGTTGAAGACTGTCGACGACAGTGGCCTGCCATCTTGTTTTTTTCCCAAAACTACGTGGATGGTTTGTTGTGTAACTTGCAGTTCTGGTAAGACCAACATCAATTAAATAAACTTATTAGCAAGGATCTATTCTTTTCGGATACCAAAAACAATACCAATGGTATTTGTTTATTACCGTTATAAAATTTATATTCCCAACGAATACCAATTCTTTTTAAAATTATATAAAGAAAAATAAAAAATTGGTATTCGTTGGGAATAGAAATTTTATAACGGTAATAAACAAATACCATTTGGTATTAGTTTTTGGTATTAGAAAGGAATAGATCGTAGCAAGTTATGCAGGAAGTTTGAAAAATAATTTAAGGCCGCTTATACATGATTTCGAAAAGCAAGAACGTATTTTCTCCGAACATAACTTTTAAGTTTAAAGGAGACCTGCCCCCTTATTATATGTAACTCTGTTGCTAACAACTTTTGATTGCAACTGACAGAAATTGCTGTTACATTGCTGCTTTAGTAAGTAATCAACGTGATTACTATGTTACTTTAAGCAGCAATGTATCTGCGATTTTTGTCAGTTTCAATCAGAAGTTAATTGCAACAGAGTTACAAAATCAGCCCTCCGGCCTTTTATGCTAAAATGTTTACTTATTTAATTCTTTAATCTGTGATTTATAATCTGCTGTACTTTTTCTTTAATTAGTTCATAGACTTAAAAAAAACTTCGCTTCGTGTCTTTTCTGATCTCCGAAAATTGAATGTGGATAACGGAACGTTTTTCAATGACTCGATGTTTCTGTAGTGTTTCCATATAAAAAAAAATCATAATTCAATAACTTTTTTTTTACTTGCGCTAAAAATAAGACAGAACTTTATCCATGTAGTAAATATTATTTTCTTTATTTTCAAGATCAAATTAAATTGTATAATTCAATTCGTTTATTTGCATAAATATGAGTACAAGTTGAGCATTTTTTTCTTTGAGCTTTGGAGCCATCTATTCCTCATAAAAGTAGGTCGGTACCGCACCCTTTTCTAAGAAGCAGCGTAACAAACTGTTATGATCCATTTATGGCAATGTGAACGATGCCTCAAAAGTGGTAAATAATAATAATTTACGAATTTTACTAACTGCTAGTTATCTTTGTAATGGTTTTTCCCTAGTTTTATTTACCAGAAAACTCCACTAAATTCTTTACCTTTTTTAACTCAGGTCGACGGCAGTTGACTTCCACATGCACATCTTAGGGCTGACGATCCTGTACCTCTCTCCGACCAAAAGAGTCCGGAACTCATTGCTGTGGATGGTACTGATCATCGGCTTAGTCTTGCCGGCTGTCGAGACCTACGCCAGGGACCTCCAAGGCACCATGACAGTAATACCTCAGTACGTACCTCCCAATATTGAGATCCACTGCAGATCTTTTATAAACTCTAAAGATAGAAATTATAGAGTTATTATTATCTCTAAGGATATTGAATTGAATGAAAAATGCTTAGTAATTAGTAAAATGACTTGTGTTTGTGACCCAGTGGATTCAAGTGGAAAACAAGAGTAACATTTAGTCTTCTGTTTTCGGAGCTCAACATACTAATCTTTTAGTTCCTCATCTGGCAAAACGGCTTAATAATCACAATTGCAGATCGAGCGGTATCGTGGTCTTTATGATACGTCAGTCCGAATTGATCCTCTATCCACCAGTCCAGTCCAGTCTTCAAAGGGGGCACTCGATAGGTAGGGACTAGCATTTTGCTAGGGTACCTAGCTTCACAAGGGCAGGTATTGAAGTTTTTTAATGGGTATTCCCTCCTCCCGAAATCCCACCGAGCCACTCGGCTGGGTGGGATCACAGGAGGCAGTCGTGGAGGGAGCCGCAACTTTGAATGTTGCGGTCCCCTCCTGGCGAGTCTTCAGTATAAATAAAGGGTACCTAGCTTAACGTAACCATGAAAAATGTATTCATTAATTCATATTCGCCTACAAATAATAAAATGACGTACCGAAACTATTCCATATCTTTCAGGCTCTCGCATATGGAGGACATAATCGCAGACAAGACATTCACGCATTTATACAAACGGTCGCATACGAACATCCCCTGTTTCGTGATTGGCATGCTGTTGGGAAGCTTTGTGTACAACCGGCAGGAGAATCCATTTGACGTCAGCAAGTATAAGGTATGCTAACGCGGCCCTATTATCACGAAACGAAACGAAAAACAAGTCGTGAAGAATAATTGGTCTGTGACTCGTATCGAAGAGCAAACGGCATTTCATACAAACTTTTGTGACGCAACACCCAAACGTTTAAAGTTTATCCAAACGATATTTTTTTATTTAATTTAAATCCTAAATTATTAAATCTAGATTAATAATTTAAACTAGAGCTTAACCAAAATAGCTAATACCGGCCCCCCCTCCGGGGGGAGGGAAGCGTTGCCCCACTAACTAGAAATCTAAGTAAGTATAGCTTAGACAACTCGCGCTATCCGCAACGCTCTGTAGAATTCGACCCAGACGATAGTTCCTCCAGCGGTTTAATACAAAATTGTTATGTAGTTACTTTACTATTACAAGGACGAACGAGTACCATAATGATCTCCCTGAATCCTAATCGAATAGCTGTAATTTCCCTAATCGAACGCTGCTGGTAAGTAACCCCGCTTTTATGTGATGGCGATTGGTTCTTACCTACTGTCCCTAATCGAATTGGTAATGAACCCCGCTTTTATGTGATTGCGATCGGTTCCTAACTACATTCCCTAATCTGTACACCCCATAACCCCATTTTCCCAACACTAATAGCAGGCAGACCATTAAAATACGACACGCGGAACAGGCGCGCACACTTAATACACTACGATATGTTACGCAATAACAACGGCTAAAGTACTTAAAATACGCAAAACAACCTTATACTATTAGTACACTAATTACTCAACCCTAATTAGTACACTAATAAGTCACATAATACTCAACCCCACGCCCTAAACACTTAACATTATGAATGCAATTGAGACTCACCGGGATAATCTCGTGTAGCTTACGTGTACTCGTACGACTTATTCTAAACAGCCACCGCTCTCGTACCTGCCTCAGTTCTCGTACCTGCCTCAGCACAGCACATCTATACCCACATGCACTCACGCCGCGCACTCTTTAACGGACCAACGATCGAGACTTACGTATTAGCCTCTGGACACTTAACACGCGCGCGCGCACTATCCATTTCACTCCCGATGAACGGTGTGCGTCATTTACCACATCCAAGACCCGAATGCCTTCCCTACACATTTCATAATATCAACACGAGAAAGTTTAAGGTTTTTTGTAACGTATTTTCAAAGCTATTCTTCTCACATCTGTTTAGCTTCGTTGGACTTCCCCAATCATCCATTTGTCTTAGCTTCCCTTTGTCTATGATCCGAAGTTAAATACCAATGTTTTTATGATTCCACATGTTGAAACCCTGCTTTTGTAAAATTAGGAATACATTTGTCTTAATGTTTCTTTGTGCATCTTTCTTTTGAAATTTCTATTTAAAATAAAGAACTCCTACAGTCTTTGAAGGTCGGGTTCGCACATTAAATTATTTATTGTTTCAAAAACAACTTCCGCCTCAAGTTTTGTTTTATTAGTTTGGGAATAGTTTTTTTTGTGTTAAACATGCGCTATTAGGATGGGCGTCACATTCCCCCCTCTGAAAATCAGACGGCGAGATAACTCGAGACGTATGGGTTTCACAATAGGAAACTGTTATATAACCATGCTATATTGTTCTTATACAAAGATCAGTATGAAACCTTTGGCTGCCTTTTAAATAATTAAAGTCACAAATTAGTTTCGTACTTTGTATGCCGCCGATCTAGCCTTATATTTCTCATATGAAACAATAATAAATAGCGAATGACACCCATTCTCCATCGCAGAGCGTTTGCTCCAAACGTATTGTATTCACAAGGCGTCCGTTATTGACCTTTTTAATACACGTTCAGTTGTCCGAAAAGAAGTAGCAAGATGTTTTAAAGCTTAACCCTTTAAACCTATACCTCTTTTCGTTTAGTATGTAAGTACTCACTTACTGCAACTATGCGCTAAGTCTTTTCCGAAATGGGTGGTCTATCTGTGGGTTTTTCCTAATGATCAAATATTCCGCTCTATTTAAATCTTATTAGAAAATAACCTCTCCATTCCACGTTCGGTGATTGGTGAGTTGTAGTGTTCACAGCTACAATGAACTGCTTGCATTTCTCATTCGAAGTAATTTTTCTTAAATGACATACCATTAACGCAAAATATAATAATTATTGTTTCCTTCTGCTATTTTTTTTTCTTCCTGAATCCATAACGTAAGAAGAAAATGTATATTTTTCTCTTATTTTCGAATTTAATTGGAAAACACCCATATGACATCATGTAAAAGTCCCAATAAAGTTAACCTCTTAACGAAATCGCTATGTAGTCGAGCGTAATTAAAAGAGACATGTAACTTATCTGCCTTTTTTTTCATTACCCTGAAAACTGTGGACGCATCACCTGTATAGTCCAAAATACCGTAACCCTACGCCGCGCCGATTTCCGAACCAACTCCGATAAAACACCTAAACAACTCAGCATCATGCATTTTTACTACAAAGTCTTGTCCTTGTTTGGCGTTCATCATATAAGTCGCACGACACCCACCGCTGGGCACAGGCCTTGGTATTTGGTATGGAGATGAGACATGGAGGACCTGAACATTTCTCATGAATAATTTTAATTCATAAGGTTCGAATATTTTAACCTAAAAATAACACAAAATAAAGCTAAGTAAAATAGTACAGATGAGAACTATCCCACCACTAATTAAAACACATAATAAGGCTAGTTTCCAGAAACTGTTTGCGCTTAATCCTATACGATAAACATTATACTGTCTTATAAGACAATCGTATACGATGATAAACATTTTGTGCACTCTCCCCCCTCCTCCACATTAACTACTCCTCCAAATAGGTAAATATTGATTCCCTGAACCGAACAGGTTTATTGAGTGATCATCATCATATCAGCCGCAATATCATCAACCATTTTAATTTCAATTGGTAACTTGAACACCATTTCGAATCTATATGATAAAAATCGAACAGGTTTCAGCTTATTTCCACTCCATTGACATCAGCTATTTTTAAATGGCTGATTTCCTCTCCATATACACTTAAAATTAAAATTACAGATTAGAGCTTTCCCTTTTTTTTCCAATTGATCAAAGTACCTGAATCGAACAGGTTTCAGCTTATTTCCACTCCATTGACATCAGCTATTTTTAAATGGCTGATTTCCACCCCATATACAATTAAAATTACAGATTAGAGCTTTCCCTTTTTTTTTGTCCCCACTTTATCCAATTGATCAATGTACCTGAATCGAACAGGTACTTTCTAGTTCCGCAGCGTGTATAATTACAAAATAAATCACCAAATTGGGTTCTGTGTCCTAATCGTCGAGCAGTGCACTCAAATTGCACGGGCTTAGCTTGGTTAATATTTATTCTATACTTAAATGACTAATTGGTAATTTCGGTTACGTTTATAGTTTATCGATCGCTATACCTAGATCCTGAATTGAACATTTTGAGTTCCATTTCCGGTATATACATACTGTTACTTAAATTACTAAATAGGGTTTCATTCCTCTTTAAAAGTCTTTCTGCAATATCCATTGTTAGTCCAGCTACTTGAATCGAATCGTTTGCTTCTATATATTCAATTAAATAATAATTCACCTGAATCGAACAGGTAAGCTTTGAATCTTTCTAATCCCAACACTCGAATGGAGTAGATTCATAACAACATTGCCATGTCATCCATCATGAATGCGCGTATGTATGTACCTAAGCTTTGTTAATTCGGTAAACAATAAAACATCAGTCTTCAATAGTCGCACTTAACTTAGTTTTTCATCTAGTGACAATGGTTACGTCTATCGAGCCATTGTTTACTGCCCATAAATAAATGAAGAAAATAATTACAAAGTAATTAGACTCTAATTACTATGTTTTTTTATTAGAAGATATGCATAACTTTTTTATTATCTATTTATATTTTTTTTTCCCAAATCACACGTTCTAACCTACTACGATAACGTAGACTTACTTATCCTTAAATTAATTAATAGTTATAAAAAAATAACAAACGACGCCGCCTTCGCAAATTCGTTCAGTGAGCAACCGAATATGTCCATGATATCAGCCGTATTGTTTAGCGTGCGTCCGTAGTGTTCGAGTAATGGTACTCCCCTTTTTTATAAATTAGTGCGCGCGCGCGTTATAGTGAACAATGGTGGCCGTTTCTGCCGCCACACATACCTAATGTTCTGGGACACACAACTGGTCTATTCTTTATCTTTATATACGCATCTATACGCATTTGTGTTGACGATGTCGCACACACAAACTGGATGTCGTTAACTGTCGCCATTGGCGCCATGCCCCGTGTACAACTGAAACGATTGAGCTGGGAATTACCACGTGTTGTTGATGATTACGATGCTCGGATCGAACCATATAAAATCGGGATACAATCAGTTTGAGTTGACTATTCGTAATTAATTTCCTGTTAACACGCAGACACAAAATACACAAATAATAATATCATTTTGACATAACACCTTAACCTTATACAATAAATGTTAATTAAGTAAATTAAAGTTAAATGCCCCCCTCAAACTCTTGGTTCTGGCGATTACTGTTATATTAACAATTTCCGTTATTCATTGGGTTCGACCCAAAATATTCGGAGACCGTTCAGTAGAATTAACAGACAACATTTATTAATGATTTTTGATATCAAAACGCTTAATGCTAGTTCTACATTAATATTCCCAATTAGTTCAGTCAGAATATTCAAAGTAACTATGCAATTACAATTCTTAGTTTTGTCATGGCTGTGGTCGTTTTAGGGACCAAAACGTCGTGTGAATAAAATTCTACGTATAAGAAATAACGATGTCCGTTGTATTGACCTAAGTCAATACATTTAGTGACGGACATCCTGGTCACGGCACCACTTGTGACGCAACACCCTACCCAAACGTTTAAAGTTAAAGTTTATCCAAACGATATTTTTTTATTTAATTTAAATCCTAAATTATTAAATCTAGATTAATAATTTAAACTAGAGCTTAACCAAAATAGCTAATGAAATGAAATGAAATGAAATGAAATGAAATATTCTTTATTCAAATAAACTTAGATATTAAGTGCTTTTGAATTGTCTATATTTTCCTACCACCCATTCGAGACTTTTTTAGCTGACAAGAAGAATGGGCGCAAGAAACTTATCAGCTTTGTCAGAAATCAGAGTAACGATATTTACAAAGAAATTATATCGTTACCAAATACCTTAATTTAAAACAACATAATAAAAAAAACAATAAAGTTATTAAAAACTGAAAATTAGGATAGTTATTTATAATGTTACATCCATGCATTGGTGTCTTTTAAATAATCTTCTACTTTGTAATAACCTTTGCTCATGAGCGTCTTTTTAACATGTATTTTGTATTCATGCAAAGGCAGTTCAATTACATTTTGTGGAACTTTATTAAAAAGGGCAATTCCTTTCCCCATAAATGAGCCCCTAGTTTTTGCTAGTCTAAAACTAGGAACGGCAAGTTTGTCCTTATTTCTTGTATTAAAACGGTGTACATCACTATTTTTAGCAAATGAGCAATAATGTTTCCTAACATTAACTAAATTATCATAGATGTAATGGCCTGCCACTGTTAAAATATTAATTTCTTTAAACAATTCTCTTAAAGAATCTCGCGGCCGAAGGTTGTATATGGCGCGAACAGCTCTTTTTTGGAGCACAAAAATATTTCCAATATTAGCTGCTGAGCCCCACAACAACATTCCGTAGGACATTACACTATGAAAATAACTAAAATAGACCAGCCTTGCCGTTTCAATGTCAGTTAAGAGCCTTATTTGTTTAACTGCGAATGCCGCAGAACTGAGTCTACTCGACAAGGCATCAATATGTGGATCCCATTGTAGTCGTGAATCTACTGTAATACCTAGAAATTTTGTGCTCTCAACACACTCGACTACTTCTGCATTCAAATTAATATGCACGTCTACCTGCCTTACATTAGGTAAAGTGAATTTTACACATTTTGTTTTCTTCGGGTTTAATGCTAAATTATTAATGTTAAACCAATTCAAAACTTTAGAGAGAGCACTATTTACATCGTCAGAACAATTATTACCTCTATCGACTTTGAAGACTAAGGAGGTATCATCTGCAAATAGCACTGTCTCACATAATACCGGCCCCCTCTCCGGGGGGAGGGAAGCGTTGCCCCACCAACTAGAAATCTAAGTAAGTATAGCTTAGACAACTCGCGCTATCCGCAACGCTCTGTGGAATTCGACCCAGACGATAATTCCTCCACCGGTTTAATACAAAATTGTTATGTAGTTACTTTACTATTACAAAGGACGAACGAGTACCATAATGATCTCCCTGAATCCTAATCGAATAGCTGTAATTTCCCTAATCGAACGCTGCTGGTAAGTAACCCCGCTTTTATGTGATGGCGATTGGTTCTTACCTACTGTCCCTAATCGAATTGGTAATGAACCCCGCTTTTATGTGATTGCGATCGGTTCCTAACTACATTCCCTAATCTGTACACCCCATAACCCCATTTTCCCAACACTAATAGCAGGCAGACCATTAAAGTACGACACGCGGAACAGGCGCGCACACTTAATACACTACGATATGTTACGCAATAACAACGGCTAAAGTACTTAAAATACGCAAAACAACCTTATACTATTAGTACACTAATTACTCAACCCTAATTAGTACACTAATAAGTCACATAATACTCAACCCCACGCCCTAAACACTTAACATTATGAATGCAATTGAGACTCACCGGGATAATCTCGTGTAGCTTACGTGTACTCGTACGACTTATTCTAAACAGCCACCGCTCTCGTACCTGCCTCAGCACAGCACATCTATACCCACATGCACTCACGCCGCGCTCTCTTTAACGGACCAACGATCGAGACTTACGTATTAGCCTCTGGGCACTTAACACGCGCGCGCGCACTATCCATTTCACTCCCGATGAACGGTGTGCGTCATTTACCACATCCAAGACCCGAATGCCTTCCCTACACATTTCATAATATCAACACGAGAAAGTTTAAGGTTTTTTTGTAACGTATTTTCAAAGCTATTCTTCTCACATCTGTTTAGCTTCGTTGGACTTCCCCAATCATCCATTTGTCTTAGCTTCCCTTTGTCTATGATCCGAAGTTAAATACCAATGTTTTTATGATTCCACATGTTGAAACCCTGCTTTTGTAAAATTAGGAATACATTTGTCTTAATGTTTCTTTGTGCATCTTTCTTTTGAAATTTCTATTTAAAATAAAGAACTCCTACAGTCTTTGAAGGTCGGGTGCGCACATTAAATTATTTATTGTTTCAAAAACGACTTCCGCCTCAAGATTTGTTTTATTAGTTTGGGAATAGTTTTTTTTTGTGTTAAACATGCGCTATTAGGATGGGTGTCACACTTTCAAGTCCAAATCTTTCGAAATGAATGAACCGATTTTAATGAAACTTCATACACCTATGCAGAATACATTGGTCTAAAAGTTAGTAGAAAACATTTGATAGAAACATAGAAAACATTGAGTTACAGCTAAGTTAGACCGATTTGAAATTTTCCATAGACACATACATTATCAATTATCTTTTTTAACATAAAGCATTTCAAAAATGTTCCTTACTAACTTTTTAGACTTATGTATCCTACATAAGCGTAAGAAGTTTAATTAAAATCAGTTTATTCATTTCGAAAAATAAGGACTTGAATAGTCTGAAAATATCGGAAAAAAATCTTAATTAATCGGCAAACCGACAAAGAAACCAAAATGCATGCGTAGTGCATCCTTTCCATGATTTAAAACAAGATAAGTAGTCTCTTTTATTTACGCGCGTGTAAGTCTATGACCGAGCTCTAAATCCAGAAATTAGTAAAATTTTGAGACACTTACCTCACCTCCTGAATATCTTGACCAATTCATGAAAAAAAATGAAACTTTTAAATGCACTTACTTGACTAATAAAGGGAAGAGATACTTACATCTATTACTTTTTTAGATGTACTTAAAAAATAACCGTGTATATACATATATACCTACATATAAATTTAAATAATATAGTTACTAGAAAAAAAATCGAACCATCGAGCTGAGAAGCATCTGGGGGCTGATTACGTAGCTCTGTTGCTAACAATTCTCGGTTGAAGTCGTTTGAAACCGCAGTTAGTAAGAACCAATGTGACAACTATCTTACTTAAAGCAGCAATGTAACTGCGATTTACATAAACAGGGGGCTGGTGGCGACTCGAATTTTAAGTTTAAGACCATTACTCGTTACCCATAAACTTCGTCAGAAAAAAATATCTCCAATTGGAAACACACTCATTAATCTATGAAATAATTTTATTTCAGAAATACACCATTTTATACTGGATGCTACTACCTTTTCTGATGTGTTTGTCGTTTGCGAACGTTTTTTTACTGTGGGGAAAAGACGGTCGCGGAGATATAAGCACCCGCCTGCTGTACGCTCTCTTTCGGAACCCCGCCTGGGGTGTAACGCTAGCCCTCCTCACTGCTGGCATGATATACCAGGTGGAAAGTAAGTAGGAGTAGGAAGTAATTAAATAAAATAAGTTTCCAGATAAAGTGCTGCTCTGGAAATCGCAGCGACTCTTCCTCTTCTAATGTCACAAATAGAATTAAGTGACTAATATTTTGAAAAGAGAAATATTGTAGCTTTACTCCCGCAAAAAATATATGCTAGATGTAGCGCCCGCCCTCCCGCAAAAAAATGCACATGCACACCACAAACAACACCGATCGGTGATGGTTTACGCACTATCTAACTCCTAAGGATTTTTCGGGCTGGGGCGAAACACGTGTAGAGTAGGTAGTCTAACGATGTGATATAGCGATTTATCACGTTTACCTAATTGTCAAAAAACAATTGATTTTGACAAAATGAGTGTCGATAAAACGCTGTATCAAACGATATACAACGTGTTAAAAAAATATCCCTAATACCGAATATGGTATATAGGGACCATCAAACTGAACAACTTTTACTATAGGGCCAACTCTGAAATCGCGAAAAAAAATCAGCTGTTTCATACATTTTGATATTTCGATTTTAATTTTTGTATGAAACAGCTGATTTTTTTTTGGCGATTTCAGAGTTGGTCCCATAGTAAAAGTTGATCAGTTGGATGGTCCCTATACCATATTCGGCATTAGGGGTATTTTTGTAACACCTTGTATATCATGTTTCGGTAGTCATGCTAGGGGGGCTGGAGTGGTCATTAACTCTTTCAACTATAGTTACTGTTGTCTGTCCTCGGAACAGAGGTGGCGCTGTACCGACGTGTGCTGGAGTGGCCAGGCTGGGTACCGCTCGCGAGGCTCACGTACTGCTCCTACAACGTGCACCCGGGGGCTATTATCCGGGTGCTGATGGGATCCTCCCTCACGCTTTTCACTGGATCAAACTTCCATGTGGTAACTATCATAGACTTCAAAAATACGATTATCAAATACCTGCGCACTTTCGTTTTTTTTTTTTAATTAGATAGGTGCTGAGCTATACCTTTTTAAAGTTATCTGTTAGGCCCCACTGATTTTGACGACGAAGGACGAAGCGTGACTTCATAAAATATAGGGTGTTTGGTAATCTTAATATATAAAATCGTAAACTGACTGACTGGCTGATAATATCAACGGACCCTAACCGCTGGACCTAGAGGCTTAAAATTTTGCGCACAGATACCTTATACAAAGTGTTACAAAAATACCCCTAATGCCGAATATGGTATATAGGGACCATCAAACTGAACAACTTTTACTATGGGACCAACTCTGAAATCGCGAAATAAATCAGCTGTTTCATACATTTTGATATATTCGTAATAAATTTTTGTATGAAACAGCTGATTTTTTTTGTGATTTCAAAGTTGGTCCCATAGTAAAAGTTGTTCAGTTTGATGGTTCCTATCTACCATATTCAGCATTAGGGGTACTTTTGTAACACGTTGTATACTTCGTCAGAACAGTTATTACCTTTGTTGACTTTGAAAACTAACTATACTATAAATTGCATGTGGCTATAATAATAGAGGCATTTGAAAACTGCAACTTTACTCGAGTCATTACGCGTCATTGAACCATCCTTCAACATCCTTCAGCACGCTGAACAATAGGATGTGTGTTGAACAATAGGATGTATTACAATGCGCTTTTACAACGCTTTGTTACGGAATTCATACTTCGTGTGAACACAAAATTCAGTATGATTTCAAACGAAACGAGATATTTAAATTCCTTCACACGTCCGGAATTACTGCTCGTGTTGAACAGTAGGATGGATTCAGTAGATTAGTAAAATATTACTAAAGCGGAAATCATCCCCGATGTCAACACAGTCCGGTCGTGGCGCTACTTATTTAATGAAAAAATATAATATGTTTATTTTAATTTTAATTTTATAGTTATTTGATTAATACAAACTCTAAATTAAAAAAAGTAATTGTTTAATAATTATTGTAACTATTTAATTAGCTTTTTGAACTCAGAGATTTACGAATCACCCGACTTAATCACCCGTTCATAAAGCACATTTTAAAAATTACTAATTTTTTTGAAAATAGATTTCAAAGGTCAATAATCTCTGGCGACAGAATTTGGTCTCGTTCGCTTGCGTCGAAAAAAGTATAGACTTATGCCCGTTTGCACTAAACTTATTAATCTCCTAAGTCTTTTCATGCAGCTTTCACGCGCCTATTTATCTTGGTCGAGTCGTAGTTAGGAAAAGACTTTGCGATTCTTAAGTTTAGTGCAAATGGGTGTTACTCTTTTTAAAAGCAACCTTTAGCGGCCATTTTATTGCGGCTATTGCGGCTTTTGGAAACTATCTACTATATCACGCAATCGTTTGTTTTTGTAAATTAACATTCATATCAAAAATTCATAACAAAAATAGGTAGCGAAGGAGAAAATACTTAATATGAATAGGAAAAGAAAACACAATCTCTCTAAAATGTGACTCATAATATGCCTAATTAAAAACCGATAAAGATGCCAAAGGGATCGATGCCTTATTTTCAAAAAACTACCTTCCCATACCAGATTCGTATTAAAGAATTAATATGTTGGAAAAGTATATGTTCATACATGAACCATTATAATAGGGGTTAAAGTATGAAATTGGCGATTTTTACTCAAACACAAAGATTCTCATATCTTCTATGATGTAAAGATGCTTCGGTTGTTTATTTCGAATAATGATCATGACAGCCAACTGCCTGACAGCAATAAAAATATTTCTGATGTCTTTCCTTAACTTTAAAAAAAGTACCTTATTATTAGTATCTCCTTTTTTTTTTAGCAGAAATGACCTCTTATTTCGTTGTAACTTAGCCGATATTTATTTTTTTCGCGTAACCCAAGTCGCATACTTTATTTTAGTGTTTAAAAATTAGTGCATAATTATCTATATGTTTAAACACTAACATTAGTGCATAAAAGTTTTAAAACATTAGCGTTGATGGTTGTTAAATAAATTAAGAAAATGTTAGTATGGAAAAATCATATTGGTGCGATGGAGAAGAAAATGGATGAGGTATGCATGTTGATGGAAGAAAAGAGGTTGGATGTTTTGTGCGTAAACGAGACGAAAAGAAAAGGCAAAGGAGTCTCAGAACATGGCCCGTTTAAGGCTCTGTGGTCGGGCGTTGCCGAAAACGACTACGCGTGTCAGGGCGTGGGACTACTGATGTCTGAAAGGATGACAGAGTGCATGACTGAGTATGAGTTTGTGAGTTCTAGACTTCTCTGGGTTAGACTTAAAATAGGGTTATTTCGGGTACGCGTCATTGGCGTGTATGCTCCGGATATATCAAAGTCAACAACGGAAAAGGAGGATTTCTGGAAAAGTGTGGAAGACACCTTGAATGAATGCAAAGATAACGAACGGATAGTAATGCTTGGAGATTTTAATGGGTGGGTAGGTGTGAGTAGAGATGGATGTGAGAAAGTTTTAGGAAGATATGGTGATAAAAGAGTGAATGAAAATGGCACAAGCTTGATTGAGGTATGCTTGGAGAAGAACCTTGTGGTGACGAACACTATGTTCGATCATAAGGAGATCCATTCATATACTTGGCAGAGAGGGAATGAGAGAAGTATGATTGATTTTGTGATAGTAGATGAAAGGTTGAAAGACAGGGTTGCAGACACCAGGGTCTTTAGAGGGACTAACATTGGAACGGACCACTTCCTCGTAGTATCCCGGGTTTGTGGTCTATTCAAGGGCTGGCGCCATCGCCCCAAAGTGTCAACAACGGAGCTGACTAGAGTGAAAGTTGAGAAACTGGATGAAGTGGAAGTGCAAGAGTTGTATTTGTGCAAGTTGCAAGAACGATTGGGGAATATGGAAGAAATGAAAGATGATGAGCTTGAAGAAGTTTGGGGAAAGTTTAAAAGAAGTGTGACTGAAACAGCAGAAGAAGTATGTGGAGTCAGTAAAAGGAAGACTGTTCCTCCAATGAATTGGTGGGACAGTGAGGTAAGACAGTTGGTGAGTGAAAAGAAAAAAGTATGGCAGGATTTGCTGGCAATTAAAGCCAATAAAAGGGTGAACGCATGTGTTACAGAAAATGATGTGAATGCAGTTGCAAGAGAGTATAAGAGGGTTAAGAAAGTGGTGAAAGAAAAAGTCGATGAAAAACAGAAAAAGATGAGAGAAAAGTGTGACTTTAAACTCTCTGACAACTTTCGAGATAATATAAAATTGTTCTGGAAACAAGTGAAGATGTCTCGAAGTGGGTCAAATAAGTCCGAAATTAATGTGATAAGGGATGAAAAAGGTGAGCTAGTGAAAGATGAAGAGGATGTACTTAGAGAATGGAAGAAATATTTTGAGAGTTTGTTTGAGGCGGGTGGCTGTCTGCCTCAAGCCTCGGAGAAAAGCACGGAGGATATGGAAGAGATAGAAGAGACTAAAAGGGATATACATATGGATGAGATAATGAATGCGCTGAAAATCATGAAAAAAAGTAAAGCAGCAGGATATGACAAGATTACTGTTGAAATGCTGAGAAGTGGGAAAGGGCTGGTTGCATCCTGGTTGTGCCTGATCTTCAGTAAATGTTGGAACAACGGCAAAGTACCGGAAGACTGGCGTAAAGCCGTGGTCGTGCCGCTGTACAAAGGAAAAGGATCACGGCAGGATCCTAAAAATTACCGTGGAATTAGCCTTCTCAGCATTGTCAGCAAGTTGTATGCAAAGGTATTGATTGAAAGAGTGATGCATGAAACTGATCAGAGTATTTGGGATGTGCAAGCAGGATTCAGAAAGGGGATGGGATGCACGGATCAGGTCTTCTCCTTAAGGTGCTTGACCGAAAAACATCTGGCTAAGCACAAAAAGGTTTACTGTGCTTTTGTAGACCTGGAGAAGGCCTACGATAGAGTCGATAGAAATGAGCTGTGGAAGGTGTTATCTGAATACGGACTGGAGGGCAGACTGATTCATGCACTGAAATCCCTCTATGAGGATTCCTATGCATGTGTCAGGGTTAACGGCGCATACACTGATTGGTTTGGCATCTCCAGAGGTGTCAGACAGGGATGTGTTGCGTCACCATGGCTCTTCAATCTGTTTTTGGACAGCTGTATGAAAGGCCTGAAAGAACTTGACTGTGGAATCATGATGAAGGGGACACAAATCAAGTGCCTCCTCTATGCGGACGACCAGGTTATACTTGCGTCTTCTGTGGGGGAGTTACAGGAGATGATGTCCGTTATGAATGATGATTTTATGAGAAAAGGGATGAAAGTGAATGTATCTAAGACGAAAGTGATGGTGTTTGAAAGAGATGAAGAAATGACTGACTGTACGGTAATGATAGGCAGCGAGAAAGCTGAACAAGTGCGTGAGTTTGTATATTTGGGAAGTATTTTCACAAGGGATAGAAAATGTGACGAAGACATAGAAAGACGAGTGATGAAAGGTAATACTTTGAATGGCGCTATACACTGCGTTATGAATAGCCAAATCGTATCTGAAAAGGCGCGAATGGCTATTCATAACGGAGTGCTGGTGCCGACACTGATGTATGGAAGTGAGTCTTGGGTATGGCAGAAGAAGAATGAAAGCAGAATAAATGCTGTAGAAATGCGATCGTTGAGGAAAATATGTGGAGTAAAATTAAGTGATAGAATGAGGAATGACGTAATTCGTGAAAGGTGTGGTCTGAAAGATGATATAGTGACAAGAATTGAGAAAGGAATGCTTCGGTGGTTTGGTCACTTAGAGAGGATGAATGAAAGTCGAATAACGAAAGAGATATATTGTGCGAATGTGGAGGGAACGAATGCGCAAGGGCGTCCCAGAAAAACCTACGCGAACCAATTAGAGGTTTTAATAAAAAAGGCTGGTGTACGCAGTGAGAAAAACCGCCGGGCATGTATGAAAAGGTTGATGGATGTAAATGAAGCGAAAGAAGTGTGCAAGGATCGTAGCAGGTGGCGATCCATAGTCTCTGCCTACCCCCATGGGAAACAGGCGTGAGTATATGTATGTATGTATGTATATTCTTTAAAATTCTTCATACAAAACGGCAATTTCTTACTTAAACCCCTAATAATTATCAAATCTCGCAGACTGTTGAAAAACGCTAGATGGTTTCAGTGGACCTACCATGAGTTGATGCAAACTGTTTACGTTACCGTAAACTATCGTTTTTTCTCTTTCACTCGCATTTACTGTGAGCAGTATATCCGATAGTTTACGGTAATGTAAATAGTTTGCATCAACTCATGGTAGGGCCACAGAAGTGAATATTTACCACTTATAAATAGGTGTATATATACTTACACCTATTTAAAATAGTGATCCTCCTTTTTTTATTTCAGAACTTGATGGTGACAGGCGTGGTGGTTACGTCGTTTGTGATGGCGATTCCGCTGTGGCTACTCGTGGAGGCTCCCTGCACCAACATCGTCATAAAACTGTTCCCGGAGAAGCGATCGAGTCTGCATGCCAACACCGTTAAAACGGAATAAAGCTCCTTCAAGCTGGATTTATTGCAATAGATTCATCTTCTTCATAATAAACAGCCCACAATAATATCAAGTAACATGTGGGGCATTTGTGGAGGCCCATACATATTATTATATTGTCAGGGTGGATGGTTCGAAACAATGTTAGCATTAAAATGATCATGAATATCTACAACGTGTTACAAAAGTACCCCTAATGCCAAATATGGTGGATAGGGTAATATCAAAATGTATAAACAGCTGATTTTTTTTCGCGATTTCAGAGTTGGCCCCATAGTAAAAGTTGTTCAGTTTGATGGTCCCTATATACCATATTCGGCATTAGGGGTATTTTTGTAACACCTTGTCTACAAACTAGGACATCAATAATATGTGAACATATAAACGGTTCTTTAATATATGACGGCAGTGTGTAATGAAACTTGACATTGCATTGCTTATTATATATTTTTGATTCAAGAACGTGATCAGATATTAAAAAACTCGACTGTACACACTGCTTTACTCAGAAGTTCCCTCGTTAACTAGGAAAATTATTCATAACTCCTTTGTTTCTTGTTCGGTTTTTAAATTTTAAAGCCATTTTAGATTCGAAATGCCATTTATATACTATTTTTGTCCCTTTAGTCCTTACATTAGAAAATAATATATTAAATAATAAAAATTAACAGATAATTTTTCAGTAGAAGTTGTAGTTTTTTTTTTTTTTTCTCTTTATTTTTTTTAAGGGACTTTTATACAACAGTACATGTCAGCCCCATCGTAACTATAAATAGTAAAAGTGGTTAAGTACCTTGCCTAAGCTTAATACTACGTGCTGCGAATTCGAAGGTCCATAAAGCTGATTGTGATGTAGGGTCAGACAATACACTTAAAAATACTCCGGTATCTAGCTGGTTGATTTTCAATTTCGCAGCTAAATCCTCTCTCAGAGTTCGATTCCTGACACACTCCACCAACAAGTGCTGGACATCTTCAATTTTTCCGCATACAGAGCAATTAGGCGAATCAACTTTTTTCATTAAATGTCCAAACTTGTTTAGTGGAACGTGTCCAGACCGAAGTCTGAGAGCCGTTACAACAAGGATTCTACTAATTGTAATGTTGCAGAACCACGGAACGTGTGGAGGCTCACACTGCATGACCCTGTACCATATTCCGGTGAACTTAGATCTTTCATCAAAATCGGTTTTCCATTTATTATGGCAGTTTCGCTTATATTTATAAAGATATTCTTCATAGCAGGGTGTAATTTGTAATGGGTGACCTGTTGCTGCACCAAGTTTTGCCAATCTGTCTGCTTCCTCATTACCTGAGAGACCAATGTGTGATGGAATCCACTGCAGTATGAGCCGCCTGTCTCCGTGATTCTGCATCTCAATCTTTTGCAGTACAGCATACGCTAGGGGAGTGCCTCTGCGGCCAGAGGCGCACCCAGCGATGTGCTGTAAAGCACTTTTGCTGTCCGACAAAATAACAACATAATTGAGTGGCTGGCTTTCTAAGTAGTTAAGGGCCTCCAATATAGCTACAATTTCTAATTGCATAATTGATACAGCAGATGATATTTTAAAATTTCTTCCGCACTTGCCAGTGGCATCGAAAAAGGCTGCCCCCGAGCCCTGAACACACTTTGATCCGTCTGTATAAACTTTATCCCAATTCCAGTATTTGTTATGAATTTCCTGTAATATATTATTTCTTAACATATTGGTGTATTATGTAGAGTCTTGAGGGATGTTGTTGTGGAGAGTTAGATAAAAAGTCATCTTGGTTTCACAAGTTTATTGTCACACGTTAAGTGCTAAATAATGAATGCCGCCCTCTATGCTAGTACGATCTAACTTATTATAAGTAAATACGGGTCAACCAATGTGCGTCACTATGTCGCAGCGCGTAACGTGTAGTCACAGTGCAAGTGTTGATAAATGCATATACTACACCTCCTCCTTAAGTCCGTCACACCCCCCGGATAACAAAAGAAAAAAAATGTATAACGCAGATCGATTGACCACTAATTAAACTAAAATACATTTTTTTTTCAAATTTAATTACTCATCTAAGTCTAAACAGTGTCTAACTTATTAGCTATTAAACAACTTTGTCATATTCTTATGTACTAAATATTCTTTATTATCCTTAACAATCTTAACATTAGGTGTACATTCTTCAATTACAACATAGGGTCCTGTATAAATTCTATCTAGCTTATTGCCTATTTGATTTTTTAATAAAATCATGTCTCCTGGTTTATACGATATAGGACAAGATTTCTTATCATAACTTATTTTTCTAAGATTTTTACTTTCTAATAAGTTGTTGCGAGCATCACACTGAGCTCTTTGAAGCCTATATTTTAAATGCAATGGATAGTTATCATCATTATATAACGGTTCAACGGAGCCTTGTAAGTTACTAGGTAAGTTACACAGTTTTCCAAAGACTAATTCAAAGGGAGTATATTGTGTCTCTGAGTGTACCGTGGTGTTAAAAGAAAAACACCAAAAGGGTAACCAACTACTCCAATCGGTCTTATTATTTTCGCATTGAATTCTAAGATAGGCTCCTAGACTTTTATGTGTATTTTCTAAACCACCGAGAGTTTCGTGGTGATATGCAGTTGAGTTAAGTTTAGTGATATTTAGAAGTTTGCATACTTCACTCATGACGAAAGACATAAATTCCGTTCCGCGATCAGTCAACATTTCTTTAGGAACTCCATAGCGTAAAATAAAATTATTTACCAATGATCTAGCTACAGATTCCGTATCTTTCTTTTCTAAGGGGTACGCTTCTACATATTTCGTAAGATCGCACTGTAATGTTAAAATGTACTTATAATTATAATTATCCGTATCTAAGGGTCCCATTAAATCTAAACTAACTCTTTCGAACGCTGTAGTAGCCGTCGACGTCACTACTAAGGGTTCTCTAACATTTCTATTTGAATGTTTCTGAATTTGACAAGGTTTACATTTTTTAACATATTCTATTACGTCATTGCTCATACCTGGCCAAAAATAATGTTTTTTAATGTTATTTAACATTCTATTTACCCCGGCATGGCCACTAGAAGGTAAAAGATGGAAGTCATTTAGTATCACTATCATAGTTTCCCTGTCGGTTACTCTCTTTACGTCTTTAATTACGAGTAACCGTGGAATCAAACCTTTTAACTCTTTCATTTCGCTTATTAAAGTTTCTATAATATATTCACGATTTTTCTTCTTTATAATAACGAGCTCGTTTACATTTACTTCTATGCAAAATGACTGTAATTCTCTCGCTAACACACTTACGGTCGATAGCGATCGAGATATTACATACATAGTTAACATATGTGGCACATAAATTATATTTCCTTGGTGACTAATTAAGCTATCAGTTTTAAACTCATTGTACTGTGTACAAAATTTTAATTCTACGCTGTCTTTTGGTCGTTTTAGAATCTCTACAACTTTAGGTTGATCAGGCCTAAAATTAGCAGGGGTTCCAGACGTCAAGTCAGTGCAGGTTTCTTTATTTTTATCGAATTGCTTACGAACTTGGGCTCTGGTCATGACCGATACTACATGTTCTCTCATTTCTTTTAAATCTGAAGAAGACAACGGTAAACGACTTAATGCGTCTGCAGCTGCATTATGCCGTCCCGGGACGTACTCTATGTCGAAGTCATATTCTTCTAAATAAAGTCTGAATTTTGTTAATCGACTTGAAGGATCAGTCATACCAAATAAATAAATTAGCGGCTTATGGTCGGTTTTAATTATAAATTTATTTCCATATAGATAAGGTCTAAAATGTCTTATCGCCCATACTATTGCCAACAGCTCCAACTCAATAACAGGGTATCTTGTTTCGGCCGGCTTCAAGTTACGACTCGCATAAGCTACTACTTTACCATTACTATTAGACAATACGGCGCCAAGCCCTATCTTTGAAGCGTCCGTACTAAGTATAAAAGTGTTGTTAGGAGAAAAGTCGGGATAATCTAAAACTGGTGGGTTTATGAGATGATTTTTAAGAGTTTGAAACGCTAATTGGCATTCTGATGTCCATACGAAAGGAATATCTTTTTTTGAAAGTTCATTTAATGGATAGGCTATATCTGCAAATCTAGATATAAAACGCCTATAATAATTAGCAAATGCTACAAATCTCTTTACTTCGTCAGCGTTAGTTGGTTTGGGGTATGTTTTGATTTTATCTATTTTTGATGGATCTGGATAAATTCCATTGGAAGTAATTTTATGACCGAGATACATAATTTCTTTGCGTAAAAACTCACATTTTAAAGGATTTAGTTTTAAATTTACTTCTCGAAACCGTTCTAAGATGCTAATTAGGTTTTTATTATGGTTTTCCATAGAATTTCCTATTGCTATACAGTCATCTAAATAAATAAAACATTTTTTATAGTTAAGACCCGCCATAGCGATTGTCATTAACCTTGAAAATACACTAGGTGACGTCTTCAGTCCCATTGGACAACGTTTTAATTGATACATTTTGTCAACCGTAAACGCAGTGTACTTTCTCGATTTCTTATCTAATGCCAACTGGTAATAACTTTGGGACAAGTCTAACTTAGAAAAATAGATGTTACCAGCAAGTGATTCTAATATTTCTGAGATATTTGGCAATGGAAACTTGTCGTCCTGAACCCTATTGTTTAATTGACGATAATCGATGACGAGTCTCCATTTTTTATTGCCGGTTTTATCTGCCTTCTTAGGGACTAGCAAGACAGGACTCGACCACTCCGACGTGGTCTCCTCAATGATGTCATTTTCAAGCATTTCTTGGATTTGCTTATTTACCTCACTACGTAATGCTTGAGGCGTGCGATAAGGTTTGACATACACTGGGCTAGAGTCACTCTTTAATTTAATTGAATGTTCCATCAAGTTTGTCGTTGAAAGTTTATCTCCCGGTAGATGAAATACGTCGGCGTACTTTGCGCATATGTTTTCTATGCTGATCTGTTCCTCTTTATTTAAGTAGGATGTAAGATCTAGTAAATTAAATAAAGTTTTTACTCTATCCGTAGAAATATCACGTCTTTCAAAGGAACACAAGTCAAATTGATTTAACTGATAAATTTATATATCGGACGAGTTAATGTCAACTGCCGTATCACTAGTGTTCAATATTCTAATTTTAATTAATCCGTTTGCCGGTCTTGAAACTACTCCAGCTAAAAAAACTCCTTGAGATATCTCACTGGCCAAAATAACACAGTCTTCACAGAGCGTAGTGGGAATGTGTTTGATAACTTCGCACCGTGGTGGAATAGTAAAACAATATTTATCTACACCCTGTATATCTATTACTACCGATTTACCTTGGTAATCTAAACTTAAAGTAGCGTTTTTATAGTTGATGATCGCGTTGTACCTATTGAAAAAATTTTGGCCTAATATGCCTTCAGCGGTACACGACAAATTTTTAAATACATAAAACTTCTGATTAAATACTACTCCATTCAGAAATAAACTTAAATAAATGTATCCCTCAGATTCTAACATTCCGCTAACACCTTTAATAGTAATAACGTGCTTATGAATGTTATTCAATAATTCGGTATTTTTAACTAACCATTCGTATTTTACTACACATAAACTAGCTCCACTATCTACTAATAATCTAATTTCTCTACTATTATCTACCTTACAATTAACTACACAGTAATTATTATAACTATAAATAGAATGACGCAATTTAGGATCGAAAAAACTGATTTTCATTGAAGTGACTACGTGAAGTGGACATTATACCTGAACTTGAGTCACCGCGCTCGGCGCCAGCGGCATGCTGAACGCGCGGTGCGCGTGAGCGCGTCGGGGTCAGGGCACTCGAATGCTGAAAATGCACATTCTTTCTATGTGCAGAATTAACCATTGAAGTTCGTTGGCCTTTATTTACGTTATTTTGTACATTATTATGATATCTATTTTGATGCGATCGATTAAAGTTAAAATTATTTTTTTGATTTGAGTAAAAATAATTTGGTTTTTGAAAATTGTTATTTCTATTGTTATTTGTATAGTACCTACCTGATGGTCTTAGATGCATCGCTTGCTCCTGAGACTGGGATGCTGACACCTGTTGATCTACTGCTGTCCTGATTGCTTCAGGCAGTGATGTGAACTGTCGTGAGGCTATAATAGTACTTAGCCTTGGGTTTGTCAAGCCATCGGCAAAACGTTTAATGGCAGACTTCTCGTTAATTGGACGCAGAACCTCAAATTTGGATTCGTCCTCATCAGCTTGAGCTAAAGTTAGGTTAACAAACAGCTCCTCTAACTCAGAACCAAAATTTTCTATTGACCTACGCCCTTGCTTAGCATTATACAACTGATATTGGATAGCATCAGCTGACCTTTTCGGAAGTAAATATTTTTTAATGTCGCTCACTAAGGTCTCTACATCAGTGTAGCTTGGTTTTAACCTTAGCTTGGCACTAGCAGAAAGCCTAGTTTTTAATACAAATTGTATTAATTGGCCTTGAGTGTCGGATGAAATCATAGAACTATATAGTAAAATACTATCTATCAACTGTTTCGTAATTTGTTCCTGGCCGGTCATAACAGGTAACAGGGAAATCGCAGTTTTCAAATCGAAATCGTTAGCCATTTTTACAGAAATATTAGTGCTACACTTTGTTACCAATTCAGTAATTTTGCGATAATAACTATGTATTTCTTCTACTAAATTATTTAATAAATCTACCGTTTCGGAACCTGTCTTAGAAAGCTTTATTTCACTATTTACCTGAGACACAATATACTCCAAATTAATGTACAAAGACTTGGCTTCTTCTAACTTAGCGTGAGCATTTTCTTTTTGCCTTCTTTCGTGTCCGATTTTAACAAGATAATCTCTTATATATTTTAACTTATCCCGTAACTCTATTAATGCTTGCGACATAATACAAAATAAATTATATTCTAATTAATATTCTCACTTACTGCACGCGATGAAATGAGGTTAACAACCGTGAAATGACCTGAGCGCGTGGCGCGTCGCGTAGATGATGCTTCGGTGGACGTGGTCTTCGTACTGCTCATCCTATTGTAGCGATGTAGTGGCCGCATGACACGAAGCTGGTTGCAGCAAACTGGAACCGCTCGTTGCAGCAAACTGGAACCGCTCGTTGGGCCGGGAAATCCCTGGACACCGCCAACTGGGCCGTGCTATACTCTGGACACCATCCTTGACCCGTACGCTTCTCTCTTCTTCACTGCAGAATTTTCTATAGTAGTTATGATCATTCTTCTATAAGGTATTGCTTCTCTCTTCAAAATAGTTATTGTTCTTCTGTTTTGGTATTAGTAATCTTCAAAAAAAATTGTATCTTCATTCTTCAGGGTTCCATAGTTCGGTGGCAGGGTCGCCATGTATTATGTAGAGTCTTGAGGGATGTTGTTGTGGAGAGTTAGATAAAAAGTCATCTTGGTTTCACAAGTTTATTGTCACACGTTAAGTGCTAAATAATGAATGCCGCCCTCTATGCTAGTACGATCTAACTTATTATAAGTAAATACGGGTCAACCAATGTGCGTCACTATGTCGCAGCGCGTAACGTGTAGTCACAGTGCAAGTGTTGATAAATGCATATACTACATTGGGTTCATTTTTGGCTTTTGACAATTTAACGCAATCAAGAGTGGTATTTATAAATTTTGTAATTTGGAAGTTTGAAATCCACATAGGTAAAGTAAACATCATTAATGGATAACTGGAGTGAACATTTTCATCTTTAGTTAAATGTTGAGTTACAGCCAAACTGGGTTTTTTCTTGTTTTGCCAATATCTATTAGACGAAAGTGTGTTCAGTTTATCTAATAATGCTATTATTGGGTTGTTTGCCCAAGATTTAGCTTTCAGACAATATTTAAAAGATAAAAACTGCCTCCTTACATCTAGTGGAGGGATACATAGCTCACATTCCATGGCCTGCCCTGCGATTCTGTAAAATCAGACGACAACTCGCAACTCCCTTCGCAATTCACTCTCACTTCGCATCTCACCTCGCTTGACCTTGACCTTGACTTGCGTTGTACCTAGTGACAACCACACTCAACAAAATGTTAGTCGAGTTTTATCGATTCCAGTTTAGCTAATATGTGAGTTTTAAATTAAAATTTCTTATTTTAAGGAATTTGATGCAGCAAAAATAAAAAAAATAAAAAACTCTTAATTCGTGCCATGAATATAATCCCTATGCCTTAAACTGTATGTCCACGGCGTCCGTCTCCTCGGAGAGAAAAAACTGGACCGAATAGCGGCCTATATATTATATTTGTATGAACTTTTGTCAACTCGACATCCGGCGTCCGAAATCCGTCATCCGTTCTTTTGACGGGCTCCGAAGATTTTGCTTGATCGGATGAACCGCTAAACCGGAGCCTCGATTCGAAGTACCCCATTAGAATATAAAATACATATGGACTTGTCCACGGCGCAGCCACCCGACGTCCGTCTTCGTCAACCGTCATCTTTTGCGACTTGCCGAACTTGCTTATTGCGACAAGCACTTGCGCTGCGACTTTATTTTGTTCACACAATAAAGTTTTTAGGGCAAGTTAATATTAGGGGTTAAAGTATGAAATTGCCGTTTTGTATGGAGAATTTTAAAGAATTTGAATTTTCCATACTAACTGTACAGCGCGTTACGCTGGTACAGACGAGGTTAGTTAGAGATGTAGTTGAGTGCAGAAAAGATAAATCACGGAGATGATAAAACACTATTTATTTACGATAATACAGTTAAGTTAGTTAGAGTGGCTCACACGCGACGTCAATTGTTTGTCTTTGCTAAATTTGCACTAAATTAATTAAGTATTTATTATATAAAATGGTAGTTGTAGGCATGACTTCGTGACCTACATAAAAGGTAAACAAAGGCAATGTACGAGACCGTACATACTCCCAACCCCAAAGGAAAACCAAAAAAAGTTGAGTCGATGTGAGAGCCACTTTTTACAAAGAAAAAGTAAACAAGTTAAAGGAAATAATATAGTAAGTAAAAAGGTAAACAAGTAAAAATGTAAATAATAATGTTAAAAAATATCATAATTAAAAATTGGGTAAAATTAAAACTTGAATTCCACATCAGTAGCTGGATTCAGTGAACGTCGTGAGGTAGGGCGCGCGTACTGGCCGCGCCCGTGCGCTCCCGACGCCGAGGGTGCCAACTGTCGCGACTCGCTGCTCATCTTTGCCCTCGGTGCTGATCGCGGTGGTTGTTGCAACTTGTTGCTTGAAAGTTGCCGTTCTACGTCTTCATAGTGACTCTCTTGTGGTTCGGTAACTTTTGTTGCAGTTTTCTTGATACACAGCCCACGTTTCTTTAGTACCCAAATTGTCAGTACTACTGCAGTTATTATTAATAGCAAGTAGCAAATGACGTACTGATGTATGTCGTGAGTACTTACGACATTTGGAAGTTCTTCTTTCTGTCTCATAGTTTTTAAGTCGTTCCTGACGTCATTGATAGTGTTATCTTCTGTGATATCTAGATGAAAGGTTCTATGCGCTCCAATGATGCTATTTATAGATTTATTCAATGGGGCAAATTCAAATTCTGGGGCGTTAAAATGCCATTCGACTTTCATCTTGCTTATTTCGTCAAAGAAATCAGCTGACAGTTCTTTTTGAAAAAGTTCATATTCCTCGTTAAGCATTCTGGAAGCTCCTATAAAGTTAGTGCCACAGTCGGAGTAGACATGTTGTGGTGTTCCGCGTCTTGAACACATTCGTTGAAAGGCGAGTATGAAAGCTTCTGTGCTTAAGTCGGATACAAGTTCAATGTGTACCGCTTTAGTCGTCATGCACACAAAGATGGCGATGTAACCTTTCGACGTCTTCACCCCCCTGCCCTTATTAAGTTTGACATCCACGTGCCCAGTAAAATCAACTCCGGTGTGAGTGAAGGGTCGCGAGGGAGTAACT
This sequence comes from Catoptria pinella, assembly GCA_963556745.1. NCBI lineage: Eukaryota > Metazoa > Arthropoda > Insecta > Lepidoptera > Crambidae > Catoptria > Catoptria pinella. Next base: position 11,812,335 of record OY750775.1, on the reverse strand, counting down.
CGTTGCGACGGTAAATCAGCCATAATCTGGTAGTTTTCTGTGGTATTGAATCGTTGGCAGCGGACGCATTTGCGTATTTCAGCTTTTACAACCCTGTTGCCACCCAGTATCCAGAACTGTTGCCGAATATGAGCGAGGGTGAGTCGTGCTCCTCCGTGAAGTGTCGTGGCATGAGCGAGGTTAATAATCAGTAGTGTTAACCTTCCTGTTTTTGAAAGTATTGCAGGATTTTTCATTCCGATGGGTAAGTTAGTTTTGTTCAATCGACCGCCTACACGTATTATCCCATTTTTATCCATGTAGGGGTTCAGTTTGCATATATGGCTTTTGGAAGGTAAGGGTTGATTGTTTGATAGTAAATAGTATTCCCTCTCAAATTCATGTCTCTGGACTATCTTTGTTATTGTAAACATTGATTCATTCAATTCGTTTGTTGATAGGTACTCGGGTGACGAGCGCGGAACGGTGTCACCTTTCTTCATTATTTTATTGTGGCTGTTGCCACTCCGCGCATTTTTGCAGAATCGCAAAATCCAAGCGATAATGCGCGTCACTCGAGTTAATGAACTGTATTCGAGTAATAAAATAGTAATTATATTATTGTCTTCACGTTGTTTCAGGGTTGTCACAACTTGTTTTTCTTCGATGTTTGTGACAAATAAACAGTTAAATGATTTTTCTATGGGAATGTTGCCGTTGAAAGTTTTCATTATGTTAGGGCCAGTCCACCACAACGAAGTACTCAATAGTTTCTTGGGGAAAAGACCTCTAGTAGCGCAGTCTGCAGGGTTATTCTTTGACTCGATGTATAACCAATGTGAGGCTGGTATCACTTTTCTGATGTTCAATACTCGGTTCTCCACGTATCTTTCATACTTCGATGCTTCTCCTTGGATCCATGCCAGCACCACCTTGGAGTCACACCAAGCCCATGTTGTTACGTTGAATCCCTTTAGTGCCGTTGTCACCTTGGCTATCAGTCGTGAAAGCAAAAGTGCCCCACAGAGTTCGAGTCGCGGCAAAGATAGTTTTTGCGCGATTGGGGCAACCCTAGTCTTCGCCGTAAGTAGAGTAACTATTTGTTGGCCAGACTCGTTCATTGCCCGTGTGTAAATTACGCAAGAGAAGGCTTTTTCACTGGCGTCACAAAATCCAAACAATTCAATGTTTTTATCATGATTTTTGATCCATCTTCTGAATTTTATAGTTTTTATCTCGGGTAGTTCTTGTTTCAATTTCATCCACTGATTTTGCATGTCAACAGGTACCGGTTCATCCCATTCCATTTTCTCTGTCCAAACACGTTGAAAAATAAGTTTCGCTGTTATAGTTATCGGTGCCAGCCATCCCATTGGATCGTAAAGTTGCGATATTTGTGATAGTAAAATGCGCTTAGTTAAGCTTTTCTTAGGGTTTTCTTTCAGTTTCCAGTCAAAAGTGAAAGTATCAGAGTTGGGATTCCATCCCAGTCCAAGAGTTTTCATGGATTCTTCCTGTTTAAAGTTGAAGTTAGTTTTAGCGATTTGGTCTTCATTTAGTGAGCTTAGTAGTTCCGTGTTATTCGATGACCACTTGCGTAAGTTCATCCCTGCGTGACGTAATAAGTTTATAAGTTCAGTTTGTAAAGTTTTGGCTGTTTCAAGATTATTATGCCCGCTGATTACGTCATCGACATAACATTCATTTTCGAGTATTTTTGATGCCTCAGGATATTTGTGACTCTCATCCATTGCAAGTTGTTTCAGTGTTCGTATCGCAAGCCACGGTGCGCATTTTGTACCGTAAGTCAAAGTACATAAGGCATATTCTCGCAGCATCTCATTAGGCGAGTCTCTCCAGATGATTTTTTGTAGGTTTCGTTGCTCCTCATCAAGCCATATGCATCTGTACATCTTCTCGATGTCAGCTGTGAAGACGTATTTGTATGTTCTCCATTTAAGGATAAGATCTTGTATATCCTTTTGTAGGTTGGGTCCTTTTTCCATCAAACTGTTCAAACTCTTTCCATTCGAATTTGCTTGCGATGCATTAAACACGACTCTCAGACGAGAAGTAGTAGAGCTTTCCCTTAACACCCCATGATGTGGTAAAAAACATTCCTGGTCGTTGTTATGTGACGTAAGACGAGGTGTTGTTAGTTTCATGTGACCTAGTTTCAAGTATTCGCCCATGAAGTCTTTGTAAAGTGATGATAGTTTTTCAAATACATCTTCTCGATGTCAGCTGTGAAGACGTATTTGTATGTTCTCCATTTAAGGATAAGATCTTGTATATCCTTTTGTAGGTTGGGTCCTTTTTCCATCAAACTGTTCAAACTCTTTCCATTCGAATTTGCTTGCGATGCATTAAACACGACTCTCAGACGAGAAGTAGTAGAGCTTTCCCTTAACACCCCATGATGTGGTAAAAAACATTCCGCATCTCATTAGGCGAGTCTCTCCAGATGATTTTTTGTAGGTTTCGTTGCTCCTCATCAAGCCATATGCATCTGTACATCTTCTCGATGTCAGCTGTGAAGACGTATTTGTATGTTCTCCATTTAAGGATAAGATCTTGTATATCCTTTTGTAGGTTGGGTCCTTTTTCCATCAAACTGTTCAAACTCTTTCCATTCGAATTTGCTTGCGATGCATTAAACACGACTCTCAGACGAGAAGTAGTAGAGCTTTCCCTTAACACCCCATGATGTGGTAAAAAACATTCCTGGTCGTTGTTATGTGACGTAAGACGAGGTGTTGTTAGTTTCATGTGACCTAGTTTCAAGTATTCGCCCATGAAGTCTTTGTAAAGTGATGATAGTTTTTCATTTTTCTGTAGACGTTTTTCTAATTGTAAAAATTGTGAGATTGCGGCTGGTTTCGATTTTCCAATTTGTTCTTCATAGTTTTTAATCATCGGCATTTTTACTATATATTTGCCATCAGGGCCTCTCCTAGTTGTTTCTTTGTAGTAAATTTCACACTGGTCTTCCTGGTTGAGATCTGCAGAGCTTACAGTTATATCTTCACTCTCCCAGTATTTGGATAAATCCGACGTGTTCACCAGAGTCACGTGACATTGGACCGTGTTTAGTTTTCCACACAGAATCCACCCCAAGTGCGTCTGTTGTGCGGTAGGAGAGTTTCGATCCCCCTTTAGAACTCCATCCAGAATGATGTTAGAGTAAACCTCCGCTCCCAGCAAGAGATCGATGGAACTTGACACATTGTAGTCGGGATCAGCTAGTTTTAAGTTTTGTATGTGTGCCCAGTTTGTTTTTCCAAAAGTGTAGTTGGGAAGTTTGCTAGTAAGCTTTTGAAGGACGAGAGCTTGCGCATCAAAGTTATAGTCGGAGTGTATGGATTTGCAGTTGAGATTCACGAGTCCCTTGCAGCTTCCCGCCACTGAACCAACTCCAGATACAATGGCGTGCTGTTTTGTTCGAGGTAGATGTAGTTGCTGAGCTGCGTTTTCAGTTATAAGGTTAACTTGCGAACCCTGGTCGAGAAGAGCCCGCATTGTTATGTAACTTCCATCCATGGATTTGATCTTAACTTGTACAGTAGTTAGGAGGACTTCGGTTTCATTTGAAGAGAGATGGTAAGATCCTGGGTGGCTTGAAGTTGAAGGTTTAGGTTGGGTGCTGTTAGGAAGCTTTTTCTCAGCTGTTTCGAAGTTCGATTTATTCATATGTAACAACGTGTGATGCTTTCCGTTGCATTCCTTGCATGTTTTCATTGAGGTACAGTTCGCGTGTCCGTGACTGTACAAACAGTTTTTGCAGACTTTGAGTTTTGCTACAGTTGTGTTTCTATGTGCGCTGTCTAGGTTAACGAACTTAGCGCATTGCATCAGCACGTGATCGCCGTCACATAAAGGGCATTGTCCATACGATGTATGAAATGATTTTGAGGCTTCCTTATTACCTTCATATAAGGTTGGTTTCTTGGCATAGGTAATTTTGTTGTTGAATGGTTTGAAGTTATTGTTTGAATATCCAAAATAATTCTTGTTCGTCGGTTTATTGAAAGTTTTGTTGAAGGATTGTTTCGGTTGAGTTGGAGTATCCCTTTGACAGTTCTTCACAGTTTCATAGGCCATAAATTTGCTCTCCAAGAAAGATAAAAATTCGTCTAAGTTAGGTAGATCTCGGTTGTTTTTCATATCCTTCACATACTCGTTAAAAGTGCCAGAATCCAGTTTCTGTGACATGTAGTGTACGATAATCGGTCCCCAGCTTGAGACTTCGGCTCCCATGTTAGCGAGACCGTTCAGGCTTTCCGTGATGCTGTCATACATTCTTTTCAGATTGTATGCATTTGGATGGTGGATCACAGGTAGCTGCTGCATGGTGTTCATGAAAGATGTAAACTGAAGTCGTCGGTTATCGTACCGATGTACCAGTATCTCCCAACAAGAATCGTAGTTGTCAGCACTAATTGTTAGATGCTGGACCAGCCGCTCTGCTTCTCCTTTAAGCTTCGTTTTGAGGTGTTGCATCTTCTGCGACTTCGGTATAGTAGGATTGCCGTGTATGGTTTCCAAAAATATATCTTTGAAGGATATCCACTGGATATAGTTTCCAGAAAACTCAGGAATATCTATCTGTGGCGTCGCTCGTTGAAAATGAACATTAGACCATAATTTGCAGTGTAATCCTCTTCTTAAGCTGTCATACCTCAGTTCCATATCTTCAAACCTCTGATTATATTCTTCTTTCAAGTTTTGATCTTTCAGCGCCCCTTCTATTTCCCAGTGAATTTTCTCAATACAATCCCATTTAGTTTTCAAAATAGCCAAGTAGTCTTCTAGTTCCCATTTCTCCGTGATTAATTCAAGATTTATCTTAAGCATAGTTCTACTTAAAGACTTAAATCTCGCTTCTTGTTGACTCATCAGTTCTTTAGTCTTCGTATCAGTTTCATCTTGAAGCATTGAAGTTAAGTTCGCGTCTAAATCTTGCAGTTGTTTTTGTTTTGTAGATAATAACTCCAATATATGTTGTTTCGTACTTTCGTACATCTGCTTAGTTTTTTCATAAGTATTGTTTACAAAATAACTGATATTAGTTTTGTCTTCAATCAATAATAGTTTCAGTTCATGGCGTTGGCTGAATTCTACCCATAACTTCTCTAGGGCGGCCAAACGTTGTTCTAAATAGTCTTCAGTTTTTCTAGTAGAGCTATCCTTCCTATAGTTGACACACAGTGTCCTTATATTGTCGAATGTAGTTACTTGCATCGCAAGGTGCTCCATTTTCGTTAGTTAAGTTGAAATAGTTCAAATAGTAAGTTAGTTAAATTATTCAGATATTTAAAGAAGTAGTTAGTTATGTAAGACGTATGAAGTAGGCTATGGCAGTTTACCTAGTCTTCTTCAAAACTCTTCGTTGCTCGTTGCAGTGCACAGTGAGTTCCGTAGAGTCCTGTAGGTGCTGGGCACTCGGTGCAGTCGGCGACCTCTAGTACGAATTATACGACTTCTCAATCACTTGGTGATTCCCGCTGGTGGGAGGCCAAGCAACCGATCCGCTATCGCACTTAATAAATCACTGATACACCAAGTAGTAAAGTTCAAAGGATCACAATCCTTTAAGGCTCGAAGGACCACAATCCTTTAAGGCTCGAAGGACCAAAATCCTTTAAGGCTCGAAGGACCAAAATGTACAGCGCGTTACGCTGGTACAGACGAGGTTAGTTAGAGATGTAGTTGAGTGCAGAAAAGATAAATCACAGAGATGATAAAACACTATTTATTTACGATAATACAGTTAAGTTAGTTAGAGTGGCTCACACGCGACGTCAATTGTTTGTCTTTGCTAAATTTGCACTAAATTAATTAAGTATTTATTATATAAAATGGTAGTTGTAGGCATGACTTCGTGACCTACATAAAAGGTAAACAAAGGCAATGTACGAGACCGTACACTAACATTTTCTTAATTTATTTAACAACCATGAACGCTAACGTTTTAAAACATTTTGCACTAATGTTTACACACTAATATAACGTATGCCACTTAGGTTATGCGAAAAAAATAAGTATCGGCTAAGTCACAACGAAATAAAAGGTCATTTCTGCTAACCAAAAAGGAGTTACTAATAAAAACAAATGTTAAAAAAATATCTTCACGTTTTTAAATTTGAGATTTTAGCATTCACAATGCTATTTTTATATAATACCAAATAATAAACTAGAAAAAATACGACTCGCACCTGATCATGTTCTCGGACGGGAATCGAACCTGCGACCTTTGGATATCCGGTCCAATGCTCTGACCGCTGCGCTACTGAGTCACTAGTGGGAATGTCGAATTTCTCCTAGTATATCAACTCTTACGCTGCAAGCCAGCGCCGTCTCACCAATTACAAGGAATTACCTCGACATCAACTGAATACCTTTCCAGATATTTTTAAACAATTGATTAAGATAAGAAAGCTACATCATTTTTAAATTTGAGATTTTAGCATTTACAATGCTCCCGTCCCGTTCGATTTCCGTCCGAGAACATAATCTGGTGCGAGTCGTATTTTTTCTAGTTTATTATTTGGTATTATATATCTTCACGTTGTTGTAATTTATCGTATAGTGTATTAAATGCCCCATCGAGGTATCTCTCTTGCAGGAGAGGGTGAAACCCAAAACTTTTTTGTCTTCTGCGTCTTTGTACGTATATTGCAAGAAGTTGTCGGCATTCTAACGTAAAAAAAGGCACGTGCACATGACATGTCAGTTGCACCGCAGAGTGATATGTGGTTCGGGATTGGATCGGATCCGGACGCAATGGACAAACGTGATCCGTCTCCGTCATCCGTCTCCGTCGAAACGCCCGGATCCGTCATCCAAGAAAAAACCGGACCGTGGACAGACCTATAATATTTTGTTAAGAATCCTGCTTTGTATAGTTACCTATATTAAGGCCCACTTGCAGTAACATTTACTAAATCTCGACTTTGTTAAACTTAGATGTAGCCCTTATGAAACTGTGAAAATTTTAAATATCGATTTAAAAATTTTACATATTCGTATGAGTAAAGTCTAGGTTTAACAAAATCGAGATTTAGTAAATGTTGCTGCAAATCGACCTAAGTACTCTTTTTGTATATATTGCTCATTGAATATAATGTCAATGTCTTGTTTGTCAATATTCTTCCTTGCGTTTTTTAATACAGTTTTTACAGTTTAATTTTATTATTTTCTTTCCCAAGATCCTATAATATCAAAAAGTATGTACTTTAATATGGTAGCAGAGCGTTAAGTTACCGGAAATAAAATTCAGATAGAATTTACGTCGAGAGTTGATGGAAAAGTCTATCGTTGAATCAGCAACAATCCAAGTGGGAGACACGAGAGCTTCATAACGCGAACTTATTACTACGAATTTGTCACAAGACAACTGTGAGAAAGTTTTGCGATATTCTACAGCGAGGGAAGTATGGCTAGAACTACACCGCCTGTATGATGGCTTGCAAAAGAGTAAAGCCTGTGCATGAAGTTCTTCAGCTACACAGTGCAATCCAGTGGTGAAGTGTCACTACATATTAGCAAATTGAAGAACATCTGGTCTGAACTTACCAGGGAACTCCAGAAGGAACACCTGAAGGAAGAGCTACCAGAACTACTCGAAGACGGCTGAACCGATTGAAAGGATCAACTGTCGTTTAAATATTAATAAAATATATTTATATCATCGCTTACATTTTTATTACATATACATATGCCTAGCCCCAAAAATGTTAAAAATAAATAAAGCTTTTTAAATTTTGAGATTTTAGCATTCACAATGCTATTTTTATATAATACCAAATCATATACTAGAAAAGAGTGGCTCGGTAGCTCAGCGGTCAGAGCATTGGACCGGATATCCAAAGGTCGCGGGTTCGATTCCCGTCCGAGAACATGATCTGGTGCAAGTCTTATTTTTTCTAGTATATTATTTGGTATTAAATAAATAAAGCTTTAAAAAAAATAAGCTGTTTTTATAGCAGTTTTTTTAGGTTTTCTGTTAGCACATCATGTTAAAAATGTATAAATCTACTGAATCTACTACCATTTCACAAATTGGAAGGCCTATCCAAGAATGAAATGACGAAAGAAAACTTGTAAAGGGTTTTTGACCACCGATAAATTAAAATATGACGTGAACGCCATAGGCTATTTACTATATTTCGTCTACGTTATTGCCCTAGAGCTAAATCGGCGTAAGATGGCAAATCCCTAGTTTGCCTCCTTTGAACTTCAGCAATTGTTTGTAGCTCTTCTAGTCTCTCTTCTTCTGAAATTGTGAAAGCCGGTATTTCTGCGTGATTGCACATGTTGTGCAAAACACAGCATGCAATAACTATTTTTGCAACTATGTCTGGATGATAATTGAGCATTCTGTGTACTAACAAGCACCTAAATCCCTCTATTCCCAGTAGTCCTACAAACCAGTATAATAAGTTTTACCTATCAATATAAAAATTTTTTTTTATCAAATTTTATACAATAACATGTAAAAAAAAAATTGACATTAAAATAAAAATGTTTTCTGAAATAACATCCTTGTAGGTGGTGGTGGTGGAAGGCTTGTGGCTCATGAACATCTTTGCTTGCACAACAATAATAGCAATGCAATTGTCCAGAAATTCAAACCGTTGACAGACACACCTATCTGTTGTTCTGATTATTGAGAATAAATACAAGTCATCTGGATATATAAACTCAAAGCTTTTCTCACCATCCTTTACATCTCTTACAAAGCATTACAGAAAGTAATATTAAAACTGGACGATCACCGCAGGTAAATTGTTTACTAGTGACCTATTTTATAATATGTTGTTGTTACCATAAATATATAATAATGTTAGTGTATAAGTCTAGCATTCCGGACAAACCACCGTGGTTTTTGGTTTGTTACGATGAAAAATTTTTGTTTTTGTAAAGTTAAATAATTAAAAAAAAATAGTTTTTCACAAATTAAATAGCTATATAATTTGTGGTTAAAAACTACTTGTCAGTGTTAAAAGATAAAAAAATATTCACTTCTAAGACTTTCGCTCGTATACAGTTCATTAGAAATAAAACACTTTTAGTCCTCCCGTGACCACGGTCCCTGGAAAGGTGTCGAAACGTCGGGAATTCTAAAAACCAATAAATACAAACTAAATAATTCTAAAACAACACCTGAATTAATAATATACGCGCTGTAATCCGTAAAAAGTGTTTTATTTCTAAAAAAAATATTATTTTAACATTGTTTGTAGAGGACTTCTTCTATTTTCACTCGTAAAATAGATACTTTTTATTTGACACTTTGAATCGGGTTCACTTGCGAGGTGAGCATCGAAGTGAGGGCGGAATTTCCTTACAGAATGCCACTTCTTATGTCATCTCATATTTCATCTGTCAAAATCTCACGGTCAATTTTAATTCAACACGCAGACTATTAGCTGCCTCAAATTCCTTAAAATAAGAAATTTTAATTAAAAAAACGCATATTTGCTATAAAGTTCTGTACCAAAAACTCAACAATTGTATCAAAAAACTGCAATCAATAAATCTCGACTACCATTTTTTTGAGTGTGGCAATCACTACAATACAGAACTCACTTCACTTCGCAAGTAAATAGGTGATGCTTACAGAATGCAAATTTAAGTGAGAGTGAAGGGAGTAGCGAAGTGAGATCTGATGCGAGAGGTTGTTTAATTCGAGAGGTGGACGGATAATTAGAATTGTGAAAAGAGAAATATATGTAGCTTACTCCCGCAAAAAATATATATGCAGGATGCACCGCCCGCCTGCCCGCAAAAAAATGCACATGCACACCACAAAAATATCAGTGCACAATACCTGCATTTAGCATGACAGCGACACACCTTGCACCTTCACCTTAGATAATTAGAAGCACCAGATAATTTTCATACCAACGAGATAACTTTGAAGCCTTGGTTCTCTGCCGATCTGAAGATAGCTACCCAGGGAGTGAATGGATGAGATCCAGATTGCAATACACACAACTGATCTATCAGGATTCTAAGAGCTGTTTTGATATGCTAAAAAATCGCGAAAATAGCATTATATTGTATGGAAATTCATCATTCACATTAGGGAACATTCTACAACCACTCTACACCCCATAAAAGTAAAAGTAATCGTTTCCTTGATCGTTACGAAAAATCCTGTCACCTCTCGGTCTATACCTTACAGAATGCCACTTTTTACATCATCTCATACTTTATCTGTCAAAATCGGTAACCTATCCCAAGGTCGAAATTTTTTTGATCGAATTTCATTTTACTGAAATCTTTTCGACTGTTTTCGTTTCGCCTTTTTTGACTTCGTCGAAATTACGTTTTTTTCGTTACTCCGATGTCTTATTTGGTCGAAAAACTTTTTACCGAAGTTATGCGCGGTCGAAAGAACATTTCGTCGAAGTATTATATTCCCGAACTTTCATTACACCACTGATTTATTTGTCATATTTTCAGTTCACCAAATGAAAAACTTTGAATACATTAAGTAGGTTAGGTTAGGTTAGTGTTTTGACCATTCGCAGCTCTTTAATGCTTGCATGCATGGTGCATGCTTGCTTAATAAAACATGTATTATTATAACAAATATCGATTATGTCAAATGTTACCTACATAATATAAATATACCATAGTTGCGGTTGCGGCCAAATAGTATTCGGTAAAATGTTGTTCTGGTGGTGCCAATACTAAAAAATCATTTTGAAAATCGGTGAAACGTAGTTCGGTAAAATGAGACATATGCCAAATGATATTTCGATGGTTTAAAAATATGGCAAACAATACATATAGCAACAAAAACTTTGGTAAACCGTTTCCGTTAAATGAAATTAGGACAAGTAAATTTCGGACAAGTTATCGGTTCCCGTCAAAATTCTCGCCGTCAATTTAGTTCAACTCGCTGACACGCTCGCAAGTGCAGCGCTAGTGCACATGCGAATTATCAAGCGAGTTTTGAGAATACCAATCAAGAAACTCACAGCGGATTCAGATGCGAGGTCACGAATGATGTCTTACAGAATCGCAATGCTGAATTGGGGTACTTCTAATAAAGCTGCCAACAACTCTAAGCGCCTGATTTTGAACCCGGTCAAGTTTGGAAACATGTGATTTTGCACTGTTATCATACAAATATGATCCGTAATCTATTCGACTCCGTATAAGAGATATGTATAGACGACGCAAATGAGTTGGATGCACGCCCCAGTTTGAGCCCGCTAATACCTTAATTAAATTAATAAATTTAAGACTTTTTTCACAGGTCTCGTTTATATGTTTTGCCCAGAGCAATTTCCTATCTAGCCACATACCCAAATACTTAACATTGTCAGTACACTCTAATGATCTACCATTAACTAATAACTTAACTGATTGTTTTTTGTGATTCCTACTAAATACGCAAATCTTCGATTTTTCAGCAGACAACTGTAATCCAATCTCATTAAGTATTGCTAAAAGGGTATCTAAGGCTATTTGCAATTTCAATTCACAACTATTTAGTTTGTCAAAATTATTCATAACTCCTTTGTTTCTTGTTCCGTTTTTAAATTTTAAAGCCATTTTAGATTCAAAATGCCATTTATATACTATTTTTGTCCCTTTAGTCCTTACATTAGAAAATAATATATTAAATAATAAAAATTAACAGATAATTTTTCAGTAGAAGTTGTAGTTAAAAATGTAAAAATTAAATTTAAGGAAATCGAAATAAAAAAAAATAATATTATCTATATCACTTTTTAACCAAAACATAATATTCGAACTAGTACTTTATTTTGTTTCCTTAATTGCAATCTTTTGCACTTTCTATAGTCTGTAGTTTTGTAAGTAAAGGTCTATGAATAGCTTCTGGATATTAGTTTTTAATTCGATGCCTTAACATGGGTAGCCTAAGTATGTCATGCTCTCTTTAATCATATCTGCGGTGGTGTCGTGTGAGGCGGGTCGTTACATTCCCTCAAATATGGTTGAGCGAAGCGATGGCTGGTTCATGCGTCATGCTCGTGAACGGGTGCTGCCAATGGGAATGGGTCTGTTTCTCACTCTCATCACACATTTTAGAAATAAAATTAAAGTACGATGGTATATAGATGGAAATGAATAAAATATTACTTCATAAGGAATTTTTTATTCTTATCACACTTTTCTAACTGGATATTACCTTTGTATTTTTCGCGCTAACACAACCTAAACGTTATGACACATAACCTAAAATATATCTCATTATTATGCAGATTATACATGATGTATATTAGGTGAAAATTGGGCTAGAAAGCCATTTCATGATGCTCTAAGTGATGGTGAATTTTCAGCTCTGTAACTTCAGGCCCCAGCTTGTATAGATACTCGGGGATATCCAGTGTGAGGGAAATCATTTTAAAATAGCTTCTGCCCGCGACTTCGTACGCCTGGTCTTTCGAAAAATCCAATAAGAACCTTTAGGCTGACCCCAGACCTACCGGTTTCATTTCTTTGCTTTGCTGTTTTAGTTGAACAGGAGCTACCAGCTAACGCATCGAACTTCGGAATGTCTGACAGGCTTCAAATTAAAACAGATAAATCAAGCCCCAATCGAGCCAAAATGGCGAACCCTAATTTATGATGTCACACAAACATCGATATCTTCTAAATAACTACAATACGAAACTTCTTACTTCGATTTATCTGTTTTAAGTTGAAGCCCGGTAACATTTCCGAAGTTAGCAGGTACTGCCCCCTGTTCTACTAGAACAGCAAAGCAAAGAAATGAAACCGGTAGGTCTGGGGCCAGCTTTAACCAGGATGGAAATGTTTTAGTTACATCGAAATCCAATCAGCCCTTTTGTACGTGATTAGGCGGGACCGCATCAAGCGCGTTGCCTCGCGAGGAAGTCTCAGGCGGAAGCTAGTTTATAAAATTCAGGATTGGATCCAGAGATATGACTATGCCGTTTCAGTTCCCGTTCCCGTTCCCGTTCCCGTTCCCGTTTCAACTCCCGCTTCCGTTCCCGTTCCCGTTCCCGTTCCCGTTCCCGTTCCCGTTCCCGTTCCCGTTCCCGTTCCCGTTCCCGTTCCCGTTCCCGTTCCCGTTCCCGTTCCCGTTCCCGTTCCCGTTCCCGTTCCCGTTCCCGTTCCCGTTCCCGTTCCCGTTCCCGTCCCCGTCCCCGTCCCCGTCCCCGTCCCCGTCCCCGTCCCCGTCCCCGTCCCCGTCCCCGTCCCCGTCCCCGTCCCCGTCCCCGTCCCCGTCCCCGTCCCCGTCCCCGTCCCCGTCCCCGTCCCCGTCCCCGTCCCCGTTCCCGTTCCCGTTCCCGTTCCCGTTCCCGTTCCCGTTCCCGTTCCCGTTCCCGTTCCCGTTCCCGTTCCCGTTCCCGTTCCCGTTCCCGTTCCCGTTCCCGTTCCCGTTCCCGTTCCCGTTCCCGTTCCCGTTCCCGTTCCCGTTCCCGTTCCCGTTCCCGTTCCCGTTCCCGTTCCCGTTCCCGTTCCCGTTCCCGTTCCCGTTCCCGTTCCCGTTCCCGTTCCCGTTACCGTTCCCGTTCCCGTTCCCGTTCCCGTTCCCGTTCCCGTTCCCGCTCCCGCTCCCGTTCCCGTTCCCGTTCCCGTTCCCGTTCCCCAATAACGACATCGGAAATTATTCAACAAAACAAAATAATTTGCTTATTTGTTTTTAGAAGTACTCCTACGAAGTTTAAAGTTGAAATATCTATTTTATATTATTTTTTCATACAAAATTTGAACCCCAATTTCACACTGTTAGAGGTTGAATCGTGATGTGCACTAAGAATTTCGTTGAAATATAATAACTCCGACCGAAGCATCTGTTTTAAACTATATTAATTATTTACACCCCGAAGCATTTGTTTTAACGATTTTTCTTTTTTTTACATCCTATTTGACGATATTTGCAGCACACATTCTGTCGATGTTACGTCAAACGCCATAAGGTAACATTAAAAAAGTTTAAATTCTCAAAAAAGGTTAAATTAAAAAAAGTTTAAAATGTGAAAAGCGCTAAGGTTACATTAGAATAATTTAACATAATAATAATAATAATAACCTTTATTTCTCACCATAATCTTAAAAGTTACATAATGTTTAATTTGGAATGCAAGAGTTTGTTACTTGTACAGTTTGAAAAACTTATCTAATTTTAATCTCTTGGAAAAATGACTATGGTGGGCTGGGGTGCGTGCCAGACAACCTCCTCGTGGTGCACCCTGGGCGCCACCGCTCTGTTGCGGTGGCGGCGAATAGTCTGGCGAGGTGGGACCCGGCCGGCGTCTTGGATATATTCCGAGTAGCGGCGGTGCGGGTCAGTGTGGTGGGGGCCCTTCGTAGGCCCAGCGATCCTTGTGGTTCCAGGAGAGCCGGAATCCCGTACGTGGTGCGGGACTGGAAGCCGCCACTTCTTGTGGGGGCTGCGTGGAAGGACACCACTATAAAAACCAAGGGGAGCCTACCCCTTTAAAAGAGGTTGCCAATCTATGAAATGGACAGTTGAAAACAGAATTTACCCCAGGAGGGTATCAGCCGCCCTGCGGCTGGAGAATCCCTCCCAGACAACTCGTTGTCTGGCCGCTCCTCGTATTCTGGGGGGAGCAACAACTGCCTTATGGACAAAGCGCTGGGTCCGGGTATAAACTGCGCCGAATTTAAACTTGACCGTTCTAGGTCGAACTTGGCGAAGAGCACGGTGGGCGTCGGTGGGGACGCCGTTCCGAGTTCTGATGCATCATGTCGTTTGACGTCCCAGGGGCACATAGCTGTGTCTCTTGATGATCCAAACGGGGTGAGGATAGCTGAAACAGCGTCAGCTGTTAAAACAGGGAGATCCCAACCTAGCCGGTTGACGAAGGAGGTTAGGAAAGGCGAGACAAAGGAAGCTGCGAAAACAGCTCCTAAGGCGGTTTCTAAAGTGGGTCAGAAATTCGCTCCCAAGCATATACCTGAACATATTCCTGTTCCTTGTGACGACTGTCGCGTCTTGGTAACTGTTCCCATGGAACCCACCACAATGTATGGGGACGAAGAGACTCAATTTGACAGTGACTCAAGCACGGGCTCTCCTTTGATATGGGAGGACGTCGATGGGATGGAATTCGACACGGAGGAAGCCTTGCCGGCATCTAGAAAACGTCCATTGGAGGGTTCACTTGCTGAATCGGGTGGGTCTGAAGACGACATAAACAAACCTTTTTCGGCGAACAGCAAGGCTGGTCTGAGCAACGCTGGGATTAGGGGTAGAGCCCACGGATCCGGAAAGTTCGCCGGTCACGCTGCCATGCGTAAGCGTAACACGCAGGAAGGGCGTGAACAGGATAACTTGGAAGAAATTATTAGAGAAGTAGAAAAGGAAGTGGCTAGGGAGAAAGCTAAAGGAAAGAATGCGGTGGATGAAACTGCTGGACTAGGAGTGGTGAAGGGAAAAAAGAGCAAAAACCGACGTAAAGGGAAAGGATCGGATCAGGATTCTCAACGCCCCCCGTCCCCGGGTTGCTCCCAGAGCAGAGACGAGTTCCCAATGGGTCCAGCCTCTATGGAGGCATCGGGTAGGTCTTCTGTGCGCATGCAACAGGAGGTGGAAAGATTCACCGAGAAGCTCCAACAAGTTGTCTCCCAGTCAGGAAATCTGAAGCGGGAGTACAAAAATGATGTCAGGGAGGCGGCGGAGGGAATCAAAGCGGTGGTCACCGAATTAATCGACATGTCGTCCACCGAGGAAACCCGTCGTCTAAGGGCAGATAATAAAAGACTGGAGGAGCAAGTGAACTACCTCCAGTCCGAGCTGCTTGCTCTCAAGCGGGCTTTTGAAGAGAAGTGCTCACAGGAGGCACAGCGCAGACGTGCGACTCCTAGGAGCCAGATTGAGGAGGTCGAGCAGGAGGTAAGTCCTCCGCTCAAGACGCCGTCCCCCGCCAATCCGGAAGTCCCGGAGTGGATGGAGGTACTAGAGAGGTCATTAATGACCAGGTTCGCTAATATGCTGAACGCTAGGATTGAGGGCCTGGAGATGCGCCTGCCACCGGCACCCATACTGCGTCCCCCACTTGCGGCAGACAAAAAGAAGGCAGCAGTTGCTACTGCTGCGCAGCAGGCAAGATCAGGGCCGCAACCGAGCCCAGCTTTGGGCGAAGGCCAGCCTCGCTCCTCCTATGCGGCGGCAGCTGCAGTGAAGGAAGTTCCCTGGACTACAATGGGCAAAAATGGTCGCCCCATCAAGACGATTGCTGTCGCCGGACCGTCTGCCCCAACTGCTAATACCCCGAAGTCTCCCAAAACGGCTAAACCGCAGCCTGCCAATCAGGACTGGTCCAGGAGGTTTAGGTTCGGCACTTGTCAAGTGCCCCATCGCCGCGGCTAAGATCCTGTCCGAGTCAGGGCGCCTAATGGTTGGATGGGTGTCCGCGTCGATTAAAGCACTGGAGACCCTTCCGCTCCGGTGCTTTAAGTGTATGGTTCCTGGACATACCAGAACACTGTGCAAATGCGACATGGATTTGAGTGACGTCTGTTACAGGTGCGGAAGGAAGGGGCACAGGTCTCATGAATGCAGTGCCGAACCAAACTGTGCAGTATGTAAGGCAGCCAAACTGCCGGCCAATCACATTTTGGGGGGAAGCAAATGCCGTCCCCCTGCAGTGAGAGCGAGGATCCCCCCTATGACCAGGGCAACGGTACGGCAGACGACGGGCCCAGCAGCTCAGAAGGAGGTTGAGGAGGTTGAGCAAATGTCTTTGTAATGTCTAGACACCTCAACCTCCTCCAGGGAAATCTACACCACTGCGCTGCTGCGCAGGATCTCTTCCTACAACACGCAGCGGAGTTGGGCGCTAATCTTGCGGTAGTGGCGGAGCCGTACTCCATTCCCCAGCGCCCCAATTGGGCGGGTGCCGTCGACAACTCTGTCGCCATAGTGGCCCCTTATTCTGCTGCCTACTCCCCTCCCCTCTCGGTTAAAGAGAGGGGACCGGGCTATGTGGCGGCCACTTGGGGAGAGTTGACACTCGTTGGTGTCTACTTCTCCCCCAACCGGGCGGCTTGCTCCGGCACAGCTTCTAGTCCTGGGCGATTTCAACGCCTACCACACGGCTTGGGGCGAGCGCAGAGACACCCTAAAGGGCGTCGAGGTCCTGGACTGGGCGGTGGCGGCGGGGCTTGTGCTCTGCAATCGGGGCCGGGAACTTACTTGCGTCAGGGGGGACGGTGGGTCCATTGTTGACCTGACGTTCGCCACCCCAGCGATTGCAGCACGGATGAAGGATCTGGTGCGAGTCCTATTTTTTCTAGTATATTATTTAGTATTATATAAAATAGCATTGTGAATGCTTAAATCTCAAAATTTAAAAAGTTATATAGCTTTCTCATCTTAATCAACTGTTTAAAAATATCTGGAAAGATGTTCAGTTGAATGTCGAAGGTAATTCCTTCTACAGTGGTGAGATGGCGCTGGCTTGCAGCGTAAGAGTTGATATACTAGAAGAAATTCGACGTTCTCACCAGTGACTCGGTAGCTCAGCGGTCAGAGCATTGGACCGGATATCCAAAGGTCGCGGGTTCGATTCCCGTCCGAGAACATGATCTGGTGCGAGTCCTATTTTTTCTAGTATATTATTTAGTATTATATAAAATAGCATTGTGAATGCTTAAATCTCAAAATTTAAAAAGTTATATAGCTTTCTCATCTTAATCAACTGTTTAAAAATATCTGGAAAGATGTTCAGTTGAATGTCGAAGGTAATTCCTTCTACATTGGTGAGATGGCGCTGGCTTGCAGCGTAAGAGTTGATATACTAGAAGAAATTCGACGTTCTCACCAGTGACTCGGTAGCTCAGCGGTCAGAGCATTGGACCGGATATCCAAAGGTCGCGGGTTCGATTCCCGTCCGAGAACATGATCTGGTGCGAGTCCTATTTTTTCTAGTATATTATTTAGTATTATATATGCTTAAATCTCAAAATTTAAAAAGTTATATAGCTTTCTCATCTTAATCAACTGTTTAAAAATATCTGGAAAGATGTTCAGTTGAATGTCGAAGGTAATTCCTTCTACAGTGGTGAGATGGCGCTGGCTTGCAGCGTAAGAGTTGATATACTAGAAGAAATTCGACGTTCTCACCAGTGACTCGGTAGCTCAGCGGTCAGAGCATTGGACCGGATATCCCAAGGTCGCGGGTTCGATTCCCGTCCGAGAACATGATCTGGTGCGAGTCCTATTTTTTCTAGTATATTATTTAGTATTATATAAAATAGCATTGTGAATGCTTAAATCTCAAAATTTAAAAAGTTATATAGCTTTCTCATCTTAATCAACTGTTTAAAAATATCTGGAAAGATGTTCAGTTGAATGTCGAAGGTAATTCCTTCTACATTGGTGAGATGGCGCTGGCTTGCAGCGTAAGAGTTGATATACTAGAAGAAATTCGACGTTCTCACCAGTGACTCGGTAGCTCAGCGGTCAGAGCATTGGACCGGATATCCAAAGGTCGCGGGTTCGATTCCCGTCCGAGAACATGATCTGGTGCGAGTCCTATTTTTTCTAGTATATTATTTAGTATTATTTAAAATAGCATTGTCAATGCTTAAATCTCAAAATTTAAAAAGTTATATAGCTTTCTCATCTTAATCAACTGTTTAAAAATATCTGGAAAGATGTTCAGTTGAATGTCGAAGGTAATTCCTTCTACAGTGGTGAGATGGCGCTGGCTTGCAGCGTAAGAGTTGATATACTAGAAGAAATTCGACGTTCTCACCAGTGACTCGGTAGCTCAGCGGTCAGAGCATTGGACCGGATATCCAAAGGTCGCGGGTTCGATTCCCGTCCGAGAACATGATCTGGTGCGAGTCCTATTTTTTCTAGTATATTATTTAGTATTATATAAAATAGCATTGTGAATGCTTAAATCTCAAAACTTAAAAAATTTTTTAATTAAAATAAGGCAGTTAGTATACTTACTAAATAAATAAAAGGGATCCGGCATGATAAAATAATATGGTTATAATATGGCATATATTTTATATTTTTAATTGCTATCTGAAGTTCATACTCAAAATTTAACAAACAATCATATAGGTACTTACGTAAAATATTTTTTATAATTCCGAAAAAAATATTGATTTATTATTTATTTTATATTTACTTATATTATTTCCTTGCTTCACATACACACATGTGTATGTTCATTTAAGGAACCCTTCGTGCGCGAGTCCGACTCGCACTTGGCCGGTTTTTCTATTTTTGCTAGGTAAGCATCGGGTTTCCCATAGAAATTACAAAACGCGTTGATATCTTTTATATGGGAGCTGCGATCTACTAAGTAGTTACCAAAATCTTACTGAACCGATTATCATGAAATTTTGCATACACGTGGTTCAGAAAAGGACATAACCTATAATCTCCAAAAGAAACGCGCGCTCGAAAAAACGCACACATTGACACTTCTTAATCTCATCGACACGGGATAACCGGAACCTCAGACGAATCTCAAACGAAATCGAGTGCGTGACGCAAACAATTTCGTCGATGTACGTTGCTCGAGTACGTAACTATAATAGTAAGCTTGACTTCTTACTTCTCTCTATTTTGTGGTCCCTCCTAGCATCTCTGGTGGTAGTGGTGGTTACATAAAAATCACGTCAGATACGCGAAGGAGGTTTCAAAACTGTGATAAGAAAAAGAAGAACGTTTTCCATTACAACAAAAAAAAAACTATATTTACTTTTATTATTTATTTACTCGAAAGCTGTAAAGGATAATTAGAACTAGGAAAATAAATACTGAGGTGATTATTGAAATTGAAATTGAAATTGAAAAATTCTTTATTCAAATAAGCTCACATAACAAGCATTTTTAAATCGTCAATTCTTTTATCCTACCACCCATTATGACGTCTTTAGCTGACAAGAAAAATGGGCGCAAAAAACTTATCAGCTTTATTAGAAGGAACGATATTTACAAATATGTATATCGTTTCCAGACATTACATTCATAGTATTCATACATGTTACCATTAACATAGATTCATAAATAAATAACATTATTTAATTAGCTCATTTCTACTGAATCAATTTACAGGTGTCAAGCTTAATTCAAAATTCAAGGCTCAGCCTAGGCTATTACAAAAAATATATATATATATATATATATATATATATATCAATTCATACAATTCAATAAACGTTAAGACAAGTAGGCAGAAGCAGACCCATTCCCACTGGCAGCACCCGTTCACGAGCATGACGCATGAACCAGCCATCGCTTCGCTCAACCATATTTGAGGGAACGTAACGACCCGCCTCACACGACACCACCATAGAAATGATAAAGAGAGCATGACATACTTAGGCTACCCATGTTAAGGCATCGAATTGAAAACTAATATCCAAAAGCTTTTCATAGGCCTATAGAAAGTGAAAGATTGCAATAAAAAATAAAAAAAAATCAAAACAAGGTATTAGTTATGAATTATATCTTTTGGGTAAGAAGTGCCATACATATAGATAATATTAAACATTTATATATATATGTATGCGACGTCCTTAATACAAGTAGACAGAAGCAGACCCATTCCCACTGGCAGCACCAGTTCACGAGCATGACGCATGAACCAGCCATCGCTTCGCTCAACCATATTTGAAGGAACGTAACGACCTGCCTCACACGACACTACCGCAGAAATGTTTAAAGTGAGCATGACAGACTAAAGCTACCCATATACCATATAAGCTACATAGTAATAATAGTAAGGTGGACCAACAATGGGGGTAAGGCAGGACCGATCGTTGTTGAGGACCTTAGGGTAGGCCTATGTACCCAGCAGTGAGTTTCGTGCGGCTGATGTGATGATGATCAGCTTATGTTCGTGCTATAAGAGTACTGTGTCGCTTTGGTTCACCTTTGCACGCACCTGTGCATGTAATTCAAGCAAATAAATGAAATAATTTGTGACTTTACCATCGCCACTAACACTTGACTCATCGGTGCATCATTGCATCTGCTAACATCGGACATTCACAGTATACCATCTATACTGCTATTCAGTTTTCTTAGTCTCGGTATTGACATCAAGGACAGATTTCTTTTCCGGGAACAATTTCTTGATGACGTTATTGCAGGGCGCCTCCACTAGAAGCCACACTACCGCCGCCAGCGCACACGAGAGTGCCACGATACCGGCGACCCTTACCGCCTGCAGGAGATACAATTTATTTTTAATATCTATTATTATATGTAATTTTATTTATTTACAGCACATGCTCATTGGGACAAATAATTAACATTTTGTCATTACTAGTACTATTCGGTTCTGTGAAGACAGACTTACTCGTAAAATGATCGCCAAACAGTTTAACTACCTCGCCATCGTGCATCTGAGATGATATGGTACTCGATCCAGCTCTTTTGTTTTTTATTAATTTCTAGAAGACTTTGGGATTATCGTGAAGGCTATACCTATATTTTCAAGTAGTTAACTTTTTGCATTGGTCCTGAAGCAGATTGTATTCTAATTTATCATCGGGATTTGCATACCTATATCTTGAATTTTAACCTATGTTTTTTTCTGATATTTGATGCTTACTATATTTATTTCAGAAAAATGGGTGAGGTGCGTGTTGCTGGCGTACAGCCATCGGACGATGATCATGTGCGCGCTGTAAATACAGTATGAGAGCCGCGCCAGCGGCACATATCCCGGCCACTCCAGCACGCCCCGGTAGGCATCTATAACACACACAATAAATCACCTTTTAAATTTTATTTTAATACAGTTAGTCGAAGATAAAGGCATTCGATTGCGTTGATCACCAAATACTATTAAAGAAGCTATAGAACATTATGGTGTCTCTGATAAATCTGTTAGCCTTATGAAATCGTATTTGTGCAATAGAACTCAGAAAGAAGCGATGAATAGATTCATTTCTATGAATCTACCCCATCAATATGGGCGTGCCACAGGGATCAATATTGGGTCCATTGCTGTTTTTTATTTATATAAATGACCTTCCTAACTACGCGAATAATTTATGTGAGATAGTGGTAGTTGCGGATGATACTTCTCTAGTTTTCAAAGAAAACAGAGGTAATAACTGTTCGGACGAAGTAAATAGTGCCCTATCTAACGTTTCATACTGGTTTAATAGTAATAATTTAGCACTTAACCCCAAAAAAAAAAAAGTGTCAAATTTTCATTACTTAATGTTGAGCAGATCAAATTAAACATTAATTCAAATTAAATATATTAATTGGAACATTAATTCAAATTAAACATTAATTTGAACGACGATGAAGTCAAGTTTATTAAGAGTACAAAATTTCTAGGTTCAGGACTGCAATGGGATCCACATATTGAAGCCTTGTAAAGTAGACTTAGTTCCGCGATTAAAGGAAAACAGGAATTGTAGTTATAAAAGTTCGTGACACTCACTTTCAACTCGGCATACCATGCCAAATACGATAGCAGCTAAGAGTACGCCCCAGATGGGCTTCGGGAACATTGCGAACAGCACGCGCACGAGAATGCTGCGCCGCTCGCCCTCCGCGAGCACCAGGTACGAGTGCGCGTACATCACCGCAGAGAGCAGCGGTACCGTCAGCCAGTACACCCATTTATACTTCTGGAACCAGAGATAAAGGTTTACCATTAATCAACGTTACATTAACTCACTTCACAATTAAAGCAATGTGTGACTTTACGTCGCATGTGACTTATATCACACGAACACATATTAGGTATGTTCCTTGTTTAAATTTATCACTAAATAACCAGCGTTAACGATATGGTGTATAACTTCCCAGTATCAAACAAAATAAGTACCTAAAGAATATCTTAAGGCCCGGTTTCCACCAAAGCGGAACCAAAACAAGAAAAATCAAGCCTTTAAATCCAAACAAACATATTCTTATATGTAAGGGGATACCTTGTAATTGGTAGTGTCTACAGGGTTCTTCATCCACTTGTACACGAACAACCCAAACGCCATGCCAATGAAGAAGGCAGGCATGTTGGTGTGCGTACGTTGGTGCAAGTAGTTGAATGAATCGTAACCATCGAATGCTCGAAAACTATAGAAATGTCTGAAATTGATAAGATTGACAATAATTTAGACACATCGATCTTTCACTTCTCAACATATGACAGTAAAGCTACAAGGGTTGCCAAGCCTACTTTATAATATAGTTTTCTAGAGTTCGACTAAGTAATGAAAAAAAAAACAATGATACACAGGGACTAGCAAATTGAAAAAAAATACTATGGGACCAACTCAGAAATTGCTAAAAAAAATTGCTGTTTTGTGTGTGCATTTTTATATTTTCGTTACTAATTTTTGAATAAAACAGCTGACTTTTTTCGCGATTTCGGAGTTGGTCCCATAGTAACAGTTGTTTTGATGGTCCTTATTTATCTACCATATCCCGCATTACGGGTTTTTTGTAACACGTTAAACAAGATAAGGCATACCAAAGCAATAAAAAATATTACCCATTAAAAATAAAAATTGGAGCTTTGGGGGATGTACATGTGTGGGGAGAGGCTTAAATATCAGCCAGTGCAGTCACCAGGACAATAACACGTAGCTACTAATGTATTTCTTAAGGTTTTAGACTGTTCATCTGAACTAGAATATAATGGCAAATACGAACTTCCCGCTGGATGCAAAAAAGCCGTCGAGGTCGAGTCCGGAGGCGGCCATGCCTGCGAAGATGAGCAGGCCCATCATGGAGGCGCGGGCGCTGGCGGACAGCAGCATCAGCACCAGTCCCACTGTGTGCAGGTGGATATCAGCCTCCGTTGACCTGCTCGCACCCCAACATAATATCACTATTGTACAAAGTGACATCGTAGCAATATATAGCACTCTCTACAAATTCAAATGAACATTGGAACAATGAAAATCGAACTATAATCTATGGACTTCTAAGACTTTCGCGCGTACAGTTCATTAGAAATAAAACACTTTTTACGGCTTACAGCGTGTATATTATTAATTCAAGTGTTGTTTTAGAATTATTTAGTTTGTGTTTATTGGTTTTTAGAATTCCCGACGTTTCGATACCTTGCCAGGGGCCTTGGTCACGGCCTCAAAGGAAAGGCCACGTGTGAACATGCATCAAAGGGACCCAACCATTACATCAGATTTGATAAACCACAAATACTTGCTAAAGAACAAAGATTCATTCCCAGAATGCTACGCGAGGCTATTGAAATCAACAAACATCCAAATTTCAATAGAGATGATGGTTGGAGAGTACCACCAGCTTGGGATCCCATAATTCATCAACTCAAATCCCATCCCAAATCACACACTGCAGGATCTAAAGATATAGATAGTTCGTTTTGTAGATAGGGATCAAAAGGGAGGTCGACACAACCTCTCTGAGTTTTCTTCCGCCAGTTCTTTCTCTCAGAGGCCTCCCAATTTGTGAACTGGTAGTAGATTCAGTAGCTAGATCTTGTTTTCTAATTAACTTTATTCAATTTAACTCAGTAATAATGATTAAAATCAGAACGCAGCAATAAAATAATTTAATAAACTTGAATACATTTTTATAAAAATTTTCGAGCGGGTAATTTCATAAAAAAATGAGCAGCCTTTTTGCTTTAGTCTTCCCGTGACCACGGCCCCTGGAAAGGTGTCGAAACGTCGGGAATTCTAAAAACCAATAAATACAAACTAAATAATTCTAAAACAACACCTCAATTAATAATATACGCGCTGTAATCCGTAAAAAGTGTTTTATTTCTATAAATAGTCTATGGAACAAGCATTCCGCTCAAAAAATGGCACCACATGAAAATGAAAACTATGTGGGCGGAGCTAAAAATGCTGGCATTTAATAATACAGCACAAAGCGACTGAACACTAGTTGCATAATAGCGACCATAATTTGTATACTCATAAATATTGTCTATACCTACTTAAACGAAAAAATTAGATACGTTATTTCTGCATTTTCTTACTGCCTTCATTTTGACTACACAGGACGGTTTATTCCAAACCAACTGTCTTTGTCCCTACGTTGGAACCGCTGGGATTTTCAAAAAAATCTGGGGGCTAATTGTCAAATTTAAAAATCTATCGCAATCGCTTTCATTTGACAGTTGGATCAGACACATTGCTGCATTTCTTTGGTAAGTTTTTATTTGTGCCAAAAAGAAGCATCAATGTGTTTCATCCTGAAAGCGATTGCGATAGATTTTGAAATTAGACAATAGAAAGGCTGGTCCAACAGCGGAACAGCCCCTGCCAATAACATGGGGACGGCTAACATGCTATTTGCAGGGGGTCGGTTGGGCTAGAAATTTATCAAAAAATCAGATTTATCAATATATTAGTAATTGTTGGTAAAATATACGTAATAGTAAACATTATCACCAAATTTCAAGTTCATAGGTTATTAAAGAAATGGTTAGGTAGTTATAAAATACCTCGGAACAACAAATTTTGGAATAAAGTTGTTTTTTTCAGCCTTTGCTTAGTCATATTTAAATACAAAAAAAACATTATTTATCTACATGACAAGTACTAAGCCCTACACGATGGCCTATTCCCGTTGTTCCCCACGGTTTGTTCACCACTGGTGGATATCGGG
This sequence comes from Catoptria pinella, assembly GCA_963556745.1. Taxonomy (NCBI): domain Eukaryota; kingdom Metazoa; phylum Arthropoda; class Insecta; order Lepidoptera; family Crambidae; genus Catoptria; species Catoptria pinella. The sequence continues at coordinate 11,786,780 of OY750775.1, read as the reverse complement.
AAATAAAGTATGGACGGTTTATTCCCGTTGTCCACCACTGGGGGATATCGGGAAGAAATGTAAAGAAAAAAGTTTTTCCCGATATCCCCCAGTGGTAGTCAAAGGTGAGACAACGGGAATAGGCCCACACAATTGGGTAAAATATTTTTTCACGCCCCCCTTCACTTGTATGGAAGCCCCCCCCTAAAACATTTTAAAATAATACTTAAAATGGCTTTGGGTTATCAAGACACACCTTTGGTGCATATAATATGAAAATTGTAGCTTTGACGGTTTAGCTGCTAAAGCTTTGTGACAGATGACGAACACATGAGTTACAGCAACAGGGTTCCGTTTAGCCTTCCGGTATGGAACCCTAAAAATGATGGAGTCTACGTACCACTGATGTGGGTTGCACTGCGAGCCGTACACGTAGTTGTTGTAGAAGAACACCATGGACAACCAGTCCCGCTGGCAATCGTGCATCTCGTCTTCCACTATATCCTATGCACATACGAGCAATGAGTGAAATGTAATGAACATTTGTGGTGATGGTGTTTGGTGCCCGACGGGTTATGTATGACGTCATATATATGACTATAAATAATATTCCACAAAACGAGCCACCAAAGAAATCGTGGAATGAGATGAAGGATGAGTGACCTATCAACGCCCAGCCCAAGCCGTTGGACCTAAAAAGCTAAAATGTTGCCCAAGCGTTCCCTTTCGGATATTTTTAACCGACTTCAAAAAAAGGAGGAGGTTCTATGTTCGACTGTTTATTTGTTTTTTTTTTTTTTTTTTTTTATGTATGTCCACCGTTTACTCGAAAACGGTTGAATCGATTAACATGATTCAAACGCCACTTTATCAGGTTTGCTCCCCAGGTGGTCCCATTTTTTGAAAACTTTAAATCGGTTCAGTAGTTTTCGAGTAATCCTGAAAATACTGTAATTTTGTAGGTAAATTTTGCACGAGTTTTAACGGATCTTCAGACATAACTTCTTTGTTTATAAACCGATTTAGATGATTCTTGTTTCGTTAGAAAGGGGATACTTTAAGGATGTTTTCATTCAAATTTCCTTCACATTGGACCTTGGATTTCGAAGATACACAAGAGAACTCGAAAACGGCTGAACCGATTGACATGATTCAAACGCCACTTTATCAGGTTTGCTCCCCAGGTGTTCCCATTTTTTGAAAACTTTAAATCGGTTCAGTAGTTTTCGAGTAATCCTGAAAATACTGTAATTTTTTAGGTAACTTTTGCACGAGTTTTAACGGATCTTCAGACATAACTTCTTTGTTTATAAACCGATTTAGATGATTCTTGTTTCGTTAGAAAGGGGATACTTTAAGGATGTTTTCATTCAAATTTCCTTCACATTGGACCTTGGATTTCGAAGATACACAAGAGAACTCTTCAAAATCAAATATGATAGTGTATTAGTGATTCTCTACGGTATTGAAAGGTTTCGCATCAGCCATTTTTATTGTCACTCACTATTGGGGCTGGGATACAAGCCTTACTTATGGGCTGATGAATAGGATGGGCCATAACCCACCGCGCGGGCCCAATGCGGATTGGTGGGTGTTAATGTGCAAATGTAGCTGGAACTAACGGCTTAACGTGTCTTCTGAATCACGGAGGAGATAATACACTTTGGTCACCTACCCCATGTCTGACCCTTGCTAAAATTAACAGTGCGGAAAGTGGATATTGAGTTACTAGGCGTATTATACCATTGAAATGTGTGAAATATGAATAAAATATATTTATATCATCGCTTACATTTACTTATACATACCTACCACAAAAAAGTTAAAAATGAAAAAAACTTTTAAAAATTAAAAAGAAAAACCTCCTTCAAAAAACCTTAAAAAAATTGCTATAAAAAAACAGCTTCAAAAAACGCATATCTGATATTAAAAAAACGTCTTTTGAAGTCGGGTGGGGCTAAAGATATTTTTCTTTTTATTTTAGTCATAATAACATTTATCGTGGTTTCTCTTTCTCAATTTGATTTATTAATTCTTAAAGCCCCACCCGACTTCATAAGACGTTTTTTTAATATCAGATATGCGTAGATACTTGAATAGTAATTATGCAGATTTGAATGTTATTTCTTGCTTTTTAGAGCTGCTGTTTTTTGAAGCTGTTTTTTTATAGCAATTTTTTTAAGGTTTTTTGAAGGAGGTTTTTCTTTTTAATTTTTATACAATCACTAAGGAAGGATATTTTGAAATAAAACCCCAAATGGGTGAATGGAGTTTCAAAATTTGTATGGGAAAAAAATAGTCATTTCAACTTCAAACTTCGTAGTAATTCTTAAAAGAAATAGGCAAACACGTATTTAGTTGTTTTCCGAAACTCAACTCCTTAAGGGATAAATGGAGTAATTGAACTGAAAAAATCGATAATGAGTGTCTTTATTGAGGGTTTATGGGATGTTGATTGAGAAAATGGCAATTATTTTAAAGTCCAGCACGGTAAGCATGATTCAATCCTAAAGAAGTAAAATGGTGGATCAAATTTTGCGTGAAAAATAATAATTAACAAACATTTCGACTTGGAACTTCATAGGAGTACTTCTAAAAACAAATAAGCAAGCACGTATTGCGAAGTTTTCCGAAACTCAACCCTTAAGGGGATAAAGGACACGATTCAATCCCTAAAGGGTCTAAAATGTGGTCCAAATTTTGTGTAATGTACGAATAGGAAAAGAATATGGATATTGGAAATCTGTTACTCAATTATGCAAAAACAACTGAACGGATTTGGATTTATCACAGAGATAGTTTATAACCTGGATTAAAATAAAGGATACTTTTTATCCCAGTTGAGGTTCCCTAGGGATTTTCCGAATGTTTACGCGGGCGAAAGCTAGTCATTCATAAAAGGAATTGCCATTGAAACATTTTTTGACAATAAATGTTTCATCCAAAATCTTGCAACTCTAGCCCCGCTGAAAGCTGTTTCTTGAAAACTGAAACATTTCGATCTATAATACACTATAATACCTTGATATGCCATTGAATATTGCAATTGATGAACATTATGCGTATAGGCACAAGGAAAATAATGGGCATAATAATTATTGCCATATCACGGTAGTGTGGCCGTAACATAATAAGTAATACCTGCCACAGGGGACCTTGCGGAATATACTTGGACAATGATGAACTGTACAGTATCACAGCTAGAAACACCGGCGACAACCTGAAATACAAAAAAACTGTTGTAAAGCAATTAAAAAATATTATTTTCAGGAAGAACAATATTATAATTATCATGACCTAGCTTTGAAAAAGGTCCTAATGATAAAATGTGTGGCTCGAGTATGGTTACGTCAGTTTACCTGAGCCACCTGAGGAATATTGCTTTAGGCAAGGACTTCCAAGTCATCGGGCTCCTCTCGGCGGATGCCTGCGCGGAGTACGCCATGAACATCCCCGACAGAAACACAAACGTTTGTACTATGATGTGAAGGTTGCCGAGAATCCCATATCCACCCGATTCCATTAGCTGGAAAAAATCGCTTGCTTAAGTAGGTAAATATCGTTAAATATTCATGGGAAATGGACACCTAAGCTCAGTGAATAAAGAAGTTTTACCCTACAAAAGGTCCGGTAGTACTGTATTTTTTTTATGTTTTACTATTATACAATGTTTAACCCCTACAACCCCTCCTGTGCTTCCTCTGCCATTTTGAAAAAACCGACAAAAATTGCCACATCTTTTATTATTTCTCCTATAATTACTTATCAAGTTTTTTTGTGTGAAAGTGCACTATAGAGGTGAAAATAATAAAAGCAAAATAGTGAAAAATGAGCCGGCTTTTCCAAAATGGCGGAGGAAGCACGGGGGGGGGGGGGAAATGGTTATTTTTCTTTATTCTATCGACCCTCCGGACCTTTATATTATGTAGGGTAGGTAACTCTCCCTGTTTTTCACTGAATCAAACGTCGAAGATCAACTCACTTCTTCCATAGAATACACGTTTTCAACCACGAACGGCAGTGGAATGAGTGAATGTAGGAATACAATTGCTGCCGAAGTAAGAAATCTGTAAAATATAGGAAATACTAGTATACCTTTTTATCTTTTTCAGATATTAGATTTTTTAGATAAAATATATTCATTGTTATTGATATAAAATATATTGATTTATAATACCTAAGTCCGTTAATTCCCATGAGTCTAGATTGCTCCTGCGGCCACGGAGCCGTCAGCTTAGCCCAGTTGGCTGGGATTGAGAAGCACAGCAGGTATCCTAGGAGCAGAGGAAATATGTCAATCGTCAGGGAGTTTTTACTGCTATATACAGCTGTCTCTACAATTGTGCATCTCCCCGAATTTATCTTAATGCCTTTCATCAGATTCAAACAATGTAACACTGGAGTATGTTTGAATATTACCCGTTCTGCGGGTACCCTATATTTGAGCAGCTCTTACCTTTTGTATCCTTTTTAGTGGCCAGCAAGTCGTAGAGGGTGCCGGCTATAGCAAGGCCGATGAGGGTGAGGTAGACTGCGGTGGCGACGCAGTCTAGCGCGGTGAAGCGGCGCTGGTCACCGTGGCGGTAGCATACGACGCGATTCAAGCACGCGCGCAGCCCGTACTCCTGCTGCAGCGTGTGGTTCAGGCACGCGCCCAGCGCCGTCTCCAGTGCCGCATCAGAGTCCCCAGTGAGGAACTCCTTGCAGCGCCGCGTCATGCAGTACCCGTAACGTATGTTCCTTAAATCGTAATGCCTTGGCGCCGAGAAGGAAAAATTCTGAATGAAATAAATTTATGATTATCATATAGTCTGTATCATATTGGAAAGTACCAATCATACCTTATCGAACACCCGAAGAGTAAGAGATGCAATTTACCATAAGTTTATCATAAAGTTCGTTAGGCTCTTCGGCGACGATCTTTGCGGTTGCCACGCAGTACGCACCGCCCTTTGGATCCACGCATTGTGGGTACGGGTCAAGATAGTTCATCGGCGGGAAGACAGCGAACTCCTCCGCTGTACACACATTTTATCTTGAGATGTATACACAAATGAAACAGACTGGTTAATTCAGGAGGTAATAACATAAATAAAATTAATAACAAATGACGCTAAATTACACAACTTTTAAACATATTTATTGAGTTAATTTTTTTGCATTACGTTACTGTTAGTAGGCACAGTAAAGCTGCCACATAGAAACTAGTAGAGTAATGTTGTGAGCTATTGGGTAGATAAAAGTTGTGTGACGCTGTGGTAGCCTAGCCTCTAAAGAGAAAAATAATTATAAGTAGTTCTGTAGAAAAAGTCAAAACTAAGCTTTTAATCATTAGATACATATTCAAAAGCTTATGAAAACTTTTACTATTGGAATACTGTGTTGAGATAAAGTTGCAATTGTTTTCCATGTTTGCGATCATTGAGAAAATCTTCAAATCGTTATACCAAATAATATACTAGAAAAAATACGACTCGCACCAGATCATGTTCTCGGACGGGAATCTTCAAATCGTTGTCAGTATCAACTATCAAGTAAACATGGGCTCCTTCAAACGATCAACAATATCACTTAATAAGAATGACGTATAGAAAAGGACCTAAATGCAAGCCCTGCGGAACGCCAGAGGCAACTGTGGCAGCTTCAATTCTTCTAGTGACTCCTATACAAAATAGTGCGGATTTATGCCAGTGTTGCACTATCCGTGAATAATAAGGTTAACCTTATCAAATGCCTTGGGGAAATCCATACACTTAAATGGAATCCACTTTCAGTTCTAAGTATATAGTAGCAAAGGAGGCACATATTATTTTTGCTTTCCAGAAGATTGGTTATAAGGTTTTCTATAAACAATGGGATTTAAAATGGCAGCTCACCGCGCTTACCACAACGAGTGTGACTGAGAGAGCGAAAGGTGTAGTGTTGAGTGTGCGAGCGAGAAGTGAATATGAACGACGACATTTCTAATCCCATTCTTTTTCTGCGCAGGTTGTAAGTAGTAAACGTGTTTGTAGCGGCACCTACCTTACCTACGCCGCACATACCACGACACACGGCACAACAACAAGATTCCTAACCGTGTTACTAGATGGCGCTAGTATCAAGTAACAAGATCATTAAGTATGTATTATCTCACCATCATTTCCATACCACCATGTCCTACATGTTCTTAACAAAGTCATGATGACTATTTGGCATAATACAGAAAGTGTGCTCACTGGTGTCGGCACATTTGAAGACTGGAACTATAAACGGATTTCAAGAAACCTTGGAATATTTCACATTAAAGTGATTATTTAATAATAATAATAATTTTTTTGTTTATTAAAGTAGATATTATTATCTGGAATAGCGCCTTTTTGGATCTAGCCAGGGCCCTATTTAGAAAACGTGACTATTTGTAACTATTGCGTCAACCAATTAGAAAATGGAAAAACATTCTTCAAAAAACCTTAAAAAAACTGCTATAAAGACAGCTTCAAAAAGCGACAGCCCTAAAAAGCAAGAAATAATATTCAAATCTGCATAATTACTATTCAAGTACGCATATCTGATATTAAAAAAACGTCTATTGAAGTCTTTTTAACTTTTTTGTGGTAGGTATATGTAAATGTAAGCAATGATATATTCAGCCGTTTTTGAGTAATCGGTGGACATACATTAAAAAAAACAAATAAACAGACGAACATAGAACCTCCTCCTTTTTTTGAAGTCGGTTAAAAATAGAACAAACTACTCATAGCTACACCGCAATGTAAACCTATTTGGTTTGACATTGTACTTTTATTAAATTAGACACTTGTTAAGTGTGATTTGACATAACTACAGCAACTCTGTTACTATTTTTATTTTTTTCGAAATTTAAAGCACACCTTTAGTAGCTCTCTTGTCCAAAAGGACGGTCTACTTACCAGATATACTCAATGCTGACACCTGCTGACATAGCAGCAACGATAAAACCAGGAGGATCATATCCATGTTTTCTTATTAACGCTTTATTTTATGAGGTACATTGTAAAGTATAATAAAGCCTCGGAAAGTGTTAAGAAACAAAGTGATATAATAGAACGCCACGTTTTATATAACAATACTGAAAGAAGTAGGCGACTGTGGGTGTTTAATCCATCAAGTGTGATCGCTTTATACGCAATACGGTTCACCAGTGACTTAGTTAAGATTTTCCTAAGTACTACAGTGAGCCACCAAAGGAATACCCTCAAAATAGCTACGAGTATGTGTTGTTAATATAATTAATATTCTTTATTTTATTCTCCACGTTGCCGTGTTCTGTACGCCAAGTTTTAAAATTCGCCGCCAAAGATCTAAGCCAAAAATAGATAAAGAATTAAAACAAAGTATTTTCCCGTGTTCAAATTGGTACCTTCCTCAACGAATAATATGCAGAAATTGAACCCGGAAACTTTGGCTGAATAAGCAAGATTGCTTTGCAACGAAGTGTTTTTTAAAGTAATTAGGTACTTACATACTTAATTTGACAGACCCCTAAAATGTATGGACTTTGTTTTGGCCTAAAAATAGTGTGACGCGCTTAGGTAATTTAAGAACAGTGTTCTTTAAAACCTTTGACATATGTACGATTTAACATAACACGCTACCGCTCGGTAATGTTTATTACACAAGCAACTATGAAGGCTTTTTTAATGTCGGCTCCACAAATTAGCCAAACCTCGGCAAATTCACCGTACATTGTCGTTTTTGTTACTAATCTGTCAAAGATGTACTTTCAAAAGCATCAAAGAACGATGGATTTACCGAGGTTTGGGCCAATAAGTGGAGCCGACTTGAGATGTCATAAATTCTCTGTCGCCAGAAATGCACGATCAATTTATTCAATGGGGGTCAGCGCGTGTTCTATTTAATCGACTTTAAGTTTGTCTACATAGGTTTCACAATTGTTTTGGGTTTTGCCATGATGTTTGCACAATTATTTCTTGAATTCTTCGGTGGTTAAATCAATTTCTAGGAAAGGAGCACTCATACCATACGCACTTGTAAAAATCAATAAAAATATGGAACCACTAACCGAAAACCACTCTCACGTTTGTGATGCTGTCGTAAAATACTGTCGTACACCGTCACCATTGACAAGACACAAGTTAAGAACAAATTGTTTTGCTAAGCAATACCAGTCGACAGGTGCTCCCAACCTTACCGTATTTTTCTGCTTCTGGTCAATATTGTGATGAATGATGTTGCTATTGGTATCCGTCCTACTCAATGTATTGTTTGTTCAACAAAATTTGGCGTTACATGATGAAAGTGAATTAACTGGTAAGCTTAAACTTATGATTAGTTACTAAAAGTGATTACATTATTTTGTGAGAAGATAGATATCCATTCAAGTAATGTCACCAACTTCAGTAAGTTTAATACTGTTCAAAATTACGTGAAGTGCACGTGTTTATGTTGATGTGTGCCTTTATCATCATTATCATCACTGTAGTGTCCCATTCGGACTCAATAATATTATTAGAGTAGTAATTATTTGATTGATGTTAAATTTTTCTTCGTTTCTAAGAAAAGGGGCATCACGGTTGTTTAATTAATTTATACTTCTGCAACAGCCGAGGAATGGAACCGGTTTCCTCCGCTCAGCCATGTCGACCGGTTCACACAGTGTCTCGGCGATAAGGGAGGAGTATATTGTACCGGCAATATTAAGATCGTGGCTGAAGGTGCAAGTGAATTGTACGATGCAATGTTGGTACGTAATAAAAACTATGTGCTGTTAAAACTAGGTCTTCTAGATTTCCCAAAAAGTAGGTAACATGAGTAATTATTTATTCAATAATTTCAGAATTTTACCAACTCAGTGTTTCATCATTTGAATTACACAAAGGCTGTTTACGGGTATTGCATGACGCGGCGCTGCAAGGAGTTCTACACGGGGGATTCTGATGCGGCGCTGGAGACGGCGCTGGGCGCGTGCCTGAACCACACGCTGCAGCAGGAGTACGGGCTGCGCGCGCGCGTCGAGCACGTCGCCTGCTACCACCACCGCGGCGACCAGCTCCCCCTCACTAGACTGGACTGCGCTGCCGCCGCATTATTCTTCACATTTATCGCACTTTCAGCTGTAGCCACTTTCTACGATCTTCACATCACTAACAAAGATCCAAAAGGTAGGTCTAAAATTTTTACTAATTTAGAAGTGTGGGACATCTAATTTTTGAAACTAACGTACCCCACACATCCAAATCTGTTCAGGTAGATGCTTATTTAGAAGTTATGGTGGACTATAGAAATTCACGAACATATTCAAATTCAGGGTTCATACCCTGAGCACGATCTTTTTAGGCAGTCGTGTAAAAATGTGATTTCTGAAAAATAAAGTGATACCATTGTGAAAAAATATGTTTTTTACGCCTATGTCGCTGCGTTATCTTAATTATCGTTTCTATGACTTTGAAGCTTACATTTTGCAAGGACAGCTCTATTATTATAAGAACATGCAGTTACTGCATGTTATTATCAGTAGTCATATTTTCAATTTTTATTAATGATTATAATTTCGTTATTCCAAAGGCTACCTGATGTGCTTCTCGTTGCCGGCCAACTGAGGGCCTACTCAAATGGCCATTCTACTAACATTAACGCTAATTGAATAGAATGACAATGTATGGGATTGACATAAGCGAACGAACGGTCACGTGATCGAGCGTAACAATTTGCTAATCGGTACTCAACTGGACAATGTTTCTTTTCGATCAAATTTGCCTAGTTATGATCACTTTTCAACAACTTTGTCTTGATCAAAGGAACCAAGAACATTTTCTTGGAAATATAAGTAAGTAATATAAAATTGTATAAGCCTACCTTTCCTAAAACCCAACATGCGTTCAAATGGCAAACGTTTCTAAGCGTTTTTCTCTATACAAAATTGAACGCCTTGGCGTTAGCAATCCTAATTTGGTACTCAACCGTACAAAATCTGCACGAACGCTCATTCTATTCGATTGCTCTATGGTTTCAATCGCAAAACGTCAGTCGACTTTGACATCTAACCGGTGGTGGTGTCCTGCCTTTTCGCCGAACTTTTTTTGGCCGAATTTCACTTGCCAACCAACGTTTCGCCTATGTTTTATGACAAGCTTAGAGCATTAAGAAATGACAAGTAACGATTTGCAATTTTTTGTGTGACAACGTTTCATTTGGTAGAATTATGTAGGTATTATTAAGCTGATTATTTATAAATAAATAAATAAATAAATTTATAAATAAATAAAAATATTTGACAACCGTCGTACCTAAGCGACTCGGTAGCATAATTGGTCAGTGCATTGGGCCGGAATCCCAAGGGTGCGGGTTCGAGTCCCGTCTGAGGTGCTACGGGTGAGTCGAATTTTTCTAGTATTTTTTCTAATATTATTTATCTTAATATAAAAATAGCATTGTGAATGCGAAAAATCTAAATTTAATAACTTTATATGATAAGTTGGCAAATTATTATTCCGCGAAATAATATTCTGCGTAACGTTAGTTGGGAAGTGATAATCGGCCAAACAATTTTCGGCGAAAAGGTAGAGAACCATTCAAACCAAACAACACAAAACAAAGTACGTAGTAGCGGCGTTGTGATTCAAAATACTGTGTGGTGCAGTGAAATGTGAATTTGCACATGAGGTGAAGTTATACTTTGAAAGTTTATTACAGTAAGTATTCAAACTATGAGTCAAATCAATGAATACGTTGCGTCCATTATGAATACTTTTTGTTTTTGTTTTAGAAATGGAGCCAAGAGGCTACGTGCCAGCCCCGAGCAATTCCAAGCTCTTACCGAGTATTATGGAAAGGAAATTTATTGATGAATATAAATAAATGTTTAATGGTGATCAATATTCAAAATAATAAGCACTGGATATTTTGAACTTTATTAATATTACCGGCACGGAGACCCTGCCAGACCTCAGCGGTCGAGCGAGAAGCGACAGAATGTGGCAGCAGCTGGCGGCGCTGCTAAGTTTAAATTGGAGGTGGCGTCGATAAGTCAGTAGACAAATGGAAAAAAGTAAGTAAAATCATTACACTGAAAATCTATTTTTAATTTCATTGAACATTGAAGTCATAAAAGTAAGTAAAAATGAATTTATGAGTTAATCATCACTTCATTGCACTTACAACATTCTTCAGGTCTGGGCTAATTGGAAAACTAAAACCTAAAGGAAACATTTACTAATAAGGGACATGTGAGTCTGGCACTGGTTGTGATAAGCAGCAGGCTCACCCTCACTGCCTTGGAAGAGAGAGTTGTGGCAGTACTGGGTGCGTCTGCAGTTCATTGGCAAGCAAGCATTCAGGAGCAGCTACTTGACGTAAGTATTAAAACTTTTGTCTTTACAAGAACTTGTGAACTTACTTATTAGAAAAAAAAGATGTGGTATGGTTCCATAATGCTTATCTTATTAAAACCTATTGATTAATTTTATCAATAAAATAAAACTGGTGCAAATCCACTAGAGAAAGCCATGAAGCTATGGGTACCAAACTAGTGATCCATTCTACTAGTGACTAGAGCCGTGCAAGTGAGATTGCTATGAAGATGTGGGACGACATGAGCTATGCGTGATGCATCTGCTAGCTTTACTCCATATAAACAAAGCTTGCTTGAGTCCTTAGCATGCATCATTAGCACTTAAATTGGTATAGAAAAAATTTAGCTTTGCGAAACCCCGTTTCACTAGAGCTGTGCTAAAATAAGTTTTGTAAATAAAGCAATCCTTTTGGTGTATATCAGACACTCCTATGCAATGTAGCATAGCTTACCTCAAGTGAAACCCTTTTGTCTTAGTCCTTATCTCCGAGGTTTGCATAGAGCAAAATCTGAAATTATTTTATGTGATAGAAGTTTATGTAAAGATTATAGGAAAAATAAAACAATGTCTCTTATGCTTAGAGCATTAAGACTCTAATGCGATGCGTGAGTCCGACTCGCTCTTGACCGTTTTTATTTATTTAGTATAACTTTATTTGATTTGCAGATTTCCCCGAGTCCCTGTCACTACCACCAGCAACTCCAAGCAAGTGTGTGATCCAAAATACCATGCCAATCCCAGACATCATGCCGTCGCCGTCACCTCAATAGCTGTAGTCAGTATTGACTACTAGTATAATGTTTGCTGTTATTATGTGTGTAAATAAGAAAAGACAACATTATACTATTTAAAAAAAAATATAATTTATGTTTATTCTAATAAAGACTTAATAACAATAATGGTTTTAACAAAAATTTTAATAATGTACAATTGAAAAAAAATACAAATGTAACAGCCTACTGACTGAATAAAGTGTAGGCTGTTACAAGCACTTGTGAATGTCAAAGAAGCTACGCCATTGCGCACCCTAAGCGGAAGACCTTGTAATGAGACCCTTCCTATAATATTTCATACAGTATTCAAAAATTGACCTCGGCATTCAAAGAAAGGTCATTTTCTATCCAAATAATTAACAAATGTTTACTTACATACAGTGGTTAGATATCGAAATTAACTAACTAGGTAGTTGTGAGCAAATGACTTTAACTAGTTGAAATCACTGTCTACTACTCGAAAATGCATAAGTACCTAAGTATTGTTAGGGCCTAAAAATGAAGAACAATTAAAAATTGTGTAACAAATTATTAACACTAAGAAAGTCATAAACTCAAAAGTTAATTTAGTAGATCCATAGTTCCTAACTTCAATATAGTACAATAAAGTTGTTAGGTAGTTTAATAATAAGACTTAAAATTAATTGACAGTATAATAATTATTATATAAACAAGCAAAGTATAAAAAAACACAACCACCACTTAATCTGACTTTGGGTGCAGCTTTTCTATCACATCTGATTAATCAAGCAATTGAGTATCGCTCTGCCACGTAGCAAGTCGTCTTGGCTGTTAGCTGTGGATGGGCTGGCTCTTGTACACCAGAACTATCATCATCATCCTCAGGTTGCTCAATTGTTGGCAGTGTCAAGTTAGCATTTAGTGCAATATTATGCAAAACACAACATGTATTTATGATTTTAATCAAAAACTTGAAGATGGTAAAATTGGTGTCATTAACCAGGGCCATTGTGGGTATCCAGAGTCACCTAAAATTACAAAATAAATGTATTCAATAAATAATCACTAATCTATATTATTTTATTTTTACTATATTACAAATATTAAATCAGTAGAAAGACTTTGCGAGCTTTGGAATCTATAAGAAACTAGGTAAGTAGGAATAGTTATATTATTATTGAATGTTATGTTAGTTAAATAGTAAGTACTTACTTCTGTCTATTTATAGCCCTTTCATGTTGGGTTTGACGAAATTTTATCCATTTGGCCATTATGTCCAGACTGTTCAGTGCCTGAAGTAGTGGACTACTTCTCAGATAACGCGGCTTGTAGTCTGATATGATCCCTACTATTCTCTGATCCGGTTGGTGACCAGGAAGCTGAGGGAGCAAAGATCCTGAAAAAATATCCATAATTGTTAGTAAAAATAACCACAGATTTAAAGATCTACCTACTGTATTTTAGGTAGCCTTATTGAATTTTAAATTACTTACTTTTATTTCCAAGGAAAAGTTCTTGATTCTTTTGAGTGAGGCTCTTTAAAAAGCATGTCCAGCATTTCTCGGAGTTGACGGCGCAGCCACACATCCTCATTATGTGCAGCCCATAGTAAACGAAGGGTATGCATTTTATAATTTGTAAAAAATCGTAGTAGCTAAATATCACACCACTTTGTCACTAGCACTCGATGGCAAAAATAATGTAATATCACTATCTACGTCTCGACGGAACGGATGATCAGCGTTCGACTATACAATCTGCAGGGTCTCGGCGTTCGCTCAGCTACAGTTGAATAGAAAGGCTCGTTCGGCAATTCTACTTGTCAAATCTGCCACTTGAGTACCATTTCTGCCGGCGCGTGAGGTTATCGTTAACCACAGATCACATAATATCGTGAACGTTAACGAAGACCATTTGTTTGTTCAGCATGCATTGTACACTGTATTCTGTGGTGCAGTATAAGGCCGGCTGCACATGTTGGTCCCGATGGTACCAACGCTGTTGGGGTCGATTAATTTGGTAAGGTATACGCACGTTGGCTATTAAATTAGTTTTTTACCGTCCAAGCCAATGTGAAGATGTCCGGATACAAATATCGAAAACGCTCTAAGCGCTTTTACAGTAGTGAGTGAAAGTTATAATTTATATTTGTTACTAAAAAAAAAGAAAAAGCTACGCCAAAGAAGATTGTGGAACATCATAAAACACGAAATCAGTGAACAAATCGCCAATATGTGGACGGATTGCGTGCGAACACTGGCACGTGTCGGTTTTATAAAAATTCCTTTGATAAAACCGACACGCGCCGGCCAACTGCCAACACTCGCCCCAACGTTGGGGCCAACGCTATTTTTTAGATCCACACGTTGGACGAGTAGCGTTGGGGCCAACTTGTAGAGCCGGGATAAGACATTTTGTTAACTTACTACATCTATCAATCTCATAATCTAAACATTTTTAATATTTCAATCAGCCCGATTTACACTTGCCATCGCCATTGCGCAAAAATACATGCGCAGTAATCCACTCTGTATGGGTCTTGAAGAGTGTAGATTAAGATAGTAGAAACACTGAGTTTAAAGTTATTTTAATTTAATAGATAAGTACCAGTTAACAGTTATGAGTCAAGTATAGAACTAATTAATATTTCATAATAATGTAAACGATCGGGCGACCGGCGGCGCGCCAAAGTAGGTCGCGTAGTCAGCAGATCAAAATATTCATTTGTACGTAATCGTACATGCTCCCGAGGGGAAAACGTAAAAAATCTATAGTTACTTACATTAGAATAACAAATGAAATGAATATGACAGAAAAATGTCTAAAGATTAATGTAAAGTTAAATATAAAAACACATAAAGCAAAAAGTTACACAATATTAAAAACTTAATTAAAATCAAAAGTTATCCCCGAACTCCGGGGTTGCTGCGCGGGCACAGTGTTCATTTCTTGCAGCTCAATCTCTAGTGGCTGGTTGGCGGTGACTTCTTGCTGCATGGACGCTGTATTCGTGTGTCTTAAGTTTCGCTTCTTGATAACAAAATATATTATACACACAGCGGCTCCTCCCGCGACGACACAAGAGAACGAGTAGTGGAAAACGTCGTGAAGTGATAAAGTATCAGTTTCTGACGGTAGTGACTCTTGTTCTTTCAGTTTTTGCTCAATTAAACTCTGTTGAATTTTAGCAAAATCTTCAGAATTATTCAACCTTCTAAAATCAATTTTGAGCTGCGTGTTGTGCCATGTGATATTCATTATTTTATTAATCGATGAGTCAAGAGACGATACGTCATCGTTCGTCTTTAAATTATAATCGCTCCCGAAATGGTTGAACGAGTAAATAGTCGCGTCTTCTTTTTGTATTGCACATCCCTCTTGTAATGCAATAAGTCCCGTTCCCGTTATCGCAGCTGATGTAACTTGATCACTGCATATAATCCGTAACAGGTGTTTGTCGCAGCACGTGAATAACCATATGTTACTCCTATGAAGTTTGACCCATTTATCACTGCACGCGATTTCATTAATAGTGCAAGACAATGACCTTTTCTGATTGAATACTTTTATTTCACATGGTGCGTCTTGATTGTGTAGTTTATAAATAGGCTGTTGTAAACTGCAAATATAATTATCTTTGTTATATAAAGTACAAGATTGCAGTTCTTGTTCTTGAAGGTTCAGATATGAATTCTTCGCGAAATTTATGGCGATGTATGACGTAATAGTTGCTATCATATGCCAGTGTTCTTCCCTTTTGAATGGTACGGGAATCACTCGATAGATGTTGTATTTTTCATCGCTGACGAGTGGTATATGCAGTTCAAACAAAAAGTAGTTTTTCGTTATTCGGGCTTTCACGTGTAATAGTTTATATAGTTCAGTTATTTCCTGTTGACTCTCTGTAATAGGTAAAGACAACCCATTCGGTAGTTTTCCAGATATGATGTGAAGTTGCTGTATCAGTTGTTCAGCCGAAAATAAATGCATATCTAGATGCCCGTTGTAAACGTCGGCTAGCGCGTTCAATAACATTTCTTGAGTTCTGTGTAAGTTTGCAAGGATCAAGCTCGCGGTAAGGGACATCGCGTTGACGTCATTCATAACAAATAGCATGCCGACTCTGGTTTCAAGTTGTTGTATTTCGTATCTTGTTTCATTCATATAATTGTGCATTATTTCAAATTGGTCGTTAATGAATTTTTCGTTTCTCTTTACTATATTATTTTCAGCTTCGATAATTAGAGTCTGGTTCTTGATTAAATGTTTTAAGTAATTGTCGTTTGACTTCAAATTTTCGATGTCCTTTTCATATTTTATAGCGAAGTTTTCATCAAGGGTACCAAATAATGTTCTTGCTAAGTTCCCAACGCCATTGAAATATCCTCGTTTGCGTCTCAACTTCGGCGTGGTAAGTAATAAGTCGTTGCGTTCTAATAAGTAGCCAAGTTCGTGACGTAGTTGGTTTGCGATGACGTCACAGGGCGCACTTTTCATAGTGCTGCAAATTTCTTGTATGTGTTCGACGTTTGCTTGGATACGAATCATTGAGTTCCAGTATGATGTTAAATTGTAGTAAATGAGAAGTGACCAGTCATCGTGTATCAGTTGTATCTTCCCGATTTCGTCGAAATATATAGGCTGATTTTCGATGGTGTTTATTTTGTAGCTTGGCTGCGGCAAGTGAGTGGATTTAGCAGGCGCGACAAAAAAAAATAGTAACGTCATCAATACCGCGAAACAGCCTTTGTTGATCGAGTTTTTTCGTTGTTTTATTCCAGCTTGACTTGAGTTTTCATCTGAAGTAGCAGTTTTCTCTTCTATAGGCAATCTTGCAAGCTTTGTGATAGGGCGTTTCAGGCTGGCATTTTTTGATTTCAGGGTGACGACTCGAACATATCCGTCGGCTCCAGGATGCAGTTCAGTGACTCGTCCGAGCGCCCATTTTCCAGGAGGTAAGTTATTTTCTTTTAGCAACACTATGTCTCCAGTTTCAAGATTTTTAGATGGACTTTGCCACTTGCTACGTATTTGCAGTTGTTGCAAATACTCTTGTGACCAGCGTTTCCACAAATGTAAATTCATTTGGTCGACCAGTTTCCAGCGGTTGCGTAGATCTAGGTTGCCATCATGAACATCACTGCCGTATGGTATTGACAGGATTGGTCTACCGGTTAGAAAGTGCCCCGGTGTGAGATAATCAAGATCTTCAATATCTTCGGTTAAAGCGCATAGTGGGCGTGAGTTCATACACGCTTCAACTTGAGTAAGTAAAGTCGAGAACTGCTCGTAGGTCAGTTTCTGTTCTCCGATGACTCTGCGTAAGTGATACTTCATTGATTTCACTGCAGCCTCCCATAATCCACCTGCAGTTGGCCACAGTGGGGCGTTGAAGTGCCACTCAATATCTAGTTCATTTACAGCATCATAAAATTCTTGAGAAGAAAAAGTTTTGTGGTATTTAAAATCTTCTTTCAGTACTTTGGCAGCCCCCACAAAGTTTGTACCGTTGTCAGAGTACATGTTTCTTGGTCGGCCACGCCTAGAACACATGCGTTTCAATGCTGCCAGGAAAGCTTCGGTGCTGAGGTCCGACACCAACTCCAGGTGAACGGCCTTGGTCACCATGCAAATAAATATGGCTATGTAGCCCTTACAAGTTCGTACGCCCTTTCCTTTATTAATTTTCAGTTCCACGTGACCAGTGTAATCTACACCGGTGTTGGTAAATGGCCTTGACGGTGTTATCCTTGCTTTGGGTAGTTCGCCCATGATTTGTTGATTTTGGTGTGACTTGAATCGAGCACACCAAACACAAAGTCGAAGTTGCTTTTTAACAGTTTTATTGCCACCCACGATCCAGTATTTTTCTCTAATTAGTGCCAATGTTAGACGAGGTCCACCATGTAGTGTTAGTTTGTGGTTATAATCTATTATCAGTTCAGTCAGCTTACTTGGCGGCAAAATAAGTGGATGTTTAGTTTCATATGGAAGCGTAGAATTTTGAAGTCGTCCTCCTACTCTCAGTAAACCAGTTTCATCCAGTATCGGACTTAATTTCGACAGAGGACCCTTTCTTACAGTTTCAGTTTTCTTCAGTAGTTCTATTTATTTTTGATAATATTGATCTTGAACGTTTTTCACAATCAATAGCGTAGCTGCGGATGTCTCATGTTTCGATAAATAACTTGTGCAATTAAATATTTTATTTCGTGTCGCTGCTACGAAACGAAGTATCCAGCTGACGAGTCGTATTGCACGGGTCAAAGAACTGCATTTCATAAGTAGTGCACTAAATATTGTATTATTGTCTTGATTATTTTTAGTTGCGAAACAACAGTTACTAATCATTCCAAACTCTGTGACGAATGATTGTTTTTTATCTGGCGATTCAGAGCCTTTGTATGTTTTCAGCCATAGGGGTCCTTCCCACCACAAGTTGAATGTCAAAAGTTTCGACGGAAGGAGACCTCTGGTAGCGCAGTCAGCTGAGTTTTCTTCGCTTTTCACGTAACTCCATTGCGTTACAGGAATAATCGCGCGTATTTGATTCACGCGGTTGGCGATGTATCGCTCTGACTTATTGACGTCACGCTGTAGCCATGCTAATACCACTTTCGAGTCTGTCCAACAGTGATAAGTTATTTGTTTATCTTTAAAAGTATTATTGAGCTTTTCTAATAGTTTAGCCAATAATAAAGCTCCACATAATTCTAGTTGTGGTAAAGTTATCTTTGTTTTGATAGGCGCCACTTTAGTTTTAGCAGCAACTAATGTGATTTTTACTTCGTTCTTATTTTGAGCTCGGCAGTATACCACGGCCGCATAAGCCTTTTCGCTGGCATCGCAGAATCCGTGAAGCTCAATTTCGTCACCACTTGTCGACAGCCATCGGTTCAGTTTCAATGTTTGAATGTTTTCAAGGTCTTTTCTTATCTTTTCCCACTCTTTATAGATTTTTTCGGGTACAGTTTCATCCCATGAATAGTTATCGAGCCATAGTTTTTGGAAAAGCAATTTAGTTTTGATGATTACCGGTGACAGCCATCCAAGGGGGTCGTAAAGGCAGCTTATCTCTGATAACAACGTGCGCTTTGTATGTTTTTGAGAAGGCGGTTGCTTGAAGTCAAAATAGAAATAGTCATTTTGTGGGTTCCAATTTAAGCCGAGAGTTTTAGTTTTTTCAGAGTTTTCTTGTTTAAAGTTCAAAACAGTTTTAGATTTCTGCTCTTCAGTAAGATGTTGTAAGATAAGAGGCTCATTGGTTGTCCATTTTCTTAAATTAAGTCCCCCGCCTTTTGCTAGTAGTATAAGGTCTTGAATTAAGTTTTTTGCTGACTCTATTGTATCGCTTCCATAGAGTAAATCATCCATGTAACAGTATGATGAAAGCACTTTTGCAGCTTCTGGGTACTTGTGACCGTCATCTTGTGCGAGTTGTTGTAGAGTTCGCATGGCGAGGTATGGTGCGGCCTTAGTTCCATACGTTACGGTGCATAATTGCATCTCACATAACGGCTCTTTTGGTGTGTCACGCCATATGATCTTTTGAAGTAGCTGTTGATCTTCATGGAGCAAGATATTTCGGTACATTTTTTCCATGTCAGCTGTAAAGGCATATTGGTGGAGTCGCCACTGTGATACTAGCGACATTATATCTTTCTGTAAGTTAGGGCCAGTATACATCAAATCGTTTAGGCTGTAGTTATTTTTAGCTTTCTGGGAGCCGTTGAAAACTACTCGCAGCTTAGTGGTCGTAGAATCGTTTCTCAGCACGCCATGATGAGGAAGATACGCTTGTGGTTGATTTTCAGTTTTTGTAGAGACAGGTTTCATATGTCCCATTTCCTTGTATTCTTTCATAAAAAGTTTGTACTGGGCTGCAAAATGATTCTGTCTTTGCATTTTTCTTTCCAGTTGAAAAAATTGCAACATAGCTTGCGGCTTCGAGTCTCCCAAGTATTTTTCAAAATCAGGTTTCATGGGCATTTTAACAATGTATTTTCCATCGTTTTGTCTTTCAGTGGTGTTCGTATAGTATTTTTCGCAGTATTCTTCTTCATTCAGTTCTACACAGCGATTGTTTTGGTTAATATCTTCAGTTTCCCAAAAGTGTGTAATGTTTTCAAGTTCATTTAAAGTAATAAAACAGTTAAAGGTCTGAACGTTCCCGCAGAGAATCCATCCTAATTTAGTTTGCTGAGCGATAGGAAGGTTCTTTTCACTCTTCATGACTCCATCCATTATCAGTTCTGAGTACACATCAGCTCCAAGAAGTAAGTTTACCGGTCCCGAAATATTAAACTCAGGGTCGGCAAGTTTGATGTTATTGAGATAGTTCCAGTTGTCAACAGAAAAGGATGTTGCGGGGAGTTTCTTCGTCAGCTTATTCATAATTAAAGTTTCAGTTTTGAAAGTGTACTTAGAATGTATTGATTTACATTCTAATTGTAATAAGCCTTTGCTGTTTCCACTGATGCTTCCAACTCCAGATACAACAGCGCTCATTTTTTGTCGTGGAAGTTGAAGTAATTGAGCAGAATCTTCAGTAATGAGACTAACTTGAGATCCCTGGTCCAGGAGCGCTCTCAAGGTGACGTAGTTTCCATGTATATTTTTCACCTTCAGTTGTACAGTAGTAAGCAAAATCTCTCTATTCTCATCTGTAATGCTATTCACGGCAGGTGGTTTAGTTTGAGATGTCGAAGTTTCAGAATTATTTTCATGTAATAATGTGTGATGAGCCTTATTACATAATTTGCATCGTTTATCGGAGTTACATGCCTTATTCTTGTGACTGTATAAGCAGTTTTTGCAAAATTGCAGTTTTGCAACAGCGCTGCGCCGTGCGTCATAAGTCATATTTAAAAATTTGTCACATTGCATTAAAACGTGTCCATTGTGTTTACATAGCGGGCACCGTTGAAGTGAGAAAGTAAAATTATAAGTTTTATGCGCTTTTTCAGATCTGTTATAAAAAGTAGGCTTCTTCTGACTGACATATTTTTGATTTGGTACTTGACTGGATGCTGCTGACGATCTAGGATTCTGACCATTTTGCAAAGTTTCGAGTGCAATAAACTTAGATTCCAAAAAGTTTAAAAGCTCTTCTAAGTTTGGTAACTCTCTTGGGGCCTTAAGTCCCTTCACATACTCGGCATAAATCTCACTATCAAGTTTCTTGCAAATTAAATGCGCGAGAATCGAATGCGATGCCGATAGCTCCAATCCAAGGTTAGTGAGACCGTTTAAGCACTCCACAGTGGTGTCATGTAACTTTTTGATGGAATAAGCATTATTATGTTGTATTGTTGGTTGGTTGAGCATCGTATTCATGTACGATGTAAACAAAAGTCGTTGATTGTCATAGCGATGAGTTAAGATGTCCCAGCACGCGTCATAGTTTTCCGCGCTGACGTTCAGATGCTGCACAAGTTTTTCAGCTTCTCCTTTCAGTTTGGATTTCAAATGCTGCATCTTCTGAGTCTTGGCCAGCAAGGGATTGGAGTGAATGCTTTCGACGAAAAGGTCTTTAAACGAAGACCATTGGGTATAATTTCCATAGAAGTCTGGAATTTCTATTCTTGGAGTTGCTTTTTCATAATGGACGTTATTCCATATTTTATGGTTAAGTTGTTTTTTGATATTATCGTATGACTTTTCTAGCTCACTGTACTCGTGTTCGTAAACGTAATCTGTTTCCGGTGACAAATAATCCAGTTCGAAGTGGGTTTTTTCAATACTTTGCCATTTTGATTTAATGTCACCCAAGGCATCTTCTAATTCCCATTTTTCAGTTATAGTGACAGTCTCGTATTTAGATAAGGCGCGTCGCAGCATCTTGAAATTACACTGCTGATAACGTAAAAGTTCGTTGCGTTTGTTAGTCACAGATGAAGCAGTGCTTTCTTTCAATTCCCGTTTTTCAGGATTTTTCTGTACTCCCTGAGAGGCAGAAGGAGTTCTAAATGACATAACAATGTCATTTTGCAAATTCAAAATCTCGTTTTCAGTTTCTTCACACAGAGATTTAGTACGTTCAAAAATATTATCATTAAAGTAGTCTATATTCCTATCTTCTAATTGCAAAAGTACCTCATGATTCCTCTGGAATGCCTGCCATTGCGATTTTAAATCACTAAGTCTTTTTTCCAAATATTCTAAAGTTTTTCTTGATGCACTGTCTTTCTTGAAGTTGGTGCAGATTTGCTTGATTTTTAGGAAGCTGTCTTGCTGACGCAATATGAGTTCTTGAGTTTCAGTTGACATAATAAGTTTTTAGTAAGTTCACCAAAAACTTTTCCAATAGGTGATGGTTCTTTACGGCCACAGATTACGTGGACGTAAATTATAGGTACCTATAACCGTTCCTTTTGCACGATATATGCGCCCGTCTCAATTTGCCTGGTGAGACCCGCTTGTGGGAGGCCAGACAAACCGATTCGCTACCGAACAAAATTTACTATATAGGTACCTGTAAAGCTTCGAAGGACCACAAAGAGATGTATGGGTCTTGAAGAGTGTAGATTAAGATAGTAGAAACACTGAGTTTAAAGTTATTTTAATTTAATAGATAAGTACCAGTTAACAGTTATGAGTCAAGTATAGAACTAATTAATATTTCATAATAATGTAAACGATCGGGCGACCGGCGGCGCGCCAAAGTAGGTCGCGTAGTCAGCAGATCAAAATATTCATTTGTACGTAATCGTACACACTCCATTTTTTCTAACCGCTTAAGATCCATGCCGGCTCCTATACATTGATCGCTAAAGCCTGGATAACCTAATATAAAAGTTGCATAATTATTATCCCAGTCGTTATATTCCGGGTTGGCTTTAGAATCTGGGTGCCTATATAACACCGCACTCCCGGCGGCGAATTTTTATTTTTATTGTTATTTTAGTATAGATACGTAAAAAAAAACAATCTTCCGCGACCATTCTTTATCTGCGCAATCTTCAACAATCCACGCAGATAAAGAATGGGATTGGAAATGGCAGCGCACCGCGCTTACAACAACGAGTGTGAAAGCGATATGTGTGGCGTTTAGTATGCGAACGAGAATTAGTGAATATGAACGACGCCATTTCTAATCCCATTCTTTTTCTGCGTGGGTTGTAATAATATGGGAAGTGGTCATTGTTCTTTTGCATCTTTTCACGTAGATATCGAATTCGAACCGAAACCGAGTGGAGTGTGTGAACGCCCTAAATATCGACTGACGTTTTGCAATGAAACCATAGACAAATTTTGCGTTTTATCTTAACTAGTATATTCATCTGTGGTGTTTTCTAAGCAATCGGAGCAATTGGATTGCTAACGCCTAAGCGTTTTATTTTGTAGAAAGACAAGCGTTTTGTAACGTTTGCCATTTGAGTAGGCCCTCTGGTCCAAGCTGATGGCTCCGTGGCCGCAGGACAAGATGACGGCTCGCTTAATAGGATTGAACGGGATCAGGTGTATATTCAATATTATACATCAAACACCACTTACAAGAACAAAAGACTATCTTAACACATGTAACCTACATAACGTTGATTATTGTCACCATAATTGATGAGATAGCATTTCTTGATAGTCGTCACGTAGAGTAGGACACGAAGAATAAACATGAAGGGCATAAATCTTCCATCTTTTGATGCAAAGACATTGTGCTACGGGTGCTACTTTATAGACTGAATCATTTTGATCTTCATTGACTGAAAATGATGAAAGAACATGAAAAATATTATTATTTGGAAATTGTTTATATAAGGAAACTCTAAAATATTCACCAGTCAATACAAGAAATAAAGATAACTCTCCGTTCCAAGATTTAGGTTTGTAAAAACTAGAGGTTATTTTATGGGGAAAGGCATAGCCTTTATTAACCGAGCGCAACCGCAAGCGAAGTGTCTCTGCTTCAGCTTGGCCAAAAACTCTTTCGTATGTCCGTTTGTTCTCCTCTACAGGTCGCATTTCCCAACCGATTTCCGCAAAATGTTGTGAGCAGGTTCACAACATTTTACGAGAAGTTTTTTTTCTTTTTTTATAGTAGGTGGAATGTTTTTATACATCCTAAAGGTATGTAGGACTCGGCGGAACCCTACTCACTAAACCCTCTACTGCTTCCTGCACCAACACACAAGAGCTACGGGAAAATGAAAACGCGTGCAGCCGCTAGTATTAAAATAAATTAAAGATTTACAAATTTGGCCTCTTTGTTCACAGAATCATCACAGCAATTTTCATTTTAATATTTCATGCAATGGTCATCACGAATAATGTTGAAAATATGGACTATGTTGAGGATGTAAGTCGGAATTCAATAATTAGATATTTTTTAAAGTAAACTTATTAGTATTTATGATCGGGATTTGTATTTGGGTCTCTTCTTGTACTAGTTTTAAAAGAGCTCTATACGCATTGTTGAAGTCACGACATCATCGGCTGCTTTACAACTATACAAAATTGCAAGTTGTATCACACCACTAGGTAAACCAATGTTTATCCATTATGAAAAGGTCATAGTTTTTAGAGCCTGTGCATCGGCAATGCGCAAAGGGTTTTAAGGGGGAGTTTATTAGTTATTTCTTAAGGGACCCGTCCGTTTGCTTAAACGATATGTTAATTCGATCTATCACCCACCAATCGACGAAGGCAGTACTAAAAACGGTTCTAATAATTTTATTTCTCTTGCAGACTCACAAAACCACAGCCATGCAAGTGGTCATTCAAGGCGCTAATATGACATTGCAGACGTATTTCTTCTTGTCGGGATTTTTGCTGATGTTCCAGACGGAAAGGTCGAACGAGAGGAACCCGAAAACTTGGCGATCTCTGCCGAAGGCGATATTACTGCGGTGGCTGCGGTAACCTCATCAAGCAAATTAGTTTTTTAGAAGTCATAAGAGTGTGTATTCACTCAGTCGCTTTCTCGTTCCTCTTGCGCTTTTAACAGAGGCATGCCTCAGGGCATGCAATAGCGCATGTCCTATCTTCTCAAAAAACTTCAGAATTTGTATGGCATAGGTTTGACGCAAGACGAATTGTAAGTTAAAGGCGAAAGGGAAAGCGACTCGGTGAAGATACACCACAAGAGCTATGATTGGGCGTTTTCTTCTTCGCAAGCCAGGGGGGTTATTCACGATTGTCGGAAATCAACTTTCCGAATCGAATCGGAAAGTCTTCCGATAATTCCGATATAGATCTTATTTTCTACCTTATGCTACCAAACTTTGTAAATGCATAATCATAATCATAATCTTTATTTGCAATTAAACATGGTATTCAAAAAATGTAAATAACAGATAATAAGCAGTAAACATGTTTAGCCAAAATTATTAGCATGCAAAATTCAAAATGTTAACACTAATTACATATTTTAATAGTAATATTTATGATATTGTTCTTTCATACAAGTTAATCAGAATTATAACACACAATTAAACATACAACAAAATTAGTAGGTAGGTAAACGATACAATAAATTAATCTCTGATTTCAAAAAAATCTTTTAAATCATACATGGTATTTGAGCCTAACCATGTACCCAAGTGTATTTTAAAATTATTGATGTTCAAAGTCTTGCGCTTTCCCGTTGGAAAGTGAATCGAATGCCAGTCAAATATATTTGTGAATAGCAGTTTTAGAATCTATCGGAGGATACGTAGGTATTCGAATCGTATACTTTCGAGTATATTTCCGACAATCGTGAATAACCCTACAGGAACACAACAAACCCGGAGCGAATCTTAGAGCTGCAAATCCCCTACCTTTTAATCTATATATATAAAAGGGAAAATCACTCACTCACTCACTCACTCACTGATCACGAAATCTCAGAAACTACAAGTGCTAGGAGTCTCAAATTTTGCATGGGGGTTCCTTTTAGGGCGTAGGTGCTCACTAAGACGGGATTTTGCGAAATTCAACCCCTAAAGGGGTGAAACAGGGTGGCAAAGTTTGTATGGGAGGACGCGATTCCTTGGCCCGATTGACTTGAAATTTGGCATAGACATTCTTTCACAAAATTAATTGAACACGTGTTTCGTATTTTTTTAATATTTATCACCTAACAGGGTTAAAAAGTGATATAAAGCTAATTTTGCTGTGATTGACTTCGACGTCGGAATTTAAACTTTTTTGTGCATTTGATTGATTAATTAAGAAAAATAAATATCATTTGTCATCTCAACGTAGTATTACATTCTCTTTGGTCATTTCCCCTGAGAGTAGGTAGAATGCATTTCATTAAATAGTACCTATGGCGTTATGTTGGCAGTGCTGTCATTTTTTCCTTCCTTGCGTTGTTATAAGGTGCAAAATTATGATTCCATCTAATTATCAGTTTAATTTTAAAAGAATACAATATTCGGTCAAGTCGCCTATGCTATGACAATTAATAAAGCACAGGAACAAAGTTTAAGAGCGGCTGGTGTAGATCTGCAGTGATTGTTTCTCCCATGGCCAGCTCTAATGTCGCCTGCTCGAGAGTTAGCTCGCCGAATAGCCTTTTTATTTTGCAACCGGATAACATGACAAGAAATGTGGTAGGTATAGAACATGTTACAAAAATACCCCTAATGCCGAATATGGTATATCGGGACCATCAAACTGAATAACTTTTACTATTGGGACCAACTCTCAAATCGCGAAAAAATAATCAACAAAAATTCAAATCGAAAATATCAAAACGTATGAAACACATTTTGATATTTTTGATTTGAATTTTTGTATGAAACAGCTGATTTTTATTATAGAGAAGTGTTGGATGATCGAGATTGAGAATCCTGTTAATGCACAACATATTTTTATTTAGAACTAGCTGCACCCGGCATGCGTATATTGCAATGCTCCGTTTTTTTAAGCCAGGGACTTTCTCGGTCGTAAGCAGAACAACTCGCCAAAGTTTCATCATAATCGGATCAATGGTTTAGGAGTCCCGCCGTCTGTACACTTAGATCTTTTAAACTATGCATAAAAAACCGCATCAAAATCGGTCCATAAGTTTGGGAGCTAGGTTGCCTCAGACAGACAGACACACACAAGTCAAACTATCGCTCGAGATGTAAGCATAAGAATTTACAGTTGCAAGTTTTCATACATTTCTATACTAAATTCGCGGTTTCTTTAAACATATCCTTACATCTCTTAAAATACTGGTCAGATCACTTGGGTGTGTATAGAAATCTGGATCTCCTCCATTCACTCCCTGGATGGCCATCACCAGATCACCGCTCGGTCAATCCCTGGCGGAGAAGCAATGCTTAAAAGTTACTTCGTTTGTATGAAAATCGATTGGCGTCCTTAATTTTGTGGCCACTACTATACTTATATAGACAGTCTAATAACTTCACACTCACCGCATTAGTAACTACATTGTACCCGTGCGAAGCCGGGGCGGGCCACTAGTTAATAATAATCTAATAAATGCTTACGGTCAGTGTGTGGGGCTTTCACATCACACTGCTTATAGTTTATGTCACTTGAACAACATGATTTCCGAATTTAGAACATAAATATGCTTGTTTGCACACAAAAAGACAAATTCTTGCAATCAATTTAATTATTATTTTTTATCACTTATCGATGTTATATTTTAATTTCCTTTGCAGGTTAGCCCCGGTGCCTTATGTCATAGTTCTCTTCTGCATCACTTGGTTCAAGTTTACTCCGCCTGGTCCCTTCTGGGAGGTAATCAAGTTTTTTTTAGGGTTCCGCACCAAAATGGTAAAAAGGAACCCTTATAATGCGACTCAGTCTGTCTGTCTGTCGCAGTTGGATATCTTAAGAACTACTAATTCTATTAACTTGTAATAGATAGTTGCGGGTGGGCCTTTACTCGTATTAACAAAGATCCAATATATTTAACATTTCAGTACTGGGTGAAACGCGAAGTTGAAGACTGTCGACGACAGTGGCCTGCCATCTTGTTTTTTTCCCAAAACTACGTGGATGGTTTGTTGTGTAACTTGCAGTTCTGGTAAGACCAACATCAATTAAATAAACTTATTAGCAAGGATCTATTCTTTTCGGATACCAAAAACAATACCAATGGTATTTGTTTATTACCGTTATAAAATTTATATTCCCAACGAATACCAATTCTTTTTAAAATTATATAAAGAAAAATAAAAAATTGGTATTCGTTGGGAATAGAAATTTTATAACGGTAATAAACAAATACCATTTGGTATTAGTTTTTGGTATTAGAAAGGAATAGATCGTAGCAAGTTATGCAGGAAGTTTGAAAAATAATTTAAGGCCGCTTATACATGATTTCGAAAAGCAAGAACGTATTTTCTCCGAACATAACTTTTAAGTTTAAAGGAGACCTGCCCCCTTATTATATGTAACTCTGTTGCTAACAACTTTTGATTGCAACTGACAGAAATTGCTGTTACATTGCTGCTTTAGTAAGTAATCAACGTGATTACTATGTTACTTTAAGCAGCAATGTATCTGCGATTTTTGTCAGTTTCAATCAGAAGTTAATTGCAACAGAGTTACAAAATCAGCCCTCCGGCCTTTTATGCTAAAATGTTTACTTATTTAATTCTTTAATCTGTGATTTATAATCTGCTGTACTTTTTCTTTAATTAGTTCATAGACTTAAAAAAAACTTCGCTTCGTGTCTTTTCTGATCTCCGAAAATTGAATGTGGATAACGGAACGTTTTTCAATGACTCGATGTTTCTGTAGTGTTTCCATATAAAAAAAATCATAATTCAATAACTTTTTTTTTACTTGCGCTAAAAATAAGACAGAACTTTATCCATGTAGTAAATATTATTTTCTTTATTTTCAAGATCAAATTAAATTGTATAATTCAATTCGTTTATTTGCATAAATATGAGTACAAGTTGAGCATTTTTTTCTTTGAGCTTTGGAGCCATCTATTCCTCATAAAAGTAGGTCGGTACCGCACCCTTTTCTAAGAAGCAGCGTAACAAACTGTTATGATCCATTTATGGCAATGTGAACGATGCCTCAAAAGTGGTAAATAATAATAATTTACGAATTTTACTAACTGCTAGTTATCTTTGTAATGGTTTTTCCCTAGTTTTATTTACCAGAAAACTCCACTGAATTCTTTACCTTTTTTAACTCAGGTCGACGGCAGTTGACTTCCACATGCACATCTTAGGGCTGACGATCCTGTACCTCTCTCCGACCAAAAGAGTCCGGAACTCATTGCTGTGGATGGTACTGATCATCGGCTTAGTCTTGCCGGCTGTCGAGACCTACGCCAGGGACCTCCAAGGCACCATGACAGTAATACCTCAGTACGTACCTCCCAATATTGAGATCCACTGCAGATCTTTTATAAACTCTAAAGATAGAAATTATAGAGTTATTATTATCTCTAAGGATATTGAATTGAATGAAAAATGCTTAGTAATTAGTAAAATGACTTGTGTTTGTGACCCAGTGGATTCAAGTGGAAAACAAGAGTAACATTTAGTCTTCTGTTTTCGGAGCTCAACATACTAATCTTTTAGTTCCTCATCTGGCAAAACGGCTTAATAATCA
The DNA here is from genome assembly GCA_963556745.1 of Catoptria pinella. Classification (NCBI taxonomy): domain Eukaryota; kingdom Metazoa; phylum Arthropoda; class Insecta; order Lepidoptera; family Crambidae; genus Catoptria; species Catoptria pinella. The sequence goes on along the minus strand of OY750775.1, from coordinate 11,757,217 downwards.
CAATTGCAGATCGAGCGGTATCGTGGTCTTTATGATACGTCAGTCCGAATTGATCCTCTATCCACCAGTCCAGTCCAGTCTTCAAAGGGGGCACTCGATAGGTAGGGACTAGCATTTTGCTAGGGTACCTAGCTTCACAAGGGCAGGTATTGAAGTTTTTTAATGGGTATTCCCTCCTCCCGAAATCCCACCGAGCCACTCGGCTGGGTGGGATCACAGGAGGCAGTCGTGGAGGGAGCCGCAACGTTGAATGTTGCGGTCCCCTCCTGGCGAGTCTTCAGTATAAATAAAGGGTACCTAGCTTAACGTAACCATGAAAAATGTATTCATTAATTCATATTCGCCTACAAATAATAAAATGACGTACCGAAACTATTCCATATCTTTCAGGCTCTCGCATATGGAGGACATAATCGCAGACAAGACATTCACGCATTTATACAAACGGTCGCATACGAACATCCCCTGTTTCGTGATTGGCATGCTGTTGGGAAGCTTTGTGTACAACCGGCAGGAGAATCCATTTGACGTTAGCAAGTATAAGGTATGCTAACGCGGCCCTATTATCACGAAAGAAACGAAAAACAAGTCGTGAAGAATAATTGGTCTGTGACTCGTATCGAAGAGCAAACGGCATTTCATACAAACTTTTGTGACGCAACACCCAAACGTTTAAAGTTAAAGTTTATCCAAACGATATTTTTTTATTTAATTTAAATCCTAAATTATTAAATCTAGATTAATAATTTAAACTAGAGCTTAACCAAAATAGCTAATACCGGCCCCCCCTCCGGGGGGAGGGAAGCGTTGCCCCACTAACTAGAAATCTAAGTAAGTATAGCTTAGACAACTCGCGCTATCCGCAACGCTCTGTAGAATTCGACCCAGACGATAGTTCCTCCAGCGGTTTAATACAAAATTGTTATGTAGTTACTTTACTATTACAAGGACGAACGAGTACCATAATGATCTCCCTGAATCCTAATCGAATAGCTGTAATTTCCCTAATCGAACGCTGCTGGTAAGTAACCCCGCTTTTATGTGATGGCGATTGGTTCTTACCTACTGTCCCTAATCGAATTGGTAATGAACCCCGCTTTTATGTGATTGCGATCGGTTCCTAACTACATTCCCTAATCTGTACACCCCATAACCCCATTTTCCCAACACTAATAGCAGGCAGACCATTAAAATACGACACGCGGAACAGGCGCGCACACTTAATACACTACGATATGTTACGCAATAACAACGGCTAAAGTACTTAAAATACGCAAAACAACCTTATACTATTAGTACACTAATTACTCAACCCTAATTAGTACACTAATAAGTCACATAATACTCAACCCCACGCCCTAAACACTTAACATTATGAATGCAATTGAGACTCACCGGGATAATCTCGTGTAGCTTACGTGTACTCGTACGACTTATTCTAAACAGCCACCGCTCTCGTACCTGCCTCAGTTCTCGTACCTGCCTCAGCACAGCACATCTATACCCACATGCACTCACGCCGCGCACTCTTTAACGGACCAACGATCGAGACTTACGTATTAGCCTCTGGACACTTAACACGCGCGCGCGCACTATCCATTTCACTCCCGATGAACGGTGTGCGTCATTTACCACATCCAAGACCCGAATGCCTTCCCTACACATTTCATAATATCAACACGAGAAAGTTTAAGGTTTTTTGTAACGTATTTTCAAAGCTATTCTTCTCACATCTGTTTAGCTTCGTTGGACTTCCCCAATCATCCATTTGTCTTAGCTTCCCTTTGTCTATGATCCGAAGTTAAATACCAATGTTTTTATGATTCCACATGTTGAAACCCTGCTTTTGTAAAATTAGGAATACATTTGTCTTAATGTTTCTTTGTGCATCTTTCTTTTGAAATTTCTATTTAAAATAAAGAACTCCTACAGTCTTTGAAGGTCGGGTTCGCACATTAAATTATTTATTGTTTCAAAAACAACTTCCGCCTCAAGTTTTGTTTTATTAGTTTGGGAATAGTTTTTTTTTTGTGTTAAACATGCGCTATTAGGATGGGCGTCACATTCCCCCCTCTGAAAATCAGACGGCGAGATAACTCGAGACGTATGGGTTTCACAATAGGAAACTGTTATATAACCATGCTATATTGTTCTTATACAAAGATCAGTATGAAACCCTTGGCTGCCTTTTAAATAATTAAAGTCACAAATTAGTTTCGTACTTTGTATGCCGCCGATCTAGCCTTATATTTCTCATATGAAACAATAATAAATAGCGAATGACACCCATTCTCCATCGCAGAGCGTTTGCTCCAAACGTATTGTATTCACAAGGCGTCCGTTATTGACCTTTTTAATACACGTTCAGTTGTCCGAAAAGAAGTAGCAAGATGTTTTAAAGCTTAACCCTTTAAACCTATACCTCTTTTCGTTTAGTATGTAAGTACTCACTTACTGCAACTATGCGCTAAGTCTTTTCCGAAATGGGTGGTCTATCTGTGGGTTTTTCCTAATGATCAAATATTCCGCTCTATTTAAATCTTATTAGAAAATAACCTCTCCATTCCACGTTCGGTGATTGGTGAGTTGTAGTGTTCACAGCTACAATGAACTGCTTGCATTTCTCATTCGAAGTAATTTTTCTTAAATGACATACCATTAACGCAAAATATAATAATTATTGTTTCCTTCTGCTATTTTTTTTCTTCCTGAATCCATAACGTAAGAAGAAAATGTATATTTTTCTCTTATTTTCGAATTTAATTGGAAAACACCCATATGACATCATGTAAAAGTCCCAATAAAGTTAACCTCTTAACGAAATCGCTATTTAGACGAGCGTAATTAAAAGAGACATGTAACTTATCTGCCTTTTTTTCATTACCCTGAAAACTGTGGACGCATCACCTGTATAGTCCAAAATACCGTAACCCTACGCCGCGCCGATTTCCGAACCAACTCCGATAAAACACCTAAACAACTCAGCATCATGCATTTTTACTACAAAGTCTTGTCCTTGTTTGGCGTTCATCATATAAGTCGCACGACACCCACCGCTGGGCACAGGCCTTGGTATTTGGTATGGAGATGAGACATGGAGGACCTGAACATTTCTCATGAATAATTTTAATTCATAAGGTTCGAATATTTTAACCTAAAAATAACACAAAATAAAGCTAAGTAAAATAGTACAGATGAGAACTATCCCACCACTAATTAAAACACATAATAAGGCTAGTTTCCAGAAACTGTTTGCGCTTAATCCTATACGATAAACATTATACTGTCTTATAAGACAATCGTATACGATGATAAACATTTTGTGCACTCTCCCCCCTCCTCCACATTAACTACTCCTCCAAATAGGTAAATATTGATTCCCTGAACCGAACAGGTTTATTGAGTGATCATCATCATATCAGCCGCAATATCATCAACCATTTTAATTTCAATTGGTAACTTGAACACCATTTCGAATCTATATGATAAAAATCGAACAGGTTTCAGCTTATTTCCACTCCATTGACATCAGCTATTTTTAAATGGCTGATTTCCTCTCCATATACACTTAAAATTAAAATTACAGATTAGAGCTTTCCCTTTTTTTTCCAATTGATCAAAGTACCTGAATCGAACAGGTTTCAGCTTATTTCCACTCCATTGACATCAGCTATTTTTAAATGGCTGATTTCCACCCCATATACAATTAAAATTACAGATTAGAGCTTTCCCTTTTTTTTTGTCCCCACTTTATCCAATTGATCAATGTACCTGAATCGAACAGGTACTTTCTAGTTCCGCAGCGTGTATAATTACAAAATAAATCACCAAATTGGGTTCTGTGTCCTAATCGTCGAGCAGTGCACTCAAATTGCACGGGCTTAGCTTGGTTAATATTTATTCTATACTTAAATGACTAATTGGTAATTTCGGTTACGTTTATAGTTTATCGATCGCTATACCTAGATCCTGAATTGAACATTTTGAGTTCCATTTCCGGTATATACATACTGTTACTTAAATTACTAAATAGGGTTTCATTCCTCTTTAAAAGTCTTTCTGCAATATCCATTGTTAGTCCAGCTACTTGAATCGAATCGTTTGCTTCTATATATTCAATTAAATAATAATTCACCTGAATCGAACAGGTAAGCTTTGAATCTTTCTAATCCCAACACTCGAATGGAGTAGATTCATAACAACATTGCCATGTCATCCATCATGAATGCGCGTATGTATGTACCTAAGCTTTGTTAATTCGGTAAACAATAAAACATCAGTCTTCAATAGTCGCACTTAACTTAGTTTTTCATCTAGTGACAATGGTTACGTCTATCGAGCCATTGTTTACTGCCCATAAATAAATGAAGAAAATAATTACAAAGTAATTAGACTCTAATTACTATGTTTTTTTATTAGAAGATATGCATAACTTTTTTATTATCTATTTATATTTTTTTTTCCCAAATCACACGTTCTAACCTACTACGATAACGTAGACTTACTTATCCTTAAATTAATTAATAGTTATAAAAAAATAACAAACGACGCCGCCTTCGCAAATTCGTTCAGTGAGCAACCGAATATGTCCATGATATCAGCCGTATTGTTTAGCGTGCGTCCGTAGTGTTCGAGTAATGGTACTCCCCTTTTTTATAAATTAGTGCGCGCGCGCGTTATAGTGAACAATGGTGGCCGTTTCTGCCGCCACACATACCTAATGTTCTGGGACACACAACTGGTCTATTCTTTATCTTTATATACGCATCTATACGCATTTGTGTTGACGATGTCGCACACACAAACTGGATGTCGTTAACTGTCGCCATTGGCGCCATGCCCCGTGTACAACTGAAACGATTGAGCTGGGAATTACCACGTGTTGTTGATGATTACGATGCTCGGATCGAACCATATAAAATTGGGATACAATCAGTTTGAGTTGACTATTCGTAATTAATTTCCTGTTAACACGCAGACACAAAATACACAAATAATAATATCATTTTGACATAACACCTTAACCTTATACAATAAATGTTAATTAAGTAAATTAAAGTTAAATGCCCCCCTCAAACTCTTGGTTCTGGCGATTACTGTTATATTAACAATTTCCGTTATTCATTGGGTTCGACCCAAAATATTCGGAGACCGTTCAGTAGAATTAACAGACAACATTTATTAATGATTTTTGATATCAAAACGCTTAATGCTAGTTCTACATTAATATTCCCAATTAGTTCAGTCAGAATATTCAAAGTAACTATGCAATTACAATTCTTAGTTTTGTCATGGCTGTGGTCGTTTTAGGGACCAAAACGTCGTGTGAATAAAATTCTACGTATAAGAAATAACGATGTCCGTTGTATTGACCTAAGTCAATACATTTAGTGACGGACATCCTGGTCACGGCACCACTTGTGACGCAACACCCTACCCAAACGTTTAAAGTTAAAGTTTATCCAAACGATATTTTTTTATTTAATTTAAATCCTAAATTATTAAATCTAGATTAATAATTTAAACTAGAGCTTAACCAAAATAGCTAATGAAATGAAATGAAATGAAATGAAATGAAATATTCTTTATTCAAATAAACTTAGATATTAAGTGCTTTTGAATTGTCTATATTTTCCTACCACCCATTCGAGACTTTTTTAGCTGACAAGAAGAATGGGCGCAAGAAACTTATCAGCTTTGTCAGAAATCAGAGTAACGATATTTACAAAGAAATTATATCGTTACCAAATACCTTAATTTAAAACAACATAATAAAAAAAACAATAAAGTTATTAAAAACTGAAAATTAGGATAGTTATTTATAATGTTACATCCATGCATTGGTGTCTTTTAAATAATCTTCTACTTTGTAATAACCTTTGCTCATGAGCGTCTTTTTAACATGTATTTTGTATTCATGCAAAGGCAGTTCAATTACATTTTGTGGAACTTTATTAAAAAGGGCAATTCCTTTCCCCATAAATGAGCCCCTAGTTTTTGCTAGTCTAAAACTAGGAACGGCAAGTTTGTCCTTATTTCTTGTATTAAAACGGTGTACATCACTATTTTTAGCAAATGAGCAATAATGTTTCCTAACATTAACTAAATTATCATAGATGTAATGGCCTGCCACTGTTAAAATATTAATTTCTTTAAACAATTCTCTTAAAGAATCTCGCGGCCGAAGGTTGTATATGGCGCGAACAGCTCTTTTTTGGAGCACAAAAATATTTCCAATATTAGCTGCTGAGCCCCACAACAACATTCCGTAGGACATTACACTATGAAAATAACTAAAATAGACCAGCCTTGCCGTTTCAATGTCAGTTAAGAGCCTTATTTGTTTAACTGCGAATGCCGCAGAACTGAGTCTACTCGACAAGGCATCAATATGTGGATCCCATTGTAGTCGTGAATCTACTGTAATACCTAGAAATTTTGTGCTCTCAACACACTCGACTACTTCTGCATTCAAATTAATATGCACGTCTACCTGCCTTACATTAGGTAAAGTGAATTTTACACATTTTGTTTTCTTCGGGTTTAATGCTAAATTATTAATGTTAAACCAATTCAAAACTTTAGAGAGAGCACTATTTACATCGTCAGAACAATTATTACCTCTATCGACTTTGAAGACTAAGGAGGTATCATCTGCAAATAGCACTGTCTCACATAATACCGGCCCCCTCTCCGGGGGGAGGGAAGCGTTGCCCCACCAACTAGAAATCTAAGTAAGTATAGCTTAGACAACTCGCGCTATCCGCAACGCTCTGTGGAATTCGACCCAGACGATAATTCCTCCACCGGTTTAATACAAAATTGTTATGTAGTTACTTTACTATTACAAAGGACGAACGAGTACCATAATGATCTCCCTGAATCCTAATCGAATAGCTGTAATTTCCCTAATCGAACGCTGCTGGTAAGTAACCCCGCTTTTATGTGATGGCGATTGGTTCTTACCTACTGTCCCTAATCGAATTGGTAATGAACCCCGCTTTTATGTGATTGCGATCGGTTCCTAACTACATTCCCTAATCTGTACACCCCATAACCCCATTTTCCCAACACTAATAGCAGGCAGACCATTAAAGTACGACACGCGGAACAGGCGCGCACACTTAATACACTACGATATGTTACGCAATAACAACGGCTAAAGTACTTAAAATACGCAAAACAACCTTATACTATTAGTACACTAATTACTCAACCCTAATTAGTACACTAATAAGTCACATAATACTCAACCCCACGCCCTAAACACTTAACATTATGAATGCAATTGAGACTCACCGGGATAATCTCGTGTAGCTTACGTGTACTCGTACGACTTATTCTAAACAGCCACCGCTCTCGTACCTGCCTCAGCACAGCACATCTATACCCACATGCACTCACGCCGCGCTCTCTTTAACGGACCAACGATCGAGACTTACGTATTAGCCTCTGGGCACTTAACACGCGCGCGCGCACTATCCATTTCACTCCCGATGAACGGTGTGCGTCATTTACCACATCCAAGACCCGAATGCCTTCCCTACACATTTCATAATATCAACACGAGAAAGTTTAAGGTTTTTTTGTAACGTATTTTCAAAGCTATTCTTCTCACATCTGTTTAGCTTCGTTGGACTTCCCCAATCATCCATTTGTCTTAGCTTCCCTTTGTCTATGATCCGAAGTTAAATACCAATGTTTTTATGATTCCACATGTTGAAACCCTGCTTTTGTAAAATTAGGAATACATTTGTCTTAATGTTTCTTTGTGCATCTTTCTTTTGAAATTTCTATTTAAAATAAAGAACTCCTACAGTCTTTGAAGGTCGGGTTCGCACATTAAATTATTTATTGTTTCAAAAACGACTTCCGCCTCAAGATTTGTTTTATTAGTTTGGGAATAGTTTTTTTTTGTGTTAAACATGCGCTATTAGGATGGGCGTCACACTTTCAAGTCCAAATCTTTCGAAATGAATGAACCGATTTTAATGAAACTTCATACACCTATGCAGAATACATTGGTCTAAAAGTTAGTAGAAAACATTTGATAGAAACATAGAAAACATTGAGTTACAGCTAAGTTAGACCGATTTGAAATTTTCCATAGACACATACATTATCAATTATCTTTTTTAACATAAAGCATTTCAAAAATGTTCCTTACTAACTTTTTAGACTTATGTATCCTACATAAGCGTAAGAAGTTTCATTAAAATCAGTTTATTCATTTCGAAAAATAAGGACTTGAATAGTCTGAAAATATCGGAAAAAAATCTTAATTAATCGGCAAACCGACAAAGAAACCAAAATGCATGCGTAGTGCATCCTTTCCATGATTTAAAACAAGATAAGTAGTCTCTTTTATTTACGCGCGTGTAAGTCTATGACCGAGCTCTAAATCCAGAAATTAGTAAAATTTTGAGACACTTACCTCACCTCCTGAATATCTTGACCAATTCATGAAAAAAAATGAAACTTTTAAATGCACTTACTTGACTAATAAAGGGAAGAGATACTTACATCTATTACTTTTTTAGATGTACTTAAAAAATAACCGTGTATATACATATATACCTACATATAAATTTAAATAATATAGTTACTAGAAAAAAAATCGAACCATCGAGCTGAGAAGCATCTGGGGGCTGATTACGTAGCTCTGTTGCTAACAATTCTCGGTTGAAGTCGTTTGAAACCGCAGTTAGTAAGAACCAATGTGACAACTATCTTACTTAAAGCAGCAATGTAACTGCGATTTACATAAACAGGGGGCTGGTGGCGACTCGAATTTTAAGTTTAAGACCATTACTCGTTACCCATAAACTTCGTCAGAAAAAAATATCTCCAATTGGAAACACACTCATTAATCTATGAAATAATTTTATTTCAGAAATACACCATTTTATACTGGATGCTACTACCTTTTCTGATGTGTTTGTCGTTTGCGAACGTTTTTTTACTGTGGGGAAAAGACGGTCGCGGAGATATAAGCACCCGCCTGCTGTACGCTCTCTTTCGGAACCCCGCCTGGGGTGTAACGCTAGCCCTCCTCACTGCTGGCATGATATACCAGGTGGAAAGTAAGTAGGAGTAGGAAGTAATTAAATAAAATAAGTTTCCAGATAAAGTGCTGCTCTGGAAATCGCAGCGACTCTTCCTCTTCTAATGTCACAAATAGAATTAAGTGACTAATATTTTGAAAAGAGAAATATTGTAGCTTTACTCCCGCAAAAAATATATGCTAGATGTAGCGCCCGCCCTCCCGCAAAAAAATGCACATGCACACCACAAACAACACCGATCGGTGATGGTTTACGCACTATCTAACTCCTAAGGATTTTTCGGGCTGGGGCGAAACACGTGTAGAGTAGGTAGTCTAACGATGTGATATAGCGATTTATCACGTTTACCTAATTGTCAAAAAACAATTGATTTTGACAAAATGAGTGTCGATAAAACGCTGTATCAAACGATATACAACGTGTTAAAAAAATACCCCTAATACCGAATATGGTATATAGGGACCATCAAACTGAACAACTTTTACTATAGGGCCAACTCTGAAATCGCGAAAAAAAATCAGCTGTTTCATACATTTTGATATTTCGATTTTAATTTTTGTATGAAACAGCTGATTTTTTTTTGGCGATTTCAGAGTTGGTCCCATAGTAAAAGTTGATCAGTTGGATGGTCCCTATACCATATTCGGCATTAGGGGTATTTTTGTAACACCTTGTATATCATGTTTCGGTAGTCATGCTAGGGGGGCTGGAGTGGTCATTAACTCTTTCAACTATAGTTACTGTTGTCTGTCCTCGGAACAGAGGTGGCGCTGTACCGACGTGTGCTGGAGTGGCCAGGCTGGGTACCGCTCGCGAGGCTCACGTACTGCTCCTACAACGTGCACCCGGGGGCTATTATCCGGGTGCTGATGGGATCCTCCCTCACGCTTTTCACTGGATCAAACTTCCATGTGGTAACTATCATAGACTTCAAAAATACGATTATCAAATACCTGCGCACTTTCGTTTTTTTTTTTTAATTAGATAGGTGCTGAGCTATACCTTTTTAAAGTTATCTGTTAGGCCCCACTGATTTTGACGACGAAGGACGAAGCGTGACTTCATAAAATATAGGGTGTTTGGTAATCTTAATATATAAAATCGTAAACTGACTGACTGGCTGATAATATCAACGGACCCTAACCGCTGGACCTAGAGGCTTAAAATTTTGCGCACAGATACCTTATACAAAGTGTTACAAAAATACCCCTAATGCCGAATATGGTATATAGGGACCATCAAACTGAACAACTTTTACTATGGGACCAACTCTGAAATCGCGAAATAAATCAGCTGTTTCATACATTTTGATATATTCGTAATAAATTTTTGTATGAAACAGCTGATTTTTTTTGTGATTTCAAAGTTGGTCCCATAGTAAAAGTTGTTCAGTTTGATGGTTCCTATCTACCATATTCAGCATTAGGGGTACTTTTGTAACACGTTGTATACTTCGTCAGAACAGTTATTACCTTTGTTGACTTTGAAAACTAACTATACTATAAATTGCATGTGGCTATAATAATAGAGGCATTTGAAAACTGCAACTTTACTCGAGTCATTACGCGTCATTGAACCATCCTTCAACATCCTTCAGCACGCTGAACAATAGGATGTGTGTTGAACAATAGGATGTATTACAATGCGCTTTTACAACGCTTTGTTACGGAATTCATACTTCGTGTGAACACAAAATTCAGTATGATTTCAAACGAAACGAGATATTTAAATTCCTTCACACGTCCGGAATTACTGCTCGTGTTGAACAGTAGGATGGATTCAGTAGATTAGTAAAATATTACTAAAGCGGAAATCATCCCCGATGTCAACACAGTCCGGTCGTGGCGCTACTTATTTAATGAAAAAATATAATATGTTTATTTTAATTTTAATTTTATAGTTATTTGATTAATACAAACTCTAAATTAAAAAAAGTAATTGTTTAATAATTATTGTAACTATTTAATTAGCTTTTTGAACTCAGAGATTTACGAATCACCCGACTGTTCATAAAGCACATTTTAAAAATTACTAATTTTTTTGAAAATAGATTTCAAAGGTCAATAATCTCTGGCGACAGAATTTGGTCTCGTTCGCTTGCGTCGAAAAAAGTATAGACTTATGCCCGTTTGCACTAAACTTATTAATCTCCTAAGTCTTTTCCTAACTACAACTTGACCAATTTAAAACGGTGTCATTAATTTGGCTGTCATGCAGCTTTCACGCGCCTATTTATCTTGGTCGAGTCGTAGTTAGGAAAAGACTTTGCGATTCTTAAGTTTAGTGCAAATGGGTGTTACTCTTTTTAAAAGCAACCTTTAGCGGCCATTTTATTGCGGCTATTGCGGCTTTTGGAAACTATCTACTATATCACGCAATCGTTTGTTTTTGTAAATTAACATTCATATCAAAAATTCATAACAAAAATAGGTAGCGAAGGAGAAAATACTTAATATGAATAGGAAAAGAAAACACAATCTCTCTAAAATGTGACTCATAATATGCCTAATTAAAAACCGATAAAGATGCCAAAGGGATCGATGCCTTATTTTCAAAAAACTACCTTCCCATACCAGATTCGTATTAAAGAATTAATATGTTGGAAAAGTATATGTTCATACATGAACCATTATAATAGGGGTTAAAGTATGAAATTGGCGATTTTTACTCAAACACAAAGATTCTCATATCTTCTATGATGTAAAGATGCTTCGGTTGTTTATTTCGAATAATGATCATGACAGCCAACTGCCTGACAGCAATAAAAATATTTCTGATGTCTTTCCTTAACTTTAAAAAAAGTACCTTATTATTAGTATCTCCTTTTTTTTTTAGCAGAAATGACCTCTTATTTCGTTGTAACTTAGCCGATATTTATTTTTTTCGCGTAACCCAAGTCGCATACTTTATTTTAGTGTTTAAAAATTAGTGCATAATTATCTATATGTTTAAACACTAACATTAGTGCATAAAAGTTTTAAAACATTAGCGTTGATGGTTGTTAAATAAATTAAGAAAATGTTAGTATGGAAAAATCATATTGGTGCGATGGAGAAGAAAATGGATGAGGTATGCATGTTGATGGAAGAAAAGAGGTTGGATGTTTTGTGCGTAAACGAGACGAAAAGAAAAGGCAAAGGAGTCTCAGAACATGGCCCGTTTAAGGCTCTGTGGTCGGGCGTTGCCGAAAACGACTACGCGTGTCAGGGCGTGGGACTACTGATGTCTGAAAGGATGACAGAGTGCATGACTGAGTATGAGTTTGTGAGTTCTAGACTTCTCTGGGTTAGACTTAAAATAGGGTTATTTCGGGTACGCGTCATTGGCGTGTATGCTCCGGATATATCAAAGTCAACAACGGAAAAGGAGGATTTCTGGAAAAGTGTGGAAGACACCTTGAATGAATGCAAAGATAACGAACGGATAGTAATGCTTGGAGATTTTAATGGGTGGGTAGGTGTGAGTAGAGATGGATGTGAGAAAGTTTTAGGAAGATATGGTGATAAAAGAGTGAATGAAAATGGCACAAGCTTGATTGAGGTATGCTTGGAGAAGAACCTTGTGGTGACGAACACTATGTTCGATCATAAGGAGATCCATTCATATACTTGGCAGAGAGGGAATGAGAGAAGTATGATTGATTTTGTGATAGTAGATGAAAGGTTGAAAGACAGGGTTGCAGACACCAGGGTCTTTAGAGGGACTAACATTGGAACGGACCACTTCCTCGTAGTATCCCGGGTTTGTGGTCTATTCAAGGGCTGGCGCCATCGCCCCAAAGTGTCAACAACGGAGCTGACTAGAGTGAAAGTTGAGAAACTGGATGAAGTGGAAGTGCAAGAGTTGTATTTGTGCAAGTTGCAAGAACGATTGGGGAATATGGAAGAAATGAAAGATGATGAGCTTGAAGAAGTTTGGGGAAAGTTTAAAAGAAGTGTGACTGAAACAGCAGAAGAAGTATGTGGAGTCAGTAAAAGGAAGACTGTTCCTCCAATGAATTGGTGGGACAGTGAGGTAAGACAGTTGGTGAGTGAAAAGAAAAAAGTATGGCAGGATTTGCTGGCAATTAAAGCCAATAAAAGGGTGAACGCATGTGTTACAGAAAATGATGTGAATGCAGTTGCAAGAGAGTATAAGAGGGTTAAGAAAGTGGTGAAAGAAAAAGTCGATGAAAAACAGAAAAAGATGAGAGAAAAGTGTGACTTCAAACTCTCTGACAACTTTCGAGATAATATAAAATTGTTCTGGAAACAAGTGAAGATGTCTCGAAGTGGGTCAAATAAGTCCGAAATTAATGTGATAAGGGATGAAAAAGGTGAGCTAGTGAAAGATGAAGAGGATGTACTTAGAGAATGGAAGAAATATTTTGAGAGTTTGTTTGAGGCGGGTGGCTGTCTGCCTCAAGCCTCGGAGAAAAGCACGGAGGATATGGAAGAGATAGAAGAGACTAAAAGGGATATACATATGGATGAGATAATGAATGCGCTGAAAATCATGAAAAAAAGTAAAGCAGCAGGATATGACAAGATTACTGTTGAAATGCTGAGAAGTGGGAAAGGGCTGGTTGCATCCTGGTTGTGCCTGATCTTCAGTAAATGTTGGAACAACGGCAAAGTACCGGAAGACTGGCGTAAAGCCGTGGTCGTGCCGCTGTACAAAGGAAAAGGATCACGGCAGGATCCTAAAAATTACCGTGGAATTAGCCTTCTCAGCATTGTCAGCAAGTTGTATGCAAAGGTATTGATTGAAAGAGTGATGCATGAAACTGATCAGAGTATTTGGGATGTGCAAGCAGGATTCAGAAAGGGGATGGGATGCACGGATCAGGTCTTCTCCTTAAGGTGCTTGACCGAAAAACATCTGGCTAAGCACAAAAAGGTTTACTGTGCTTTTGTAGACCTGGAGAAGGCCTACGATAGAGTCGATAGAAATGAGCTGTGGAAGGTGTTATCTGAATACGGACTGGAGGGCAGACTGATTCATGCACTGAAATCCCTCTATGAGGATTCCTATGCATGTGTCAGGGTTAACGGCGCATACACTGATTGGTTTGGCATCTCCAGAGGTGTCAGACAGGGATGTGTTGCGTCACCATGGCTCTTCAATCTGTTTTTGGACAGCTGTATGAAAGGCCTGAAAGAACTTGACTGTGGAATCATGATGAAGGGGACACAAATCAAGTGCCTCCTCTATGCGGACGACCAGGTTATACTTGCGTCTTCTGTGGGGGAGTTACAGGAGATGATGTCCGTTATGAATGATGATTTTATGAGAAAAGGGATGAAAGTGAATGTATCTAAGACGAAAGTGATGGTGTTTGAAAGAGATGAAGAAATGACTGACTGTACGGTAATGATAGGCAGCGAGAAAGCTGAACAAGTGCGTGAGTTTGTATATTTGGGAAGTATTTTCACAAGGGATAGAAAATGTGACGAAGACATAGAAAGACGAGTGATGAAAGGTAATACTTTGAATGGCGCTATACACTGCGTTATGAATAGCCAAATCGTATCTGAAAAGGCGCGAATGGCTATTCATAACGGAGTGCTGGTGCCGACACTGATGTATGGAAGTGAGTCTTGGGTATGGCAGAAGAAGAATGAAAGCAGAATAAATGCTGTAGAAATGCGATCGTTGAGGAAAATATGTGGAGTAAAATTAAGTGATAGAATGAGGAATGACGTAATTCGTGAAAGGTGTGGTCTGAAAGATGATATAGTGACAAGAATTGAGAAAGGAATGCTTCGGTGGTTTGGTCACTTAGAGAGGATGAATGAAAGTCGAATAACGAAAGAGATATATTGTGCGAATGTGGAGGGAACGAATGCGCAAGGGCGTCCCAGAAAAACCTACGCGAACCAATTAGAGGTTTTAATAAAAAAGGCTGGTGTACGCAGTGAGAAAAACCGCCGGGCATGTATGAAAAGGTTGATGGATGTAAATGAAGCGAAAGAAGTGTGCAAGGATCGTAGCAGGTGGCGATCCATAGTCTCTGCCTACCCCCATGGGAAACAGGCGTGAGTATATGTATGTATGTATGTATATTCTTTAAAATTCTTCATACAAAACGGCAATTTCTTACTTAAACCCCTAATAATTATCAAATCTCGCAGACTGTTGAAAAACGCTAGATGGTTTCAGTGGACCTACCATGAGTTGATGCAAACTGTTTACGTTACCGTAAACTATCGTTTTTTCTCTTTCACTCGCATTTACTGTGAGCAGTATATCCGATAGTTTACGGTAATGTAAATAGTTTGCATCAACTCATGGTAGGGCCACAGAAGTGAATATTTACCACTTATAAATAGGTGTATATATACTTACACCTATTTAAAATAGTGATCCTCCTTTTTTTATTTCAGAACTTGATGGTGACAGGCGTGGTGGTTACGTCGTTTGTGATGGCGATTCCGCTGTGGCTACTCGTGGAGGCTCCCTGCACCAACATCGTCATAAAACTGTTCCCGGAGAAGCGATCGAGTCTGCATGCCAACACCGTTAAAACGGAATAAAGCTCCTTCAAGCTGGATTTATTGCAATAGATTCATCTTCTTCATAATAAACAGCCCACAATAATATCAAGTAACATGTGGGGCATTTGTGGAGGCCCATACATATTATTATATTGTCAGGGTGGATGGTTCGAAACAATGTTAGCATTAAAATGATCATGAATATCTACAACGTGTTACAAAAGTACCCCTAATGCCAAATATGGTGGATAGGGTCCATCAAACTGAACAACTTTTACTATGGGACCAACTCTGAAATTGCGAAAAAAAAATCGGCTGTTTCATACAAAAATTAAAATCCAAAATATCAAAATGTATAAACAGCTGATTTTTTTTCGCGATTTCAGAGTTGGCCCCATAGTAAAAGTTGTTCAGTTTGATGGTCCCTATATACCATATTCGGCATTAGGGGTATTTTTGTAACACCTTGTCTACAAACTAGGACATCAATAATATGTGAACATATAAACGGTTCTTTAATATATGACGGCAGTGTGTAATGAAACTTGACATTGCATTGCTTATTATATATTTTTGATTCAAGAACGTGATCAGATATTAAAAAACTCGACTGTACACACTGCTTTACTCAGAAGTTCCCTCGTTAACTAGGAAAATTATTCATAACTCCTTTGTTTCTTGTTCGGTTTTTAAATTTTAAAGCCATTTTAGATTCGAAATGCCATTTATATACTATTTTTGTCCCTTTAGTCCTTACATTAGAAAATAATATATTAAATAATAAAAATTAACAGATAATTTTTCAGTAGAAGTTGTAGTTTTTTTTTTTTTTCTCTTTATTTTTTTTAAGGGACTTTTATACAACAGTACATGTCAGCCCCATCGTAACTATAAATAGTAAAAGTGGTTAAGTACCTTGCCTAAGCTTAATACTACGTGCTGCGAATTCGAAGGTCCATAAAGCTGATTGTGATGTAGGGTCTGACAATACACTTAAAAATACTCCGGTATCTAGCTGGTTGATTTTCAATTTCGCAGCTAAATCCTCTCTCAGAGTTCGATTCCTGACACACTCCACCAACAAGTGCTGGACATCTTCAATTTTTCCGCATACAGAGCAATTAGGCGAATCAACTTTTTTCATTAAATGTCCAAACTTGTTTAGTGGAACGTGTCCAGACCGAAGTCTGAGAGCCGTTACAACAAGGATTCTACTAATTGTAATGTTGCAGAACCACGGAACGTGTGGAGGCTCACACTGCATGACCCTGTACCATATTCCGGTGAACTTAGATCTTTCATCAAAATCGGTTTTCCATTTATTATGGCAGTTTCGCTTATATTTATAAAGATATTCTTCATAGCAGGGTGTAATTTGTAATGGGTGACCTGTTGCTGCACCAAGTTTTGCCAATCTGTCTGCTTCCTCATTACCTGAGAGACCAATGTGTGATGGAATCCACTGCAGTATGAGCCGCCTGTCTCCGTGATTCTGCATCTCAATCTTTTGCAGTACAGCGCTATGTATACGCTAGGGGAGTGCCTCTGCGGCCAGAGGCGCACCCAGCGATGTGCTGTAAAGCACTTTTGCTGTCCGACAAAATAACAACATAATTGAGTGGCTGGCTTTCTAAGTAGTTAAGGGCCTCCAATATAGCTACAATTTCTAATTGCATAATTGATACAGCAGATGATATTTTAAAATTTCTTCCGCACTTGCCAGTGGCATCGAAAAAGGCTGCCCCCGAGCCCTGAACACACTTTGATCCGTCTGTATAAACTTTATCCCAATTCCAGTATTTGTTATGAATTTCCTGTAATATATTATTTCTTAACATATTGGTGTATTATGTAGAGTCTTGAGGGATGTTGTTGTGGAGAGTTAGATAAAAAGTCATCTTGGTTTCACAAGTTTATTGTCACACGTTAAGTGCTAAATAATGAATGCCGCCCTCTATGCTAGTACGATCTAACTTATTATAAGTAAATACGGGTCAACCAATGTGCGTCACTATGTCGCAGCGCGTAACGTGTAGTCACAGTGCAAGTGTTGATAAATGCATATACTACACCTCCTCCTTAAGTCCGTCACACCCCCCGGATAACAAAAGAAAAAAAATGTATAACGCAGATCGATTGACCACTAATTAAACTAAAATACATTTTTTTTTCAAATTTAATTACTCATCTAAGTCTAAACAGTGTCTAACTTATTAGCTATTAAACAACTTTGTCATATTCTTATGTACTAAATATTCTTTATTATCCTTAACAATCTTAACATTAGGTGTACATTCTTCAATTACAACATAGGGTCCTGTATAAATTCTATCTAGCTTATTGCCTATTTGATTTTTTAATAAAATCATGTCTCCTGGTTTATACGATATAGGACAAGATTTCTTATCATAACTTATTTTTCTAAGATTTTTACTTTCTAATAAGTTGTTGCGAGCATCACACTGAGCTCTTTGAAGCCTATATTTTAAATGCAATGGATAGTTATCATCATTATATAACGGTTCAACGGAGCCTTGTAAGTTACTAGGTAAGTTACACAGTTTTCCAAAGACTAATTCAAAGGGAGTATATTGTGTCTCTGAGTGTACCGTGGTGTTAAAAGAAAAACACCAAAAGGGTAACCAACTACTCCAATCGGTCTTATTATTTTCGCATTGAATTCTAAGATAGGCTCCTAGACTTTTATGTGTATTTTCTAAACCACCGAGAGTTTCGTGGTGATATGCAGTTGAGTTAAGTTTAGTGATATTTAGAAGTTTGCATACTTCACTCATGACGAAAGACATAAATTCCGTTCCGCGATCAGTCAACATTTCTTTAGGAACTCCATAGCGTAAAATAAAATTATTTACCAATGATCTAGCTACAGATTCCGTATCTTTCTTTTCTAAGGGGTACGCTTCTACATATTTCGTAAGATCGCACTGTAATGTTAAAATGTACTTATAATTATAATTATCCGTATCTAAGGGTCCCATTAAATCTAAACTAACTCTTTCGAACGCTGTAGTAGCCGTCGACGTCACTACTAAGGGTTCTCTAACATTTCTATTTGAATGTTTCTGAATTTGACAAGGTTTACATTTTTTAACATATTCTATTACGTCATTGCTCATACCTGGCCAAAAATAATGTTTTTTAATGTTATTTAACATTCTATTTACCCCGGCATGGCCACTAGAAGGTAAAAGATGGAAGTCATTTAGTATCACTATCATAGTTTCCCTGTCGGTTACTCTCTTTACGTCTTTAATTACGAGTAACCGTGGAATCAAACCTTTTAACTCTTTCATCTCGCTTATTAAAGTTTCTATAATATATTCACGATTTTTCTTCTTTATAATAACGAGCTCGTTTACATTTACTTCTATGCAAAATGACTGTAATTCTCTCGCTAACACACTTACGGTCGATAGCGATCGAGATATTACATACATAGTTAACATATGTGGCACATAAATTATATTTCCTTGGTGACTAATTAAGCTATCAGTTTTAAACTCATTGTACTGTGTACAAAATTTTAATTCTACGCTGTCTTTTGGTCGTTTTAGAATCTCTACAACTTTAGGTTGATCAGGCCTAAAATTAGCAGGGTTCCAGACGTCAAGTCAGTGCAGGTTTCTTTATTTTTATCGAATTGCTTACGAACTTGGGCTCTGGTCATGACCGATACTACATGTTCTCTCATTTCTTTTAAATCTGAAGAAGACAACGGTAAACGACTTAATGCGTCTGCAGCTGCATTATGCCGTCCCGGGACGTACTCTATGTCGAAGTCATATTCTTCTAAATAAAGTCTGAATTTTGTTAATCGACTTGAAGGATCAGTCATACCAAATAAATAAATTAGCGGCTTATGGTCGGTTTTAATTATAAATTTATTTCCATATAGATAAGGTCTAAAATGTCTTATCGCCCATACTATTGCCAACAGCTCCAACTCAATAACAGGGTATCTTGTTTCGGCCGGCTTCAAGTTACGACTCGCATAAGCTACTACTTTACCATTACTATTAGACAATACGGCGCCAAGCCCTATCTTTGAAGCGTCCGTACTAAGTATAAAAGTGTTGTTAGGAGAAAAGTCGGGATAATCTAAAACTGGTGGGTTTATGAGATGATTTTTAAGAGTTTGAAACGCTAATTGGCATTCTGATGTCCATACGAAAGGAATATCTTTTTTTGAAAGTTCATTTAATGGATAGGCTATATCTGCAAATCTAGATATAAAACGCCTATAATAATTAGCAAATGCTACAAATCTCTTTACTTCGTCAGCGTTAGTTGGTTTGGGGTATGTTTTGATTTTATCTATTTTTGATGGATCTGGATAAATTCCATTGGAAGTAATTTTATGACCGAGATACATAATTTCTTTGCGTAAAAACTCACATTTTAAAGGATTTAGTTTTAAATTTACTTCTCGAAACCGTTCTAAGATGCTAATTAGGTTTTTATTATGGTTTTCCATAGAATTTCCTATTGCTATACAGTCATCTAAATAAATAAAACATTTTTTATAGTTAAGACCCGCCATAGCGATTGTCATTAACCTTGAAAATACACTAGGTGACGTCTTCAGTCCCATTGGACAACGTTTTAATTGATACATTTTGTCAACCGTAAACGCAGTGTACTTTCTCGATTTCTTATCTAATGCCAACTGGTAATAACTTTGGGACAAGTCTAACTTAGAAAAATAGATGTTACCAGCAAGTGATTCTAATATTTCTGAGATATTTGGCAATGGAAACTTGTCGTCCTGAACCCTATTGTTTAATTGACGATAATCGATGACGAGTCTCCATTTTTTATTGCCGGTTTTATCTGCCTTCTTAGGGACTAGCAAGACAGGACTCGACCACTCCGACGTGGTCTCCTCAATGATGTCATTTTCAAGCATTTCTTGGATTTGCTTATTTACCTCACTACGTAATGCTTGAGGCGTGCGATAAGGTTTGACATACACTGGGCTAGAGTCACTCTTTAATTTAATTGAATGTTCCATCAAGTTTGTCGTTGAAAGTTTATCTCCCGGTAGATGAAATACGTCGGCGTACTTTGCGCATATGTTTTCTATGCTGATCTGTTCCTCTTTATTTAAGTAGGATGTAAGATCTAGTAAATTAAATAAAGTTTTTACTCTATCCGTAGAAATATCACGTCTTTCAAAGGAACACAAGTCAAATTGATTTAACTGATAAATTTATATATCGGACGAGTTAATGTCAACTGCCGTATCACTAGTGTTCAATATTCTAATTTTAATTAATCCGTTTGCCGGTCTTGAAACTACTCCAGCTAAAAAAACTCCTTGAGATATCTCACTGGCCAAAATAACACAGTCTTCACAGAGCGTAGTGGGAATGTGTTTGATAACTTCGCACCGTGGTGGAATAGTAAAACAATATTTATCTACACCCTGTATATCTATTACTACCGATTTACCTTGGTAATCTAAACTTAAAGTAGCGTTTTTATAGTTGATGATCGCGTTGTACCTATTGAAAAAATTTTGGCCTAATATGCCTTCAGCGGTACACGACAAATTTTTAAATACATAAAACTTCTGATTAAATACTACTCCATTCAGAAATAAACTTAAATAAATGTATCCCTCAGATTCTAACATTCCGCTAACACCTTTAATAGTAATAACGTGCTTATGAATGTTATTCAATAATTCGGTATTTTTAACTAACCATTCGTATTTTACTACACATAAACTAGCTCCACTATCTACTAATAATCTAATTTCTCTACTATTATCTACCTTACAATTAACTACACAGTAATTATTATAACTATAAATAGAATGACGCAATTTAGGATCGAAAAAACTGATTTTCATTGAAGTGACTACGTGAAGTGGACATTATACCTGAACTTGAGTCACCGCGCTCGGCGCCAGCGGCATGCTGAACGCGCGGTGCGCGTGAGCGCGTCGGGGTCAGGGCACTCGAATGCTGAAAATGCACATTCTTTCTATGTGCAGAATTAACCATTGAAGTTCGTTGGCCTTTATTTACGTTATTTTGTACATTATTATGATATCTATTTTGATGCGATCGATTAAAGTTAAAATTATTTTTTTGATTTGAGTAAAAATAATTTGGTTTTTGAAAATTGTTATTTCTATTGTTATTTGTATAGTACCTACCTGATGGTCTTAGATGCATCGCTTGCTCCTGAGACTGGGATGCTGACACCTGTTGATCTACTGCTGTCCTGATTGCTTCAGGCAGTGATGTGAACTGTCGTGAGGCTATAATAGTACTTAGCCTTGGGTTTGTCAAGCCATCGGCAAAACGTTTAATGGCAGACTTCTCGTTAATTGGACGCAGAACCTCAAATTTGGATTCGTCCTCATCAGCTTGAGCTAAAGTTAGGTTAACAAACAGCTCCTCTAACTCAGAACCAAAATTTTCTATTGACCTACGCCCTTGCTTAGCATTATACAACTGATATTGGATAGCATCAGCTGACCTTTTCGGAAGTAAATATTTTTTAATGTCGCTCACTAAGGTCTCTACATCAGTGTAGCTTGGTTTTAACCTTAGCTTGGCACTAGCAGAAAGCCTAGTTTTTAATACAAATTGTATTAATTGGCCTTGAGTGTCGGATGAAATCATAGAACTATATAGTAAAATACTATCTATCAACTGTTTCGTAATTTGTTCCTGGCCTGTCATAACAGGTAACAGGGAAATCGCAGTTTTCAAATCGAAATCGTTAGCCATTTTTACAGAAATATTAGTGCTACACTTTGTTACCAATTCAGTAATTTTGCGATAATAACTATGTATTTCTTCTACTAAATTATTTAATAAATCTACCGTTTCGGAACCTGTCTTAGAAAGCTTTATTTCACTATTTACCTGAGACACAATATACTCCAAATTAATGTACAAAGACTTGGCTTCTTCTAACTTAGCGTGAGCATTTTCTTTTTGCCTTCTTTCGTGTCCGATTTTAACAAGATAATCTCTTATATATTTTAACTTATCCCGTAACTCTATTAATGCTTGCGACATAATACAAAATAAATTATATTCTAATTAATATTCTCACTTACTGCACGCGATGAAATGAGGTTAACAACCGTGAAATGACCTGAGCGCGTGGCGCGTCGCGTAGATGATGCTTCGGTGGACGTGGTCTTCGTACTGCTCATCCTATTGTAGCGATGTAGTGGCCGCATGACACGAAGCTGGTTGCAGCAAACTGGAACCGCTCGTTGCAGCAAACTGGAACCGCTCGTTGGGCCGGGAAATCCCTGGACACCGCCAACTGGGCCGTGCTATACTCTGGACACCATCCTTGACCCGTACGCTTCTCTCTTCTTCACTGCAGAATTTTCTATAGTAGTTATGATCATTCTTCTATAAGGTATTGCTTCTCTCTTCAAAATAGTTATTGTTCTTCTGTTTTGGTATTAGTAATCTTCAAAAAAAATTGTATCTTCATTCTTCAGGGTTCCATAGTTCGGTGGCAGGGTCGCCATGTATTATGTAGAGTCTTGAGGGATGTTGTTGTGGAGAGTTAGATAAAAAGTCATCTTGGTTTCACAAGTTTATTGTCACACGTTAAGTGCTAAATAATGAATGCCGCCCTCTATGCTAGTACGATCTAACTTATTATAAGTAAATACGGGTCAACCAATGTGCGTCACTATGTCGCAGCGCGTAACGTGTAGTCACAGTGCAAGTGTTGATAAATGCATATACTACATTGGGTTCATTTTTGGCTTTTGACAATTTAACGCAATCAAGAGTGGTATTTATAAATTTTGTAATTTGGAAGTTTGAAATCCACATAGGTAAAGTAAACATCATTAATGGATAACTGGAGTGAACATTTTCATCTTTAGTTAAATGTTGAGTTACAGCCAAACTGGGTTTTTTCTTGTTTTGCCAATATCTATTAGACGAAAGTGTGTTCAGTTTATCTAATAATGCTATTATTGGGTTGTTTGCCCAAGATTTAGCTTTCAGACAATATTTAAAAGATAAAAACTGCCTCCTTACATCTAGTGGAGGGATACATGGTACTTCTAATAAAGCTGCCAACAACTCTAAGCGCCTGATTTTGAACCCGGTCAAGTTTGGAAACATGTGATTTTGCACTGTTATCATACAAATATGATCCGTAATCTATTCGACTCCGTATAAGAGATATGTATAGACGACGCAAATGAGTTGGATGCACGCCCCAGTTTGAGCCCGCTAATACCTTAATTAAATTAATAAATTTAAGACTTTTTTCACAGGTCTCGTTTATATGTTTTGCCCAGAGCAATTTCCTATCTAGCCACATACCCAAATACTTAACATTGTCAGTACACTCTAATGATCTACCATTAACTAATAACTTAACTGATTGTTTTTTGTGATTCCTACTAAATACGCAAATCTTCGATTTTTCAGCAGACAACTGTAATCCAATCTCATTAAGTATTGCTAAAAGGGTATCTAAGGCTATTTGCAATTTCAATTCACAACTATTTAGTTTGTCAAAATTATTCATAACTCCTTTGTTTCTTGTTCCGTTTTTAAATTTTAAAGCCATTTTAGATTCAAAATGCCATTTATATACTATTTTTGTCCCTTTAGTCCTTACATTAGAAAATAATATATTAAATAATAAAAATTAACAGATAATTTTTCAGTAGAAGTTGTAGTTAAAAATGTAAAAATTAAATTTAAGGAAATCGAAATAAAAAAAAATAATATTATCTATATCACTT
Source organism: Catoptria pinella (assembly GCA_963556745.1). Lineage (NCBI taxonomy): Eukaryota > Metazoa > Arthropoda > Insecta > Lepidoptera > Crambidae > Catoptria > Catoptria pinella. The sequence goes on along the minus strand of OY750775.1, from coordinate 11,732,906 downwards.
TTTAACCAAAACATAATATTCGAACTAGTACTTTATTTTGTTTCCTTAATTGCAATCTTTTGCACTTTCTATAGTCTGTAGTTTTGTAAGTAAAGGTCTATGAATAGCTTCTGGATATTAGTTTTTAATTCGATGCCTTAACATGGGTAGCCTAAGTATGTCATGCTCTCTTTAATCATATCTGCGGTGGTGTCGTGTGAGGCGGGTCGTTACATTCCCTCAAATATGGTTGAGCGAAGCGATGGCTGGTTCATGCGTCATGCTCGTGAACGGGTGCTGCCAATGGGAATGGGTCTGTTTCTCACTCTCATCACACATTTTAGAAATAAAATTAAAGTACGATGGTATATAGATGGAAATGAATAAAATATTACTTCATAAGGAATTTTTTATTCTTATCACACTTTTCTAACTGGATATTACCTTTGTATTTTTCGCGCTAACACAACCTAAACGTTATGACACATAACCTAAAATATATCTCATTATTATGCAGATTATACATGATGTATATTAGGTGAAAATTGGGCTAGAAAGCCATTTCATGATGCTCTAAGTGATGGTGAATTTTCAGCTCTGTAACTTCAGGCCCCAGCTTGTATAGATACTCGGGGATATCCAGTGTGAGGGAAATCATTTTAAAATAGCTTCTGCCCGCGACTTCGTACGCCTGGTCTTTCGAAAAATCCAATAAGAACCTTTAGGCTGACCCCAGACCTACCGGTTTCATTTCTTTGCTTTGCTGTTTTAGTTGAACAGGAGCTACCAGCTAACGCATCGAACTTCGGAATGTCTGACAGGCTTCAAATTAAAACAGATAAATCAAGCCCCAATCGAGCCAAAATGGCGAACCCTAATTTATGATGTCACACAAACATCGATATCTTCTAAATAACTACAATACGAAACTTCTTACTTCGATTTATCTGTTTTAAGTTGAAGCCCGGTAACATTTCCGAAGTTAGCAGGTACTGCCCCCTGTTCTACTAGAACAGCAAAGCAAAGAAATGAAACCGGTAGGTCTGGGGCCAGCTTTAACCAGGATGGAAAGTATTCTGTTTTAGTTACATCGAAATCCAATCAGCCCTTTTGTACGTGATTAGGCGGGACCGCATCAAGCGCGTTGCCTCGCGAGGAAGTCTCAGGCGGAAGCTAGTTTATAAAATTCAGGATTGGATCCAGAGATATGACTATGCCGTTTCAGTTCCCGTTCCCGTTCCCGTTCCCGTTCCCGTTTCAACTCCCGCTTCCGTTCCCGTTCCCGTTCCCGTTCCCGTTCCCGTTCCCGTTCCCGTTCCCGTTCCCGTTCCCGTTCCCGTTCCCGTTCCCGTTCCCGTTCCCGTTCCCGTTCCCGTTCCCGTTCCCGTTCCCGTTCCCGTTCCCGTTCCCGTTCCCGTTCCCGTTCCCGTTCCCGTTCCCGTTCCCGTTCCCGTTCCCGTTCCCGTTCCCGTTCCCGTTCCCGTTCCCGTTCCCGTTCCCGTTCCCGTTCCCGTTCCCGTTCCCGTTCCCGTTCCCGTTCCCGTTCCCGTTCCCGTTCCCGTTCCCGTTCCCGTTCCCGTTCCCGTTCCCGTTCCCGTTCCCGTTCCCGTTCCCGTTCCCGTTCCCGTTCCCGTTCCCGTTCCCGTTCCCGTTCCCGTTCCCGTTCCCGTTCCCGTTCCCGTTCCCGTTCCCGTTCCCGTTACCGTTACCGTTCCCGTTCCCGTTCCCGTTCCCGTTCCCGTTCCCGTTCCCGCTCCCGCTCCCGTTCCCGTTCCCGTTCCCGTTCCCGTTCCCCAATAACGACATCGGAAATTATTCAACAAAACAAAATAATTTGCTTATTTGTTTTTAGAAGTACTCCTACGAAGTTTAAAGTTGAAATATCTATTTTATATTATTTTTTCATACAAAATTTGAACCCCAATTTCACACTGTTAGAGGTTGAATCGTGATGTGCACTAAGAATTTCGTTGAAATATAATAACTCCGACCGAAGCATCTGTTTTAAACTATATTAATTATTTACACCCCGAAGCATTTGTTTTAACGATTTTTCTTTTTTTTACATCCTATTTGACGATATTTGCAGCACACATTCTGTCGATGTTACGTCAAACGCCATAAGGTAACATTAAAAAAGTTTAAATTCTCAAAAAAGGTTAAATTAAAAAAAGTTTAAAATGTGAAAAGCGCTAAGGTTACATTAGAATAATTTAACATAATAATAATAATAATAACCTTTATTTCTCACCATAATCTTAAAAGTTACATAATGTTTAATTTGGAATGCAAGAGTTTGTTACTTGTACAGTTTGAAAAACTTATCTAATTTTAATCTCTTGGAAAAATGACTATGGTGGGCTGGGGTGCGTGCCAGACAACCTCCTCGTGGTGCACCCTGGGCGCCACCGCTCTGTTGCGGTGGCGGCGAATAGTCTGGCGAGGTGGGACCCGGCCGGCGTCTTGGATATATTCCGAGTAGCGGCGGTGCGGGTCAGTGTGGTGGGGGCCCTTCGTAGGCCCAGCGATCCTTGTGGTTCCAGGAGAGCCGGAATCCCGTACGTGGTGCGGGACTGGAAGCCGCCACTTCTTGTGGGGGCTGCGTGGAAGGACACCACTATAAAAACCAAGGGGAGCCTACCCCTTTAAAAGAGGTTGCCAATCTATGAAATGGACAGTTGAAAACAGAATTTACCCCAGGAGGGTATCAGCCGCCCTGCGGCTGGAGAATCCCTCCCAGACAACTCGTTGTCTGGCCGCTCCTCGTATTCTGGGGGGAGCAACAACTGCCTTATGGACAAAGCGCTGGGTCCGGGTATAAACTGCGCCGAATTTAAACTTGACCGTTCTAGGTCGAACTTGGCGAAGAGCACGGTGGGCGTCGGTGGGGACGCCGTTCCGAGTTCTGATGCATCATGTCGTTTGACGTCCCAGGGGCACATAGCTGTGTCTCTTGATGATCCAAACGGGGTGAGGATAGCTGAAACAGCGTCAGCTGTTAAAACAGGGAGATCCCAACCTAGCCGGTTGACGAAGGAGGTTAGGAAAGGCGAGACAAAGGAAGCTGCGAAAACAGCTCCTAAGGCGGTTTCTAAAGTGGGTCAGAAATTCGCTCCCAAGCATATACCTGAACATATTCCTGTTCCTTGTGACGACTGTCGCGTCTTGGTAACTGTTCCCATGGAACCCACCACAATGTATGGGGACGAAGAGACTCACTTTGACAGTGACTCAAGCACGGGCTCTCCTTTGATATGGGAGGACGTCGATGGGATGGAATTCGACACGGAGGAAGCCTTGCCGGCATCTAGAAAACGTCCATTGGAGGGTTCACTTGCTGAATCGGGTGGGTCTGAAGACGACATAAACAAACCTTTTTCGGCGAACAGCAAGGCTGGTCTGAGCAACGCTGGGATTAGGGGTAGAGCCCACGGATCCGGAAAGTTCGCCGGTCACGCTGCCATGCGTAAGCGTAACACGCAGGAAGGGCGTGAACAGGATAACTTGGAAGAAATTATTAGAGAAGTAGAAAAGGAAGTGGCTAGGGAGAAAGCTAAAGGAAAGAATGCGGTGGATGAAACTGCTGGACTAGGAGTGGTGAAGGGAAAAAAGAGCAAAAACCGACGTAAAGGGAAAGGATCGGATCAGGATTCTCAACGCCCCCCGTCCCCGGGTTGCTCCCAGAGCAGAGACGAGTTCCCAATGGGTCCAGCCTCTATGGAGGCATCGGGTAGGTCTTCTGTGCGCATGCAACAGGAGGTGGAAAGATTCACCGAGAAGCTCCAACAAGTTGTCTCCCAGTCAGGAAATCTGAAGCGGGAGTACAAAAATGATGTCAGGGAGGCGGCGGAGGGAATCAAAGCGGTGGTCACCGAATTAATCGACATGTCGTCCACCGAGGAAACCCGTCGTCTAAGGGCAGATAATAAAAGACTGGAGGAGCAAGTGAACTACCTCCAGTCCGAGCTGCTTGCTCTCAAGCGGGCTTTTGAAGAGAAGTGCTCACAGGAGGCACAGCGCAGACGTGCGACTCCTAGGAGCCAGATTGAGGAGGTCGAGCAGGAGGTAAGTCCTCCGCTCAAGACGCCGTCCCCCGCCAATCCGGAAGTCCCGGAGTGGATGGAGGTACTAGAGAGGTCATTAATGACCAGGTTCGCTAATATGCTGAACGCTAGGATTGAGGGCCTGGAGATGCGCCTGCCACCGGCACCCATACTGCGTCCCCCACTTGCGGCAGACAAAAAGAAGGCAGCAGTTGCTACTGCTGCGCAGCAGGCAAGATCAGGGCCGCAACCGAGCCCAGCTTTGGGCGAAGGCCAGCCTCGCTCCTCCTATGCGGCGGCAGCTGCAGTGAAGGAAGTTCCCTGGACTACAATGGGCAAAAATGGTCGCCCCATCAAGACGATTGCTGTCGCCGGACCGTCTGCCCCAACTGCTAATACCCCGAAGTCTCCCAAAACGGCTAAACCGCAGCCTGCCAATCAGGACTGGTCCAGGAGGTTTAGGTTCGGCACTTGTCAAGTGCCCCATCGCCGCGGCTAAGATCCTGTCCGAGTCAGGGCGCCTAATGGTTGGATGGGTGTCCGCGTCGATTAAAGCACTGGAGACCCTTCCGCTCCGGTGCTTTAAGTGTATGGTTCCTGGACATACCAGAACACTGTGCAAATGCGACATGGATTTGAGTGACGTCTGTTACAGGTGCGGAAGGAAGGGGCACAGGTCTCATGAATGCAGTGCCGAACCAAACTGTGCAGTATGTAAGGCAGCCAAACTGCCGGCCAATCACATTTTGGGGGGAAGCAAATGCCGTCCCCCTGCAGTGAGAGCGAGGATCCCCCCTATGACCAGGGCAACGGTACGGCAGACGACGGGCCCAGCAGCTCAGAAGGAGGTTGAGGAGGTTGAGCAAATGTCTTTGTAATGTCTAGACACCTCAACCTCCTCCAGGGAAATCTACACCACTGCGCTGCTGCGCAGGATCTCTTCCTACAACACGCAGCGGAGTTGGGCGCTAATCTTGCGGTAGTGGCGGAGCCGTACTCCATTCCCCAGCGCCCCAATTGGGCGGGTGCCGTCGACAACTCTGTCGCCATAGTGGCCCCTTATTCTGCTGCCTACTCCCCTCCCCTCTCGGTTAAAGAGAGGGGACCGGGCTATGTGGCGGCCACTTGGGGAGAGTTGACACTCGTTGGTGTCTACTTCTCCCCCAACCGGGCGGCTTGCTCCGGCACAGCTTCTAGTCCTGGGCGATTTCAACGCCTACCACACGGCTTGGGGCGAGCGCAGAGACACCCTAAAGGGCGTCGAGGTCCTGGACTGGGCGGTGGCGGCGGGGCTTGTGCTCTGCAATCGGGGCCGGGAACTTACTTGCGTCAGGGGGGACGGTGGGTCCATTGTTGACCTGACGTTCGCCACCCCAGCGATTGCAGCACGGATGAAGGATCTGGTGCGAGTCCTATTTTTTCTAGTATATTATTTAGTATTATATAAAATAGCATTGTGAATGCTTAAATCTCAAAATTTAAAAAGTTATATAGCTTTCTCATCTTAATCAACTGTTTAAAAATATCTGGAAAGATGTTCAGTTGAATGTCGAAGGTAATTCCTTCTACAGTGGTGAGATGGCGCTGGCTTGCAGCGTAAGAGTTGATATACTAGAAGAAATTCGACGTTCTCACCAGTGACTCGGTAGCTCAGCGGTCAGAGCATTGGACCGGATATCCAAAGGTCGCGGGTTCGATTCCCGTCCGAGAACATGATCTGGTGCGAGTCCTATTTTTTCTAGTATATTATTTAGTATTATATAAAATAGCATTGTGAATGCTTAAATCTCAAAATTTAAAAAGTTATATAGCTTTCTCATCTTAATCAACTGTTTAAAAATATCTGGAAAGATGTTCAGTTGAATGTCGAAGGTAATTCCTTCTACATTGGTGAGATGGCGCTGGCTTGCAGCGTAAGAGTTGATATACTAGAAGAAATTCGACGTTCTCACCAGTGACTCGGTAGCTCAGCGGTCAGAGCATTGGACCGGATATCCAAAGGTCGCGGGTTCGATTCCCGTCCGAGAACATGATCTGGTGCGAGTCCTATTTTTTCTAGTATATTATTTAGTATTATATATGCTTAAATCTCAAAATTTAAAAAGTTATATAGCTTTCTCATCTTAATCAACTGTTTAAAAATATCTGGAAAGATGTTCAGTTGAATGTCGAAGGTAATTCCTTCTACAGTGGTGAGATGGCGCTGGCTTGCAGCGTAAGAGTTGATATACTAGAAGAAATTCGACGTTCTCACCAGTGACTCGGTAGCTCAGCGGTCAGAGCATTGGACCGGATATCCCAAGGTCGCGGGTTCGATTCCCGTCCGAGAACATGATCTGGTGCGAGTCCTATTTTTTCTAGTATATTATTTAGTATTATATAAAATAGCATTGTGAATGCTTAAATCTCAAAATTTAAAAAGTTATATAGCTTTCTCATCTTAATCAACTGTTTAAAAATATCTGGAAAGATGTTCAGTTGAATGTCGAAGGTAATTCCTTCTACATTGGTGAGATGGCGCTGGCTTGCAGCGTAAGAGTTGATATACTAGAAGAAATTCGACGTTCTCACCAGTGACTCGGTAGCTCAGCGGTCAGAGCATTGGACCGGATATCCAAAGGTCGCGGGTTCGATTCCCGTCCGAGAACATGATCTGGTGCGAGTCCTATTTTTTCTAGTATATTATTTAGTATTATTTAAAATAGCATTGTCAATGCTTAAATCTCAAAATTTAAAAAGTTATATAGCTTTCTCATCTTAATCAACTGTTTAAAAATATCTGGAAAGATGTTCAGTTGAATGTCGAAGGTAATTCCTTCTACAGTGGTGAGATGGCGCTGGCTTGCAGCGTAAGAGTTGATATACTAGAAGAAATTCGACGTTCTCACCAGTGACTCGGTAGCTCAGCGGTCAGAGCATTGGACCGGATATCCAAAGGTCGCGGGTTCGATTCCCGTCCGAGAACATGATCTGGTGCGAGTCCTATTTTTTCTAGTATATTATTTAGTATTATATAAAATAGCATTGTGAATGCTTAAATCTCAAAACTTAAAAAAATTTTTAATTAAAATAAGGCAGTTAGTATACTTACTAAATAAATAAAAGGGATCCGGCATGATAAAATAATATGGTTATAATATGGCATATATTTTATATTTTTAATTGCTATCTGAAGTTCATACTCAAAATTTAACAAACAATCATATAGGTACTTACGTAAAATATTTTTTATAATTCCGAAAAAAATATTGATTTATTATTTATTTTATATTTACTTATATTATTTCCTTGCTTCACATACACACATGTGTATGTTCATTTAAGGAACCCTTCGTGCGCGAGTCCGACTCGCACTTGGCCGGTTTTTCTATTTTTGCTAGGTAAGCATCGGGTTTCCCATAGAAATTACAAAACGCGTTGATATCTTTTATATGGGAGCTGCGATCTACTAAGTAGTTACCAAAATCTTACTGAACCGATTATCATGAAATTTTGCATACACGTGGTTCAGAAAAGGACATAACCTATAATCTCCAAAAGAAACGCGCGCTCGAAAAAACGCACACATTGACACTTCTTAATCTCATCGACACGGGATAACCGGAACCTCAGACGAATCTCAAACGAAATCGAGTGCGTGACGCAAACAATTTCGTCGATGTACGTTGCTCGAGTACGTAACTATAATAGTAAGCTTGACTTCTTACTTCTCTCTATTTTGTGGTCCCTCCTAGCATCTCTGGTGGTAGTGGTGGTTACATAAAAATCACGTCAGATACGCGAAGGAGGTTTCAAAACTGTGATAAGAAAAAGAAGAACGTTTTCCATTACAACAAAAAAAAAACTATATTTACTTTTATTATTTATTTACTCGAAAGCTGTAAAGGATAATTAGAACTAGGAAAATAAATACTGAGGTGATTATTGAAATTGAAATTGAAATTGAAAAATTCTTTATTCAAATAAGCTCACATAACAAGCATTTTTAAATCGTCAATTCTTTTATCCTACCACCCATTATGACGTCTTTAGCTGACAAGAAAAATGGGCGCAAAAAACTTATCAGCTTTATTAGAAGGAACGATATTTACAAATATGTATATCGTTTCCAGACATTACATTCATAGTATTCATACATGTTACCATTAACATAGATTCATAAATAAATAACATTATTTAATTAGCTCATTTCTACTGAATCAATTTACAGGTGTCAAGCTTAATTCAAAATTCAAGGCTCAGCCTAGGCTATTACAAAAAATATATATATATATATATATATCAATTCATACAATTCAATAAACGTTAAGACAAGTAGGCAGAAGCAGACCCATTCCCACTGGCAGCACCCGTTCACGAGCATGACGCATGAACCAGCCATCGCTTCGCTCAACCATATTTGAGGGAACGTAACGACCCGCCTCACACGACACCACCATAGAAATGATAAAGAGAGCATGACATACTTAGGCTACCCATGTTAAGGCATCGAATTGAAAACTAATATCCAAAAGCTTTTCATAGGCCTATAGAAAGTGAAAGATTGCAATAAAAAATAAAAAAAAATCAAAACAAGGTATTAGTTATGAATTATATCTTTTGGGTAAGAAGTGCCATACATATAGATAATATTAAACATTTATATATATATGTATGCGACGTCCTTAATACAAGTAGACAGAAGCAGACCCATTCCCACTGGCAGCACCAGTTCACGAGCATGACGCATGAACCAGCCATCGCTTCGCTCAACCATATTTGAAGGAACGTAACGACCTGCCTCACACGACACTACCGCAGAAATGTTTAAAGTGAGCATGACAGACTAAAGCTACCCATATACCATATAAGCTACATAGTAATAATAGTAAGGTGGACCAACAATGGGGGTAAGGCAGGACCGATCGTTGTTGAGGACCTTAGGGTAGGCCTATGTACCCAGCAGTGAGTTTCGTGCGGCTGATGTGATGATGATCAGCTTATGTTCGTGCTATAAGAGTACTGTGTCGCTTTGGTTCACCTTTGCACGCACCTGTGCATGTAATTCAAGCAAATAAATGAAATAATTTGTGACTTTACCATCGCCACTAACACTTGACTCATCGGTGCATCATTGCATCTGCTAACATCGGACATTCACAGTATACCAGCTATTCAGTTTTCTTAGTCTCGGTATTGACATCAAGGACAGATTTCTTTTCCGGGAACAATTTCTTGATGACGTTATTGCAGGGCGCCTCCACTAGAAGCCACACTACCGCCGCCAGCGCACACGAGAGTGCCACGATACCGGCGACCCTTACCGCCTGCAGGAGATACAATTTATTTTTAATATCTATTATTATATGTAATTTTATTTATTTACAGCACATGCTCATTGGGACAAATAATTAACATTTTGTCATTACTAGTACTATTCGGTTCTGTGAAGACAGACTTACTCGTAAAATGATCGCCAAACAGTTTAACTACCTCGCCATCGTGCATCTGAGATGATATGGTACTCGATCCAGCTCTTTTGTTTTTTATTAATTTCTAGAAGACTTTGGGATTATCGTGAAGGCTATACCTATATTTTCAAGTAGTTAACTTTTTGCATTGGTCCTGAAGCAGATTGTATTCTAATTTATCATCGGGATTTGCATACCTATATCTTGAATTTTAACCTATGTTTTTTTCTGATATTTGATGCTTACTATATTTATTTCAGAAAAATGGGTGAGGTGCGTGTTGCTGGCGTACAGCCATCGGACGATGATCATGTGCGCGCTGTAAATACAGTATGAGAGCCGCGCCAGCGGCACATATCCCGGCCACTCCAGCACGCCCCGGTAGGCATCTATAACACACACAATAAATCACCTTTTAAATTTTATTTTAATACAGTTAGTCGAAGATAAAGGCATTCGATTGCGTTGATCACCAAATACTATTAAAGAAGCTATAGAACATTATGGTGTCTCTGATAAATCTGTTAGCCTTATGAAATCGTATTTGTGCAATAGAACTCAGAAAGAAGCGATGAATAGATTCATTTCTATGAATCTACCCCATCAATATGGGCGTGCCACAGGGATCAATATTGGGTCCATTGCTGTTTTTTATTTATATAAATGACCTTCCTAACTACGCGAATAATTTATGTGAGATAGTGGTAGTTGCGGATGATACTTCTCTAGTTTTCAAAGAAAACAGAGGTAATAACTGTTCGGACGAAGTAAATAGTGCCCTATCTAACGTTTCATACTGGTTTAATAGTAATAATTTAGCACTTAACCCCAAAAAAAAAAAAGTGTCAAATTTTCATTACTTAATGTTGAGCAGATCAAATTAAACATTAATTCAAATTAAATATATTAATTGGAACATTAATTCAAATTAAACATTAATTTGAACGACGATGAAGTCAAGTTTATTAAGAGTACAAAATTTCTAGGTTCAGGACTGCAATGGGATCCACATATTGAAGCCTTGTAAAGTAGACTTAGTTCCGCGATTAAAGGAAAACAGGAATTGTAGTTATAAAAGTTCGTGACACTCACTTTCAACTCGGCATACCATGCCAAATACGATAGCAGCTAAGAGTACGCCCCAGATGGGCTTCGGGAACATTGCGAACAGCACGCGCACGAGAATGCTGCGCCGCTCGCCCTCCGCGAGCACCAGGTACGAGTGCGCGTACATCACCGCAGAGAGCAGCGGTACCGTCAGCCAGTACACCCATTTATACTTCTGGAACCAGAGATAAAGGTTTACCATTAATCAACGTTACATTAACTCACTTCACAATTAAAGCAATGTGTGACTTTACGTCGCATGTGACTTATATCACACGAACACATATTAGGTATGTTCCTTGTTTAAATTTATCACTAAATAACCAGCGTTAACGATATGGTGTATAACTTCCCAGTATCAAACAAAATAAGTACCTAAAGAATATCTTAAGGCCCGGTTTCCACCAAAGCGGAACCAAAACAAGAAAAATCAAGCCTTTAAATCCAAACAAACATATTCTTATATGTAAGGGGATACCTTGTAATTGGTAGTGTCTACAGGGTTCTTCATCCACTTGTACACGAACAACCCAAACGCCATGCCAATGAAGAAGGCAGGCATGTTGGTGTGCGTACGTTGGTGCAAGTAGTTGAATGAATCGTAACCATCGAATGCTCGAAAACTATAGAAATGTCTGAAATTGATAAGATTGACAATAATTTAGACACATCGATCTTTCACTTCTCAACATATGACAGTAAAGCTACAAGGGTTGCCAAGCCTACTTTATAATATAGTTTTCTAGAGTTCGACTAAGTAATGAAAAAAAAAACAATGATACACAGGGACTAGCAAATTGAAAAAAAATACTATGGGACCAACTCAGAAATTGCTAAAAAAAATTGCTGTTTTGTGTGTGCATTTTTATATTTTCGTTACTAATTTTTGAATAAAACAGCTGACTTTTTTCGCGATTTCGGAGTTGGTCCCATAGTAACAGTTGTTTTGATGGTCCTTATTTATCTACCATATCCCGCATTACGGGTTTTTTGTAACACGTTAAACAAGATAAGGCATACCAAAGCAATAAAAAATATTACCCATTAAAAATAAAAATTGGAGCTTTGGGGGATGTACATGTGTGGGGAGAGGCTTAAATATCAGCCAGTGCAGTCACCAGGACAATAACACGTAGCTACTAATGTATTTCTTAAGGTTTTAGACTGTTCATCTGAACTAGAATATAATGGCAAATACGAACTTCCCGCTGGATGCAAAAAAGCCGTCGAGGTCTCTGAAGTAGGTCGAGTCCGGAGGCGGCCATGCCTGCGAAGATGAGCAGGCCCATCATGGAGGCGCGGGCGCTGGCGGACAGCAGCATCAGCACCAGTCCCACTGTGTGCAGGTGGATATCAGCCTCCGTTGACCTGCTCGCACCCCAACATAATATCACTATTGTACAAAGTGACATCGTAGCAATATATAGCACTCTCTACAAATTCAAATGAACATTGGAACAATGAAAATCGAACTATAATCTATGGACTTCTAAGACTTTCGCGCGTACAGTTCATTAGAAATAAAACACTTTTTACGGCTTACAGCGTGTATATTATTAATTCAAGTGTTGTTTTAGAATTATTTAGTTTGTGTTTATTGGTTTTTAGAATTCCCGACGTTTCGATACCTTGCCAGGGGCCTTGGTCACGGCCTCAAAGGAAAGGCCACGTGTGAACATGCATCAAAGGGACCCAACCATTACATCAGATTTGATAAACCACAAATACTTGCTAAAGAACAAAGATTCATTCCCAGAATGCTACGCGAGGCTATTGAAATCAACAAACATCCAAATTTCAATAGAGATGATGGTTGGAGAGTACCACCAGCTTGGGATCCCATAATTCATCAACTCAAATCCCATCCCAAATCACACACTGCAGGATCTAAAGATATAGATAGTTCGTTTTGTAGATAGGGATCAAAAGGGAGGTCGACACAACCTCTCTGAGTTTTCTTCCGCCAGTTCTTTCTCTCAGAGGCCTCCCAATTTGTGAACTGGTAGTAGATTCAGTAGCTAGATCTTGTTTTCTAATTAACTTTATTCAATTTAACTCAGTAATAATGATTAAAATCAGAACGCAGCAATAAAATAATTTAATAAACTTGAATACATTTTTATAAAAATTTTCGAGCGGGTAATTTCATAAAAAAATGAGCAGCCTTTTTGCTTTAGTCTTCCCGTGACCACGGCCCCTGGAAAGGTGTCGAAACGTCGGGAATTCTAAAAACCAATAAATACAAACTAAATAATTCTAAAACAACACCTCAATTAATAATATACGCGCTGTAATCCGTAAAAAGTGTTTTATTTCTATAAATAGTCTATGGAACAAGCATTCCGCTCAAAAAATGGCACCACATGAAAATGAAAACTATGTGGGCGGAGCTAAAAATGCTGGCATTTAATAATACAGCACAAAGCGACTGAACACTAGTTGCATAATAGCGACCATAATTTGTATACTCATAAATATTGTCTATACCTACTTAAACGAAAAAATTAGATACGTTATTTCTGCATTTTCTTACTGCCTTCATTTTGACTACACAGGACGGTTTATTCCAAACCAACTGTCTTTGTCCCTACGTTGGAACCGCTGGGATTTTCAAAAAAATCTGGGGGCTAATTGTCAAATTTAAAAATCTATCGCAATCGCTTTCATTTGACAGTTGGATCAGACACATTGCTGCATTTCTTTGGTAAGTTTTTATTTGTGCCAAAAAGAAGCATCAATGTGTTTCATCCTGAAAGCGATTGCGATAGATTTTGAAATTAGACAATAGAAAGGCTGGTCCAACAGCGGAACAGCCCCTGCCAATAACATGGGGACGGCTAACATGCTATTTGCAGGGGGTCGGTTGGGCTAGAAATTTATCAAAAAATCAGATTTATCAATATATTAGTAATTGTTGGTAAAATATACGTAATAGTAAACATTATCACCAAATTTCAAGTTCATAGGTTATTAAAGAAATGGTTAGGTAGTTATAAAATACCTCGGAACAACAAATTTTGGAATAAAGTTGTTTTTTTCAGCCTTTGCTTAGTCATATTTAAATACAAAAAAAACATTATTTATCTACATGACAAGTACTAAGCCCTACACGATGGCCTATTCCCGTTGTTCCCCACGGTTTGTTCACCACTGGTGGATATCGGGAAATAAAGTATGGACGGTTTATTCCCGTTGTCCACCACTGGGGGATATCGGGAAGAAATGTAAAGAAAAAAGTTTTTCCCGATATCCCCCAGTGGTAGTCAAAGGTGAGACAACGGGAATAGGCCCACACAATTGGGTAAAATATTTTTTCACGCCCCCCTTCACTTGTATGGAAGCCCCCCCCTAAAACATTTTAAAATAATACTTAAAATGGCTTTGGGTTATCAAGACACACCTTTGGTGCATATAATATGAAAATTGTAGCTTTGACGGTTTAGCTGCTAAAGCTTTGTGACAGATGACGAACACATGAGTTACAGCAACAGGGTTCCGTTTAGCCTTCCGGTATGGAACCCTAAAAATGATGGAGTCTACGTACCACTGATGTGGGTTGCACTGCGAGCCGTACACGTAGTTGTTGTAGAAGAACACCATGGACAACCAGTCCCGCTGGCAATCGTGCATCTCGTCTTCCACTATATCCTATGCACATACGAGCAATGAGTGAAATGTAATGAACATTTGTGGTGATGGTGTTTGGTGCCCGACGGGTTATGTATGACGTCATATATATGACTATAAATAATATTCCACAAAACGAGCCACCAAAGAAATCGTGGAATGAGATGAAGGATGAGTGACCTATCAACGCCCAGCCCAAGCCGTTGGACCTAAAAAGCTAAAATGTTGCCCAAGCGTTCCCTTTCGGATATTTTTAACCGACTTCAAAAAAAGGAGGAGGTTCTATGTTCGACTGTTTATTTGTTTTTTTTTTTTTTTTTTTTATGTATGTCCACCGTTTACTCGAAAACGGTTGAATCGATTAACATGATTCAAACGCCACTTTATCAGGTTTGCTCCCCAGGTGGTCCCATTTTTTGAAAACTTTAAATCGGTTCAGTAGTTTTCGAGTAATCCTGAAAATACTGTAATTTTGTAGGTAAATTTTGCACGAGTTTTAACGGATCTTCAGACATAACTTCTTTGTTTATAAACCGATTTAGATGATTCTTGTTTCGTTAGAAAGGGGATACTTTAAGGATGTTTTCATTCAAATTTCCTTCACATTGGACCTTGGATTTCGAAGATACACAAGAGAACTCGAAAACGGCTGAACCGATTGACATGATTCAAACGCCACTTTATCAGGTTTGCTCCCCAGGTGTTCCCATTTTTTGAAAACTTTAAATCGGTTCAGTAGTTTTCGAGTAATCCTGAAAATACTGTAATTTTTTAGGTAACTTTTGCACGAGTTTTAACGGATCTTCAGACATAACTTCTTTGTTTATAAACCGATTTAGATGATTCTTGTTTCGTTAGAAAGGGGATACTTTAAGGATGTTTTCATTCAAATTTCCTTCACATTGGACCTTGGATTTCGAAGATACACAAGAGAACTCTTCAAAATCAAATATGATAGTGTATTAGTGATTCTCTACGGTATTGAAAGGTTTCGCATCAGCCATTTTTATTGTCACTCACTATTGGGGCTGGGATACAAGCCTTACTTATGGGCTGATGAATAGGATGGGCCATAACCCACCGCGCGGGCCCAATGCGGATTGGTGGGTGTTAATGTGCAAATGTAGCTGGAACTAACGGCTTAACGTGTCTTCTGAATCACGGAGGAGATAATACACTTTGGTCACCTACCCCATGTCTGACCCTTGCTAAAATTAACAGTGCGGAAAGTGGATATTGAGTTACTAGGCGTATTATACCATTGAAATGTGTGAAATATGAATAAAATATATTTATATCATCGCTTACATTTACTTATACATACCTACCACAAAAAAGTTAAAAATGAAAAAAACTTTTAAAAATTAAAAAGAAAAACCTCCTTCAAAAAACCTTAAAAAAATTGCTATAAAAAAACAGCTTCAAAAAACGCATATCTGATATTAAAAAAACGTCTTTTGAAGTCGGGTGGGGCTAAAGATATTTTTCTTTTTATTTTAGTCATAATAACATTTATCGTGGTTTCTCTTTCTCAATTTGATTTATTAATTCTTAAAGCCCCACCCGACTTCATAAGACGTTTTTTTAATATCAGATATGCGTAGATACTTGAATAGTAATTATGCAGATTTGAATATTATTTCTTGCTTTTTAGAGCTGCTGTTTTTTGAAGCTGTTTTTTTATAGCAATTTTTTTAAGGTTTTTTGAAGGAGGTTTTTCTTTTTAATTTTTATACAATCACTAAGGAAGGATATTTTGAAATAAAACCCCAAATGGGTGAATGGAGTTTCAAAATTTGTATGGGAAAAAAATAGTCATTTCAACTTCAAACTTCGTAGTAATTCTTAAAAGAAATAGGCAAACACGTATTTAGTTGTTTTCCGAAACTCAACTCCTTAAGGGATAAATGGAGTAATTGAACTGAAAAAATCGATAATGAGTGTCTTTATTGAGGGTTTATGGGATGTTGATTGAGAAAATGGCAATTATTTTAAAGTCCAGCACGGTAAGCATGATTCAATCCTAAAGAAGTAAAATGGTGGATCAAATTTTGCGTGAAAAATAATAATTAACAAACATTTCGACTTGGAACTTCATAGGAGTACTTCTAAAAACAAATAAGCAAGCACGTATTGCGAAGTTTTCCGAAACTCAACCCTTAAGGGGATAAAGGACACGATTCAATCCCTAAAGGGTCTAAAATGTGGTCCAAATTTTGTGTAATGTACGAATAGGAAAAGAATATGGATATTGGAAATCTGTTACTCAATTATGCAAAAACAACTGAACGGATTTGGATTTATCACAGAGATAGTTTATAACCTGGATTAAAATAAAGGATACTTTTTATCCCAGTTGAGGTTCCCTAGGGATTTTCCGAATGTTTACGCGGGCGAAAGCTAGTCATTCATAAAAGGAATTGCCATTGAAACATTTTTTGACAATAAATGTTTCATCCAAAATCTTGCAACTCTAGCCCCGCTGAAAGCTGTTTCTTGAAAACTGAAACATTTCGATCTATAATACACTATAATACCTTGATATGCCATTGAATATTGCAATTGATGAACATTATGCGTATAGGCACAAGGAAAATAATGGGCATAATAATTATTGCCATATCACGGTAGTGTGGCCGTAACATAATAAGTAATACCTGCCACAGGGGACCTTGCGGAATATACTTGGACAATGATGAACTGTACAGTATCACAGCTAGAAACACCGGCGACAACCTGAAATACAAAAAAACTGTTGTAAAGCAATTAAAAAATATTATTTTCAGGAAGAACAATATTATAATTATCATGACCTAGCTTTGAAAAAGGTCCTAATGATAAAATGTGTGGCTCGAGTATGGTTACGTCAGTTTACCTGAGCCACCTGAGGAATATTGCTTTAGGCAAGGACTTCCAAGTCATCGGGCTCCTCTCGGCGGATGCCTGCGCGGAGTACGCCATGAACATCCCCGACAGAAACACAAACGTTTGTACTATGATGTGAAGGTTGCCGAGAATCCCATATCCACCCGATTCCATTAGCTGGAAAAAATCGCTTGCTTAAGTAGGTAAATATCGTTAAATATTCATGGGAAATGGACACCTAAGCTCAGTGAATAAAGAAGTTTTACCCTACAAAAGGTCCGGTAGTACTGTATTTTTTTTATGTTTTACTATTATACAATGTTTAACCCCTACAACCCCTCCTGTGCTTCCTCTGCCATTTTGAAAAAACCGACAAAAATTGCCACATCTTTTATTATTTCTCCTATAATTACTTATCAAGTTTTTTTGTGTGAAAGTGCACTATAGAGGTGAAAATAATAAAAGCAAAATAGTGAAAAATGAGCCGGCTTTTCCAAAATGGCGGAGGAAGCACGGGGGGGGGGGGAAATGGTTATTTTTCTTTATTCTATCGACCCTCCGGACCTTTATATTATGTAGGGTAGGTAACTCTCCCTGTTTTTCACTGAATCAAACGTCGAAGATCAACTCACTTCTTCCATAGAATACACGTTTTCAACCACGAACGGCAGTGGAATGAGTGAATGTAGGAATACAATTGCTGCCGAAGTAAGAAATCTGTAAAATATAGGAAATACTAGTATACCTTTTTATCTTTTTCAGATATTAGATTTTTTAGATAAAATATATTCATTGTTATTGATATAAAATATATTGATTTATAATACCTAAGTCCGTTAATTCCCATGAGTCTAGATTGCTCCTGCGGCCACGGAGCCGTCAGCTTAGCCCAGTTGGCTGGGATTGAGAAGCACAGCAGGTATCCTAGGAGCAGAGGAAATATGTCAATCGTCAGGGAGTTTTTACTGCTATATACAGCTGTCTCTACAATTGTGCATCTCCCCGAATTTATCTTAATGCCTTTCATCAGATTCAAACAATGTAACACTGGAGTATGTTTGAATATTACCCGTTCTGCGGGTACCCTATATTTGAGCAGCTCTTACCTTTTGTATCCTTTTTAGTGGCCAGCAAGTCGTAGAGGGTGCCGGCTATAGCAAGGCCGATGAGGGTGAGGTAGACTGCGGTGGCGACGCAGTCTAGCGCGGTGAAGCGGCGCTGGTCACCGTGGCGGTAGCATACGACGCGATTCAAGCACGCGCGCAGCCCGTACTCCTGCTGCAGCGTGTGGTTCAGGCACGCGCCCAGCGCCGTCTCCAGTGCCGCATCAGAGTCCCCAGTGAGGAACTCCTTGCAGCGCCGCGTCATGCAGTACCCGTAACGTATGTTCCTTAAATCGTAATGCCTTGGCGCCGAGAAGGAAAAATTCTGAATGAAATAAATTTATGATTATCATATAGTCTGTATCATATTGGAAAGTACCAATCATACCTTATCGAACACCCGAAGAGTAAGAGATGCAATTTACCATAAGTTTATCATAAAGTTCGTTAGGCTCTTCGGCGACGATCTTTGCGGTTGCCACGCAGTACGCACCGCCCTTTGGATCCACGCATTGTGGGTACGGGTCAAGATAGTTCATCGGCGGGAAGACAGCGAACTCCTCCGCTGTACACACATTTTATCTTGAGATGTATACACAAATGAAACAGACTGGTTAATTCAGGAGGTAATAACATAAATAAAATTAATAACAAATGACGCTAAATTACACAACTTTTAAACATATTTATTGAGTTAATTTTTTTGCATTACGTTACTGTTAGTAGGCACAGTAAAGCTGCCACATAGAAACTAGTAGAGTAATGTTGTGAGCTATTGGGTAGATAAAAGTTGTGTGACGCTGTGGTAGCCTAGCCTCTAAAGAGAAAAATAATTATAAGTAGTTCTGTAGAAAAAGTCAAAACTAAGCTTTTAATCATTAGATACATATTCAAAAGCTTATGAAAACTTTTACTATTGGAATACTGTGTTGAGATAAAGTTGCAATTGTTTTCCATGTTTGCGATCATTGAGAAAATCTTCAAATCGTTATACCAAATAATATACTAGAAAAAATACGACTCGCACCAGATCATGTTCTCGGACGGGAATCTTCAAATCGTTGTCAGTATCAACTATCAAGTAAACATGGGCTCCTTCAAACGATCAACAATATCACTTAATAAGAATGACGTATAGAAAAGGACCTAAATGCAAGCCCTGCGGAACGCCAGAGGCAACTGTGGCAGCTTCAATTCTTCTAGTGACTCCTATACAAAATAGTGCGGATTTATGCCAGTGTTGCACTATCCGTGAATAATAAGGTTAACCTTATCAAATGCCTTGGGGAAATCCATACACTTAAATGGAATCCACTTTCAGTTCTAAGTATATAGTAGCAAAGGAGGCACATATTATTTTTGCTTTCCAGAAGATTGGTTATAAGGTTTTCTATAAACAATGGGATTTAAAATGGCAGCTCACCGCGCTTACCACAACGAGTGTGACTGAGAGAGCGAAAGGTGTAGTGTTGAGTGTGCGAGCGAGAAGTGAATATGAACGACGACATTTCTAATCCCATTCTTTTTCTGCGCAGGTTGTAAGTAGTAAACGTGTTTGTAGCGGCACCTACCTTACCTACGCCGCACATACCACGACACACGGCACAACAACAAGATTCCTAACCGTGTTACTAGATGGCGCTAGTATCAAGTAACAAGATCATTAAGTATGTATTATCTCACCATCATTTCCATACCACCATGTCCTACATGTTCTTAACAAAGTCATGATGACTATTTGGCATAATACAGAAAGTGTGCTCACTGGTGTCGGCACATTTGAAGACTGGAACTATAAACGGATTTCAAGAAACCTTGGAATATTTCACATTAAAGTGATTATTTAATAATAATAATAATTTTTTTGTTTATTAAAGTAGATATTATTATCTGGAATAGCGCCTTTTTGGATCTAGCCAGGGCCCTATTTAGAAAACGTGACTATTTGTAACTATTGCGTCAACCAATTAGAAAATGGAAAAACATTCTTCAAAAAACCTTAAAAAAACTGCTATAAAGACAGCTTCAAAAAGCGACAGCCCTAAAAAGCAAGAAATAATATTCAAATCTGCATAATTACTATTCAAGTACGCATATCTGATATTAAAAAAACGTCTATTGAAGTCTTTTTAACTTTTTTGTGGTAGGTATATGTAAATGTAAGCAATGATATATTCAGCCGTTTTTGAGTAATCGGTGGACATACATTAAAAAAAACAAATAAACAGACGAACATAGAACCTCCTCCTTTTTTTGAAGTCGGTTAAAAATAGAACAAACTACTCATAGCTACACCGCAATGTAAACCTATTTGGTTTGACATTGTACTTTTATTAAATTAGACACTTGTTAAGTGTGATTTGACATAACTACAGCAACTCTGTTACTATTTTTATTTTTTTCGAAATTTAAAGCACACCTTTAGTAGCTCTCTTGTCCAAAAGGACGGTCTACTTACCAGATATACTCAATGCTGACACCTGCTGACATAGCAGCAACGATAAAACCAGGAGGATCATATCCATGTTTTCTTATTAACGCTTTATTTTATGAGGTACATTGTAAAGTATAATAAAGCCTCGGAAAGTGTTAAGAAACAAAGTGATATAATAGAACGCCACGTTTTATATAACAATACTGAAAGAAGTAGGCGACTGTGGGTGTTTAATCCATCAAGTGTGATCGCTTTATACGCAATACGGTTCACCAGTGACTTAGTTAAGATTTTCCTAAGTACTACAGTGAGCCACCAAAGGAATACCCTCAAAATAGCTACGAGTATGTGTTGTTAATATAATTAATATTCTTTATTTTATTCTCCACGTTGCCGTGTTCTGTACGCCAAGTTTTAAAATTCGCCGCCAAAGATCTAAGCCAAAAATAGATAAAGAATTAAAACAAAGTATTTTCCCGTGTTCAAATTGGTACCTTCCTCAACGAATAATATGCAGAAATTGAACCCGGAAACTTTGGCTGAATAAGCAAGATTGCTTTGCAACGAAGTGTTTTTTAAAGTAATTAGGTACTTACATACTTAATTTGACAGACCCCTAAAATGTATGGACTTTGTTTTGGCCTAAAAATAGTGTGACGCGCTTAGGTAATTTAAGAACAGTGTTCTTTAAAACCTTTGACATATGTACGATTTAACATAACACGCTACCGCTCGGTAATGTTTATTACACAAGCAACTATGAAGGCTTTTTTAATGTCGGCTCCACAAATTAGCCAAACCTCGGCAAATTCACCGTACATTGTCGTTTTTGTTACTAATCTGTCAAAGATGTACTTTCAAAAGCATCAAAGAACGATGGATTTACCGAGGTTTGGGCCAATAAGTGGAGCCGACTTGAGATGTCATAAATTCTCTGTCGCCAGAAATGCACGATCAATTTATTCAATGGGGGTCAGCGCGTGTTCTATTTAATCGACTTTAAGTTTGTCTACATAGGTTTCACAATTGTTTTGGGTTTTGCCATGATGTTTGCACAATTATTTCTTGAATTCTTCGGTGGTTAAATCAATTTCTAGGAAAGGAGCACTCATACCATACGCACTTGTAAAAATCAATAAAAATATGGAACCACTAACCGAAAACCACTCTCACGTTTGTGATGCTGTCGTAAAATACTGTCGTACACCGTCACCATTGACAAGACACAAGTTAAGAACAAATTGTTTTGCTAAGCAATACCAGTCGACAGGTGCTCCCAACCTTACCGTATTTTTCTGCTTCTGGTCAATATTGTGATGAATGATGTTGCTATTGGTATCCGTCCTACTCAATGTATTGTTTGTTCAACAAAATTTGGCGTTACATGATGAAAGTGAATTAACTGGTAAGCTTAAACTTATGATTAGTTACTAAAAGTGATTACATTATTTTGTGAGAAGATAGATATCCATTCAAGTAATGTCACCAACTTCAGTAAGTTTAATACTGTTCAAAATTACGTGAAGTGCACGTGT
This sequence comes from Catoptria pinella, assembly GCA_963556745.1. Classification (NCBI taxonomy): domain Eukaryota; kingdom Metazoa; phylum Arthropoda; class Insecta; order Lepidoptera; family Crambidae; genus Catoptria; species Catoptria pinella. The sequence goes on along the minus strand of OY750775.1, from coordinate 11,710,763 downwards.
TTATGTTGATGTGTGCCTTTATCATCATTATCATCACTGTAGTGTCCCATTCGGACTCAATAATATTATTAGAGTAGTAATTATTTGATTGATGTTAAATTTTTCTTCGTTTCTAAGAAAAGGGGCATCACGGTTGTTTAATTAATTTATACTTCTGCAACAGCCGAGGAATGGAACCGGTTTCCTCCGCTCAGCCATGTCGACCGGTTCACACAGTGTCTCGGCGATAAGGGAGGAGTATATTGTACCGGCAATATTAAGATCGTGGCTGAAGGTGCAAGTGAATTGTACGATGCAATGTTGGTACGTAATAAAAACTATGTGCTGTTAAAACTAGGTCTTCTAGATTTCCCAAAAAGTAGGTAACATGAGTAATTATTTATTCAATAATTTCAGAATTTTACCAACTCAGTGTTTCATCATTTGAATTACACAAAGGCTGTTTACGGGTATTGCATGACGCGGCGCTGCAAGGAGTTCTACACGGGGGATTCTGATGCGGCGCTGGAGACGGCGCTGGGCGCGTGCCTGAACCACACGCTGCAGCAGGAGTACGGGCTGCGCGCGCGCGTCGAGCACGTCGCCTGCTACCACCACCGCGGCGACCAGCTCCCCCTCACTAGACTGGACTGCGCTGCCGCCGCATTATTCTTCACATTTATCGCACTTTCAGCTGTAGCCACTTTCTACGATCTTCACATCACTAACAAAGATCCAAAAGGTAGGTCTAAAATTTTTACTAATTTAGAAGTGTGGGACATCTAATTTTTTAAACTAACGTACCCCACACATCCAAATCTGTTCAGGTAGATGCTTATTTAGAAGTTATGGTGGACTATAGAAATTCACGAACATATTCAAATTCAGGGTTCATAGCCTGAACACGATCTTTTTAGGCAGTCGTGTAAAAATGTGATTTCTGAAAAATAAAGTGATACCATTGTGAAAAAATATGTTTTTTACGCCTATTTCGTCTGCGTTATCTTAATTATCGTTTCTATGACTTTGAAGCTTACATTTTGCAAGGACAGCTCTATTATTATAAGAACATGCAGTTACTGCATGTTATTATCAGTAGTCATATTTTCAATTTTTATTAATGATTATAATTTCGTTATTCCAAAGGCTACCTGATGTGCTTCTCGTTGCCGGCCAACTGGTCCAAGCTGATGGCTCCGTGGCCGCAGGACAAGATGACGGCTCGCTTAATAGGATTGAACGGGATCAGGTGTATATTCAATATTATACATCAAACACCACTTACAAGAACAAAAGACTATCTTAACACATGTAACCTACATAACGTTGATTATTGTCACCATAATTGATGAGATAGCATTTCTTGATAGTCGTCACGTAGAGTAGGACACGAAGAATAAACATGAAGGGCATAAATCTTCCATCTTTTGATGCAAAGACATTGTGCTACGGGTGCTACTTTATAGACTGAATCATTTTGATCTTCATTGACTGAAAATGATGAAAGAACATGAAAAATATTATTATTTGGAAATTGTTTATATAAGGAAACTCTAAAATATTCACCAGTCAATACAAGAAATAAAGATAACTCTCCGTTCCAAGATTAAGGTTTGTAAAAACTAGAGGTTATTTTATGGGGAAAGGCATAGCCTTTATTAACCGAGCGCAACCGCAAGCGAAGTGTCTCTGCTTCAGCTTGGCCAAAAACTCTTTCGTATGTCCGTTGGTTCTTCTCTACAGGTCGCATTTCCCAACCGATTTCCGCAAAATGTTGTGAGCAGGTTCACAACATTTTACGAGAAGTTTTTTTTCTTTTTTTATAGTAGGTGGAATGTTTTTATACATCCTAAAGGTATGTAGGACTCGGCGGAACCCTACTCACTAAACCCTCTACTGCTTCCTGCACCAACACACAAGAGCTACGGGAAAATGAAAACGCGTGCAGCCGCTAGTATTAAAATAAATTAAAGATTTACAAATTTGGCCTCTGTTCACAGAACCATCTCAGCAATTTTCATTATAATATTTCATGCAATGGTCATCACGAATAATGTTGAAAATATGGACTATGTTGAGGATGTAAGTCGGAATTCAATAATTAGATATTTTTTAAAGTAAACTTATTAGTATTTATGATCGGGATTTGTATTTGGGTCTCTTCTTGTACTAGTTTTAAAAGAGCTCTATACGCATTGTTGAAGTCACGACATCATCGGCTGCTTTACAACTATACAAAATTGCAAGTTGTATCACATCACTAGGTAAACCAATGTTTATTCATTATGAAAAGGTCATAGTTTTTAGAGCCTGGTGCATCGGCAATGCGCAAAGGGTTTTAAGGGGGAGTTTATTAGTTATTTCTTAAGGGACCCGTCCGTTTGCTTAAACGATATGTTAATTCGATCTATCACCCACCAATCGACGAAGGCAGTACTAAAAACGGTTCTAATAATTTTATTTCTCTTGCAGACTCACAAAACCACAGCCATGCAAGTGGTCATTCAAGGCTTTAATATGACAATGCAGACGTTTTTCTTCTTGTCGGGATTTTTGCTGATGTTCCAGACGGAAAGGTCGAACGAGAGGAACCCGAAAACTTGGCGATCTGTGCCGAAGGCGATATTACTGCGGTGGCTGCGGTAACCTCATCAAGCAAATTAGTTTTTTAGAAGTCATAAGAGTGTGTATTCACTCAGTCGCTTTCTCGTTCCTCTTGCGCTTTTAACAGAGGCATGCCTCAGGGCATGCAATAGCGCATGTCCTATCTTCTCAAAAAACTTCAGAATTTGTATGGCATAGGTTTGACGCAAGACGAATTGTAAGTTAAAGGCGAAAGGGAAAGCGACTCGGTGAAGATACACCACAAGAGCTATGATTGGGCGTTTCCTTCTTCGCAAGCCAGGGGGGTTATTCACGATTGTCGGAAATCAACTTTCCGAATCGAATCGGAAAGTCTTCCGATAATTCCGAAACAGATCTTATTTTCTACCTTATGCTACCAAACTTTTTAAATGCATAATCATAATCATAATCATAATCTGTATTTGCAATTAAACATGGTATTAAAAATGTAAATAACAGATAATAAGCAGTAAACATGTTTAGCCAAAATTATTAGCATGCAAAATTCAAAATGTTAACACTAATTACATATTTTAATAGTAATATTTATGATATTGTTCTTTCATACAAGTTAATCAGAATTATAACACACAATTAAACACACAACAAAATTAGTAGGTAGGTAAACGATACAATAAATTAATCTCTGATTTCAAAAAATTCTCTTAAATCATACATGGTATTTGAGCCTAACCATGTACCCAAGTGTATTTTAAAATTATTGATGTTCAAATTCTTGCGCTTTCCCGTTGGAAAGTGAATCAAATGCCAGTCAAATGTATTTGTGAATAGCAGTTTTAGAATCTATCGGAGGATACGTAGGTATTCGAATCGTATACTTTCGAGTATATTTCCGACAATCGTGAATAACCCCACAGGAACACAACAAACCCGGAGCGAATCAGCTCTTTTAGAGCTGCAAATCCCCTACCTTTCAATTAATAATAATCTAATGAATGCTTACGGTCAGTGTGTGGGGCTTTCACATCACACTGCTTATAGTTTATGTCACTTGAACAACATGATTTCCGAATTTAGAACATAAATATGCCTCAAGTAAGTAGTCACTTTTTCGGTCAAACAACAAAGAGACAAATTCTTGCAATCAATTTAATTTGAATTTTTATCACTTATCGATGTTATATTTTAATTTCCTTTGCAGGTTAGCCCCGGTGCCTTATGTCATAGTTCTCTTCTGCATCACTTGGTTCAAGTTTACTCCGCCTGGTCCCTTCTGGGAGGTAATCAAGATTTTTTAGGGTTCAGCACCAAAATGGTAAAAAGGAACCCTTATAATGCGACTCAGTCTGTCTGTCTGTCGCAGTTAGATATCTCAAGAACTACTAATTCTATCAACTTGTAATAGATAGTTGCGGGTGGGCCTTTATTCGTATTAACAAAGATCCAATATATTTAACATTTCAGTACTGGGTGAATCGCGAAGTTGAAGACTGTCGACGACAGTGGCCTGCCATCTTGTTTTTCTCCCAAAACTACGTGGATGATTTGATGTGTAACTTGCCGTTCTGGTGAGAACAACATCAATTAAATAAACTTGGTAGCAAGGATCTATTCCTTTCGGATATCAAAAACTAATACCAATGGTATTTGTTTATTGCCGTAATAAAATTTCTATTCCCAACGAATACCAATTTTTTTTTTGTATATTTTTATTTTATTTTATATAATTTTAAAAAGAATTGGTATTCGTTGGGAATAGAAATTTTATAACGGTAATAAACAAATACCAATTGGTATTAGTTTTTGGTATTAGAAAAGGAATAGATCGTAGCAAGTTCAAAAGGAATGCAGGAAGTTTGAAAAATAATTTAAGGCCACTTATACATGATTTCGAAAAGCAAGAACGTATTTTCTCTAAACATAACTTTTAAGTTTGAAGGAGACCCCCTTATTATATTTAACTCTGTTGCTAACAACTTTTGATTGCAACTGACAGAAATTGCTGTTACATTGCTGCTTTAGTAAGTAATCAACGTGACAACTATGCTACTTTAAGCAGCAATGTATCTGCGATTTTTGTCAGTTTCAATCAGAAGTTAATTGCAACAGAGTTACAAAATCAGCCCTCCGGCCTTTTATGCTAAAATGTTTACTTTTTTAATTCTTTAATCTGTGATTTATAATCTGCTGTACTTTTTCTTTAATTAGTTCATAGACTTAAAAAAATTTTCGCTTCGTGACTTTTCTGATCTCCGAAAATTGAATGTGGATAACGGAACGTTTTTCAATGACTCGATGTTTCTGTAGTGTTTCCATATAAAAAAAAATCATAATTCAATAACTTTTTTTTTTACTTGCGCTAAAAATAAGACGGAACTTTATCCATGTAGTAAATATTATTTTCTTTATTTTCAAGATCAAATTAAATTGTATAATTCAATTCGTTTATTTGCATAAATATGAGTACAAGTTGAGCATTTTTTTCTTTGAGCTTTGGAGCCATCTATTCCTCATAAAAGTAGGTCGGTACCGCACCCTTTTCTAAGAAGCAGCGTAACAAACTGTTATGATCCATTTATGGCAATGTGAACGATGCCTCAAAAGTGGTAAATAATAATAATTTACGAATTTTACTAACTGCTAGTTATCTTTGTAATGGTTTTTCCCTAGTTTTATTTACCAGAAAACTCCACTGAATTCTTTACCTTTTTTAACTCAGGTCGACGGCAGTTGACTTCCACATGCACATCTTAGGGCTGACGATCCTGTACCTCTCTCCGACCAAAAGAGTCCGGAACTCATTGCTGTGGATGGTACTGATCATCGGCTTAGTCTTGCCGGCTGTCGAGACCTACGCCAGGGACCTCAAAGGCACCATGACAGTAATACCTCAGTACGTACCTCCCAATATTGAGATCCACTGCAGATCTTTTATAAACTCTAAAGATAGAAATTATAGAGATATTATTATCTCTAAGGATATTGAATTGAATGAAAAATGCTTAGTAATTAGTAAAATGACTTGTGTTTGTGACCCAGTGGATTCAAGTGGAAAACAAAAGTAACATTTAGTCTTCTGTTTTTGGAGCTCAATATACTAATCTTTTAGTTCCTCATCTGGCAAAACGGCTTAATAATCACAATTGCAGATCGAGCGGTATCGTGGTCTTTATGATACGTCAGTCCGAATTGATCCTCTATCCACCAGTCCAGTCCAGTCTTCAAAGGGGGCACTCGATAGGTAGGGACTAGCATTTTGCTAGGGTACCTAGCTTCACAAGGGCCCCCCATGGCCAGACGGCGGCGAGTGGGCAGGTATTGAAGTTTTTTAGTGGGTATTCCCTCCTCCCGAAATCCCACCGAGCCACTCGGCTGGGTGGGATCACAGGAGGCAGTCGTGGAGGGAGCCGCAACGTTGAATGTTGCGGTCCCCTCCTGGCGAGTCCCACATACCCCCCTCTCGCTCTCCTGTGGGAGGGGAAATGCGTAAATGCATTTTTCTTCAGTATAAAAAAGGGTACCTAGCTTAACGTAACCATGGAAAATGTATTCATTAATTCATATTCGCCTACAAATAATAAAACGACGTACCGAAACTATTCCATATCTTTCAGGCTCTCACATATGGAGGACATAATCGCAGACAAGACATTCACGCATTTATACAAACGGTCGCATACGAACATCCCCTGTTTCGTGATTGGCATGCTGTTGGGAAGCTTTGTGTACAACCGGCAGGAGAATCCATTTGACGTCAGCAAGTATAAGGTATGCTAACGCGGCCCTATTATCACGAAACGAAACGAAAAACAAGTCGTGAAGAATAATTGGTCTGTGACTCGTATCGAAGAGCAAACGGCATTTCATACAAACTTTCAAGTCCAAATCTTTCGAAATGAATGAACCGAATTTAATGAAACTTCATACACCTATGCAGAATACATTGGTCTAAAAGTTAGTAGAAAACATTTGATAGAAACATAGAAAACATTGAGTTACAGCTAAGTTAGACCGATTTTAAATTTTCCATAGACACATACATTATCAATTATCTTTTGTAACATAAAGCATTTCAAAAATGTTCCTTACTAACTTTTTAGACTTATGTATCCTCCATAAGCGTAAGAAGTTTCATTAAAATCAGTTTATTCATTTCGAAAAATAAGGACTTGAATAGTCTGAAAATATCGGAAAAAAATCTTAATTAATCGGCAAACCGACAAAGAAACCAAAATGCATGCGTAGTACATCCTTTCCATGATTTAAAACAAGATAAGTAGTCTCTTTTATTTACGCGCGTGTAAGTCTATGACCAAGCTCTAAATCCAGAAATTAGTAAAATTTTGAGACACTTACCTCACCTCCTGAATATCTTGACCAATTTATGAAAAAAAATGAAACTTTTAAATGCACATACTTGACTAATAAAGGGAAGAGATACTTACATCTATTACTTTTTTAGATGTACTTAAAAAATAACTGTGTATATACATATATACCTACATATAAATTTAAATAATATAGTTACTAGAAAAAAAATCGAACCATCGAGCTGAGAAGCATCTGGGGGCTGATTACGTAGCTCTGTTGCTAACAATTCTCGGTTGAAGTCGTTTGAAACCGCAGTTAGTAAGAACCAATGTGACAACTATCTTACTTAAAGCAGCAATTTAACTGCGATTTACATAAACAAGGGGCTGGTGGCGACTCGAATTTTAAGTTTAAGACCATTACTCGTTACCCATAAACTTCGTCAGAAAAAAATATCTCCAATTGGAAACACACTCATTAATCTATGAAATAATTTTATTTCAGAAATACACCATTTTATACTGGATGCTACTACCTTTTCTGATGTGTTTGTCGTTTGCGAACGTTTTTTTACTGTGGGGAAAAGACGGTCGCGGAGATATAAGCACCCGCCTGCTGTACGCTCTCTTTCGGAACCCCGCCTGGGGTGTAACGCTAGCCCTCCTCACTGCTGGCATGATTTACCAGGTGGAAAGTAAGTAGGAGTAGGAAGTAATTAAATAAAATAAGTTTCCAGATAAAGTGCTGCTCTGGAAATCGCAGCGACTCTTCCTCTTCTAATGTCACAAATAGAATTAAGTGACTAATATTGTGAAAAGATAAATATTGTAGCTTTACTCCCGCAAAAAATATATGCAAGATGTAGCGCCCGCCCTCCCGCAAAAAAATGCACATGCACACCACAAACAACACCGATCGGTGATGGTTTACGCACTATCTAACTCCTAAGGATTTTTCGGGCTGGAGCGAAACACGTGTAGAGTAGGTAGTCTAACGATGTGATATAGCGATTAATCACGTTTACCTAATTGTCCAAAGACAATGGATTTTGACAAATGAGTGTCGATAAAACGCTGTATCAAGCGATATACAACGTGTTACAAAAATACCCCTAATGCCGAATATGGTATATAGGGACCATCAAACTGAACAACTTTTACTACAGGGCCAACTCTGAAATTGCGAAAAAAAGATCAGCTGTTTCATACATTTTGATATTGCGATTTTAATTTTTGTATGAAACAGCTGATTTTTTGGCGATTTCAGAGTTTGTCCTATAGTAAAAGTTGATCAGTTTGATGGTCCCTATATACCATATTCGGCATTAGGGGTATTTTTGTAACACCTTGTATATCATGTTTCGGTCATGCTAGGGGGGCTGGAGTGGTCATTAACTCTTTTAACTATAGTTACTGTTGTCTGTCCTCGGAACAGAGGTGGCGCTGTACCGACGTGTGCTGGAGTGGCCAGGCTGGGTACCGCTCGCGAGGCTCACGTACTGCTCCTACAACGTGCACCCGGGGGCTATTATCCGGGTGCTGATGGGATCCTCCCTCACGCTTTTCACTGGATCAAACTTCCATGTGGTAACTATCATAGACTTCAAAAATACGATTATCAAATACCTGTGCACTTTCGTTTTTTTTTTTAAATTGGGTAGGTGCTGAGCTATACCTTTTTAAAGTTATCTGTTAGGCCCCACTGATTTTGACGACGAAGGACGAAGCGTGACTTCATAAAATATAGGGTGTTTGGTAATCTTAATATATAAAATCGTAAACTGACTGACTGGCTGATAATATCAACGGACCCTAACCGCTGGACTTAGAGGCTTAAAATTTTGCGCACAGATACCTTATACAACGTGTTACAAAAATACCCCTAATGCCGAATAGGGTATATAGGGACCATCAAACTGAACAACTTTTACTATGGGACCAACTCTGAAATCTCGAAAAAAAACAGCTGTTTCATACATTTTGATATATTCGATTTTAATTTTTGTATGAAACAGCTGATTTTTGTAACATGTTGTATAGTGTAGGCATCCTCCTCGGTTTCGAAACTTCAAATATTGTGTTAAGGCTGACGATTAAAAAGTAGTACTTATGTATAATTATGTGTGGGATGAAGTTATGAATAGAAAATCTTTAATTTTCCAAATAAAAATCACTAATTTTATTATTTACCCTCGTCATTTCAGACGAGTAAAATATAATTACTTAAGTAAAACTTGCAATAATTTTCAAAGGCTTCTAATATTATATTCACATGTGTATAATTATTGTTAAAACCAGTTTAGTGCAGTTTTCGTGCATTTAATATTAATTTAAGTCATAAATATCTTTATTCAAATAAACTTAGTAATTAAGCGCTTTGGAATCGTCTATACTTTCCTACCACCCCACTGCAGTTGTGAATCTAGTGTAATACCTAGAAATTTCGTACTCTCCGTAAACTCTACTTCAACATCATTTAGATTAATTCGACGTGCTCATAATCATAATCATAATCATTTATTGCACACGAAACACAGGTACATTTAGAGTCAGGTCTTATAACTAAGTACAGTTCCACTGGCTTCCACCTTTACAGGCGATACGCAAAGAAGAAAAAAAAACGAAACGAAAAACGAAACGAAAAAACAATATGCGGAATGAAACTTTAGAGGGAGCCCTATACAAGGTGTTACAAAAGTACCCCTAATGCCGAATATGGTAGATAGAGACCATCAAACTGAACAACTTTTACTATTGGCACCAACTCTGAAATCGCGAAAAAAAAATCAGCTGTTTCATACATTTTTATATTTTCGTAATTAATTTTTGTATGAAACAGCTGATTTTTTTTTGTGATTTCGAAGTTGGTCCCATAGTAAAAGTTGTTCAGTTTGATGGTTCCTATCTACCATATTCGGCATTAGGGGTACTTTTGTAACACGTTGTATACTTCGTCAGAACAGTTTACCTTTGTTGACTTTGAAAACTAACTATACTATAAATTGCATGTGGCTATAGTAATAGAGGCATTTCAAAACTGCAACTTTACTCGAGTCATTACGCGTCATTGAACCATCCTTCAACTCAGCACGCTGAACAATAGGATGTGTGTTGAACAATAGGATGTATTACAATGCGCTTTTACAACGCTTTGTTACGGAATTCATACTTCGTGTGAACACAAAATTCAGTATGATTTCAAACGAAACGAGATATTTAAATTCCGTCACACGTCTGGAATTGCTGCTCGTGTTGAACAGTAGGATGGATTCAGTAGATTAGTAAAATATTACTAAAGCGGAAATCATCCCCGATGTCAACACAGTCCGGTCGTGGCGCAACTTATTTAATGAAAAAATGTAATATGTTTATTTTAATTTTAATTTTATAGTTGATTAATACAAACTCTAAATTAAAAAAGTAATTGTTTAATAATTATTGTAACTATTTAATTAGCTTTTTGAACTCAGAGATTCACGAATCACCCGACTGTTCATAAAGCACATTTTAAAAATTACTGATTTTTTGAAAATAGATTTCAAAGGTCAATAATCTCTGGCGACAGAATTTGGTCTCGTTCGCTTGCGTCGAAAAAAGTATAGACTTATGCCCGTTTGCACTAAACTTATTAATCTCCTAAGTCTTTTCCTAACTACAACTTGACCAATTTAAAACGGTGTCATTAATTTGGCTGTCATGCAGCTTTCATGTGCCTATTTATCTTGGTCGAGTCGTAGTTAGGAAAAGACTTTGCGATTCTTGAGTTTAGTGCAAACGCGTGTTACTCTTTTTAAAAGCAACCTTTAGCGGCCATTTTATTGCGGCTATTGCGGCTTTTGAAAACTATCTACTATATCACGCAATCGTTTTTTTGTAAACTAACATTCATATCAAAAATTCAAAACAAAAAATAGGTAGCGAAGGAGAAAATACTTAATATGAATAGGAAAAGCAAACACAATCTCTCTAAAATGTGACTCATAATATGCCTAATTAAAAACCGATAAAGATGCCAAAGGGATATATGCTTTATTTTCAAAAAACTACCTTCCCATACCAGATTCGTATTAAAGAATTAATATGTTGGAAAATATGTTCATATTTGAACCATTATAATAAGTATGAAATTGCCGATTTTTTCTCAAACACAAAGATTCTCAATCTTCTATGATGTTAAACATGCTTCGGTTGTTTATTTCGAATTATGATAATGACGGCCAACTACCTGTCAATAAAAATATTTCTGATTTCTTTCCTTAACTTTAAAAAAAGTACCTTATTATTAGTAACTCCTTTTTTGTTAGCAGAAATGACCTCTTATTTCGTTGTAACTTAGCCGATACTTATTTTTTTCGCTTAACCCAAGTCGCATACGTTATCTTAGTGTTTAAACATTAGTGCATAATTATCTATATGTTTAAACACTAACATTAGTGCATAAAAGTTTTTAAAACATTAGCGTTCATGGTTGTTAGATCAATTAAGAAAATGTTAGTATGGAAAAATCATATTCTTTCAAATTCTCCATACAAAACGGCAATTTCTTAAACCCCTAATAATTATCAAATCTCGCAGACTGTCGTCGTGCTCAATTATCTACGTAACGTAACGCGAAAAACGCTAGATGGTTTCAGACGTGAATATTTACCACTTACTGTCACCTATTTATTTATTTATTTATAAATCTTTATTGTACAAATACACAAAGTAAGGTACAAATGGCGGACCTAATGCTAAAAGCATTCTCTACCAGTCAACAAACAGTAAACAGATAGACACGAATGCGGCACAAACAAAGAAAACTAATATTTACATGCATACAATATAAATATTACATAAATACACACCATTAAATACATGTCTACATAATTTTATATAATATTAATATAATATATAGAAATACCAAGACATACACACCAAATACCGAGTTTAGAAAAGTGTTGACAAAATATTTAAAATAGTGATCCTCCTTATTTTATTTCAGAACTTGATGGTGACAGGCGTGGTGGTTACGTCGTTTGTGATGGCGATTCCGCTGTGGCTACTCGTGGAGGCTCCCTGCACCAACATCGTCATAAAACTGTTCCCGGAGAAGCGATCGAGTCTGCATGCCAACACCGTTAAAACGGAATAAAGCTCCTTCAAGCTGGATTTATTGCAATAGATTCAACTTCTTCATAATAAACAGCCCACAATAATATCAAGTAACATGTGGGGTATTTGTGGTGACCCATACATATTATTATATTGTCAGGGTGGATGGTTCGAAACAATGTTAGCATTAAAATGATCATGAATATCTACAACGTGTTACAAAAGTACCCCTAATGCCGAATATGGTGGGTAGGGTCCATCAAACTGAACAACTTTTACTATGGGACCAACTCTGAAATCGCGAAAAAAAAATCAGCTGTTTCATTAGTTTGATGGTTTCGTTAGTTTGATGGATTATCAGTTTGATGGTCCCTGTATACCATATTCGGCATTAGGGGTATTTTTGTAACATCTTGTATACAAACTAGGACATCAATAATATGTGAACATATAAACGGTTCTTTAATATGTGACGGCAGTGTGTAATGAAACTTGACATTGCATTGCATATTATATATTTTTGATTCAAGAACGTGATGAGATATTAAAAATCTCGACTGTACACACTGCTTAACTCAGAAGTTCCCTCGTTAACTAGGAAAATTATTCATAACTCCTTTGTTTCTTGTTCCGTTTTTAAATTTTAAAGCCATTTTAGATTCAAAATGCCATTTATATACTATTTTTGTCCCTTTAGTCCTTACATTAGAAAATAATATATTAAATAATAAAAATTAACAGATAATTTTTCAGTAGAAGTTGTAGTTAAAAATGTAAAAGTTAAATTTAAGGAAATCGAAATAAAAAAAAATAATATTATCTATATCACTTTTTAACCAAAACATAATATTCGAACTAGTACTTTATTTTGTTTCCTTAATTGCAATCTTTGGCATTTCCTATAGTCTGTAGTTTTGTAAGTAAACGCCTATGAATAGCTTTTGGATATTAGTTTTCAATTCGATGCCTTAACATGGGTAGCCTAAGTATGTCATGCTCTCTTTAATCATATCTGCGGTGGTGTCGTGTGAGGCGGGTCGTTACATTCCCTCAAATATGGTTGAGCGAAGCGATGGCTCGTTCATGCGTTATGCTCGTGAACGGGTGCTGCCAATGGGAATGGGTCTGTTTCTCACTCTCATCACACATTTTAGAAATAAAATTAAAGTACGATGGTATATAGATGGAAATGAATAAAATATTACTTCATAAGGTATTTTTTAGTCTTGTCACACTTTTCTAACAACCTAAACGTTATGACACATAACCTAAAATGTATCTCATTATTATGAAGATTATACAAAGCCATTTCATGATGCTCTAAGTGATGGTGAATTTTCAGCTCTGTAACTTCAGGCCCCAGCTTGTATAGATACTCGGGGATATCCAGTGTGAGGAAAATCATTTTAAAATAGTTTCTGCCCGCGACTTCGTCCGCCTGGACTTTCGAAAAATCCAATAAGAACCTTTAGGCTGACCCCAGACCTACCGGTTTCATTTCTTTGCTTTGCTGTTTTAGTTGAACAGGGGCTACCAGCTAACGCATCGAACTTCGGAATGTCTGCCGGGCTTTAAATTAAAACAGATAAATCGAGCCCTAATCGAGCCAAAATGGCGAACCCTAATTTATGATGTCACACAAACATCGATATCTTCTAAATAACTACAATACGAAACTTCTTACTTCGATTTATCTGTTTTAAGTTGAAGCCCGGTAACATTTCCGAAGTTAGATGCGTTAGCAGGTACGGCCCCCTGTTCTACTAGAACAGCAAAGCAAAGAAATGAAACCGGTAGGTCTGGGGCCAGCCTTAACCAGGATGGAAAGTATTCTGTTTTAATTACATCGAAATCCAATCAGCCCTTTTTACGTGATAGGCGGGACCGCATCAAGCGCGTTACCTCGCGAGGAAGTCTCAGGCGGAAGCTAGTTTATAAAATTCAGGATTGGATCCAGAGATATGACTATGCCGTTTCAGTTCCCGTTCCCGTTCCCGTTCCCGTTCCCGTTCCCGTTCCCGTTCCCGTTCCCGTTCCCGTTCCCGTTCCCGTTCCCGTTCCCGTTCCCGTTCCCGTTCCCGTTCCCGTTCCCGTTCCCGTTCCCGTTCCCGTTCCCGTTCCCGTTCCCGTTCCCGTTCCCGTTCCCGTTCCCGTTCCCGTTCCCCAATAACGACATCGGAAATTATTCAACAAATGCTTATTTGTTTTTAGAAGTACTCCTACGAAGTTTAAAGTTGAAATATCTATTTTATATTATTTTTTCATACAAAATTTGAACCCCAATTTCACACTCTTAGAGGTTGAATCATATCCACCATGTTGAACTTCAAATAAATATAATTTTTGCAATCAACATCCCATTGAACCCCTATAACGACATCCATATCGATTTTTAGGATTATTTATCCTATTTCACCCCCTTGAAGATTGAAATTCCAACAGTACCGATAGACGGCACGTTAGATTCCTAGCATAAGTCTAAATAATAAATAATAAAGTATTTCCTATTCACAATTTCATCCCCCTTTTCACCCCTTTGGGGGTGGAGTTATCACACACGCTGAGATACGTATATATTCATTTTCAATCATCAGCCTAAACTCAAACTTTGAAGATTCTAGCTTCGAAACTGAAAGACTTTCATTCATATTTTTTTATATATTTGACATCATCACATACGTCATTTTTCCGATTCCAAAGTAAGTAGCTAAAGCACTTGTGTTATGGAAATCAGAGACAACGGTGGTATCACGAACACCCAGACCTAAGCCAATATAGAAAAGTTAGTTTTCTAAATTGACCCAACCGGGGATCGAACCCGGGACCTCAGAGATGGCGACACCCTCAAAAACCTGTGTACAAAGCCGACCACGGAGGTCGTCTTCTCTATTTCACCACCAGAGGATGACGACCTCTGATACTTTAATCCTCTATTTCACCACCTTAGGGTACATTTTGAAATATCCTTTCTAAATGCACCCCTCGACCTCATAAGGACCCTACGTGCCAAATTTGGAATCTCTAGACCCAGCGGTTTGGGCTGTGCATTGATATGTCAGTCAGTTTTTTCTTTTATATATTTAAAATGTCAGTGAGATAAAAATAACAAATATTTGTAGAAATAAAAATTTTGGGCTGTATAAAATGAATTCATCAATGAAATCGCTGAATCTAATACGTACGTATACTTGTAGCAAGAACGCCTGTCGAGAAAAAAATGCGCACAAAAGAACTCGACACATACATCGGACATTCGCAGTAATAGTGGCCGGCTTACGAGCTCAAAATCGAATGCAAACCGCAAATTGTATTCGTAAAGACAAAAAACTCTTAGGAGAAGAGTTATACAAGGTGTTACAAAAATACCCCTAATGCCGAATTTGGTACAAAATCAGCTGTTTCATACATTTTGATATTTACGGTTTTATTTTTTGTATGAAACAGCTGATTTTTTTTTCGCGATTTCAGAGTTGGTCCCATAGTAAAAGTTGTTCAGTTTGATGGTCCCTATATACCATATTCGGCATTAGGGGTATTTTTGTAACACCTTGTATATGGTGTCATATTTTTTTGTACGGGAACAAAATTGTTTTTTCTAAAACCGAATAAGGGCTTTATGAGCTGGTTCTAAAAATACATATATTACACTAGCGGACCCGACAGACGTTGTCCTGTCTTAACTA
The DNA here is from genome assembly GCA_963556745.1 of Catoptria pinella. NCBI lineage: Eukaryota > Metazoa > Arthropoda > Insecta > Lepidoptera > Crambidae > Catoptria > Catoptria pinella. The sequence continues at coordinate 11,695,111 of OY750775.1, read as the reverse complement.
TGAATATTGATTTCGAATTGATATAATTAATAAATAAAATGTTAATAACGTGTATGTTAGTCTGAACTAACCAAAACTTCATATTAAATTGAACTTTTAATATTAGGCGTGCTCGCTCTGAACTAACCGTGATGTGCACTAAGAATTTTGTTTAAATATAATAACTCCGACCGAAGCATCTGTTTTAAACTATATTAATTTTTTACACCCCGAAGCATTTTGTTTTAACGATTTTTCTTTTTTTTACATCCTATTTGACGATATTTGCAGCACACATTCTGTCGATGTTACGTCAAACGCCATAAGGTAACATTAAAAAAGTTTAAATTCTCAAAAAAGGTTAAATTAAAAAAAAGTTTAAATTGTGAAAAGCGCTAAGGTTACATTAGAATAATTTAACATGGTGGTTAAGGTTAAGTAATCTTAAACTTTCTAATTTTCCACGAAATTTTCTTAATTTTTTCTTTCATAAGAACCTTCTCCTGACAATAACAAACAACAAAAAAATAATAAGCGAAATCGGTCCAGCCGTTCACTCGTGATGCCGTGACAAAGGGAAATAGGGATTAATTTTTATGTATATATGAGATTATATAAAAATTAATTGAGGGTTGGAAAGTAAGAGGAAGACCGCAAAAAAGATGGATGGATTGTGTGAGGAATGATATGAACGTAAAGGGAGTGGATGAGGAGATGACGAGTGACAGGAAGGAATGGAAGAGAAGGACGCACTGCACCGACCCCAAATAAATTGGGATAAGGGTAGGGGGATGATGATGATATAATATGAGATTATTATTACATTTCAGTTACTTGTTTCCAACCAAAAGACGTTTTCAAACATACCAAGTTTAGGCACCTCCAGATACGATAAAAATAAAAATATCATAGATAAAAATAATGGTTTTAAGAAAGCAGTTTTTAAAATATTGTCGTTAAGTATATTATTTTAATTTTCATTATTACAAGACATTTACAAAGTGTTAACGTATGATAAAAGAAAATGTTTGTTCTGAAACCTATCGTGAAAGGGCTTTCTGAGGAGTTTCTAAAAATATATTAAATAATTACATTTTAGCACTTGTTTTAAATTAATTAAACAATCATAAATTTTTGAAGAAATACCATACAAAGATAAGATTGGACAATATAAAAAATTTTTAGAACAAATATTGTTTTTCCATACATAAAATAGAGTTTTTTTTTTAAGAAATGCGCCTCTTAAAAATTGTTTAGACCTCAAATATACCAGACGGCTGTCCTGTACAATGATTTGTGTTTTTTTTCGTACGACTAGCATTATAACATATACTGCTATTCAGTTTTCTTAGTCACGGTATTGACATCAAGGACAGATTTCTTCTCCGGGAACAGTTTCCTGATGACGTTGTTGCTGGGCGCCTCTACCAGAAGCCACACCACCGCCGCCAGCACGAACGAGAGTACCACGACACCGATCCCCCTTGCCGCCTGTAGGAGATAAAATTTATTTTTAATTTCTATCTACGCGAATCTGTTTTCGTATGTCTTTTTTATTATATACAGGTGTTAGTAGCACCCTTCAGGGCATAGTCAACTCATGATTCTGAATAAAGCTGAAGTGAAATTTTTATCGCAAATTTCATGAAAAGCTGAGTGTTTTTTATTTTTTTTCTACCACACAGAGTCTGTCTTAGTTGCATAAAACCTAAATTTACAGGATATTAATAAAAATATCATAATTTTATAAACCCGCAACAGATATTTGCTCGCAGTCGAAGGTAAGCGCGCGCGCGCTCCCTCGATGTTATTGAGTTGTTACGCGTACATTGCAGCTCAACGACAAAATCTCAACTATGCATTTGCGACAAGTGGTTCCATAGAGAAAGTTGCTTGACTCTAAGGGTAGAATCATCCTTTAAAGTTTTAGCTAGGGTGCTTGTTACTAACTGTATACGGTAGGACAAGGTTGTCCAATGACAAAGACCTTTGCAGTAAGATATGTAGCTATTGTGTTCGGTGTTTACTGTGCCTTGATGGTCAGTCGGCTAGTGTGAGGCGTCGGTCGGTTGGTCGGTTATTAGATGCTTACTATATTTATTTCAGAATAGTGGATGAGCTGCGTGTCGCTGGCGTACAACCATCGAATGATGATCATGTGCACGTTGTAGGCGCAGTACGAGAGCCGCATCAGCGGTACGTAACCCGGCCACTCCAGCACGCCCCGGTAGACATCTGTACCACACACATAAATCACCTCTTAGTTTATTTTATATTATTTTAATACTAAGTAAAAGATATTTTAACCAGAATTTGTAGTATAAAATGTTGTTACACTCACTTTCAACTTGGCATACCATGCCAAATATGATAGCAGCTAAGAGTACGCCCCAGATGGGCTTCGGGAATATTGCGAACAGCACGCGCACGAGCAGGCTGCGCCGCTCGCCCTCCGCGAGCAACAGGTACGAGTGCGCGTACATCACCCCAAAGAGCAGCGGAACCGTCAGCCAGTACACCCACTTATACCTCTGCAATCAAAGATATAGGTGTACCACCAAAATCAAATCAAATAAACTTAAAAATTAAGCACTTTTGAATAGTCGATAGTGATATTGCAGTTGCGACAAACAAAAAAGCGACAATTACTATAGCGACAGAACGATATTTCGACACACGTTGTAGCGACAGTACGTAGCCACGGTAAAAATATCTTCACCGTGACGTAGCTGCGAAGAACGCTGCCGCGACAGAATGTAGCGACAACGATACTTTGACAGCACTTTTTGGCGAGGTGATCTTGTTAATTAAAGCGATAGAAAGAAAGAACGAAATAAAAAAAACACATTTATTTTGAAAATCACACAATACACAACATTACAAAAACACAGATATTGCGATACATGTTTTTTTTTTGATATTTTTTAGTTAAGTATAATTTATTTTTATGATATAGTTTCAGCACTTCAGATATTGATATACGTTGTTTACATAAATGAAATCGAGTCCATGCTCTTTTTGCTCTTACTGTTAAAATGTGACACACTTTTATGTGTTGTTTTAAAAAAAATATTACGCTTATTTTTTTATCTTATTTATAATGTATTGCATATCGATTGAGGTAACAATATTGCGTCGCCAAAACGTGCTGTTGCAGTAAAGTTTGTCGCAGTAACGTTCGTCGCAGCTGTGTTTTGTCGCTACAAGATTCTGTCGCGGCATCATTTGTCGCGGCTACGTACTGTCACTACAACATGGTGTCGAAATATCGTTCCATGGCCATTCCTTGGTAATTGTCGCTTTTTTGTTTGTCGCAACTGCGTTAAAATTATTATAAATCCTAGAAACCACCACATGAGAAATTTAATTTTTTTATTTGTATGGAAAATTGCAAAGTTACAACTCTGGACGCAAAGAGACTATTGTTTTCAATAATCAATCGCGTTAATGGGCAAATGAAAAATACAATTTTGTTCCAGGGTCCACTATCTATCTATTAACTGCATAGTGGCAACTATGCAGTTAATAGATAGATATTCATCTCGATTGTACTAAGAAAATACCTTGTAATTGGTAGTGTCTACAGAGTTCTTCATCCAATTGTACATGAACAACCCAAACGCCATGCCAATGAAGAAGATAGGCATGTTGGTGTGTGTCCGTTTGTGTAGGTAGTTTAATGAATCGAAACTGACGAATGTTTCTTGACTATATATTTGTCTGAAAAGACAACCATTTAGATTAGACACACCGACTTTTCAGTTTTCAGCATTAGTTTACAACAATATTAGCTTCACTATCAATACCACTAGGGTCACTTAAACACGTAGTGAGGTATTTCTTAATGTTTCAGCCTGATAATCTTAACTATAATATGGTGGCATACATACTTCCCGCTGGGTAAATGAAAGCCGTCGAGGTCTCTGAAGTAGGTTTCGAGCCCGGAGGCGGCCATGCCTGCGAAGATGAGCAGGCCGATCATGGCGGCGCGGGCGCTGGCGGACAGCAGCATCAGCACCAGTCCTACCGTGTGCAGGTGGATGTCAGCCGCCGTCGACCTGTCCGCACACACAATCACTATTTATTCAAAGTGACATCGGAATAATAGCATTCTACAAATTGAATTGAACATTTTGGAATGGAATAGGAAAAGGTTTATTTAATTATGGGTTAAAAAAGGATCACAATATTCGATCCCGTCATCACCAAGGAGGAGGAGTCCCCTTCCGTTCCGCGTAAAAGAGTTTTCTTCGGCATAACAAAAGGGGTGTTGATAAGCAACAGTTAACGATGCAACGACGGAAAAATTATGGAGTCTACGTACCACAGAGGTGGGTTGCAGTGCGAGCCGTACACGTAGTTGTTGTAATAGAACACCATGGACAACCAGTCCCGCTGGCAACCGTGCATCTCGTCTTCCACTACCTCCTATGCACATACGAGCAATGAGTGAAATCCCGCGAACCAAAATCTATGGAAGTGTAATGGCAAACAAATATTGCTTACAACTGGCGCCACGGGGCTAAAAAATGACAACTCGCATAGCAAAAGTCGGGCCAACTACGCGCCAGAAAAAATAAATGCCAGCATTTTTAGCCCCATCCCCTTGTCATTTTTGTGTGATGCTATTTTTTGAGCGGAATGCTTGTTTCATAGATTTTAGTTAGCTGGTTTTAGTTCGTAATTTTACGTCATAGCTTTTAGTTCGTCAATTTATTTATTTATTATCACAAAATCCACAGCATATAAACACCTATAAACATTAATTAAATGTGGCGACAGGGAGGTATTTGCACCTGCGGATGCGTCTGTCGATGTGTAGAGTAGAGGAGTTATATTGGATCGTGTCGATTTGACATTTACCTGCCACAGAGGACCTTGCGGAATATACTTGTACAATGATGTACAGTAGAGTACCACAACTAGATACACGGGCGACAACCTGAAACACAAATATTAATTTCAAGAAGAACCATATAGGTAGGTGTCATTCATGGCCTTAAAAACTTGATAAAGATCCTGAAATATGATAAAATGCACTGCCTAGCCACGCAGTGCAGATTTTGGCTACGTTACCTGAGCCACCTGAGGAATATTGCTTTAGGCAAGGACTTCCAAGTCAGCGGGTTCCTCTTGGCGGATGCCTGCGTGGAGTAAGCTAAGAACATTCCCGAAAGAAATAAAAACGTTAGTACCATGATGTGAGTTTGTCCAACAATCCGAAATCCATCTGATTCCATTACCTGGAAGAAAATCATTAGCTTAAGCAGGTAAACATCGTTAATACCCATTAATACCCATCCATGGGCTATGTGTACATACACTATAGTCGAATTTTCTACTCACTTCTTCAATGGAATACACGTTGTCAATCGCGTACGACGCTGGAATGAGTGTATGTAGGAATACAGTCATTGCCGAATTAAGGAATCTGTAAAATAGGAAGTTACACTACTTAAACCTTTTTTATCTTTCCAGTTTCCAGTATATTCGTTATTTATCGGAGTAAAATACTACCTGATTCCATTAATTCCTATAAGTCTAGATTGGTCCTTCGGCCACGGAGCCGTCAGCTTAGCCCAGTTGGCCGGGATTGAAAAGCACATCAGGTATCCTAGGAGCAGAGCAATATATGTATATCATCAGGTGTATCTTTGCTGCTGCAGCTGTCTTCATCTAGCTGGATTCTGGAGTCTGAACCCGGCTATTTTCATAAATGATGTATGTACCTCTCCAAATCGATCTTAAATGAACTCACCAGATTCAAACAATGTAACACTGGAGTATTTTTGTGTTAGTAACTACAGGGTGTTTGGTAATCAAAGCCGGATATGGTTGATAAGGAACCATGCATCGCAAACAACCCCGAAATATTATCATCAATCGACCCTGAAAGATCACCACTTTAAAAAAAATTAATGATAAACTGCATGCGGCAACCCTAGACCGAAATTATGGTTTGCTTTTGCAAATTAATGGGATTGATTTTTAAAAAAAATAGTCTATCTGCGTCTAGGGTTGTTACTTTACAACAAATAAAAAAACAAAACTTCTCAGCCATTAACAATATTCCGGGGTGGTATGCATATTCGGCTTAATAGAGTGATTACCAAACAGCCTGCATTTTAGGGCAGCACTTACCTTTCATATTCTTTTTAGTGGCCAGCAAGTCGTAGAGGGTGCCGGCCACAGCAAGGCCAATGAGGGTGAGGTAGACCGCAGTGGCGACGCGGTCTAGTGCGGTGAAGGGGCGCTGGTCACCATGGCGGTAGCAGGCGACACGTTCCACGCGCGCGCGCAGCCCGTACTCCTGCTGCAGCGTGTGGTTCAGGCACGCGCCCAGCGCCGTCTCCAGCGCCGCATCAGAATCCCCAGTGTAGAACTCCTTGCAGCGCCGCGTCATGCAGTACCCGTAACGTATATTCCTTAAATCGAAATGCCTTGGCGCCGAGAAGGAGAAATTCTGAATAAAATAAATTAAAAATTTAGCTAGATAATGCATAAATAACGGTATCATTTAAGGACAAGACGAAAATCATTCATCTCAGTTTTGGTCGTTTCGACAGTGTACAAATACCAGTAAGTATATTATAGACATGAAATAAAACACTTTTTAGCGGATGTACATACTAGCGCGGTTTAATCAAATTACTTTAGTAATTAGTTGGTATTTGGTTTGGTTTTTATTTATGTGATCAAGGTCCTAATCCCACACTGTGTCAGGATTTCTCCAAATTGAAATTGAAATTGAAATAGAAAAATTCTTTATTCAAATAAGCTCACATAATAAGCATTATTAAATCGTCAATTCTTTTATCCTACCACCCATTATGACGTCTTTTAGAAGACAAGAAAAATGGGCGCAAAAAACTTATCAGTTTTATTAGAAGGAACGATATTTACAAATATGTATATCGTTTCCAGACATTACATTCATACATGTTACAATTAACATAGATTCATAAATAAATAACATTATTTAATTAGCTCATTTCTACTGAATCAATTTACAGATGTCAAGCTTAATTCAAAATTTAAGGTTCAGTCTAGGCTATTAAAATATATATATATATCAATTCATACGCTCCCGCATATGTCATATAAAACATGACATATGCGGGAGCGCTAACATCTTACAACAGGCAAGCAAAAAGTTACTCGTGAGTCTTATTTGCGAACATCGTTCCAAGTTAGTAGCATTATCAACAAATAGATCGAAACCAATAAAAAAATTTGTTAGTATTTTCTGAACGTCTTTACAAATCGCTTGAGGTAGGCCCACGAGCAGCTTTAGTCCCCCGTGACCGCGGCGGCAGCTGCAAAGGTGCCTAAACGTCGGGAAAATAAAAAATCAAACCAAATACCATCTAATTACCAAAGTACTTTCAATAAAACCGCACAAGTGTCCGTTAAAGTGTTTTATTTCATGCCTAGTGAGCGCGTAAGCGCGAGTTGAGAGGTGAATGGGTATATTATAGGTTTGAATGGATTATTACTGCGGGTCTTCGATCGATTAATGATCTAAGCCGCCGCGGGTGTTTGATAAAGTATGATTTTTGATGAAAGTAATATAATAATATAAATATGTATGTACCTAGTAAAATAATTGTGTGTAAAGAAATTATACTATATATAGTATAATATAAAAGTAAATAAATGTCAACACCTGTTATGATATAATAATTAAGTGTAATAATAATATAAATTAGTTAAGTAAGTTCTATAAGTATTTGCCGTGCCCTTACAGGGTTCTTGTTTGTGCCTAAAAAATTGTACGTAACACCATTGTATACAACAAGATGCAATAAATGAATGAATATGAATATGAATAAGTGATGCAACTTACCATAAGTTTATCATAAAGTTCGTTAGGCTCCTCGGCGACGATCTTTGCGGTTGCCACGCAGTACGCACCGCCCTTTGGATCCACGCATTGTGAGTACGGGTCGAGATAGTTCATAGGCGGGAAGACAGCGAACTCCTCCGCTGTACATACATTTTATCTTGAGATACACAAATGAGACAATCTGGTAAATCGGGGAGGTAATAATAAAAATTAGTTATGACGGTAAAGTACACAATTTTTGAACATATTTATTGAGTTAAAAATAACTGGCATTGTTTTGCCTAAGAAAAAAGAGTAGAGTTACTGTCAGAGAGGGATCGTGTATCACATTACTTACACGATATTTCATTCATTACTTAGACACCAGACTGAAGAAAAAATCGTTCAAATGGCTGTACCTGATGTCAGTCTTACAGTAAAGCTGCAAAAGCATAGGTATTAAATATTATTAGTACCTACTTTTATTATTTTGAGCTATTTGGTACCTAGATAAAAGTTGTATGATACTGTGGTAACCCAGCCTCTAAGACAAAAAGAATTACAAGTAGTTCTGTAGAAAAAGTCCAAACTAAACTTTTATTCATTAGGTATTTCAAAAGCTTTAGTTTCGCCATTGGAAAACTGTGTTGAGGTAATGTTGCAGTTGTTTCCCATCTTTGCGATCACTGAGAAAATCTTCAAATCGTCGTCGGTGTCAACCATCAAGAAACATGGGCTCCTTCAAACGATCAACAATATCACTTAATAAGAATGACGTATAAAAAAGGACCTAAATGCAAGCCCTGCGGCACGCCAGAGGCAAGTATGGCAGCTTCAATTCTTCTTAGTGACTTCTTCAAGAAAGTGTGAATATATTCCAGCGCAACAGAGATCCGTGAATACTCATCAGTTTAAGCTTTTGGTAAAGAAATAGTTAACCTTATCAAAGGCTTTGGAGAAATCCGTATACTTGATTGAAATGGAATCCATTTTATGTAGTAAAAAAAGGCACCATTATTCTTATCGTCAACGGAGATCAGTCACAGAGAGAATTTAGTTAGAATTTGATCCGACGAATGACTTTTCGTGTGAGAAAAGTGGAAGTGAAACTTTTTACTCTTGATTTGCGTCACCAGCGCGATATTGTAATATATTAAAATCAAAGATCTTTGATTGAAATAACCCTATCGAATTCAAGAAAATTGTCTTCGCCATGGATTTATATTGGCATTGTATTACAATGTTTTTGGATTCATTAGTAAAGCTTGAAAATAGTTCACATACCTCTTATTGAGTTAGGCACTTTTTAAGTTTGGTCTCACATCTCTCACAATCTACAACAACCCTGTTACTATTCTTGTTTTATTCAACATTTAAAGACGACTTACCAGATATTACACGCAATGCTGACGCCTGCTGACATAGCAGCAACGATAAAACTAGGAGGAACATTTCAAAGATTTTTTTTCTTAAAATTTTAGGAACGCTTTATTTTATTACATTCTAAAGTATAATCTTGGCTTGGAAAATGATAATGACAAAATACTTTTGCCACGTTTTATGAAACAATAGAAAAAAGTAGGTGACTGTAGGTGTACCTAATCCATACAGTTAGTCAAGTGTGATCGCTTTAGATGCGATGCGGTTGCTATAGTGTCTCAGTTTATATTTTTAACCGACTTCAAAAAAAGGAGGAGGTTCTATGTTCGTCTGTTTATTTGTTTTTTTTTTATGTATGTCCACCGATTACTCGAAAACGGCTGAACCGATTGACATGATTCGAACGCCACTGTATCAGGTTTGTTCCCTAGTTGGTCCCATTTTTAGTTTTCGAGTAATCCTGAAAATACTGTAATTTTTTAGGTGACTTTAGCACCAATTTTAACGGATCTTCAGACATAACTTCTTTGTTTATAAACCGATTTAGATGATTCTTATTTTGTTAGAAAGGGAATACTTTAAGGGTGTTCTCATTTAAATTTCCTTCACATTGGACCTTGGACTTCGAAGATACACAAGAGAACTCTTCAAAATCAAATAGGATACCTAGTGTGATATAGTGATTACTCTACGGTATTGAAAGGTTTCGCATCAGCCATTTTTATTGTCACTGCTGGGGCTGGGATACAAGCCTTACTTATGGGCTGATGAATAGGATGGACCATAACCCACCGCGCGGGCCCAATGCGGATTGGTGGGTATTAATGAGTGCAAATGTAGCTGGGATTAACGGCTTAACGTGTCTTCTCGTGCACGGAGGAGCTCGAGATAATACACTTTGGTCACCCACCCCATGATTGACTCTTGCTAAAACAGCGCGAAAAGTGGAAATTGAGTTATTAGGAATATTATACTATTGAAAAGTGTGAAATATGAATAAAATATATTTATATCATTGCTTACATTTACTTACACATACCTGCCACAAAAAAGTTAAAAATAAAAAAGCTTTTAAAAATTAAAAAGAAAAACCTCCTTCAAAAAACCGTAAAAAAATTGCTATAAAAAACAGCTTCAAAAAGCAACAGCCTTAAAAAGCAAGAAATAATATTCAAATCTGCGTAATTACTATTCAAGTACCTACGCATATCTAGACGTTTTTTTAATATCAGATATCTCTAGTGTATACCTAATTATTGCTATAGTATCAGAATATAGTACTACAGGTGAGCCTCCGATGAAATACCCTCAAAATAGGTAGCTATGTCTTGTTAATTACAATTAATATTGTTCGTTTTGCTTTGCAATTAGTATCGTCCTCATCCAAAAAAATATGCAGAAATCGAGCAAACTTTGGCTAAAAAGCAAGATTGCTTTGTAACATTTTTTTTTTAATTCAAGTACTTACACACTAAGACCTTACCTTAATCTGACTAAATTTAACAGACCCCTAAAATGTATGACTTTTTTTGACATAAAACTTAAGGATAATGTGACACGTTTTTTAAATTTTAGAACAGTGTTCTTCAAAACCTTTGACTTATGTACGATTTAACTCAACACGCTCACGCGCCGCTCGGAGCTGCTTGTTACACAAGTCTGCAGATCTCACAAATTCACTGTCTCCAGAAAGGCATGATCGATTTACTCAATGCTGACCCAATTACCAAACCAATACAATTAATCAGCCATTTCGATCGCATAGATCGTTAGAGACTACTAAGATACCTTTGCACAACTAATATATTTGTGGTCTCCATTTTTCTCCTCCGTTAACATTTATTTATTTATCATTAAATTATTATTACTTAGGTACTCTGCTGGTAACTTGACAAGTTTCTTCTACTATGTTTTTTTTATTTGCAGTTATTTTCCATCTTTTGTTTACCAAACCAAACTCACGTCATTTTATCTAATCAAAGTCCATAGACGAATTCTAAACACACGCGGGCAGAAGCAGGCAGCAGTGGCGCTCCACCGCTGCCTGCGCGTCAATCAATATTACAAAAAAACGGTCAAGAGCTAGTCGGACTCGCGCACCGAGGGTTCCATACCATTATTCAATCCGTACCATCAAATCAAAAAGTTTACTATTTAGAGACATCGTTTTATTTTTGCTGTAATCTTTACATAAACTTCTATCACATAAATTTTTTCACCCTAGTAGCCTCACTTCGAATTATTAAGACCCTCTTTCAGTCCCTGTTGCAAAAAAATATATAAATATTTTAATTTCTCTCTTATTTAGAAAATAATTGAGCAAACGTCATCTAAAACTATTATAAATTTCAAGTTGATAGCTTTAGTAGTTCTCGAGATATTCTGTTACAGACAGACAGTCAGACTGAGTCGCACCATAAGGGTTTCTATTTACCATTTTGGTACCGAACCCTAAAAATGCCCCCAAGAACTTTAAATTCATATCCTGCTTGGCCCCAATGATGTGTCATTCAATTTTGAATGCATGTTAATATACACGGCAAAACTTTGCCACGAGGAGAGAAACTATCTTAACTATCGAAGATAGTAAATTTTACTGTAAAGAGACTTCATATGGATTTTAAAAATAATTGGAATGGCATTCAGACATTTTTTACCTGCAACGGAACGGAGAAGGTATATGCGTTTAGCGTGAGAGGTTGTTTGTGTGTGCGCAATCGCAAATGTTGCCATTTTTCTCCTGAAATGTTTGACCGATTTAGATGCGGTTTTCTGTAATGGGTTCGAAGGTTATCGGCGATGGTTCTTTCTTAAATAAGTGTTATGGTGTTTATCCGCTTTGGAGCGCTGCAGTAATCATTTTCCCATTTATCTCGAACGGTTGACCGATTTAGATGCGGTTTTCTGTAATGAGTTTGTAGGTTATCGGCGATAGTTCATAGATAGGTGTTATAGTGTTTAACCGCTAGGGGGAGCTGCAGTAATCATTTTCCCATTTATATCCAAAACGGTTTGACCGATGCGATTTTTAAAGTAGATAATCTATAAATTCTTTGAAAAGTTTAAAATAAATTGAGAAAGCCCTAGACGGTTAAAATTGTTATTCTTAATTGAAAAAGAGTTCAATATTTTTTTTACGAAAATCCCTCGACTAAAAGTGATGTAGGTACTTCACAAACGCAAGAAAACTCCGCCAGGGGCTGCCATTACCATCTAAAAAAATTTAAAGAAAATAACTATTTTAAAATAGCCTACTTTAACGTAATACGAACATAATAATTAAAATTTAAATGTTTTTCATGGGCTTCATTTTGTTTGTTTTTTATATTTGTTGGGTTCGATTCCTGATTAAGGAAGGCGATTATTCTAATATCTTTGAATACAGTTCCAATTATTTTTGAATTCAAAATGAAGTCTTCGTTCAGTAAAATTTCCTAACTTCCAATATTTAAGGTACTTTCTCCGTGTGGCAAGGTTTTGGGAAACCCAGTAGATCGATTCCAGCTCCGCAGAGTGGTCGTGGTTGTCGTTATCCAGCGGGTAGTGGAAGTAACCCGTTTCACAATTCGTCGCCATGTCGCTATTCTTCCCTGGTAGCTGCCTTTTCCATCTCCATTGGGGATCTACCGCGTGATCGGGTGCCCTCGACTTTACCCTGCACCACGAGTTGTTCAATAGATGCACCACCTCGCCGGGATGCGTAGATGATAATGGATATAGAAATACATCAATAATAATAATAACACCCCCACTGCTGGGGCACAGGCCTTCCTTATGGGTGGATAAGGAGGATGGGCCATAACCTACCACGCGGGCCCAATGCGAATTGGTAGGTGATAATGATAACAACCATGACTCGGGATGAAATGCTTATGACACAAACATAATGCTCCTAGCTCTCACCAGTATTCGAACCCGGGTCCACAGATTACTAAATAGTTACATTTGACTCAAAAGGCAGAATTACTAACACTGCACCACATAGCCGTTAAATTAACACCAATAGTGAAATCATTTAATTTAATTTCATCATTTCACTATTGGATTAAAGTCACAGGTATTAAACGCGTTTAAACTAAAACATAGGTGTTTAAACACCTACTTTTTCCCGACGTTTCGACCGATTTGCATCTGCCGTGGTCGCGGGCTAAAAATGAAACGTAAAAGTTTAAAAGTTTGTAATTCACTATCGAAAAAAAGCAAAAAAATATGGAACCACCGACCAAAAACCACTCTCACTTTGTAATGTTGTCGAGTAGATGGTGTCAATGCATTGACAAGACTTAAGACAAGCTATGAATGTAAACACCTATTGTTTTTTTAAGCAATACCAGTCGACAGGTGCTCCTAACCTCACCGTATTTATCTGCTTCTGGTTAATATTGTGATAATGATGTTGCTATCGGTATACATCCTACTCAATATATTTTTTGTTCAATATAATTTAGCGTTACGTGACGAAAGTGAATTAACAGGTAATCCTAAACTTATGATTTTTAAATTTAGAGATTTTGGCATTCACAATGCTATTTTTATATAATACTAAATAATATACTAGAAAATATGGTGGTAGATGATCTGGTGCGAGTCGTATTTTTCTAGTACCTATATTATTTTGTATTATGATTTTTATTTAATTAGTTACATTCTTATGTGAGAAGGGAAAATAATCTATTAAGATACAAACTACAATTTGACTACCTGAAGTGCACGTGTTTATGTAAAGTGTACCTAGGTCTTAAATATTAAAGTAGAGAATCTGCCCAACCCAGAATCTATCCTTAACCGAATAAGGGTGAAAAACCAACTTTTCACCCTTGTGCCTGCCTTGTGTGTGAGTGCCTTTATCGTCACAGTGTCTCATTCAGAATCAGTATAACAATATAAATACAAAGTAGAAATAATTTGATACATGCTCAATCTTCTTCGTTTCTAAGAAAAGAGGCATCACTGTTGAATTTTTGTATACTTCTGCAACAGCCGAGGAGTGGAACCGGTTTCCTCTGCTCCGCCATGTCGACCGGTTCACACAATGTGTCGGCGATAAGGGAGGAGTATACTGTACCGGCAACGTCAAGATCGTGGCTGAAGGCGCAAATGAATTGTACGATGCAATTTTGGTAAGTAATAAAAATTATGAGCGACAACGACAAGCATTGCGATTCTGTAAGACATCATTCGTGAGCTCGCATCTGAATCCGCTGTGAGTTTCTTGATTGGTATTCTCAAAACTCGCTTGATAATTCGCATGTGCACTAGCGCTGCACTTGCGAGCGTGTCAGCGAGTTGAACTAAATTGACGGCGAGAATTTTGACGGGAACCGATAACTTGTCCGAAATTTACTTGTCCTAATTTCATTTAACGGAAACGGTTTACCAAAGTTTTTGTTGCTATATGTATTGTTTGCCATATTTTTAAACCATCGAAATATCATTTGGCATATGTCTCATTTTACCGAACTACGTTTCACCGATTTTCAAAATGATTTTTTAGTATTGGCACCACCAGAACAACATTTTACCGAATACTATTTGGCCGCAACCGCAACTATGGTATATTTATATTATGTAGGTAACATTTGACATAATCGATATTTGTTATAATAATACATGTTTTATTAAGCAAGCATGCACCATGCATGCAAGCATTATAGAGCTGCGAATGGTCAAAACACTAACCTAACCTAACCTACTTAATGTATTCAAAGTTTTTCATTTGGTGAACTGAAAATATGACAAATAAATCAGTGGTGTAATGAATGTTCGGGAATATAATACTTCGACGAAATGTTCTTTCGACCGCGCATAACTTCGGTAAAAAGTTTTTCGACCAAATAAGACATCGGAGTAACGAAAAAAACGTAATTTCGACGAAGTCAAAAAAGGTGAAACGAAAACAGTCGAAAAGATTTCAGTAAAATGAAATTCGATCAAAAAAATTTCGACCTTGGGATAGGTTACCGATTTTGACAGATAAAGTATGAGATGATGTAAAAAGTGGCATTCTGTAAGGTATAGACCGAGAGGTGACAGGATTTTTCGTAACGATCAAGGAAACGATTACTTTTACTTTTATGGGGTGTAGAGTGGTTGTAGAATGTCCCCTAATGTGAATGATGAATTTCCATACAATATAATGCTATTTTCGCGATTTTTTAGCATATCAAAACAGCTCTTAGAATCCTGATAGATCAGTTGTGTGTATTGCAATCTGGATCTCATCCATTCACTCCCTGGGTAGCTATCTTCAGATCGGCAGAGAACCAAGGCTTCAAAGTTATCTCGTTGGTATGAAAATTATCTGGTGCTTCTAATTATCTAAGGTGAAGGTGCAAGGTGTGTCGCTGTCATGCTAAATGCAGGTATTGTGCACTGATATTTTTGTGGTGTGCATGTGCATTTTTTTGCGGGCAGGCGGGCGGTACATCCTGCATATATATTTTTTGCGGGAGTAAGCTACATATATTTCTCTTTTCACAATTCTAATTATCCGTCCACCTCTCGAATTAAACAACCTCTCGCATCAGATCTCACTTCGCTACTCCCTTCACTCTCACTTAAATTTGCATTCTGTAAGCATCACCTATTTACTTGCGAAGTGAAGTGAGTTCTGTATTGTAGTGACTGCCACACTCAAAAAAATGTTAGTCGAGATTTATTGATTGCAGTTTTTTGATACAATTGTTGAGTTTTTGGTACAGAACTTTATAGCAAATATGCGTTTTTTTAATTAAAATTTCTTATTTTAAGGAATTTGAGGCAGCTAATAGTCTGCGTGTTGAATTAAAATTGACCGTGAGATTTTGACAGATGAAATATGAGATGACATAAGAAGTGGCATTCTGTAAGGAAATTCCGCCCTCACTTCGATGCTCACCTCGCAAGTGAACCCGATTCAAAGTGTCAAATAAAAAGTATCTATTTTACGAGTGAAAATAGAAGAAGTCCTCTACAAACAATGTTAAAATAATATTTTTTTTAGAAATAAAACACTTTTTACGGATTACAGCGCGTATATTATTAATTCAGGTGTTGTTTTAGAATTATTTAGTTTGTATTTATTGGTTTTTAGAATTCCCGACGTTTCGACACCTTTCCAGGGACCGTGGTCACGGGAGGACTAAAAGTGTTTAAAAAGTGTTTTATTTCTAATGAACTGTATACGAGCGAAAGTCTTAGAAGTGAATATTTTTTTATTTTTTAACACTGACAAGTAGTTTTTAACCACAAATTATATAGCTATTTAATTTGTGAAAAACTATTTTTTTTTTATTATTTAACTTTACAAAAACAAAAATTTTTCATCGTAACAAACCAAAAACCACGGCGGTTTGTCCGGAATGCTAGACTTATACACTAACATTATTATATATTTATGGTAACAACAACATATTATAAAATAGGTCACTAGTAAACAATTTACCTGCGGTGATCGTCCAGTTTTAATATTACTTTCTGTAATGCTTTGTAAGAGATGTAAAGGATGGTGAGAAAAGCTTTGAGTTTATATATCCAGATGACTTGTATTTATTCTCAATAATCAGAACAACAGATAGGTGTGTCTGTCAACGGTTTGAATTTCTGGACAATTGCATTGCTATTATTGTTGTGCAAGCAAAGATGTTCATGAGCCACAAGCCTTCCACCACCACCACCTACAAGGATGTTATTTCAGAAAACATTTTTATTTTAATGTCAATTTTTTTTTTTACATGTTATTGTATAAAATTTGATAAAAAAAAAAATTTATATTGTTAGGTAAAACTTATTATACTGGTTTGTAAGACTCCTGGGAATAGAGGGATTTAGGTGCTTGTTAGTACACAGAATGCTCAATTATCATCCAGACATAGTTGCAAAAATAGTTATTGCATGCTGTGTTTTGCACAACATGTGCAATCGCGCAGAAATACCGGCTTTCACAATTTCAGAAGAAGAGAGACTAGAAGAGCTACAAACAATTGCTGAAGTTCAAAGGAGGCAAACTAGGGATTTGCCATCTTACGCCGATTTAGCTCTAGGGCAATAACGTAGACGAAATATAGTAAATAGCCTATGGCGTTCACGTCATATTTAATTTATCGGCGGTCAAAAACCCTTTACAAGTTTTCTTTCGTCATTTCATTCTTGGACAGGCCTTCCAATTTGTGAAATGGTAGTAGATTCAGTAGATTTATACATTTTTAACATGATGTGCTAACAGAAAACCTAAAAAAACTGCTATAAAAACAGCTTATTTTTTTTAAAGCTTTATTTATTTAATACCAAATAATATACTAGAAAAAATAAGACTTGCACCAGATCATGTTCTCGGACGGGAATCGAACCCGCGACCTTTGGATATCCGGTCCAATGCTCTGACCGCTGAGCTACCGAGCCACTCTTTTCTAGTATATGATTTGGTATTATATAAAAATAGCATTGTGAATGCTAAAATCTCAAAATTTAAAAAGCTTTATTTATTTTTAACATTTTTGGGGCTAGGCATATGTATATGTAATAAAAATGTAAGCGATGATATAAATATATTTTATTAATATTTAAACGACAGTTGATCCTTTCAATCGGTTCAGCCGTCTTCGAGTAGTTCTGGTAGCTCTTCCTTCAGGTGTTCCTTCTGGAGTTCCCTGGTAAGTTCAGACCAGATGTTCTTCAATTTGCTAATATGTAGTGACACTTCACCACTGGATTGCACTGTGTAGCTGAAGAACTTCATGCACAGGCTTTACTCTTTTGCAAGCCATCATACAGGCGGTGTAGTTCTAGCCATACTTCCCTCGCTGTAGAATATCGCAAAACTTTCTCACAGTTGTCTTGTGACAAATTCGTAGTAATAAGTTCGCCTCATGAAGCTCTCGTGTCTCCCACTTGGATTGTTGCTGATTCAACGATAGACTTTTCCATCAACTCTCGACGTAAATGCTATCTGAATTTTATTTCCGGTAACTTAACGCTCTGCTACCATATTAAAGTACATACTTTTTGATATTATAGGATCTTGGGAAAGAAAATAATAAAATTAAACTGTAAAAACTGTATTAAAAAACGCAAGGAAGAATATTGACAAACAAGACATTGACATTATATTCAATGAGCAATATATACAAAAAGAGTACTTAGGTCGATTTGCAGCAACATTTACTAAATCTCGATTTTGTTAAACCTAGACTTTACTCATACGAATATGTAAAATTTTTAAATCGATATTTAAAATTTTCACAGTTTCATAAGGGCTACATCTAAGTTTAACAAAGTCGAGATTTAGTAAATGTTACTGCAAGTGGGCCTTAATATAGGTAACTATACAAAGCAGGATTCTTAACAAAATATTATAGGTCTGTCCACGGTCCGGTTTTTTCTTGGATGACGGATCCGGGCGTTTCGACGGAGACGGATGACGGAGACGGATCACGTTTGTCCATTGCGTCCGGATCCGATCCAATCCCGAACCACATATCACTCTGCGGTGCAACTGAGATGTCATGTGCACGTGCCTTTTTTTACGTTAGAATGCCGACAACTTCTTGCAATATACGTACAAAGACGCAGAAGACAAAAAAGTTTTGGGTTTCACCCTCTCCTGCAAGAGAGATACCTCGATGGGGCATTTAATACACTATACGATAAATTACAACAACGTGAAGATATATAATACCAAATAATAAACTAGTAAAAATACGACTCGCACCAGATTATGTTCTCGGACGGAAATCTTACTTTTTAACCCCTTTTTAACCCCTAATATTAACTTGCCCTAAAAACTTTATTGTGTGAACAAAATAAAGTCGCAGCGCAAGTGCTTGTCGCAATAAGCAAGTTCGGCAAGTCGCAAAAGATGACGGTTGACGAAGACGGACGTCGGGTGGCTGCGCCGTGGACAAGTCCATATGTATTTTATATTCTAATGGGGTACTTCGAATCGAGGCTCCGGTTTAGCGGTTCATCCGATCAAGCAAAATCTTCGGAGCCCGTCAAAAGAACAGATGACGGATTTCGGACGCCGGATGTCGAGTTGACAAAAGTTCATACAAATATAATATATAGGCCGCTATTCGGTCCGGTTTTTTCTCTCCGAGGAGACGGACGCCGTGGACATACAGTTTAAGGCATAGGGATTATATTCATGGCACGAATTAAGAGTTTTTTATTTTTTTTATTTTTGCTGCATCAAATTCCTTAAAATAAGAAATTTTAATTTAAAACTCACATATTAGCTAAACTGGAATCGATAAAACTCGACTAACATTTTGTTGAGTGTGGTTGTCACTAGGTACAACGCAAGTCAAGGTCAAGGTCAAGCGAGGTGAGATGCGAAGTGAGAGTGAATTGCGAAGGGAGTTGCGAGTTGTCGTCTGATTTTACAGAATCGCAGGGAAGGTCTTCTAGATTTTCCAATAAGTAGGTAACATAATTCTTTTATCAATAATTTCAGAACTTTACCAACTCAGCGTCTCGCCATTTGAATTACACGAAGGCTGTTTACGGGTACTGCATCACGCGGCGCTGCAAGGAGTTCTACACGGGGGACTCTGATGCGGCGTTGGAGACTGCGCTGGGCGCGTGCCTGAACCACACGCTGCAGCAGGAGTACGGGCTGCGCGCGCGCATAGAGCTTGCCGCCTGCTACCGCCACGGCGACCAGCGCCCCCTCACCAGACTGGACTTCGCCGCCGCTGCGTTGTTCTTTACATTTATCGCACTTTCAGCCGTTGGCACATTCTACGATCTACTCGTCACTAACAAAGATCCAAAAGGTAGCTCTAAAATGGATACTAATTTAGATGATGAACAGGCTGCGACGTTAGAAGCCGTGGGGTACAGACAGACACAGCCTGCTCTAGATCGAACAGGGTTTACAAATAAAATACGCCTGAAAACCCTGTGCAGTTCAGAGCATCGCTTGCTATGTGCTGACTGCACTGGGTTTGCAAAAATATCATCCTTAAATAAAACCCTGTGGAACACATACAGTTCAGAAAATTACAGCCTTTTTTTCACTCTCAACCATAAGGGTTCGGAGCACCTTCCCGGGCGCGAGGGGAAGGAGGCGGAAATCCTCATTAGATACCTACCACTTAGCTGGCTATGATGGTTATCAGTCAGTCTGTATCCCACAAGCATTTCTAATGTCGCGACCAGGCTAAGCCGTGGGGTACAGACAGACACAGCCTGCTCTAGATCGAACAGGGTTTACAAATAAAATACGCCTGAAAACCCTGTGCAGTTCAGAGCATCGCTTGCTATGTGCTGACTGCACTGGGTTTGCAAAAATATCATCCTTAAATAAAACCCTGTGGAACACATACAGTTCAGAAAATTACAGCCTTTTTTTCACTCTCAACCATAAGGGTTCGGAGCACCTTCCCGGGCGCGAGGGGAAGGAGGCGGAAATCCTCATTAGATACCTACCACTTTGCTGGCTATGATGGTTATCAGTCAGTCTGTATCCCACAAGCATTTCTAATGTCGCGACCAGGCTACTTCCAATAATTCCATCCAACCCTTTCTTGTAGAAAAATTCATAAAAAACCTCCTTCAAAAAACCTTAAAAAAATTGCTATAAAAAAACAGCTTCAAAAAACAACAGCTTTAAAAAGCAAGAAATATTATTAAAATCTGCATAAGTACCTAGCCTACGCATATCTGATATAAAATAACGTCTTTTGAAGTCGGGTGGGGCTAAAAGATATTTTTCTTTTTTAATTTATACAAACATTTATCGTGGTTTCTCTTTCTCAATTTGATTTTTTAATTCTTAAAGCCCCACCCGACTTCATAAGACGTTATTTTATATCAGATATGCGTAGGTACTTATGCAGATTTTAATATTATTTCTTGCTTTTTAGAGCTGTTGTGTTTTGAAGCTGTTTTTATAGCAATTTTTTTAAGGTTTTTTGAAGGAGGTTTTTCTTTTTAATTTTTAAAAGCCTTTTTATTTTTTTTAACTTTTTTGTGGTAGGTATGTATAAGTAAATTTAAGCAACGATATACATATTTTATTCATATTTCACACCTTTTAATGGTATAATAGGTATAATACTCCTAATAACTCAATTTCCACTTTTCGCGCTGTTAATAATAATAATAATAATAATTTTAGGAAGGGTCAGTCATGGGGTGCGTGACCAAAGTGTACTATCTCGAGCTCCTCCGTGCTTCAGAAGACACGTTAAGCCGTTAGTTCCAGCTACATTTGCACTCATTAACACCCACCAATCCGCATTGGGCCCGCCCGGTGGGTTATAGTCCATCCTATTCATCAGCCCATAAGTAAGGCTTGTATCCCAGCCCCAGCAGTGACAATAAAAATGGCTGATGCGAAACCTTTCAATACCGTAGAGTAATCACTAAAACACTATCCTATTTGATTTTGAAGAGTTCTCTTGAGTATCTTCGAAGTCCAAGGTCCAATGTGCAGGAAATTTTAATGTAAATACCCTTAAAGTATCCCCTTTCTAACAAAACAAGAATTATCTAAATCGGTTTATAAACAAAGAAGATCCGTTAAAACTCGTGCAAAAGTTACCAAAAAAATTACAGTATTTTCAGGATTACTCGAAAACTACTGAACCGATTTAAAATTTTCAAAAATTCGACCAACTAGGGAACAAACCTGATACAGTGGCGTTTGAATCATGTCAATCGGTTCAGCCGTTTTCGAGTAATCGGTGAACATACATAAAAAAAAAATAAAAAAAAAAAACAGCCGAACATAGAACCTCCTCCTTTTTTTGAAGTCGGTTAAAAAATAAAGTGATTTCAGTTTGAAAAAAATAATTTAGTTGTCTACCTATTTTGTCTGCTTATTGTAAGTAGGTACCTACATCTTTTTTAATGATTTGGAGGGTACGTTTTGCAAGTAGGTACCGAAGTACCCGTAATATAAAATACATATGGACTTGTCCACGGCGCAGCCACCCGACGTCCGTCTTCGTCAACCGTCACCTTTTGCGACTTGCCGAACTTGCTTATTGCAACAAGCACTTGCGCTGCGACTTTATTTTGTTCACACAATAAAGTTGGAAGTTTTTAGGGCAAGTTAATATTAGGGGTTAAAGTATGAAATTGCCGTTTTGTATGGAGACTTTTAAAGAATTTGAATTTTTCATATTACCATTTTCTTAATTTATTTAACAACCATGAACGCTAATGTTTTAAAACATTTTGCACTTATGTTTGAACACTAATATATAACGTATGCCACTTAGGTAACGCGAAAAAAATAAGTATCGGCTAAGTCATAACGAAATAAAAGGTCATTTCTGCTAACCAAAAAAGGAGTTACTAATAAAAACAAATGTTAAAAAAATATCTTCACGTTTTTAAATTTGAGATTTTAGCATTCACAATGCAATTTTTATATAATACCAAATAATAAACTAGAAAAAATACGACTCGCACCAGATCATGTTCTCGGACGGGAATCGAACCCGCGACCTTTGGATATCCGGTCCAATGCTCTGACCGCTGAGCTACCGAATCACTAGTGGGAATGTCGAATTTCTCCTAATATATCAACTCTTACGCTGCAAGCCAGCTACAAGGAATTACCTCGACATCAACTGAATACCTTTCCAGATATTTTTAAACAATTGATTAAGATGAGAAAGCTACATAATTTTTAAATTTGAGATTTTAGCATTCACAATGCTCCCGTCCGAGAACATAATCTGGTGCGAGTCGTATTTTTTCTTGTTTATTATTTGGTATTATATACATATCTTCACGTTGTTGTAATTTATCGTATAGTGTATTAAATGCCTCATCGAGGTATCTCTCTTGCAGGAGAGGGTGAAAAGAGGGTTGTCTTCTGCGTCTTCGTACGTATATTGCAAGAAGTTGTTGGTGTTCTAACGTAAAAAAAGGCACGTGCACATGACATCTCAGTTGTATGTATTTATTTTATTTTTATTTTATTTTATTTAATAGGAATAACAGACAGCCTTATTAACTACTTAAAATGTACTTTAATATGGTAGCAGAGCGTTAAGTTACCGGAAATAAAATTCAGATAGAATTTACGTCGAGAGTTCGTGATGGAAAAGTCTATCGTTGAATCAGCAACAATCCAAGTGGGAGACACGAGAGCTTCATGAGGCGAACTTATTACTACGAATTTGTCACAAGACAACTGTGAGAAAGTTTTGCGATATTCTACAACGAGGGAAGTATGGCTAGAACTACACCGCCTGTATGATGGCTTGCAAGAGAGTAAAGCCTGTGCACGAAATTCTTCAGCTACACAGTGCAATCTAGTGGTGAAGTGTCACTACATATTAGCAAATTGAAGAACATCTGGTCTGAACTTACCAGGGAACTCCAGAAGGAACACCTGAAGGAAGAGCTACCAGAACTACTCGAAGACGGCTGAACCGATTGAAAGGATCAATTGTTGTTTAAATATTAATAAAATATATTTATATCATCGCTTGCATTTTTATTACACATGTCTAGCCACAAAAAAGTATATATAAAGCTTTAAAAAAAAATAAGCTGCTTTTATAGCAGTTTTTTTAGGTTTTTTGTTAGCACATAATGTTAAAAATGTACTGAATCTACTACCATTTCACAAATGGAAGGCCTATCCAAGAATGAAATGTCGAAAGAAAACTTGTAAAGGGTTTTTGACCACCGATAAATTAAATATGACGTGAACGCCATAGGCTATTTACTAAGTTTCGTCTACGTAATTGCCCTAGAGCTAAATCGGCGTTAGATGGCAAATCCCTAGTTTGCCTCCTTTGAACTTCAGCAATTGTTTGTAGCTCTTCTAGTCTCTCTTCTTCTGAAATTGTGAATGCCGACATTTCTGCGCGATTGCACATGTTGTGCAAAACACAGCATGCAATAACTATTTTTGCAACTATGTCTGGATGATAATTGAGCATTCTGTGTACTAACAAGCACCTAAATCCCTCTATTCCCAGGAGTAGTATTACCAGTATAATAAGTTTTACCTAACAATATAAAATATATTTTTTTTACAATTTTTATACAATAACACGTAAAAAAAAATTACATTAAAATAAAAATGTTTTCTGAAATAACGTCCTTCTAGGTGGTGGTGGTGGAAGGCTTGTGGCTCATGAACATCTTTGCTTGCACAACAATAATAGCAATTGCAATTGTCCAGAAATTCAAACCGTTGATAGACACACCTATCTGTTGTTCTGATACCATAGATTCTCATACAAATTGGAAAGAACACGTAGATAAAGTTACAATATTAAGCTATCAAGATTTTCATACGCTTTAAGAGAACTCAAAAAACTAACAAACTTTGAATCAGAAAAAAATGCTTACTATGCCTACGCTCATTCTTGGCTGACTTATGGAATACTGCTATGGGGAAATAGTACTGGGGTTAATAAACTTTTTCGCCTGCAAAAAAGATGTATAAGAATATTAGAAAATTAATATGTCATGGATAGTTGCAAACCATACTTCACCAAGCTTAACATATTGACCCTACCATCCCTTTACATATATTCCGCTTGTGAGTTTGTTAGAAGGCATCCCGACTTCTTTCCATGTTCCCAACGACCCCAAAATCTAAGACCAAAAAAAAAATTAGCCCAACCAACCAGCAATTTAGAAATGTTTCGGAGTGGCCCCCTTTCTATGTGTGTGAAAATTTATAACAAATTACCTAACGAAATCAAGGAAGAGATGAAAATAAATAAATTTAAAATATTATTAAAGGAATACCTTAACAAAAAATGTTTTTACTCGCTGCAAGAGTTTTTGGGTGAATAAAATAAAATAAATAAATGATAGAAATAAGATGTCATATATTATATACCTACTAGGTAATATAATAACACAAAATTAATATGATTGTTATTTATTTTTGATATTTTTTGTTTTGTTTTTATTTAATTAATTAATATAAGTAAATAAATAAAAATAAATATAGATTATAAGTAATTGCTGTGCCCTTGCAGGGTCATGTTTGTATCTATTTTTAAGTATTGTAACATCTTTATAACAACATGATGCAATAAAGAACTTTGAACTTTGATTATTGAAAATAAATTTAACTGTCACTGCAAGTCATCTGGATATATAAACTCAAAGCTTTTCATGCCATCCTTTACATCTCTTACAAAGCATTACAGAAAGTAATATTAAAACTGGACGATCACCGCAGGTAAATTGTTTACTAGGGTGGATTTCCCATTTGAATAAATTTACGCGGCACGGATGAAATCGGTAGTGTAAAACGTTGCATTACAGTTCTAATATTTTTTTCTATGTAGAAGAGGTCGTTGCCTATAAGAGGCAATAAATATTGTTTTATTTGGACTGCAGTTAGTTAGGGAAAAATAATAGTTAAGCCCCAATTTTATCATTTCGGTAGCTGTCCAGAACACTTTTTTCAGTGTAATTTCCCTCGTACAACAAAAACTATTGATTATTTGGATGTGTGGTTACTTTTATTTTAATCTTTAATAGTGAGGGTATTATCACAAAGTAATTTTATAATTATATCTACCCATTTTAGTAACTATGGTATGAGTAAACGCATGTGTCCCAGAAAGTCTATTCATTTCGGTGACCTAAAGTTTATAAGGCATATTTTTGCATAGAACAACTCTAGCTCCCCCCTCATACAATTAAAACTTGCGTACCAGTACCGCCTAAGTGCTTGTTGTGGAAGAAAGTGCGCAGCTGGCCTGCGGTTCCCGCCAAAAAAATAAGTATTGCTGTTCGGTGGTCATGGGACAACTTTCTTTTCATTTCCGTTTATGGGTATGACTCGTCTTTCAAAGAGCTAGTATATTTAATTGATTGTTCGTAAGTACGCTATTTCTACTACGTTTATTTGAGTAGTATTCATAACAATCTATATTAAATAGTTTTCTTTTAATATCAATTTTTGTTCTTGTTTTTAATTTCGGTGTCTTCATTTCGGTTGATTCGGTGGCCTAAACTGTCAACCGAAATGATAAAAAACTAACCGAAATGATAAAAAAAATCATTTCGGTGAGTGATGAGAATTTCGGTGCATAATTGTTTCATGTCAGTGGATTGTTTTATCATTTCGGCTTATTATTATTTCATTTCGGTGAAAATCCAGGCCAGCAGGTGATATTTCAAAATCTTAAGTGTATTTTTTAATGTGTTTCTAAGGCATGTACTTTATGCGATACTAACTTCGACCTTTTATTATTGTAACCACTACTTGATTGAAAGGGAATTATTAAGGGAATATGTTTCTTTTTATGAAAAACTGGCCAGTGACAACCTGCCTAGACCGACATAGTGTAGTGGTTTTGACCATTTAAGTTATGGAATGAAAAACTGGCCAGTGACAACCTGCCTAGACCAACATAGTGTAGTGGTTTAGACCATTTAAGTTATGGAATATAGTCCCTCTGCGTCTAGGGTTGCATTGCCGTTTGCAATAACTACAAATAAAAACGCAACATTTCTCAGGTATACGATGGTTTTCAGACTTTATAATAATGTTACGTGGTCGTATCTTCTCTTTTTAGTCAGTAAACTTGGCAGGGTGGTCGTCATAATCCTTCAGCGGAAGTGGAAGTGACCTGCATTACTATTCATCGGCATTCTTCGCTAGTGGCTGCCTTCTTTATGCATACGTGCAAGCGGTCATCCACGGCTGCTCTGACTTGGTCCGTCCACCTCATTGGCAATTTACCACTTGGCTTGACCTAACCCTGCACCGCGACTCGTTCGATAGATGCACCGCCTCGCCGGGATACGTCGTGTCGTTGTTACCTGTGGCTGTGGCTTTTCCGTTCTTCAAATGTTTGAAGATGTGTGTTACGATCATGTCTGCATGCTGGTTGGGATGTACCTAGACTAGACACTACAGACCGATAGACTAAACAGTTTAGTTCTCAAACGGCTCCTAAACCCTTCATTATCTATCTATCCTCAATCAGTGCTAAAGTAGTGTCGCTCATCTAGTGTTGCCGTTTGATGGTATCCGCGAGTGGTTCAGACTTTTTGACTATTCCTTACCATAATTTTGGCTTGGCCCCAAAGTTGATCAGTGTTCTCCATATTCATTTCTGCATACAGAGTTGGAGTCTATGGACAGCCATAGACTCCAATTCTGTTCGAGTGTTGCTATAAACTTTGAGTTATTCTCTATTTAGATTATTTTATTTCTCTATCTTTCTGGCTGCTCTCAGTTTTAGCCGTACTTTGGAGATAAGAGTTTGGTGGTCTGACCCGCAGTCAGCCGCAAGTAGAGTGAGAGCATTTATGACTGATATCCGCTATCGAGATCCAATTAGAATGAAGTCAATTTGGTTAAGATACTTACCGTCAGGTATAAAGTCTTCTAGGATAATTCTGGAAAAGGCTGTTTGTCGGCCGCAAATTGCGTCAGCAGGCGTTCACTTCTTTTATCGCACTGACCTAGTCTCAATCTTAGTCGGTGGAAGTCAGCCCCAATCTTTAGCATTGAAGTGTGCTGCTAATTGGCCCTGTCTCAGCAAAATTAACTTCTGGGTCATTCTTGTGATGTTTAGAATGACCAAAAGCACTGGTATTATGACAGGGTCAAGGAGTGATAGAAACAGACATGTACTTGATGATAAATTATAGAATAGAAGAAAAAAAAACAAATACTTAAGACATAGGGATAATAAACACAAAACAACATCATGCAGGAAATAAAACACAAAAATAAATATTTACACAGACATTTATCTGTTAGAGACCTTGCTAATATAGACATCCTAGAAAGATTTCAAAGCAAAGCACTACGGACAATGCTCTTTATCCCCTCAGTGCATTAGCAACAAGTATACATACTTAGACCTTAAAATAAACACAGTTCGGCAAGAAATAGCCCAGTACACTAAAAAGACAGACCAAGACAGGGTTGTTACCCATGCGAACGAACTGGCTAAGATCCTAAGTGGAGAGAAAGGTGTACAACATGCCCGTTTGAAACGACATGACATTTCGACTTTACTTAAAAGATCTAATAGCCAAAAAGAGTGTTAGCTGTAAAGAAATCTTACAACTAGATTTGGCTCTCTTAGATGTGTAAAATCCAGATCTAGGATCAGCCAAAGAAATGACTTATTGTGAATACACAGATCGCCATGAAGCAGAATAAACAGGAAAAAAATAGACCTTGCTCATGGCGCTCTCCAGTTCGGCATAAAAACTCACCAGGTCAGCCTCCGTTGCAGTGCTGGCGCCGCTTTGAGCTTGATGCTCAGTACTCGATTGCTGATTGGTTATGTGTGTTTCTTATGAGTTTTGGAAGAAGGACGGCAACTCCATTTCGAGTCATGTTGTCATTGCCAGAAAAGTTGATGGCGTGTGTCTTGGTGGGTAAATGACCATTCCATTCCAATGAGTTTCACTAAGCCCGCAGATGTTCAGTTCACATCTGGTTATTTATTTTTCCAAGATCTTTAGTCCCGGGCTGTACAGAGCCAAGTACATTTCAAGTAGCTATCCTCTGGATTTGCCGCATCTTAATTAAGATACAAGTAGTATTTTATTCCATGCGTTACCTGATCTCTCACAACGTCATGGCTGGTATCCAATTTTCCACCGTTGCCCCGGACGCAGTACGGGGCCAGTTGCTAAGCGGATTTGCAAAGCCATCTTAAGATCTTTGATTTTGATTTCATGATAATTTTCTTGGGATAAGTAATAGTGCAGTGATTTTCTTTTGCCTTCTGCACCAGGTAAAAATTTAAGGAGTGATTTAGATTCTAAAGGTCACTGAAGCCTCTTCCAATTGGTTTCACGGCTGGGTGTATGGCTATGGTGTACTGCCATTGCTCGGTTGTCAGAGCCTCGTCTGTTATTCAGCAGCAACATGACGACGACTGGAAGGTTATTGCCGCAAGCTATTCGTGCGAACCACCAGTGCGTGCAGGTGAAGTTGACAGTAGGGTAGGGTCAGATAATTGTGTTGTTACCGGACCGGTTACCTTACTCACGTCTTACTCACCCATGAGGTCGTATGCATGCATGATAATGCTATCTATCATATTCAGGATTATAAGGGTATTAATAAATACCCTGTATAAGTATTGCGGTACACCTGAATATGTCTGCTTCGGTGGATTTTAATTTCGGTGTAAAAGTTCATTCATTTCGGTGACTAGTTATTTCATTTCGGTTAACGACCGTTTCATTTCGGTGACATCACATTTTTAAACACTTATATCTCATAAGTCTGTAAAGATATTTTGATGGTGTTAAATATGTGCATTTAGAGTATAAAGAAATACAATAAACCACGGTTAGAATTAAAAAAAACTTGATAATAAAAAATTCAACCGAAATGAAAGAAAAAACACGACTTGTTGAAATTGACCCACTAGTGACCTATTTTATAATATGTTGTTGTTACCATAAATATATAATAATGTTAGTGTATAAGTCTAGCATTCCAAGCAAACCGCCGTGGTTTTTGGTTTGTTACGATGAAAAATTTTAGTTTTTGTAAAGTTTAATAACAAAAATAAAAAATGTAGTTTTTCACAAATTATATATTATTATTATTATTATTATTAATTCACAGGCAAGCAGTTGAGACAACTGGCCTGTATCCAGTTATATCATGGGTTGAGTTTATGTTTCATTAGTTTTTAAATATTTGTCCAATCTATTCTTAAACTGGTTCGTATTCCGTGCAGATATCACTTCTTCTGGCAACTTGTTCCAAGCTTCAACTACTCTATTATTAAAGAAGTGCTAATGTGGATTGTTTCCTGATAGTGCCTTCGATAATTTAAGATGATGGCCTCTTAGGTTTATGTTTCGTGAGTACTGGAATAGTTGTTTATCAAAATTCTCGATGTCATAGTGTCCATGCAAGATTTTATATGTTTCTATTAAGTCCCCACGTTCTCTGCGTTTCTTTAAAGATGTGAGTTTCAGCGATTCCAGTCTTTCCTCGTATGGTTTATTCTTTAAGGCTTTCGGGACTTTGGAGAACCTACGTTGAACTTTTTCTAGTAATTGAATATCTTTCTTGAAGTATGGGCTCCAGATTTGAAAAGCGTATTCTAAAATCGGCCTTACATAGGTTTTGTTTATTTTCAGCATCATTTCAGGTGTTAAGTATGCGAAAGCTTTTCGGATGAGGTAAATGAAACTGTTAGCTTTCTTGGTCACAGTGGTGATATGATGTTCCCATTTTAGGTCATTAGCAACATGTACTCCTAAGTCTACTTGTACCTCTACTGGTCGTAGTGGAACACCATTGATTTCATAAGGGTTGTGAGGATTCCGATTCCCAATGTGGAGAACTGTGCATTTGTCTATGTTGAGGTTAATAAGCCATTCCTTTGACCAATTTGCCAATCGAGTCAAATCATTTTGAAGTCGTTCCGAGTTCACAAGAGGATTTGCAAATATTTTTGTATCATCAGCAAACATGCTTACATTGCAACTCAGTCTTTTAGGTAAGTCGAAAGCTATTTAATTTGTGGTTAAAAACTACTTGACAGTGTTAAAAAATAAAAAAATATTATTTTAACACTGGGACTTCTTCTATTTTCACTCGTAAAATAGATACTTTTTATTTGACACTTTGAATCGGGTTCACTTGCGAAGTGAGCATCGAAGTGAGGGTGGAATTTCCTTACAGAATGCCACTTCTTATGGCATCATCTCATATTTTATCTGTCAAAATCTCACGGTCAATTTTAATTCAACACGCAGACATTTAGCTGCCTCAAATTCCTTAAAATAAAAAAAAATAATTTAAAAAACACATATTAGCTATAAAGTTCTGTACCAAAAACTCAACAATTGTATCAAAAAACTGCAATCAATAAATCTCGACTAACATTTTGTTGAGTGTGGCAGTCACTACAATGGTCGCTTCAGAACTCACTTCACTTCGCAAGTAAATAGGTGATGCTTACAGAATGCAAATTTAGGTGAGAGTGAAGGGAGTAGCGAAGTGAGATCTGATGCGAGAGGTGGACGGATAATTAGAATTGTGAAAAGAGAAATATATGTAGCTTACTCCCGCAAAAAATATATGCAGGATGCACCGCCCGCCTGCCCGCAAAAAAATGCACATGCACACCACAAAAATATCAGTGCACAATACCTGCATTTAGCAAGACAGCGACACACCTTGCACCTTCACCTTGGATAATTAGAAGCACCAGATAATTTTCATACCAACGAGAAAACTTTGAAGCCTTGGTTCTCTGCCGATCTGAAGATAGCTACCCAGGGAGTGAATGGATGAGATCCATATTGCAATACACACAACTGATCTATCAGGATTCTAAGAGCTGTTTTGATATGCTGAAAAACCGCGAAAATAGCATTATATTGTATGGAAATTCATCATTCACATTCTACAACCACTCTACACCCCATAAAAGTAAATGTAATCGTTTCCTTGATCGTTACGAAAAATCCTGTCACCTCTCGGTCTATACCTTACAGAATGCCACTTTTTACATCATCTCATACTTTATCTGTCAAAATCGGTAACCTATCCCAAGGTCGAAATTTTTTTGATCGAATTTCATTTTACTGAAAACTTTTCGACTATTTTCGTTTCGCTGAAAACTTTTCGACTATTTTCGTTTCGCCTTTTTTTACTTCGTCGAAATTACGTTTTTTTCGTTACTCCGACGTCTTATTTGGTCGAAAAACTTTTTACCGAAGTTATGCTCGGTCGAAAGAACATTTCGTCGAAGTATTATATTCCCGAACATTCATTACACCACTGATTTATTTGTCATATTTTCAGTTCACCAAATGAAAAACTTTGAATACATTAAGTAGGTTAAGTTAGGTTAGTGTTTTGACCATTCGCAGCTCTATAATGCTTGCATGCATGGTGCATGCTTGCTTAATAAAACATGTATTATTATAACAAATATCGATTATGTCAAATGTTACCTACATAATATAAATATACCATAGTTGCGGTTGTGGCCAAATAATATTCGGTAAAATGTTGTTCTGGTGGTGCCAATACTAAAAATTCATTTTGAAAATCGGTGAAACGTATTTCGGTAAAATGAGACCTATGCCAAATGATATTTCGATGGTTTAAAAATATGGCAAACAATACATATAGCAACAAAAACTTTGGTCAACCGTTTCCGTTAAATGAAATTAGGACAAGTAAATTTCGGATAAGTTATCGGTTCCCGTCAAAATTCTCACGGTCAATTTAGTTCAACTCGCTGACACGCTCGCAAGTGCAGCGATAGTGCACATGCGAATTATCAAGCGAGTTTTGAGAATACCAATCAAGAAACTCACAGCGGATTCAGATGCGAGGTTAAGAATGAAGTCTTACAGAATCGCAATGCTGCATTGTTATCAATAAATTAACATCTTCTTATAATTAATTTTTATATTCCGTTGTTCCAAAGGCTACCTGATGTGCTTCTCGTTGCCGGCCAACTGGTCCAAGCTGATGGCTCCGTGGCCGCAGGACAAGATGACGGCTCGCTTAATAGGATTGAACGGGATCAGGTGTATATTCAATAGAATAAGCTGTTACTTTGAGGACGTCCATTATAATACACTAGCCTTCAAAACTTAGTACTACCACACTTTTAAAATTGTAATAACTTTTAAAATACACAAGATACGAGTACCTACATTTTCGAAATAAAAAGGATTAAAAATTTTTTTTTCTTCAAATAACAACTTTACAATCGATAACATTCTAAAAAAAAAACTTTTTTTTATTTAATTGTTTAAGAGAAATTGCAATTGCAAGTTTTGAAGGCCAGTGTAAATGCAAAAATAATATTTAGCAATAATGAAAATGATTGCCACTGCCACTTCAGCTGAAGACGATCAGCATATAGGGGTTCTCTTCATTGCTTTTGAGATGCCATTAGCAAAAGTCAAATAATGCCACAAAAACAAAATCATCAAGTTTCCAATTTTAATATCTTGCCATAACATATCTGTAATATGTATTGAGTGGAAACATAATATTCAAGAATATACGTAATTAGGTAAGTACCTATGGGCGTTATACCTAAAAATTGTATTTGCCCTCACTCTAATAAAAAAACTAAAAAAAAAAAAAAAAAGGTACCTATGGGCGTAGCGAGGTACGAACAGACAGGGGCAGCGACGCTTCTTATAGGACCTAAGGAACTAACAGGTATGAAGGCTGGCTTGTGAAATCCAACAATACGGGATGTGATCTCTAATGAAAATATTTTTGTTTCAAAACAATAATCTAGGATTTTCTTGGCTACGCCTTTGCCTATGTAGGTATAATCTTGAATATATCTGTCTTAACTTCTTACAAGAACAAAATACTATCTTACACAGATATTATGTCTATCTTAACAAATAGATACCTTATGTTGACATATTCAAAATAGTGACGATTGATGAAATGGGACAGTTACGACACAATAAATGTACCTACTTAAAGAAGAAGAATAAACAAAAAACGACAAAATCCTTCTATCTACGAGCCTCAAAGAGTTTGTTGGAAGCAGAGACATTGTGCTACGGACTATGCTACGGTACTACTTCGTAGAGTGAATTATTGCACTATCCATGTTACCAAAACCAAAAAGATACCCGAATTATTTTAAAACAACGTTGGCGTGTTTTTCCTCGTAGAACTTATTATTTAAGTATCCTAACCTAATATAATAAATAACAAAGTGAGTTTGTTTCTTTGTTACGCTTTCACATCTTAACTAGGTACTCACTCACCTGATCATGCATGCATGCAGGCATATATTTGACGACCGCCTTGGTCGAGTGGCTTTGTACACCTGTTTTCAAGGTGTCGCCATCTCTGAGGTCCCGAGTTCGATCCCCGGTAATTTAGAAAACGAACTTTTCTATATTAGCTCAGGTCTGGGTGTTTGTGATACCACCGTTGTCTCCGATTTCCATAACACAAGTGCTTTAGCTACTTACTTTGGAATCAAAGCAATGATTCCAAATTCCAAAAATTAATTTATTAATTTATATAAGTTGTTACAGAAAAGTATGTGGAGTTACCTACCTTTCAACCAGAAAAAAGTTCTTGAGGCATATAAAAAAACTGTCAACTAAGACAAAGTCGCGGGTGGCCGCTTGTATTAAAATAAATTAAAGATTTACGAATGGTATCTTTGTTCACAGAACCATCACATCAACTTTCATTGTAATTTTTCATGCATTGATCATCACTGATAATGTTGAAAATATGGACTTTATTGAGGATGTAAGTCGGAATTTAATAGTTTTCGTTCGTTGATTTGTAGGTGATAGATCGAATTAACATTATGCCACAGAATATACAACATGTTACAAAAATACCCCTAATGGTATAGGAACCATCAAACTGAACAACTTTTACTATTGGGAGCAATTCTCAAATCGCGAAAAAAAAATCATCTGTTTCATACATTTTGATATTTTCGATTTTAATTTTTGTATGAAATAGCTGATTTTTTTCGCGATTTCAGAGTTGGTCCATAGTAAAAGTTGTTCAGTTTGATGATCCCTAAATACCATATTCGGCATTAGGGGTATTTTTGTAACATGTTGTATATTCTGTGGCATAATGTTAATTCGATCTATCACCTACAAATCAACGAAGGTTGTTTGTTTTATAGACAGTTATAATTTTATTTTTCTTGCAGCTACACAAAACCACCGCCTTGCAAGTGATCACTCAAGGCCTTATCATAATGCAGACGTTTTTCTTCTTGTCGGGATTTTTGCTGGCGTTCAACACGGAACGGTCGAACGAGAGGAACCCGAAAACTTGGCGGTCGCTGCCGAAGGCGATATTACTCCGGTGGCTGCGGTAATCTCATCAAGCAAATTATTTTTATAGAAATCATACCTATTATGCATTGACATTGACAATATGCTTAATCCAATAAAAGGACGGTCGGTGTAGATGGACTTACGCATCAGACTGCTGCTCACAGTTTATGTCACTCAAACAACATGATTTCCGAACTTAAACCTAAATACGCCTCAACTAACTGAAGCAACTTCTTTGATCAAACAACATAAAGACAAATTTATGCAATCATTACACGTTATGCCATTTTTTTCTTTTGCAGGTTAGCCCCGGTGCTTTATGTCATAGTTCTCTTCAGCGCCACTTGCTCAAATTCACTCCAACTAGTCCTCTGTGGGAGGTAATCAAGTTATTTTCTGTCTTAAGCCAGCCGCATATTTTAAGATTCTCTTAGTCTTTCGCCTGCCGATACCACCCCACACACCTATTAGAAACTTCACTCCGGGGCGAGGACGAGTTCAGTTCGAGGCTAACCACCAGCAGAATTGTTACTCTCTGTTTGAACGTTTGTTACTCAATCGCACAAAAATGGCTGAACGGATTTGAAGTTTATAACCTAGATTAAAACATAGGTCTACAAAACTTTTTATACTGTTTAAAGGTTCCCTAGAGATCTTTAGATCGGGAACGAAGTCGCGGGCGGAAGCTTGTTTAAAATTAATTAAGATATAAGCTGCATAATTAAAATTTAGAAAGAACCAAGGTCTCACACAATGTTACTCTAAGAGCCTCTGAAAGATAATACCTTTATAAGTATAACAAAGATCCAATACTTACATGTAACATTTCAGTACTGGGTGAACCGCGAAGTTGAAGACTGCCGACTAAAATGGCCTGCCATCTTGTTCTTCTCCCAAAACTACGTGGACGACATGATGTGTAACTTGCAGTTCTGGTGAGACCACATCAATAAAATATAACCGTGTTACTGCAGGAAGCTTGAAAATAAGTATTTGTTATACTAGTGCTGCACGTTAAATCACGAACCAGCGAAGTAAGCTATAATAAAATCACGAGCGTATCGAGTGATTCTAATATAGACTACCAACTTAATACAGTATTTAAGTATTTATTTAGATACTCAACAGCTGTTTTTATAAACGGAACTTATATAACTTATGATGATATTTTATTTGAGAGATGAAAATAATATTAGGCTTTATTTACATGACTTCGAAAAGCAGGATCATTATTTTCTCTGAACATAACTTTTTGGCTTTAAATTGGAGCCCTCTATTCCACATAATAATAGTAGGTTGGTACGTACCACGCCCTTTTCTCTGAAGGAGAGCAACACACCATGTTACATGTTTGTGTTGTAAAAATAAAAGGTGACATATAAGGCAAGCTAACAGATGCCTCAAGAATAGTTAACAAATCATAATTTACGAGTTTTACCACCTGCTCATTAACTCTGTAAAGGTCCTTCTCTAGTTCAACTAGAAAACTCCACTGAATTTACCTTTCTTAACTCAGGTCAACGGCAGTTGACTTCCACCTGCACATCTTAGGGCTGACAATCCTGTACGTCTCGCCGACCAAAAGAGTCCGGAACTCATTGCTGTGGATGGTACTGATCATCGGCATAGCCTTGCCGGCTGTCGAGACCTACGCCAGGGACCTCAAAGGCACCATGATAATAGAACCTCAGTACGTACAGACAACAAAGTTATGAAATTCCAATAATTGATAATAATTGACTTCCACTGCGCATTTTGTATCTATTCAAAAGATATAAGGATAGTGTATTGAATAAGCAAAGCTAGTAAAATGTCTTGACCCAGTGGAGTCAAGTGGAAAACAAGAATTCAATACTGAGACTTCTGTATTTCGGATCTCAATATACCAATCTTTTAGTCCCTCATTTAGCAAAACAGCTTAATAATCATTATCCACAATTGCAACTGAGCGGTTTCGTGGATTTTATGATAAGCCCTATTCACCAGTCCAACTCCAGAGGGGACACTCGATAGGTAGGGACTAGCATTCTGCCATGGGTATCACACTAAACCTAACGTAACTATGGAAAATGTATACTTATTCATTCATTAAAATAATTCCATGTCTTTTAGACTCGCGCAGTTGGATAACTTAGTTGCAGACAAGACATTCACGCATTTATACAAACGGTCGCATACGAACATCCCCGGTTTCGTGATTGGCATGCTGTTGGGAAGCCTTGTGTACAACTGGCAGAAGAATCCATTTGACGTCAGCAAGTATAAGGTATGCTAACGCGGCCCTACTGTCGCGGAACTCAGAGGGCCTACTGAAACGAAAAGAACTCGTGATAATCGGAAGATGATCGTCGGTAGCTACCGAGTCAGTAGTCGATACCTATCATACGGTTTAGCTTTACCAGGATTAACCCTGGTAAAGCTAAACCGTATGATAGG
Source organism: Catoptria pinella (assembly GCA_963556745.1). NCBI lineage: Eukaryota > Metazoa > Arthropoda > Insecta > Lepidoptera > Crambidae > Catoptria > Catoptria pinella. Next base: position 11,657,760 of record OY750775.1, on the reverse strand, counting down.
TATTGGCATAAGTTTTCACTACCAAATTATTTATTATCGTTGGGAAAAGATAAATCCATAAACTTGGCAAAATACGTTATCGCTTCCAAAAAATGTTACTTTGTCAAAAATTGGAAAAAAATATACAAATTGGAAACGCATTCGTTTTTATAAAATAATTTTATTTCAGAAATACACCACTTTATACTGGATGCTATTACCGGTTCTGCTATTTTTGTCGTTTTCAAACGTTTTCTTACTGTGGAGTGAAGACGGCCGCGGAGATATAAAAGCCCGCCTGCTGTTCGCTCTCTTTCGGAACCCCGCCTGGAGTGTGGCGCTAGCCCTCCTCACTGCTGGCATGATATACCAGGTGGAAAGTAAGTAACAACATCACTTCCGTGTTTAGAATTGAATAAGTTGCTGCTCTGGAAGGCGCAGCGACCAAAGAGAATTTAACATTATGATTGCAGTGACTCTTTCTCTTGCAATGTCACAAGTAGAGTTAGGTGACTAATATTAGCTGCAATTGGCAACCCTGATGACCATAATACTACTACCATTTAACTCTTGTACACTACTCACCGTTAGAAACAATCTTCTCTAATGACATGGAAATCAGTTCCAATGGCACTTTAGCTCTTAAGCTCTATGTCTCTAAGCTCAAAACACTCCTGACGATACTGCATGCCGGCGACTGCATTGTCTCGCGATGTCTGTTCCGCTCACATCATTGCGGTCAATGATATCTTTGATTGCCGTATACGCAGGACAGATATAACGCCTAATGCACGCAAAGTGTAGATAAAGTTTGCCGTGGTGCGCATGCTACGCCGGGCTGGTTAGGCTTTTCATGCTGAAGTGGTCAAAAAACTTTAACAGAATTGTCTGTCTTCGGAACAGAGGTGGCGCTGTACCGACGCGTGCTGGAGTGGCCAGGGTGGGTACCGCTCGCGAGGCTCACGTACTGCTCCTACAACTTGCACCCGGATGTTATTATCCGGTGGATTATTGGATCCTCTCTCACGCTTTGGACTGGATCAACTTTCCACTTGGTAACTATCGCAGACTGTTAGTAAAATAAGATTACCGAATGCGTGCGCACTTTCAATTGTGTGAGGTTATCAAGTCCCGCAGGCTATCAGCGTGCTCAATCGTCCGCGCAAAGTGAGCAAATGCAAAAAAAGCTTTTCAGACATGATATTTACCACTTACTGTCGCCTACTAAAATAGTGATCCTACTTATTTTATTTCAGAACTTGATAGTGATAGGCGTGGTGGGTATATCGTTTGTGATGGCGGCTGCGCTGTGGCTACTCGTAGAGGCTCCCTGCACCAACATTATCATAAAACTGTTCCCGGAGAAGCGATCAACTCTGCATGCAAACAACATTAAAACAGAATAAAGTTCCTTCAAACTTCAAGCGGAATGTAAATATTAAATTCTGTAGTTGCCAATAAGGTAGTAGGGCCAATGGTACACAGACAAGTGAAATAAAACTTATCCACAGTAAACTGATTACCTTCTTTTACTTTGTAATGATAAAAAGGACTTCAATTTTTTTTTACATAAATATGTAGCTTTACCCAGGTTTCAATATTCTGAATTGTGTTTTTGTTCTTTGCCAATTTCGACCCTGCATCAATAATTAGTGTAATTACCCCTCCTATATTGACTTGTTTCGATGACCATTTGATTGAATCAAAGCGATCTCCCCAGTTTCCCGCTCGCGAGTATACGGCGTAACTTTATGGAAATTAAGTTCAAGCAACTGCCAGCATTTGAAATCCCAATGAACAAAAAAATCGTCAAATAACTGACGTTTCTTTTGTTTTTATTAGGGACACTTTTTTACTTAACAACATTAGCAAAATTGCATTTGCACAAAACGTAAGTAGGTACCTACTTGACAAACTGCATGGTAGTTAGTTGGCGAAGAAAAGCACTCACATTAACAAATTAGTTGTGTACTGTACACTTATTATCAATACTCGTAGGTACTTTATTATCTTTTACATTATTATTTATACCACATACTAGACTGTGATTATACCTTACATTATTTGCTTATAAAATATCTTTAAGGGCGTGTTTAGAAACTTTATCATCATTTCTAAAGCTCTCCGGTAACGATCATTTGCGATTGTCAATTTTTACGTAATTGACGCGAAAATTTATCGTTTACATGTGGAATTGAAGCGATTGTCAATTACTCTAACAATGGCATTGACGGAAAAATTGACAATCACAATTGAACGTTACCGCGGGGGCCTTTAATCTATCTCATTACATATTTCAGAAAATATATCGAGACTATCTTTTACCATATTAGTTTATTGTACTTGGCTTTATAAACATATTCTACCACCCGTTTTAGACTTTTTAACTGACAAGAAGAACGAGCTTTAACAGAAATAAGTTTTATTGAAACACTTAAGTAGAAGAAACTAATGTTTAGTAGGTCTATTGTCATTCGTTATGAAAGTAGTAAGTGAGAGAGGCAATTGTCATGTCAATTACTAAATTCTTTATTTTCTAACCTTTAAACCAATTTTCATGAATGAGTGAGTGAGATTCTCCGGAATCTTATACACTACAGGAATAAAGTAGGTAAGTTCAAGCAACAGCAGCTGCAATGCAATAAAGACTGTGGCCGCAACTATATGACATACAAGTCCTCTGCGCACCCACTCCTCTTAAAATTTATTCTGTTTTCTTAGTCTCCGTGTTGACATCAAGGATGGACTTCTTCTCCGGGAACAGTTTCCTGACGACGTTGTTGCTGGGCGCCTCCACCAGTAGCCACATCGGCACCGCCAGTGCGAACGAGAGTACGATAATGCCGGTGGTTTTTATGGCCTGCAGATCAGATCAGAAAACGACATTTAGCATGTGCCAGTTTGCCTCAAAATACTTAATGGAAAATGAAAGCTACATATCGTATACTCGGTTTGGGTATTACCTTTTGTAAGAGTTCTAGGCGTTAAGAATGGGAAAGGATTCTGTCTTTCATAAGATACATAAGTTAAGGGCTCGGGTTTATATCATCTTAGGCATGGAGTGCAGATCTAATTTTCTTCTTATGTCCATTTCGAGAGCTTTGCTCACCAGGGAGATCACTATTCGTACTGTCACCTGACTCCAGTTGGTTAGTTATCGGATGCTCACCATGTGTAGGTCGGAGAGGTGCGTGAGCTGCGTGTCTGTGGCGTACACCCATCGGATGACGTACATGTGCACATTGTACAGGCAGTACGTTAGCCGCGTCAGCGTCACCCAACCACGCCACTCCAGCACGCGCCGGTATACATCTGTAGGTATATCACAATAAAAAACCTACTGATATAGGTCACATTCATGAATATATGTACCGGTAACCATCTGAATCAAAATTTTATAGTATAGGTAAAAGACTATTTTTATCAAGTGACATAACATTTATGATGGTATACCTATTCCAATTCTGAAGGTATAGACTATTTAGGACAACCCGGCTCCACATTTTACCGTAGCTCTGTTCTTTTTCTGCCGCTTAATACCCCTCGGCTACGAGACAATGTCCAAAAAGAGCGATGTTTTCGAGTGAACCAAAGAGGTAAAGGTATGTACCTAGTGTGTGTATCTTAATCCTAAATCGATTATTGAAATACTTCTCATTTATAAGATCTGGTTTTGCATAAAAAATAGCATAATAACATGACATTCAGGTTTCACTGGAAAAGGAAAGTTCGTTTAACAAAATATGGATCCAAAACTTACTTTCCACCCGGCATATCATGCCAAATATGAGGGTAGTGAGCGCCGCGCCCCAGACGAGTTTCGGTATGAGCGCGTGCATGAGCCGCACACCGATGGCGGGTCGCGCGCCCTCCTGTAGGTGCAGGAACGAGTTGCAGTGGATCAGGCCCGCGCACAGCGGCAGCACCAGCCAGTAAAGCCATACGTATCTCTGCAATAAGGTTTAACTATTCAGTTCCGATAAGTTGCAACCTCAAATCTCAAACAGGCTGTACCATCTAGACGTCCTACGGCAATAAACTTGGTGCTTTTCCACATCACTTTTTGTCTCTTACTTTTGATTTGGGCTTTCAATATAGCTGTCTCCTATTTGATATGGTTTGAAAACGAATTATGCGTGGTAAGTTTATACACCGGATTGTTCCACGATGACCTGTCTTTTATTTTACTGTTATCTCCGTGGGAGGCACCATAATCTTTATCGTCACTACCTCCGTGGTCGAATGGCTTTGTACACGGGTTTTCAAGGCGTCGCCATTTCTGAGGTCCCGGGCTCGATCCCCGGTTGGGTCAATTTAGAAAACGATGTTTTCTATATTGGCTCAGGTCTGGGTGTTTGTGATACTACCGTTGTCTCTGATCCCCATAATACAAGTGTTTTAGCCACTTACTTTGGAATCGGAGCAATGTATGTGATGTTGTCAAATATTTATTTATTATCTAGGAGTTTATACGTCATTATCAGTCGTCGTACTGTACGTTTTCTTTCGTGTAATTTGCATTTAATCTTGCGATTAAGCACCAGTGTCCTTTAATTAGTTAGTAGTAGTTAGTATCATTAAAAGTCTCGAATGCTTTATAGAGTGAGTTTTTGTCACGAGGAAATGAAAAAGTATTCATGCTAATTGACACACCATTACGCGGACATTGGTGTTGCAAATTACGTTAAGTACTTACCTTGTATTGGCTAGTATCAACAGATTTCTTCATCCATTTGTATAGGAATAACCCAAAGGCCATGCCCATGAAGAAGGTAAACATGTTTGTGTGTGTAGGTTTGTACAAGTAGTTCAAAGTTTCGTATTTCTCGAACATTCTTGTATTCTGCACATTTCTGAAATTAATTTTAACTTATAACATTAAAATTAAATTTAATAACTAGATCATGCCTTGTCCGCCCCGTCAATGCACCCGCTGTCTCTCAACCCCGTAATACTCCGCTTAACTCTGGCAGCGTGTGAAAATGGCGACAGATTCTAAGTATTCTTACACCTGCCCACTACAAGCACCTGCGGCGGCGGTATCGGCTGAAAACATTTAAGTTAATGTTAATTGTGTTTTGACAGATGTATGTGATATATTGCTACTTTTCTGTGGTATGTTTTTTTATTTGTGTTCATCTGTCAAAACACAGTTAACATTAACTTTAATGTTTTAGCCGATAGAGCTCCTGGCCTGAATCACCTTAATAGTTCCACTAGTATCAATACCCTCGTCACTCATAGAAAAGCTATGTCATTTGTTTGGAATTCTTTGTAGGATCGCAAAAAACGTAAACAAAACTCTATCTACTTTTCAAGCCATTTCAAGCGCTGATGGCGCAACTTGACAGACTGATCGTCCTCGATCACGTTTGTTAAGCAACGCTCGGTTCGGCCAGGTGTCGGATGGGTGACCGTTAAGTGGCATTATAATTTACAACTGAGCGCTTCCATGCTTCGAGGGGCACGTTAAACCGTCGTCGGTCTTGGCTGTTGTCGTCTGATAACAGTCGTTAAGCCAAGTTAGAGGCCTTAGAGGTGACTTGATAAAGTCTAACACCAGAGGTGGCCACTAATCCTCATACGATAAGAAAGAAAGAAGCCACTTCAGACAGCTTGATACTAGCAGAAAAAAAACATTCTGCCTCTTCAAGCAGCTCGATGTTAGCAGAAAATCATATTCATTTTCTTTTTCTGTCAAGTAAGGTTCATACTTTCCGCTCGATATAAAAATGCCATCGAGGTCTCTGTAGTAGGTCTCTACGACGGGCGCGACGGCCGCGACGGCGAGGAGAAGGCCCAGCGCGGCGGCGCGCGCGCCCGCCGGCAGCAGCATCACCACCAGCCCCGCTATGTGCAGGTGGACGTCCACCGCCGTAGACCTACACGAACCACATTCAGGGGCCCTACGGGCTAACTTTTCGAACTTCGGCGGGTCTGCCGAGCTTCAACATAAATTAGATAAATCGAAGTAAGGAGTTTCGTATTGTACTATTTGCTGAAGTTATTTTGAAGATATCGCTGAAGTTATTTTGAAGTTCGTGTGACATCATGAATTGGGGTTCGCCATTTTGGCTCGATTGGGGCTCGATTTATCTGTTTTAATTTGAAGCCCGGCAGACTTTCCGAAGTTTTATGTGTTAGCCGGTAGGGCCCCAGGCCCAGATTCCACCAAAGCGGAAAGGAGAGGAGATGTCTCATTTTTCTAAAGAATATTTCCACATTTCCTCTATCCGCTTAGCTCGCGCGCGGCACAAAATTCTATAGAAAAATGAGACATCTCCTCTCCTCTCCGCTTTGGTGGAATCGGGCCTCATTCTTGCCAACAGTACTTAAGTATTTGTAAAACACAAAAAAAAGTATATTCTATACAAATGTCCGAACAGCAGACAGCTGATCGAGTTTTGTATGAAAAGTCGTTTTTTTGTCAGTTTTCGGAAAAGTCGTAGAACAAATGTTGTTGTTTATTATGTTAGTAATTTACCCCTGCAGGCATGGATCTTGAGCGGGAAAATTTAATGCGCAAATGGTATAGCCGTCTCTATTGGAGACATTGGAGTAGCAATAGAGGCGGCTATGTTTCTGTGCATTAAATTTCACCGCTCAAGATCTACGAGGCCTGTACCCAGCGAACTAAAATCTATGGATGGAACAAGCATTCCGCTCAAAAAATGACAACTAATTGGGTAGAGCTAAAAATGCTGGCATTTCACTATGCAGCACTTAGCGACTGAACACTGGTTGTATAATAGCGACCATAATTTGTATACTTACCTACTCATAGATACTATACTTAAACGAAAAATATGATACATTGTTTCTGCATCTTTTTGCTGCCTTCTTTGCGTCTTTTACACCATTTGACTACACAGGACGTCATTTCTAATAAACTCTCTCTTTCTCCTTTTTCTTTAAAATACAAACCAAAGAGAATGTAATCAACTAGACTAAATGCTGTGCGAGTTGTCATATTTTTGCCCCGTGGTGCCATTTTTAAGCAACATTTGTTTGCAAATTACACTTCTATAGATTTTATTTTGCTGCCTGTACCAGTGATGCGGCTGACACGCAGAGCCGACCACGTAGTTGTTGTAAAAGAACATCGCGGAGCGCCAATCCCGCTGACAGCCGTGCACCTCATTGCCCACCAGCTCCTGCCCAACACGAGGAAAGAGGTAAGACATCGAGAATTAGAATTATTTATTTGTACTTGTACAAATGTGGGTAAATTAGATGCATTTAGGTATCATACTATTAGCAAACGGCTTTGATTGATGTTCGCCATTAATCCTCATCGCGTGGTAGGTTATTACTAGGGGGGTCTCACTCCGCACTTAAACTTTTATATTAGCCTACTGCTCGCGGCTGACTCAATCGAGCCAGCGCACGAGGGATGTCATGCTTCAGAGGTGCTTATAATAATAGGCACGCAGCGCGGTACAATTTGAAATTATACGTACTTTATTGCCGTGCAGCGAGAGTAGCTTATTATTTGATTGTCCTCGCGCAGATGGACTTCTGTACGTTTAGCACTATTATATATTCTATACTTACTATAACATTCTGTGTTTTTACTACGTAATGGCCGCTTTCTTTAGCCGTTTATATGGAAGGCCTAACAGAAGCATTCCCCTCTCTTTTTATTCTGAGCTGCTAAAGTGCTAATGCAATCAGTATAGTGTGTTTGTTTACCTGCCATAGAGGGCCGTAAGGGACGAATTTGAACCAGGTCACAACGTACAGCAACATGACTAAGTACACGGGTGACAACCTGAAAAAAAAGAAAAGTACCTACGTGAAAGTAGGTAGGTAGTCAAAGTTGTAATATACACCGAGACCGCGTTAGCACAGTTTGCTGTTTAACAAGCGGTACATTTAAACAGTTGTGAAACGAATGTGCTTGCGTAGAAAGCACCGATAGGATATTTTGATGGTCAATGTGTCCCCGAACACGCTTAAATACCTAGGTAACTAGTTTGCAAACTCAAAGAATGGCCCTTCGGCACAGTATTATAAAGTATTAAGACTGTGCTTTCGGTAAAGGGAGTGCCTAATCCTTGCCACAGTCCTAATACTACTAACAGTCGTTCGACTCACGCAAGTGTACTTGCGCAGCGCAACGACGGGGGGTCCGGGGTACGCTTGGAAGCGAGCGGCTGAATCGGCGAGCGAAATCTCCTTTAGTTTAACTTAATATATTAAGAGAACTTAATATATTATGAGAATTTATAACAAGTACCTAGTCAAATTTAATTACAAAATTCTAAAAACATCAAAAAATAAAATTAGTGAAAAATATCTGTCACGCATTTATATTTTTTAAATATAATATGCACGTTTATTCTTTCGTTATTTCAAATTAATTTTATGTAAAATATTTAAGTACTTTTGTTTATTACAACCCTGACCCTTGACTGAGTTTCTGTGCGTAGGTATACCTACGCAGTGGTGGCATTCATTTAACGACAAAGGAGTCGGATTACTGGTAGGTGGTTTATAATACTGTGTCCTTCCCAGGTAGCCAAACTTGTTGGTATAAAAGCCATGAGCACGTATTTATTACAACTTTTGGCTGCAGTGGTTATCATATAATTGTATATATAAGCTTCTATACAACTTCTATACAGCCGGTTTGGGCGCACTTTACATAGCCTTTCTCTGCTGCATACAAGCTGTGAAGTAGCTAATTAAAAGGCTTTTCAATTGTCAAATAATTGCTTAATACGCAACTTTTATTTGACTCAAAATGATATAGATGTTAGTTTTTGCAACTTGAAGTAATTTAATTAATGCCAGAACAAAATGAATCAAATTATCTGTCAACTAATTCACAATTGTAATGCTTTGTCAACTTTAATGGCGAATATTTATTAAAATGTTGATATTTTTTAAGGTGATTACACTAATAACAAGCATGATTTCTTATGCAAATCAAATTTTACTGATAATTTATACTCATGTTTTATGTCAATTTTTAATGCGCTGTTAATATTCTGCTATTTTATAAAATATATATAAAAAAATAAAAATTGCTAAAAGCAGTAATTTTATTATTTATCAGTAAAAGTGTAAACAAACGTTTTATAACAGCTATACAAAGCTATGGGTTAACAAAACACAACATTTTAGTAGTAATTACCAAGGAAAATACATTTTAATATTGTTCAATGATTTATTCTGCAAATAGAATTTACAAAAAACATGGCGTTGATGTTTATATTACAAAAAAGTGTTTTATACTGTTTATTGCAATGAAGGATGCTAAATTTGAGCACTTACATTGCTCTTAGCTACAATATTTGCATTTATGTTGCTGTTAGTAAGAAAAGAAGCTACTAGCTTTAGCTTTAATATAAGCAAAGAGATAGCAAAATGAAATCAGTTCCGTGCAATTTTATCTGATCGAGTGGGTCGTACTGAATTTTGAAAGCAGCACTTGAAGCTTTATAATATTATTTGGGTATAGCATTTTAATAGTGTTTTATTGCTCTAAAAGTAACAAATTTGTCACTTTTATAGCTGCTGGCAAATAACTGACAATAGTAACAACTTTTAACCGATTCCGCGTGGCAAAAAGCTATTTAAATGTAACTTATAGTGCTTCTTTATGATAATTGTATGAAGCTAAGTTTCCGTGATTATTAACACTGCATTGCGATTCTGTAAGACATCATTCGTGACCTCGCATCTGAATCCGCTGTGAGTTTCTTGATTGGTATTCTCAAAACTCGCTTGATAATTCGCATGTGCACTAGCGCTGCACTTGCGAGCGTGTCAGCGAGTTGAACTAAATTGACGGCGAGAATTTTGACGGGAACCGATAACTTGTCCGAAATTTACTTGTCCTAATTTCATTTAACGGAAACGGTTTACCAAAGTTTTTGTTGCTATATGTATTGTTTGCCATATTTTTAAACCATCGAAATATCATTTGGCATATGTCTCATTTTACCGAACTACGTTTCACCGATTTTCAAAATGATTTTTTAGTATTGGCACCACCAGAACAACATTTTACCGAATACTATTTGGCCGCAACCGCAACTATGGTATATTTATATTATGTAGGTAACATTTGACATAATCGATATTTGTTATAATAATACATGTTTTATTAAGCAAGCATGCACCATGCATGCAAGCATTATAGAGCTGCGAATGGTCAAAACACTAACCTAACCTAACCTACTTAATGTATTCAAAGTTTTTCATTTGGTGAACTGAAAATATGACAAATAAATCAGTGGTGTAATGAATTCGGGAATATAATACTTCGACGAAATGTTCTTTCGACCGCGCATAACTTCGGTAAAAAGTTTTTCGACCAAATAAGACATCGGAGTAACGAAAAAAACGTAATTTCGACGAAGACAAAAAAGGCGAAACGAAAACAGTCGAAAAGATTTCAGTAAAATGAAATTCGATCAAAAAAATTTCGACCTTGGGATAGGTTACCGATTTTGACAGATAAAGTATGAGATGATGTAAAAAGTGGCATTCTGTAAGGTATAGACCGAGAGGTGACAGGATTTTTCGTAACGATCAAGGAAACGATTACTTTTACTTTTATGGGGTGTAGAGTGGTTGTAGAATGTCCCCTAATGTGAATGATGAATTTCCATACAATATAATGCTATTTTCGCGATTTTTTAGCATATCAAAACAGCTCTTAGAATCCTGATAGATCAGTTGTGTGTATTGCAATCTGGATCTCATCCATTCACTCCCTGGGTAGCTATCTTCAGATCGGCAGAGAACCAAGGCTTCAAAGTTATCTCGTTGGTATGAAAATTATCTGGTGCTTCTAATTATCTAAGGTGAAGGTGCAAGGTGTGTCGCTGTCATGCTAAATGCAGGTATTGTGCACTGATATTTTTGTGGTGTGCATGTGCATTTTTTTGCGGGCAGGCGGGCGGTGCATCCTGCATATATATTTTTTGCGGGAGTAAGCTACATATATTTCTCTTTTCACAATTCTAATTATCCGTCCACCTCTCGAATTAAACAACCTCTCGCATCAGATCTCACTTCGCTACTCCCTTCACTCTCACTTAAATTTGCATTCTGTAAGCATCACCTATTTACTTGCGAAGTGAAGTGAGTTCTGTATTGTAGTGACTGCCACACTCAAAAAAATGTTAGTCGAGATTTATTGATTGCAGTTTTTTGATACAATTGTTGAGTTTTTGGTACAGAACTTTATAGCAAATATGCGTTTTTTTAATTAAAATTTCTTATTTTAAGGAATTTGAGGCAGCTAATAGTCTGCGTGTTGAATTAAAATTGACCGTGAGATTTTGACAGATGAAATATGAGATGACAGAAGAAGTGGCATTCTGTAAGGAAATTCCGCCCTCACTTCGATGCTCACCTCGCAAGTGAACCCGATTCAAAGTGTCAAATAAAAAGTATCTATTTTACGAGTGAAAATAGAAGAAGTCCTCTACAAACAATGTTAAAATAATATTTTTTTTAGAAATAAAACACTTTTTACGGATTACAGCGCGTATATTATTAATTCAGGTGTTGTTTTAGAATTATTTAGTTTGTATTTATTGGTTTTTAGAATTCCCGACGTTTCGACACCTTTCCAGGGACCGTGGTCACGGGAGGACTAAAAGTGTTTAAAAAGTGTTTTATTTCTAATGAACTGTATACGAGCGAAAGTCTTAGAAGTGAATATTTTTTTATTTTTTAACACTGACAAGTAGTTTTTAACCACAAATTATATAGCTATTTAATTTTTTTTTATTATTTAACTTTACAAAAACAAAAATTTTTCATCGTAACAAACCAAAAACCACGGCGGTTTGTCCGGAATGCTAGACTTATACACTAACATTATTATATATTTATGGTAACAACAACATATTATAAAATAGGTCACTACTAAACAATTTACCTGCGGTGATCGTCCAGTTTTAATATTACTTTCTGTAATGCTTTGTAAGAGATGTAAAGGATGGTGAGAAAAGCTTTGAGTTTATATATCCAGATGACTTGTATTTATTCTCAATAATCAGAACAACAGATAGGTGTGTCTGTCAACGGTTTGAATTTCTGGACAATTGCATTGCTATTATTGTTGTGCAAGCAAAGATGTTCATGAGCCACAAGCCTTCCACCACCACCACCTACAAGGATGTTATTTCAGAAAACATTTTTATTTTAATGTCAATTTTTTTTTTACATGTTATTGTATAAAATTTGATAAAAAAAAAATTTATATTGTTAGGTAAAACTTATTATACTGGTTTGTAAGACTCCTGGGAATAGAGGGATTTAGGTGCTTGTTAGTACACAGAATGCTCATATCATCATCCAGACATAGTTGCAAAAATAGTTATTGCATGCTGTGTTTTGCACAACATGTGCAATCGCGCAGAAATACCGGCTTTCACAATTTCAGAAGAAGAGAGACTAGAAGAGCTACAAACAATTGCTGAAGTTCAAAGGAGGCAAACTAGGGATTTGCCATCTTACGCCGATTTAGCTCTAGGGCAATAACGTAGACGAAATTTAGTAAATAGCCTATGGCGTTCACGTCATATTTAATTTATCGGTGGTCAAAAACACTTTACAAGTTTTCTTTCGTCATTTCATTCTTGGATAGGCCTTCCAATTTGTGAAATGGTAGTAGATTCAGTAGATTTATACATTTTTAACATGATGTGCTAACAGAAAACCTAAAAAAACTGCTATAAAAACAGCTTATTTTTTTTAAAGCTTTATTTATTTAATACCAAATAATATACTAGAAAAAATAAGACTTGCACCAGATCATGTTCTCGGACGGGAATCGAACCCGCGACCTTTAGATATCCGGTCCAATGCTCTGACCGCTGAGCTACCGAGCCACTCTTTTCTAGTATATGATTTGGTATTATATAAAAATAGCATTGTGAATGCTAAAATCTCAAAATTTAAAAAGCTTTATTTATTTTTAACATTTTTGGGGCTAGGCATATGTATATGTAATAAAAATGTAAGCGATGATATAAATATATTTTATTAATATTTAAACGACAGTTGATCCTTTCAATCGGTTCAGCCGTCTTCGAGTAGTTCTGGTAGCTCTTCCTTCAGGTGTTCCTTCTGGAGTTCCCTGGTAAGTTCAGACCAGATGTTCTTCAATTTGCTAATATGTAGTGACACTTCACCACTGGATTGCACTGTGTAGCTGAAGAATTTCATGCACAGGCTTTACTCTCTTGCAAGCCATCATACAGGCGGTGTAGTTCTAGCCATACTTCCCTCGCTGTAGAATATCGCAAAACTTTCTCACAGTTGTCTTGTGACAAATTCGTAGTAATAAGTTCGCCTCATGAAGCTCTCGTGTCTCCCACTTGGATTGTTGCTGATTCAACGATAGACTTTTCCATCAACTCTCGACGTAAATTCTATCTGAATTTTATTTCCGGTAACTTAACGCTCTGCTACCATATTAAAGTACATACTTTTTGATATTATAGGATCTTGGGAAAGAAAATAATAAAATTAAACTGTAAAAACTGTATTAAAAAACGCAAGGAAGAATATTGACAAACAAGACATTGACATTATATTCAATGAGCAATATATACAAAAAGAGTACTTAGGTCAATTTGCAGCAACATTTACTAAATCTCGATTTTGTTAAACCTAGACTTTACTCATACGAATATGTAAAATTTTTAAATCGATATTTAAAATTTTCACAGTTTCATAAGGGCTACATCTAAGTTTAACAAAGTCGAGATTTAGTAAATGTTACTGCAAGTGGGCCTTAATATAGGTAACTATACAAAGCAGGATTCTTAACAAAATATTATAGGTCTGTCCACGGTCCGGTTTTTTCTTGGATGACGGATCCGGGCGTTTCGACGGAGACGGATGACGGAGACGGATCACGTTTGTCCATTGCGTCCGGATCCGATCCAATCCCGAACCACATATCACTCTGCGGTGCAACTGAGATGTCATGTGCACGTGCCTTTTTTTACGTTAGAATGCCGACAACTTCTTGCAATATACGTACAAAGACGCAGAAGACAAAAAAGTTTTGGGTTTCACCCTCTCCTGCAAGAGAGATACCTCGATGGGGCATTTAATACACTATACGATAAATTACAACAACGTGAAGATATATAATACCAAATAATAAACTAGAAAAAATACGACTCGCACCAGATTGTGTTCTCGGACGGAAATCGAACGGGACGGGAGCATTGTAAATGCTAAAATCTCAAATTTAAAAATGATGTAGCTTTCTTATCTTAATCAATTGTTTAAAAATATCTGGAAAGGTATTCAGTTGATGTCGAGGTAATTCCTTGTAATTGGTGAGATGGCGCTGGCTTGCAGCGTAAGAGTTGATATACTAGGAGAAATTCGACATCCCCACTAGTGACTCAGTAGCGCAGCGGTCAGAGCATTGGACCGGATATCCAAAGGTCGCAGGTTCGATTCCCGTCCGAGAACATGATCAGGTGCGAGTCGTATTTTTTCTAGTTTATTATTTGGTATTATATAAAAATAGCATTGTGAATGCTAAAATCTCAAATTTAAAAACGTGAAGATATTTTTTTAACATTTGTTTTTATTAGTAACTCCTTTTTGGTTAGCAGAAATGACCTTTTATTTCGTTGTGACTTAGCCGATACTTATTTTTTTCGCATAACCTAAGTGGCATACGTTATATTAGTGTGTAAACATTAGTGCAAAATGTTTTAAAACGTTAGCGTTCATGGTTGTTAAATAAATTAAGAAAATGTTAGTATGGAAAATTCAAATTCTTTAAAATTCTCCATACAAAACGGCAATTTCATACTTTAACCCCTAATATTAACTTGCCCTAAAAACTTTATTGTGTGAACAAAATAAAGTCGCAGCGCAAGTGCTTGTCGCAATAAGCAAGTTCGGCAAGTCGCAAAAGATGACGGTTGACGAAGACGGACGTCGGGTGGCTGCGCCGTGGACAAGTCCATATGTATTTTATATTCTAATGGGGTACTTCGAATCGAGGCTCCGGTTTAGCGGTTCATCCGATCAAGCAAAATCTTCGGAGCCCGTCAAAAGAACGGATGACGGATTTCGGACGCCGGATGTCGAGTTGACAAAAGTTCATACAAATATAATATATAGGCCGCTATTCGGTCCGGTTTTTTCTCTCCGAGGAGACGGACGCCGTGGACATACAGTTTAAGGCATAGGGATTATATTCATGGCACGAATTAAGAGTTTTTTATTTTTTTTATTTTTGCTGCATCAAATTCCTTAAAATAAGAAATTTTAATTTAAAACTCACATATTAGCTAAACTGGAATCGATAAAACTCGACTAACATTTTGTTGAGTGTGGTTGTCACTAGGTACAACGCAAGTCAAGGTCAAGGTCAAGCGAGGTGAGATGCGAAGTGAGAGTGAATTGCGAAGGGAGTTGCGAGTTGTCGTCTGATTTTACAGAATCGCAGGGCTGTTAAATGTACTTAAAGCAATATAGAAGTAAATTACTCTACGGTTATACAGAAACTAACAACTTAATGCCTGCGTAAGAAGCTCTTTTACTATTGCTTTTCAACATTAACATAAGAACGTTTACATGGCTTATTTCAAACTCTGTTAAAAGGCAGCAATTTAAAAACGCTGTTTAAACGTTTACACCGCTATTTTATTAAGCTTATGATGAAAAAAGATAATAAACCATATATTATGTCTCTATCCGGCTGCGTATTTTGTAAATTGCGGCTACACAACCTTCTTAAGATTCTATGCTATATAAGACAAATCATACACAGCGTTTGTGCTACCTGGGTTGCTCTCTGTACTGAAAGAATATTCTGTTACACTAGTATTGACTGTTATTCTGTGGCGTTAGTTTACCTGAGCAACCTGAGGAGTATCGCTTTGGGTAAAGACCTCCATGTCATCGGGCTCCTTTCGTTGGATGCCTGCGTGGTATATGCCAGGAACATCCCCGACAAGAAGAAGAATGTCTGCACTATGATGTGTGCGTTCACAACGAACTGGAAACCAGTTGATTCCATGGCCTGGATGATATCAATATAGGTATAAAATACTGGCAAAATCAGTCAAGTAAAAATCAAAAAATAATTTGATTAATTATTTTCTATGAACGTCACAAGCTACTTATAGTCACTATCAGCTGTGAATTAGGCTCAAAGACCGAAATCGCTAATTGAGCGAAAAATAAGCCCACAACGCATTGTGGTCACTGCCACAAATCCACAATGGGAAATTCGTGTTATGGATCTTATAAAAACGTACATGAAACGTTGTGGTAATCACAGAAAGACCACAAAGCGAATATCGCGTCCGGTCATCTTACCAAACGAACACAACGCGTAGTGGAAATGAGGAAAAGCCATGATGCGTTCTCAGCACTAGTTAGTGCAACCAGAACACTAAGAACAGTCAACAATTTGTTTATTGATAAGTTGTTTTTTTTTAAGTAATATTTAGAATTGTCACCGTTTTTCGCTCAATTAGCGATTTCGTTCTTTGAGCCTAACAAATACAAAAAATAAATGTATAATCACAGTTTAAGAGGACGCAAGAATCTCGATTTTTCGTGTCAAGAATCTCGATTTTTCTCATCAATTCCAAAACATATATTATGAAAGTAATATTTGATAACCTGATTATTAATTTCATTGGCTTCATTTTGTCAGTTGCAGAAAAACCTTCTTTTATGACAAAACAGATTTCAAAGAAATATTTTTTTTAAACAGTTTTGCATTTTACAGGCAAACCTGACCGATAAGCCTCTAAATTTTTTTACTAGATTAGTCTAAACGCACTTCAAAATGCCAGTTGAAGTTTTTGAAGTATAATAGATATTTATTTAAACGAAAAAATACCGGTTTGGCATGAATGAGATAGTTAAGTGTAATTTACGAGAATTTTCATGAGAGCGAGTCAGTCGTGTCGTGAGTCAATACGGAAATAGTTTATTATCTATGCTTCACCATAAGGTGTAAGTTTCAACTTACCTCTTCCATGGCATACGGGTTTTCAACCGCCGCAGGGAGGGGGATGGTCGTATGTACCACCAACACCAGAATCGAGTTGAGAGCCCTGAAAAAACCTTTCCCAATTCCGTTACAAGCCTGGGGCTCTACCGGCTAACTTTTCGAACTTCGGCGGGCCTGACGAGCTTCAACTTAAAACAGATATATCGAAGGAAGGAGTTTCGTATTGTACTATAACGCCGAAGTTATTTAAAAGATACGGCCCCAGGGGCCGTACCGGCTAACGCATCGAACTTCGGAAAGTCTGCCGGGCTTCAAATTAAAACAGATAAATTGAGCCTCAATCAGGCCAAAATGGCGAATCCAATTCATGATGTCATACGAACATGGATATCTTCTATATAACTTCGGCGAATAGTACAATACGAAACTCCTTTACTTCGATTTATCTGTTTTAAGTTGAAGCTCGGCAGACCCGCCAAAGTTCGAAAAGTTAGCCGGTAGGGCCCCTGATCGAATTAACTTCGAAACAGGCGTGGCGACGCATTCGCATTCCAGCGTAGTGCTCAGTTAATTCGATCTGACTATAAAACGTTCATCAATATGTATAGTTGCATAGGTGGGTATTATTTTAGGTGTGTGCCTTCATCTGTAGAGAATCAATGTTTTCCTTTGCAATACTTATTACCTACCTGATTCCGTTGATTCCTATTAGTCTAGCAGTAGTTTGGTCCTGTGGCCACGGAGCCGTCAGCTTGGCCCAGTTGGCCGGGATCGAGAAGCACATCAGGTATCCTAGTAGGAGAGTAAACAGATAGTCATGATGGGTGGAGTCGAAGAAGTGCTCAACTTCTAAATATTTTATAAAGCTTTCTTAGCTAAGTGCAGATGGTTTTACTTTTAAATTGGTTAAGTCCTAAAAAGGTTAGGATTTAATAGGTTTCCCAAGCACCCCAACGCTTACTAGATCATCAAAGCCATAATTTATTTACCCTTAATTTATCCCTGGCAATTATGTTACCCTGGCCTGGATAGGATGGCAGATTATTAGAGCTGTACCTTTTGTATCCTTTTTAGTGGCCAGCAAGTCGTAGAGCGTGCCGGCCACGACAAGACCTACAAAGCAGAGATAGAGCGCGGCGGCGGCGCAGTCCAGCCAGGTGAGGGGGCGCTGGTCGCCGTGGTGGTAGCAGGCGACACGCTCCATGCGCGCGCGCAGCCCGTACTCCTGCTGCAGCGTGTGGTTCAGGCAGGCGCCCAGAGCCGTCTCCAACGCCGCATCAGAGTCCCCCGTGTAGAACTCTTTGCAGCGCCGCGTCATGCAGTACCCGTAACGTATCTTCCTATAATCTAAATGCCTCATTGCGGAGAGGGAGTAATTCTGAAAATAACAAAGATATCTTAGGTATCTAAAAAAGTAAATTAAACCATTTATGATTAAATTTGATATTGTTCGAGCAATGCCCGTCAAGCTAATTAAGAACTGTTTTATGTTGCGATACCCTAGACAAGGTTCATGTTCTGGTACTGTTTTCTAATGTGTACATCTATGTTAACCACATGATTGCAATAAAAAAGATTTGATTTGATTTGATTTGATTCAAGTTGGCCTGATCGTTACACAACCGCTTATCCTGTACCCTGGATATATAAGTTATAGACCTAGGATGCTCAACTGAATAAATTATGATAAGCATCAGATGAAAGAGAACAAAGGTAACTTGCAGAGGAAGAATAAAAGAGAAAGTCAGTAACCTACCACGAGTCCATCGTAGAGCTCGTTAGGGTCGTCGGCGACGAGTTCTGCGCTGGCGACGCAATACACGCCGTCCACTGCGTCTATGCATGGCGAGAGTCGATCCACGTGGTGCAGCGTCGGGAAGCGGGCGAACTCTTCGACTGGCCCACAAACAATTAATTAAAAGACAGTTCATTAGTCGGGGTTGATTTACAACCATCAATGACCGTATTAGCCGTCAAAAAGTTGTACAATTACGAATACAATAAGAAGAATTGAACGGAGAAGACAATAATGAAGGATATGAATTAGGTACTTACCTACAAGTAGGGTTGCCACCTTTTTTTGGACTAATAAAGTAAATTGGTTACTAAAGGTCGAAAAAAAAGTACATACGTTGTAATATGGAAATAAAGTAGGTATTATTTATTTTTACCTTTTAAAACATACTATACTTTTGGCAATATTCAACAAATTTTTGTCACAAGCCATGTGAAATAAAGTATTTTCACTTAAGTGCTTTTATAAAGTATGATTACCCCGAAATAAAGTATACAGTACGGGTGGCAACCCTGTCTACAAGAGTTCATGATTGACGAATAACTATGTAAGTAAAGTAACTGAACTAAATGTCGAGTCTATTTTTGTACTCCTCATGGGCCGACAGGGTATAGGTGGCGAGGGGTGAAATTATGGCGAAGGCACGGTACAACAATGTTAAATAATAATATAATATGCACAGTAAGGGTTGCCAGGTCCAAAACACAAAAGCCGGACTCCGCGCGGCGCTTAATTTGGCCGGACATTTTACCCTAAAAACCGGATATACCTTTTTTAAAAGCTAATCACAGTTTTTGAAAGCTGGTCATATTATGTTCTATAAGCCGGACAATATTTATTACCGACGGACTCAAGAGCAGGGCGTGTCGTGGCATACTTGCGCTCGACTTACAACTCGCGCGGCAGCCATACAAAAGCCATACAAAAAGCCAGATAGGCCGGACCCAGTCAAATTTTGCCGGACAAAAGGTCTAAAAGCCAAACATCTCCGGCTAAAGCCTGACACCTGGCAACCCTCTGCATAGTGGATTGGTGGTGTGTGGGATTCCTAAAATGTAGGCCGATGAGAATCGACATGACTGTATGGACCTTTCGCCACTGGTACCTAGGCATATCGGTATCCAGCAGTAAGTAGTAAATCTATGTGGATGATATGATGATGATGATGATTGGCCGGTAATCGGTACTGTGATGCTTGGCTGCATCGCTTACAAACTTCTTGGCCATTTGGCAAGTAGTTAATAAAATAAATAATGTTTTATTTATAATTATCTTTAAAAGCTCGTCCTGACAGATAGAAGAAAATATGTCTGGAGTAATTTAATATTGTCATGGCGTAAGTAGTGCAGGGAAATAGTAGGTGAGTGAGTCCCAAAGAAACTATGCATTATGTATTTTTTGGAACATGATGAAAAACATTTTCCGATTTTCCATTTCTTTTAATTTTTCCTACTCACCAGATATATCAGTTAATCCAGAAACCTGCTGACACAGCACTAACGACATAACTACAACCAACATTTCCATATTTTATAGATCGCAAATCTTTCAGTTATTGTATAAAACAATGACTTAAGTTTAGCGTACGGTTTCCTAGAGCGGAAAATGTAAAATGAGAACTGTAGATGATTTGCGCACTTAATTAGGTAATACCTAATGGTGGAAAAAAAGTGAGTGCAAATTATTGTTGTGAAGAGTGATCGGTTTGGATAGATGGTTCCGTTAGATTATTGATAAATCTTTGTTTTTATTTATCTTGGTACATACCTACCTACCTATCAAAATAAATAAATAAAAATATCACTTACCTACTTATTCGTTTCTAAAAAACTAATGAAATAAATAAAAAGAAATGGTAAGTAGGAAAAGTTACAAAATATATTTCAAATATTATTTAAAAATATGTAGTACCTACCTAACCTATGCATTATTGTATACCTACTTAGTTTGATTTATAAAGCAGCAGTAATAGCAGCAGTAAGCGCTCATGGTGGAGTTTGACAGACTGATCGTACTCGATCACGTTTGTTAAGCAACGCTCGGTCCGGCCAGGTGTCGGATGGGTGACCGTTAAGTGGAATTACAACTGAGCACGGAAGTGCTTCGGAGGGCACGTTAAACCGTCGGTCCCGGCTGTTGTCATCTGATAACAGTCGTTAAGCCAAGTCAGAGGCCTTACAGGCGGCTTGATAAACTCTAACACCAGAGGTGGCCACTAATCCTCATACGATAAGAAGAAGAAGTAATACTTACAACTCGGTCAAACTCGACACCTGAGTCGATAGCGTTTTATTGTAGTTAATTGTTCACAGAATGTGCTGCAAGTGCAGCGCTGTTACCACGTTCTATCATTCCACTACCATTTTGCCTATTTAATCTTAACCATTTATAATTTGTAACATTATGGTGTGAATAAATGAATATAAATATAATTACACAACCAACAACGTATCAGACCATAATGTCGTCTCGAGTGGGAAAAAATTATGCGAGAACTTGACCGTGTTGTAGTTATTTGGGAACATTTTAATATGGGTATATTGCCTGAAATAAATATATTATTATTATTTGTACCAAATGCATATTAAGTTAAGTCATTTAAGTCATATAATATTAATCTAGATTTTATTAGTTTTCTGTCAAGACCAAACTTTTGAAATATTAATTTAACATACATACATACATATACTCACGCCTGTTTCCCATGGGGGTAGACAGAGACTATGGATCGCCACCTGCTACGATCCTTGCACACTTCTTTCGCTTCATTTACATCCATCAACCTTTTCATACATTAATTTAAACTCATTTTATTTTCTTCTGTTATTTCTGAACGAACAAGAATTTATTGCAATGACCTTAGATTATTTATAATCATCTCAACGACAGATTAGCGCCCGATTGATGCCATTGAGGAAAACTTTTCACAATTAAATACAATCGGTTATGAAGAGCAATTTATATTTCATGAGCATGCAACAATTAAAACTGCTTTACTCTACGCGGAAATAAAGAATGATCTTTCTCATAAACCTTAACCTAGGGTTGCCACCCGTACTTTATAATAAAGTGTATAGGTACTTTATTTCGGGGAAATTGTACCTACTCTATACTTTATGTGGAAAATACTTTATTTCACATGCCTTGTTATTTCTCTAGAATAAATTGCCAAAAGTAATAAAAAATACCTATGTTTTAAAGGTGAAAATAAATAATAATTTATTACAATGTTTTTTTTTCTACTTCAACCAATGTGTACTTTATTAGTCCAAAAAAAAAGCTGGCAACCCTAACCTTAATCCGGCGCAAAATAGGTACCATGGGCACAGTCTTAATACTACTAAACTTGCGCAGAGCAACGACGGGGGGTACGCGGGGAAGCGAGCGGCAGAGTTGGCGAGCGCAATCTCAGCCTGAAACACATAGAAGGCGGGTGCGGGTCGGGACGGGAGTATAGCGGCGGGTCTATTTTCTTGTCCTTATATAAAATAAATAAATAAATATTTTTGACAACATCACATACATTGCTCCGATTCCAAAGTAAGTAGCTAAAGCACTTGTGTTATGGATATCGGAGACAACAGTGGTATCACAAACACCCAGACCTGAGACAATATAGAAAAGTTCGTTTTCTAAATTGACCCAACCGAGGATCGAACCCGGGTCCTCAGAGATGGCGACACCTTGAAAACCGGTGTACAAAGCCACTCGACCAAGGAGGTCGTCAAATATGGACAACAACACACATAAAGCCGAAGCGGGCGCGGGTCGGGTCACGCGCGGGAACCGCGCCCGTCACGCGTCGCCCGCCACTACAGACAGCGCGCGGGCGAGCGGGTCGGCGCCGGCGCGGCGGCTGCGGGTGTATAGGTAGCGTCCTTACAACCGTCGTATTACACATATTCTTCACTAGGCCTTCACACAGACGCGTGCGCGGGTCTTGCGCGGGACGTGTGAATCTGAATTTTGTGATTTTCTACAAAAAGTGCCATATAAATGTGTACGTAGACTTCATCGTCTGTGTCAGGAGATGATAGTCTCCATATTCTTATCTTTTTTTTATTAAAATCATGAACAAAGGCCCTTTTCCTTTTTCGTTCTCTTCTTTTCAAAATAAGTAAAAATAATGATTCTTCGTCCGTATCTGAATCTCCGGACATTTTGAACCACACTGCGGAACTTCTTGCTCTTCGGTAGTTCGGTACTCGACCCGCGGCCGACCCGCACCCGCTATGCATGTGCACACAATGAACCGCGCGGGTCACGCTAGGATGACGACCCGCGCCCGCACCACCGCCTTCTGTGTGTTTCAGGCCGGGGTGTGGTGTGACTTTCGCGCGTACAGTAATTCATTAGAAATAAAACACTGTTTACGGATTACAGCGTGTACTTATATTATTAATTCAGGTGTTGTTTTAGAATTATTTTGTTTGTATTTATTGTTTTTTTGAATTCCCGACGTTCGCGGAGTGCACTACAGAGAGACCATTCACAATTTAGATTTTTATTTGAGCACCATGTTTTGTTTTTCCAATGGCGGCGCTAGTCTCAACTACATTAATCACCGTTAATGATCGTAAAATGTTATCACTTGTGTGAAACAACGAGGATGATGCGATTGTTATTAGTTACAATGTTACACTAATGCCCTGTTTAATCGAATCATGCATGCCATACTTAAGCTACCGTTATTGTCAATGTAGGTAATTGTCGCAGGATTATCATGGAAAACGGAATAGGGAATTACACCTTTTTTTGAAAACATGTTTATGTTAATCTTGAGGTCGTAATAAGCCAACAGAATTTTTATTTAAATTTTATAAAACCAATAAATGCCTTAAAAAATATTTTTATTTACGATTTTGAATTTTCGCGCGGAAACGCAAGCCGCCATGTTGTTTAGGCGGTGCTTACTTTTATATCATATTATTATAGGAAGGTGTAATCAGCCAGCTCTGGCGGCTGAATAACGGATGCTAAATCGGACTCTGAATAACGGATCCGGAATTCAGGAAGGTCTAATAAGCTCTTAATACCTACTCATTATTAATTAATCACTAAAATAATCACACAGTATTATACAACGTGTTACAAAAGTACCCCTAATGCCGAATATGGTGTATAGGGACCATCAAACTGAACAACTTTTACTATGGGACCAACTTTGAAATCGCGAAAAAAGAAACAGCTGTTTCATACAAAAATTAATTATAAAATATCAAATTGTATGAAACAGCTGATTTTTTTTTCGCGATTTCAGAGTTGGTCCCGTAGTAAAAGTTGTTCAGTTTGATGGTCCCTATCCACCATATTCGGCATTAAGGGTACTTTTGTAACACGTTGTATAAATCTCGCATTTAAAATAAAACTCGAGCAGAAATCCAAGCGCACAGTTCAAGGTATGCCAGTTCTGTCATTTCTAATAATAATCAATACTTAATGGTCCATAGTTATTTTGATCCCCACATTAAATAGGATTAGGTACTAAATAGGATCGATAGGCATAAAATATTTTTTTCGGTATTACTTAAAAATACGTACCTACAGCATTTTTTTTACTGACTGTATTTTTTTTCCAAAGTGAATGCAGTCAAGAATATATTAAAAACAAATTTTCCTGTAATTATAATTTTGTCTCCTTGGAGTTTTTTCCTGTAACTATATCGGAGGTAGTTACCTGCTCACAGGTCTGTCAGAGTCCGATTTAGCATCCGTTATTCAGCCGCCAGAGCTGGCTGATTACACCTTCCTTGATTCAGCGTCCTTAATAGAGATGGGTGAATGAATCAAATAAATATCGTATCGATATTATTTTAAATATATCGAAACATATTAATATATAAAAATAACAAAATATCGATTTATTGATATATCGAGAAAAAAATATAAACGATATATACTATAGCTATATTAAAAAAATCTATATTTTGATATTTTTTACAAGGCAACTAAACACATGCAGCCTACTTATGTTAAAAAACGTTGTTTTTGGTCGGATACAAGACATGATAAGATGTTAAATAATATCGAATTTGATACGGTTTTCATGTGTGGAAATATCGATATATTGAGAAAAAAAATATCGATCTAATGATAATTATATAGAGAAAAAAATATCAACGATAATATCCTATTTAAAAAAATAAATATACCTAACGATATTTTTTACTAGCGATGCACGACTCCGAATGATTTTACTTTTCGACTAATTCGTAACTACTGATTTGGATATTCGAATGGCAATTTAGTACCTAGTATACTAATGTCTATGTTCGAATAATAACTACTAATTGCTAAGGACTATAAATGTCAAATGTACGTAGATCCCTACCAAGCCCGAGTCAACCCGCCCCCAGAGTATTTAACTGTTGCAATCATGTTACATTTATTCTTACTAAAGCAGCAATGTAACTGCGATTTCTGTCAGTTTCAATCAAAAGTTTTTAGCAACGAGTTACATAATCAGGGGGCCGAATGTATCGACTGACTGTTCGTTTGTTCTCAACTCGAGTCGAATAAAATGGAACTGCGTTGCAGCCATGGATTTTTGACACTAATGACATTTTGATGTTCACTATTTGTTCACCACTAGCGACACCGCCATTCTACACATAAAGCGAGTATTTCGATATTTAAAGTCCCCATAAATTGCGAGTAACGCAGGGTGTAATCACCAACTTTCAAAATTAAATTTGTAGTTTATATCATTCTGATATTATTTTATTAAATTTTTTGGGTTTATATTACAATACTTTCATCTGTTTTTAGTATAATAGGTCAATTTGGCAACCCTTAACCCATAATTTAGAGACTTGTATTCTATGCAGACATTTATATATGTAGGCCAATTAACTAGAGAAGATTTATATTTATTGATTTTTGTAATGACAAAATAAATGTGTTATTTTATAATTTATGGGTCGTATTCACCATTGTTTTCAGAATTTGAGAATTTCAAAAATACTACAGATCGATAGTAAAGAAAAATCTAAATAAGATGGCATACAAAACTCATTTTGGCCAAAATGTTACGCCCTTTGAGCCGCAAGGTATCGATAAACGCAGTTCATTTAAACAAACCCTAGCGTCGTCAGAAAGAGAGAGAAGAGACGTCGTAGGAACTTTAGCGGTGTCCGATCTGAATTGCGCTTTATTGAGTCGGAGCAAAAGTCGCTATTTATTTAAATTACTACTGTGGCGGAGCGTCCTAAATGCGATTACACTGTCCTTAATGTAGCATCCGTTCTGCCGAAGAACATTTCATCCTGAATTAAGGATGCTAGGTAGGATCCTACCTTCCTGACTGCAATTAAACTTCTCTGAATTTAGGAGCGGCTGAATTACGGATCCGGAATTCAGGAAGGTTTAATAAGCTCTTTAAAAGGGGTAAGTACTACTTTTTTTTTTTTTTTAAATTCCTTTTTTATAAAAGTACCTAAATAGATTCAGAACTTTTTTGTTATCGCCACTTGACTGCTTAACTGTAATATTTTAATTACTTTGACAAAGTCCCATTCCAATCTAATCGCGTGCGGATTATACCTAATGTATTGAAAATTTGTACAACCACATACAATATACGGCTACACTGTAATACGGCTATTGGCTATTTTGTTTGCTAAATATTGTAATTTCAAGATTTTTTCTAATGATACCTTCTACATGGGACTTCTTTCGTGGAGCAGACCCTGCGTTCGCGCAGTAGGTATCTATCAATAATAATAATAATATTGATTTAAGTAAAAAATATCAAAATCAAGAATAAATTAATATAAGGCTGTATATTATATGCTTTTTTGATTGCCTTAGAGCTAAAAAACTGATATTATTAAGTCAGCTGTCAACTGTCAATGTCAATGTGAACCACGAGCGCAATGGGTGACACTGCTGCCGAAGATATCCAAAACTTAAATATTAACGAAAAGGCAGGGTTTTAAACAGTTTATTTGGTTACAAATGTTATTATCAATTGTTGCTTAAGTGATGTTAAAACTGCTGAACGTCCGTGTTGGGTGTGCAGTCCCCTTCAATAGGGCATTTGCCACATGGGTGTGTAGGCATAATTTCGAGCCGATTCAGAGTTCAGAATGTGTTATAGTAACATAATTAGTATTTACATTTGTTTTTTTAGTACAAATGTTTGTTTAAGTGGCCACTCTATTTTAATTTTCAATCAGTGGATTCGGAGCTGGCCGTTCTTTTATTGCGGTTATGAATTCCATTAGAAAATCTTGTTTCCGCTAGTTTTTTTACGCAAATCTTGGAATTTGAAGTCTAATAAGATTACCTGATTACAGCCGTATCATTTTAGCATTAGCCACCACTTGGTATATAATAAGCCTAATTTTTATAACCTGTGCTTTTAATAGGTTTTTTTTTCTATAGTCCAAGACTAAAGCCATGAAGGAGAAAAAGAAGAAGACTGAGGACTCTTCTGGAGTATCAGAATTAAATCCATGGCCTGAATACATCCAAAAGCGAATCACCCTATGGGACAAATATAAAGTGCAACATGCAGAGAAGTTAGCATCTCAGCCTGAAATGAGTATTGTCGTAACGCTGCCAGATGGAAAGACTGTGGAGGCTAGTGCTTGGAGAACTACGCCTTATGACGTAGCGAAAGGAATTAGGTGAGTCTCTTAAATCAGTGTTTCCCAATTAGTGGTATGCGTATGCATACCCCCAGGAAAGTTTCATCAAGGGGCACGTGCAGCAATCTCAGCTACCTTCATCTGATTAAATTTTTGATTTATCATTCCTGCAATAAGAGGTACATGAGTTTGAGGTCTTTCATGCAGTGGTAAGAAAAAGCTAATTGGGAACCACTGTCTTATATAGATTGACCGTCACATCTTAAGATTTTTTACATAGGTACCTAATAAGTTTTATTATTTTCAAAATATAAAAAAAGTTGTGAAAATTGATTTAATAAACAAAAATGTAAGCCATAAACAAAAGTGTTAGCCATAAACAGCACTAAGTAATCAAATTTAATGTTGTATCAATGTATATGTTACAGTCAAAATTCATTACTTCAAAATATATAACCATAACTTAGGATTTTTTAAGTCTGTCAAAGAGTAAAAAGTTTATCTGTATTCATTCATAATGATGTTACATGATTTAGTAAAACAAATACCTATGTGGTTAATGTTACAAGTAAAGTAACTTATCATTATACACTGTTATCAGGCATGTGTTTTGCGAACAGCAACTCTCTAAAGATGTGGTAAAATCTATTGGTTATTTTATTAAGATATCGAGAAAAAAATATATACAGTGCTGATTAAAAAGAAACTTCTTGGTCAAATTGAAAAGCCACGAAAACACCGAGTCACGGCTGTACTTTTTGCAACAATGTCAAGTCACCGAGCGGATGGCAGACATTCAGTTAGATGAAAAAAAAAGTTTGATAAAATAATACATTGATATCCTTAAAAATAACCAGTATATTTTACCACATCTCTAGAGTCTAGCTGCTCGCAAAATACACGCCGGATAAGGGTGTTAACTTACGATGTTGATATTTATCATGCATCTAACTTGGGTGTTTAAGCACAAATTACTCTGATTAAGTTCACCTTCACACCATGTTATCAATAACCTGTCCCTTCTTTACCTGCTGGCAAGCGAGTTTTGGACACACTAGTAAGTATAGAATATGGGTGGAACTTTTGAAAATGTGGTTGGTTAAATAAATGTTTTTTACTGATGGTTTAGAGATATAAACTAATCAAACTACTCACAGACATTGCAATGTATATCATAATAATAGTAGTCCATAATATCTTTTTGTTCTCAAGCTTGTCATGCTCGAAGGAAATAACTGGAAATATTTTAAACAAATATATAAAAAAAGATGTACCCATTTATCTGATTATTAACAATTAAAACTTAAGTTAGGACAATATTTTGTGGTTAAAATACTTTTACTTATATAGTTGCAAAAAAGATATAAAACATCCACATACTATTAAGTTCCACCTGCTCTTTTCAAGATCCTAATATGATCTGTTCCTTTCTTCAGCCAAGGTCTGGCAGACTCCACGATCATTGCGCGAGTGAACAACGAGCTCTGGGACCTGGACCGACCGCTAGATGGCGACTGCAAGCTGGAACTTCTGCGTTGGGACAACACTGATGCACAGGCAGTGTTCTGGCACTCGTCCGCTCATATGCTGGGCGAGGCTATGGAGAGGGTATGACTGTTGTATTGATTAGCAATTCTAATTGTGTTTTAGTTGAGTCTCACGATGTTATGGATGTCGTTGCGGCGTGCGTCAATGCGACTTTTGTGTGCGGTATCATCGTATCAGGACTGCCTTGTTTTGAAATATATTGGGCCCTTACCTATGAAATTTTATGTTTTTTTCTCACACTAAGAGAATTTCATAACTTCTGTGATTTAGTTTATTTATTATTTACTGGACATTACCTACATCAAAATATGATCACAGCCGTCAACTATCCGCATTATTAAAGTCTATTTATTTTATTTTCTTAGCGTTAAAAAAAGTGACTCATTTTTTTGTTAGCGAAAATTACCACTTTTTCCATTGTAACTTAACCGAAACTATTTTTTTTCGCTTAAGTTATCTTATTGTTCAAATGTTTATACTTGTTACAATAGTTTTGATGATTGTTAAATAAATTATAAAAATGCTAGTATGTAAAATGTAATTTATTAAAAATTCTCCATACAAACGTCAATTTCATAGGTAAGGACCTAATGGAAAGTCTATTACCATCTACAAAGCGCCATGTAAAATGTCCGGTACTTATGAATAAAGTTCATATTTATTTACAGTCAAAATAAAATCAACATGTTTTTTTATTCAAATAAGCTCTCTTAATAAGCATTTTTTAAGTAAACAAGCTGTGCAAATCTGTGATATTAATTGCAACTTTTCTAATTAATTAAGGTATATGGAGGATGCCTGTGTTATGGGCCTCCAATAGAAGAAGGATTCTATTACGATATGTACTACCCCGAGAAAGGCGTAAGTACTTTGAATGTTATAACTTCATTTCCAGTATATTGTATATTGTCGACCTCCTTGGTTTGTAAGTCGGTTTTCTTATCTCTGAGGTCCCGAGTTTAATCCCCGGCTGAGTCAATTTAGACAACGAACTTTTCTGTATTGGCACAGGTCAGGCTGGGTGTTTGTAATTCCACCGTTGTCTCTGATTTCCATAACAACTTGTGTTATTTCCATAACAGCTTTAGCTACATACTTTGGGATCAGAGCAATGTTTGTGATGTTGTCTAATATTTATTTTATTATTTAGTATAACTTTTCATGTACCTACTCAAACTTTTCCTGCTTCTCTGAAGTCCGAGTTTTAAGTTATTATCGACGAAATATAATATTTTGTTACAGATTTCCACTACTGACTACCCGGTATTAGAGAGTTTAGTAAAGAAGATAGCTAAAGAAAAACAGCCTTTTGAACGGCTGGAGCTGACCAAGGAACAACTCTTGGAAATGTTCGACTATAACCCTTTTAAAGTCCGCATCCTCAACGAGAAAGTTAATACACCTACCACTACTGTTTACAGGTTAGTAAGTCCTCTTAAGCAGTAGCGGTCACTGCGGGGGCGGCCATCCGCGCGGTTCCATTTTTAACCCCCAACGCAGCGTAAAGAGGGGTGTTATAAGTTTGTAGCCTATGTTTGTGTGTCTGTACGTATATTCGTAGTGCCTAAACGGATCAAGCGATTTCAATGCATTTTTTCAATTGAAAGCTAATCTAATCGAGATGGTTCTTAGCCACGTTTGATGGAAATCCATTTAGCCGTTATGGAGATGGTCAACTGCCTGCCGAAACTGTAAAAGATACAGAGATGGTGCTTTGACTAAAATAATGTAAACCTTGGGCAAATTTAGGTGCACGAAAAAAAACAATATTGCAAATGGCCGCCAAAAAATTTTTTTTTTTATATTATGAAATTTCGTGGCGGTTACTCTACCGCGAGTGCGTGCGATCACGAGCGGTTGCATATTAAAATGGAACAAGCTGCTAACGGCCCGCGCCCCTGCGGGCAACCGCCAATGCGTAAGAATGCTAAAGTTAGAGAGAGACAAAAAATATACAACATGTTACAAAAATACCCCTAATGCCGAATATGGTATCATGGACCATCAAACTGATCAATTTTTACTATGGGACCAACTCTGAAATCGCGAAAAAACCAGCTGTTTTATACAAAAATTAAATTCGAAAATATCAAAATGTATGAAACAGCTGATTTTTTTTCGCGATTTGAGAGTTGGTAGTAAAGTTTGTTCAGGTTGATGGTCCCTATATACCATATTCAGCATTAGGAGTATTTTTGTAACATGTTGTATAGCCAAAGTAAAACCAACTCTCCTGCATAATTATTTGGTACGTTTTCGAATGTACATGCGCTCGCTTACCGAATTGTAGCTTGTTAAATATTGCCAATTGTTGAGGCAGGATCTCTTCGCCATGTGTTCAGCGAAAATGGAAGTACTTTCGCCGAGCTAGGTGTCATTGCTCGGGGACCGCGGTCCAATTGTTCGATGTCGGATTTTGATTTTGTATTTATGCGAAGCGCTTAGAAAACTTCGATATCGTGAGTCAGGTCAACATACATTTTTGCCTATCAGTTAGCTTGACGTATTGCGACGTCACGTCTGTGTAATGTTTACATATTGTACTTTTCGCTAATCCTACATTTCTTCGTCATTCATCGATTTTCATGATCGCGCCGCTACACCAATGTTCAAAGAATTAATTTGTTTACAGATGTGGTCCACTCATAGATCTTTGTAGAGGTCCCCACGTAAGACATACGGGAAAAGTCAAGGCTCTGAAAGTTACCAAGGTACCTGTAGTAGCATCACACTGATGTATTTATTTAATTTGTTTGTTTTCGTGCAACCAACAATGGTATGTTAGTTAGAAAAAAAAAGCTTTTTGCTTATTATAGAATAAGCAAAAAACTTAACTAACATACCAACAAAAAGCTAAGGTCATCAGATAGTAACTAATTTTTATTGATGAAGTCTCGCAATATTGTGTATTGTATTCTGTTTATTTTTCTACTTAAGGCCCCTATATACCTCAAGTGGCGCCCTCATTTAATTTAAATTTATTGTTCGCTAAGTACATAATGTATCGAAATTTCACATGTACAGATTGAAGCTAAGGTTCTATAGTTTATTTACAAACAATAACCTCAGTAAAATTTGGTTCGTTGTAGTAGTAGTTCGCAAAAGTGCCAAAAGTGGCCACTTTTCGCCACTTGAGGTATATAGGGGCCTTAAGGGGCCGTACAACAAATACACATTTTTGAGCAACGATTTTACACATTACTATTTGATTTATCGGTCCCAAAAAATAATGTAGAAAGTAAATGACAGTACTCAGATATGTGATTGACAGATACATGATAGCTAATTTTTCTCGTAAGAAAAATCGTAAAGTGATTTCCAATTTTGTAGTTTTTCACTGATGTGCCAACCAATAATAAGCCAATCTTGAAACTATAATAAAAAAAACTTAGCCTAGCTCTCTAGTTTTGTGATTGACAGTTTTCCAAAATAAAAAAATAGTTTTTTAGTTATTGATTAAAAACGATAATTTTGTTAATAATTTCGATAATTTTCACTCTGAAAAAGTAATCCTAACTATAAAAAATTTCTTCCAGCGTTCTCCCTCTTAAGGTTTAGGTTTATGAAGACTAGAAATATATGTACTTACTTAAATTATTTAGTATACTTAACTCTAGTTGATTAGTTGTAATGTCGGTATAGAGCTCGTCGACGTATTGGGAGGGCAAAGCGGAGGCAGAGAGTCTTCAGCGCGTGTACGGAGTGTCGTTCCCGGAGCCCAAACAACTGAAAGAGTGGGAGGTGATCCAGGAAGAGGCTGCCAAGAGGGACCATCGGAAGATCGGCAGGGTGAGATAGAAATTAAAAGTTTACTAATAGGTAATGAAATACATGTCGAAGTCTGTACATTCCATTCAACATCAATAATGTGATTGGCATACATTATTCTAATAAAATAAGATCACAAAAAAGCTTTGACCTCAAATTTTTCTTTTTTTTTATAATTTCACTCAGTGCCATCTAGCCCCAAACCAAGCAAAGCTTGTAATATGGATGCTAGACAACTGATATATATTTTTTAAATATATTAACACCCAGATCCGTCACAGAAATTAAAAATTATCATCTCAATTTCTGCCTGGCCGAGTCGGACCTGGGACCTCTTGCGTGGACCGGCATGTTGACCACTGCACCACTCGGGTCGTCAAATGGTCCCGCACAATGGGCCAAATCACCAATTTACCAGTACTTGACGACCTCCGTGGTCGAGTGGCTTTGTACACCGGTTTTCAAGGTCGCCATCTCTGAGGTCCCGGGTTCGATTCCCGGTTGAGTCAATTTAGAAAACGAACGTTTCTATATTGGCTTAGGTCTGGGTGTTTGTGATACCACCGTTGTCTCTGATTTCCATAACACAAGTGCTTTAGCTACTTAGGAATCGGAGCAATGTATGTGATGTCAAATATCTTTTTTTATTTTTCACATGTGACAGGAACAAGAGTTGTTCTTCTTCCACGAGCTATCTCCGGGGTCTTGCTTCTTCCAGCCGCGCGGCGCGCACATATACAACACCCTCGTCAACTTCATAAGGGAACAATACAGGTAGCATACCTTAAACGTAACTTTTAATACAGGGGCCCTGCCGCCTAACTTACATGGTTATCGTAATTGCTTTCGTTTGACAGATGGATGTGACACATTGCTAGGTGAGGTAACCTAAAAAAATATATGGGGACCGACAAACGGACATGGCGAAACTATGGGTTCCTTGTTGACTATGGAACCCTAAAAAGAATAGTTTACTCATAATTTCTAGGATTAAAAAAATTATCGTGATTTTCAACACTTTTCTGAATTCTGTTAATTCTGAAATATTTTTCAAGTCAAGGTCAAACTTATCTTTATTTAAATAAACTTAAAAATTAACAGCCTTATCACAAAAAAAATTACAACACTTTAATTTAGACACTGTTTAAATGTGACGTCTCTTTCTAACATTATTGTCAAAAAAGTGACAGACCACATTAAAAACAGTGTCTAAGTTAAACACTTGTTGAACAGTGTTTTAAAATCTTTTGTAGTAAGGCCGTTAGAAAATAAATTAATAAATAAGTGATTTGTAAATCGTCAATATTTTCATCTAACATAAACCGGAATATGTTTAATGACAATGAGCTTAGGAACAGTTTTTTTTAATATATACGTCGCAGGCAACTGGCTTACCTAGCCTTTTCATTGAAAGTCGCCGTATAATCAGCGGCCTAAATGACATCCCGCTAATGCGTCTAATACAACATTTATTTAACGGGCTGGCAGATGCAGGCTGTTGATTGAATAGGGTAATCATGTGACGAAAATATGTATGATATAGGTAGGTACATATTCTATATTGAGAATTCTTCATTAATTTTAGTAAAATAATTAAATCCATTGCGTCAACCAATTAGAAAATAGAACAAACCACTCATAGTTACACCGCAATGTAAACAAATTGTCATGACAATTGACAAATTGTCACGTTATTAAATAGGACCCAGGTAATGTTAATCGATGTATTACTCGCTCTTAGACTATCACCCTTAACGACTGTTTTACTTCAGTTTATTTTAGATCTATCTATCAAACGATAAATAATTAAAACATTTGTTTTCCAGTACCAAAATGGCCATTCTTCTTTATCTCCTTTGTAACCGAATATTCTGTTCGCAGGGCCCGCGGGTTCCAAGAAGTAGTGACACCGAACATGTACAACTCCAAGCTGTGGCAGGCGTCCGGCCACTGGGTGCACTACGCCGACAACATGTTCTCCTTCGATGTAGAAAAGGAGACCTTCGCTCTAAAGCCTATGAACTGTCCCGGGCATTGGTGAGTGATAATAAGTATTGGGCAACATCTTTTTTCCTTCGATGTAGAGTACGAAACCTTTGATGTAGAGTAGGAGACTTATGTTCTCCTTCAAAGTTAAAAAGGAGACATTTGCTCTGAAGCCTGTGAACTGTCCCGGGCATTGGTCAGTGATAATAAGTATTGGGCAACATCTTTTTTCCTTCGATGTAGAGTAGGAGACTTATGTTCTCTTTCGACGTAAAAAAGGAGACTTTCGATCTGAAGCCTATGAACTGTCCCGGGCATTGGTGAGTGATAATAAGTATTGGACAACATCTTTTTCCTTCGATGTAGAGTACGAAACCTTTGATGTAGAGTAGGAGACTTATGTTCTCCTTCGACGTAGTAAAGGAGACTTTCGCTCTGAAGCCTATGAACTGTCCCGGGCATTGGTGAGTGATAATAAGTATTGGACAACATCTTTTTCCTTCGATGTAGAGTACGAAACCTTTGATGTAGAGTAGGAGACTTATGTTCTCCTTCGACGTAGTAAAGGAGACTTTCGCTCTGAAGCCTATGAACTGTCCCGGGCATTGGTGAGTGATAATAAGTATTGGGCAACATCTTTTTTCCTTCGATGTAGAATACGAAACCTTTGATGTAGAGTAGGAGACTTATGTTCTCTTTCGACGTAAAAAAGGAGACTTTCGATCTGAAGCCTATGAACTGTCCCGGGCATTGGTGAGTGATAATAAGTATTGGACAACATCTTTTTTCCTTCGATGTAGAGTACGAAACCTTTGATGTAGAGTAGGAGACTTATGTTCTCTTTCGACGTAAAAAAGGAGACTTTCGATCTGAAGCCTATGAACTGTCCCGGGCATTGGTGAGTGATAATAAGTATTGGACAACATCTTTTTTCCTTCGATGTAGAATACGAAACCTTTGATGTAGAGTAGGAGACTTATGTTCTCTTTCGACGTAAAAAAGGAGACTTTCGATCTGAAGCCTATGAACTGTCCCGGGCATTGGTGAGTGATAATAAGTATTGGACAACATCTTTTTTCCTTCGATGTAGAGTACGAAACCTTTGATGTAGAGTAGGAGACTTATGTTCTCTTTCGACGTAAAAAAGGAGACTTTCGATCTGAAGCCTATGAACTGTCCCGGGCATTGGTGAGTGATAATAAGTATTGGACAACATCTTTTTTCCTTCGATGTAGAATACGAAACCTTTGATGTAGAGTAGGAGACTTATGTTCTCTTTCGACGTAAAAAAGGAGACTTTCGATCTGAAGCCTATGAACTGTCCCGGGCATTGGTGAGTGATAATAAGTATTGGGCAACATCTTTTTTCCTTCGATGTAGAGTACGAAACCTTTGATGTAGAGTAGGAGACTTATGTTCTCTTTCGACTTAAAAAAGGAGACCTTCGCTCTGAAGCCTATGAACTGTCCCGGGCATTGGTGAGTGATAATAAGTATTGGACAACATCTTTTTTCCTTCGATGTAGAGTACGAAACCTTTGATGTAGAGTAGGAGACTTATGTTCTCCTTCGACGTAGTAAAGGAGACTTTCGCTCTGAAGCCTATGAACTGTCCCGGGCATTGGTGAGTGATAATAAGTATTGGACAACATCTTTTTTCCTTCGATGTAGAGTACGAAACCTTCGATGTAGAGTAAGAGACTTATGTTCTCTTTCGACGTAAAAAAGGAGACTTTCGATCTGAAGCCTATAAACTGTCCCGGGCATTGGTGAGTGATAATAAGTATTGGACAACATCTTTTTTCCTTCGATGTAGATTACGAAACCTTTGATGTAGAGTAGGAGACTTATGTTCTCTTTCGACGTAAAAAAGGAGACTTTCGATCTGAAGCCTATGAACTGTCCCGGGCATTGGTGAGTGATAATAAGTATTGGACAACATCTTTTTCCTTCGATGTAGAGTACGAAACCTTTGATGTAGAGTAGGAGACTTATGTTCTCCTTCGACGTAGTAAAGGAGACTTTCGCTCTGAAGCCTATGAACTGTCCCGGGCATTGGTGAGTGATAATAAGTATTGGGCAACATCTTTTTTCCTTCGATGTAGAATACGAAACCTTTGATGTAGAGTAGGAGACTTATGTTCTCTTTCGACGTAAAAAAGGAGACTTTCGATCTGAAGCCTATGAACTGTCCCGGGCATTGGTGAGTGATAATAAGTATTGGACAACATCTTTTTTCCTTCGATGTAGAGTACGAAACCTTTGATGTAGAGTAGGAGACTTATGTTCTCTTTCGACGTAAAAAAGGAGACTTTCGATCTGAAGCCTATGAACTGTCCCGGGCATTGGTGAGTGATAATAAGTATTGGACAACATCTTTTTTCCTTCGATGTAGAATACGAAACCTTTGATGTAGAGTAGGAGACTTATGTTCTCTTTCGACGTAAAAAAGGAGACTTTCGATCTGAAGCCTATGAACTGTCCCGGGCATTGGTGAGTGATAATAAGTATTGGACAACATCTTTTTTCCTTCGATGTAGAGTACGAAACCTTTGATGTAGAGTAGGAGACTTATGTTCTCTTTCGACGTAAAAAAGGAGACTTTCGATCTGAAGCCTATGAACTGTCCCGGGCATTGGTGAGTGATAATAAGTATTGGGCAACATCTTTTTTCCTTCGATGTAGAGTACGAAACCTTTGATGTAGAGTAGGAGACTTATGTTCTCTTTCGACTTAAAAAAGGAGACCTTCGCTCTGAAGCCTATGAACTGTCCCGGGCATTGGTGAGTGATAATAAGTATTGGACAACATCTTTTTTCCTTCGATGTAGAGTACGAAACCTTTGATGTAGAGTAGGAGACTTATGTTCTCCTTCGACGTAGTAAAGGAGACTTTCGCTCTGAAGCCTATGAACTGTCCCGGGCATTGGTGAGTGATAATAAGTATTGGACAACATCTTTTTTCCTTCGATGTAGAGTACGAAACCTTCGATGTAGAGTAAGAGACTTATGTTCTCTTTCGACGTAAAAAAGGAGACTTTCGATCTGAAGCCTATAAACTGTCCCGGGCATTGGTGAGTGATAATAAGTATTGGACAACATCTTTTTTCCTTCGATGTAGATTACGAAACCTTTGATGTAGAGTAGGAGACTTATGTTCTCTTTCGACGTAAAAAAGGAGACTTTCGATCTGAAGCCTATGAACTGTCCCGGGCATTGGTGAGTGATAATAAGTATTGGACTAATAAGTATAGGCCTTGAAATAGATACTCACATACACTGGAAAAATCACATTAATAAAATAGCTGCAAAATTGTCAAGGTTCACGTATGCGCTCTATGAGTTAAAAAGGTCCACCGACAAACAGACTGCCCTGAATGCATACTACGCGTACGCTAACGCGTGGCTCAAGTACGGCATTCTCTTGTGGGGAAATAGCGTGGAGATTTCAAAACTATTTAAACTCCAAAAGCGCTGCCTTAGAATCATAGTAAACATTGACCAAAGGACAAGTTGCCGACCATACTTCATAGGTGAAGGTATTTTAACCCTCACAAGTATATACATTTTGGAAATATGCATGTTCGTTAGAAAACACACTCATATTTTTCCCCAACAAGAACGACATAGTAAATTAAGACCACATCAAAGATTAGCCCGTCCAAATTCCAAATTGCATTTAGTACATACAGGACCTTTTGCGATGGCCGTGAAAGTCTATAATAAAATTCCCGAACATATCAAAACCGAAAAAAACGCGGTCAAATTCAAAAAACTACTAAAGTTATTTTTGTCCAAGAACAGTTTCTATTCGATGCAAGAATTTTTCAATTTTAGTTGTAGCTAATTTAAGCAAGACCTTATTATTATTTTATTAAATATGTTCCTACGAAATGTTATTTTATGAGAAATTATTGTTATTATTTAAAATGCTACTTGTGATTGTTATTAATGCGTTCTAGTTAAAGTTAATTTAATTGTTGTTATTTTTTCCTTTTTACTATAAACATTATATTTATATAAATTGCGATACCCTATCAGGGTTCATGTGTCGGTAGCTATATTTTGTAAGATCTGTAATAACCACATGTGTGCAATAAATAAATTTGATTGATTGATTGATTGGACAACATTTTTTTTCCTTCGATGTAGAGTACGAAATCTTCGATGTAGAGTAGGAGACTTATGTTCTCTTTCAACTTTGAAAAGAAGACCTTCGCTTGGAAGCCTATGCACTGTCCAGGGCATTGGTAAGCTATAGACAATATTCAGTTATTAGTAGTGACTCTTACATGTACCACTCCAAGCTGTGGGAGGCGTCCGGCCACTGGGTGCACTACGCCAACAACATGATGTCATTTGACGTAGAAAAGGAGTCCTTCGCTCTGAAGTCTATGAACTGTCCGGGACATAGGTGAGATATAGTATCCCGGGCATTAGTAAGTGATAATAAGTATAGGGCAACATCTTTTTTCCTTCGATGTAGAGTTAGAGACTTCATGTTCACCTTCGATGTAGAGTCTACACAGTTTTAAATTTCTGTAAAAAACGACCGTTTAAAACCGTGTTTTGATCATGTACAGTCAGTTTATACAAAACTGTCAAAAATATGCAATTTATTTTGAACCTTAATGTCTTCCCATTTGATTAATTAGAAAAGAAATAGAACACGTTACGCGATTAAACGCTAAATGTGGTTTTTTTTATTATTACCAGAAACAGTGTAATACATTTTATATTTTACAAAAAAGTACTATTAATGTCGGATGGTTGGTTAATGAATTTATTAGGTTAACTTTGAAATGCAGAGTAAGGCCGATGTTAGCCGACGGACTAATTACACACTCCGTTGCCTGTTGTATCACAAAATAGTCAGTCTGTGTTTAGGACAGAAGGACCGCTCGCTGTGAAGAAATCGCTATTGCTATCAGCTGATCTTAATTACTTAGTTTATTTGAATAAAGATATTATTGACTTTGACTATTTTCTGCCAATGCTCAACAAACGTCAAATTCGGGTCATCTCGGGTATAACGCGCCAGGCGCACTCCGTGCTGCTGGTATGAAGTTACACATTAGTTCGTCGATACTGACACGCGCGCCGCGTTCGCGTATTAATGATCGCGTCGTTCGTTCACTTATTTATGAAATTTAATGAAAAAGGGCATATTGCATTGCATTCTCGCTGCCGTGTCATCCTAAGATGTCCCGAATATGACATTTTGAAATTGAGCCATTGACAGAAAAAAGCGATTTCCGTCCAGCTGACCTTTTGTCTAAAACCTCTACTATTTTGTGGTTCTTCTGGCTACTAAGTATTTTGTGGTTGCAGTCTCATCTTCGACAACCGCAACCGCTCGTGGCGCGAGCTTCCGCTGCGTATGGCGGACTTTGGTGTGTTGCACCGCAACGAGCTCAGTGGCGCGCTCACGGGGCTCACAAGAGTGAGAAGATTCCAGCAGGACGATGCGCATATATTCTGTACTGTGCAGCAGATCGAGAGCGAGATGGTGAGACACACGCGCACACACATTAACAACATATAAAAACACACATATTTCGACACTGAAGGGAATCAAAATTTAAAGAGTACTTCCCGTTGACCTAGAACTGTAAAAGGCAAGTTATATCGTCTGATACTACAAGTACAGGAAAATGTCTAAAAATTATACATTTGTAGTTAAATCATAAAAAATATAGTCTTTATTTAAGCACCTACAAAGTACGGAACCCTCGGTGGGCGAGTCCGACTCGCACTTGTCCGGTTTTTTCTATCAATGCTCGACAAACGTCAAATTTGGGTCATCTCGGGATGACACGGTAGCGAGAATGATATTAGCACAAAGTCTGCCTTTTATTCCCTTTTAATATAATATATGTGTTATTAGAATAAAATATATCGGGATTTACACCATGTACCTGTAATTTATTTTTACCATGTAAAAAACGGTAATTCCACGTCAATAACCATGGAAATTTAAAACATTAAATATAAGTGTGTTGGTTGTAGGTGGGGTGCCTGGAGTTCCTGGAGTGCGTGTACTCGACGTTCGGGTTCACGTTCCAACTGAAGCTGTCCACGCGACCAGACAAGTTCCTGGGAGATCTGGATACATGGAACAAGGCTGAGAAGGTTGGTATACTGTACATATTATTTAGATACTCACACTGATAACTCTCTTCTTCTTTCACTTCACGTTAAAGAAATAAAACAAACATCATGTTATACAATATTAAATAATATACTAGAAAAAAACGACTCCCAGCAGATCATATTATTCTCGGACGGGAATCGAACCCGCGACCTTTGGATGTCCGGTCCAATGCTCTTACTGCTGAGTAGGTAGTGACTCGGTAGCTTCGTCCGCCATATTATAGTGCGATGTGTGTATTCGTTTTATAGTGCGACGCTACTTTAAAAAAATGGCGGAGAGCCAACTATGCCAAAAACTTTCAGCCATTTTGAGTTATAAATGGTGTACCTAACCCTGATTTGTTTTATTTATTTAGATTTATACTAAATAAAACCTATTCGTAGGCGTTAGAAGACTCTCTAAACAAGTTCGGTCGTCCGTGGCAACTGAACCCGGGCGACGGCGCCTTCTACGGGCCCAAGATTGACATCACCATACAAGATGCGCTACGAAGGTCACATCAGTGTGCCACT
Organism: Catoptria pinella; assembly: GCA_963556745.1. Taxonomy (NCBI): domain Eukaryota; kingdom Metazoa; phylum Arthropoda; class Insecta; order Lepidoptera; family Crambidae; genus Catoptria; species Catoptria pinella. Next base: position 11,616,457 of record OY750775.1, on the reverse strand, counting down.
ATACAACTGGACTTCCAGCTGCCAGAGAGATTCAACCTTAACTATGTCAGGTATGATAGACTAATCTATGTCAGGTATGATAGACTAAACTATGTCAGGTATGATAGACTAATCTATGTCAGGTATGATAGACTAAACTATGTCAGGTATGATAGACTAAACTATGTCAGGTATGATAGACTAATCTATGTCAGGTATGATAGACTAAACTATGTCAGGTATGATAGACTAAACTATGTCAGGTATGATAGACTAAACTATGTCAGGTATGATAGACTAAACTATGTCAGGTATGATAGACTAAACTATGTCAGGTATGATAGACTAAACTATGTCAGGTATGATAGACTAATCTATGTCAGGTATGATAGACTAAACTATGTCAGGTATGATAGACTAATCTATGTCAGGTATGATAGACTAAACTATGTCAGGTATGATAGACTAAACTATGTCAGGTATGATAGACTAATCTATGTCAGGTATGATAGACTAAACTATGTCAGGTATGATAGACTAAACTATGTCAGGTATGATAGACTAATCTATGTCAGGTATGATAGACTAATCTATGTCAGGTATAATAGACTAAACTATGTCAGGTATGATAGACTAATCTATGTCAGGTATGATAGACTAAACTATGTCAGGTATGATAGACTAAACTATGTCAGGTATGACAGACTAAACTATGTCAGGTATGATAGACTGAACTATGTCAGGTATGATAGACTAAACTATGTCAGGTATGATAGACTAAACTATGTCAGGTATGATAGACTAATCTATGTCAGGTATGATAGACTAAACTATGTCAGGTATGATAGACTAAACTATGTCAGGTATGATAGACTAAACTATGTCAGGTATGATAGACTAAACTATGTCTTATATATAGCTAAATGTATATACAACTTCATTTAGCTGTATATAAAAAAATCTGTAGATTATAAAAATCACATTTAAGTAGCCACTGATACAATTTTGTCTTAAAATACATATCGGGTGGAATCCTTACTTCCTTACTAATATTATAGATGCAAAAGTCCGTTTGTTTGTTTGTTACGCCTTCACGTCTTAACTACTGAACCGATCATCATGAAATTTTGCATACACGTTGTTAGGGGTACAGAAAAGGACATAGGGTACTTTTCATCCCAAAAAAATATTGTTCCCTAGGGACAGCAAAAAAACTTTCCACGCAGACGAAGTCGCGGGCTGTCGCTAGTCATAAGCTGTTTTTTTTCATTGCAGGAGAGCTTCTATTTCGATTGTACGTGTTTAAAAAATGTATTGTACATCTACCACAGTGAATCCGGCGACAAGAAACGCCCCGTAATAATCCATCGCGCGATCCTCGGCTCAGTAGAGCGCATGATCGCCATACTGAGCGAGTCGTACGCCGGCAAGTGGCCGCTGTGGCTGAGCCCGAGGCAGATATGCGTCGTGCCTATCGGACCTGCCTTCGACGACTACGCGCTACAGGTAACATATGAAAGTCAAATTGTATAGGAAGAATGTTAAGAGCTAAAGTACCCCCTAAACCATGGGTCGCCAAACTTTTTAGCCTATGGGCCAGATAAACTCCTCCACGAAGCCTAGCTAGCTTATCGTACCAATATACTGCAAAAAAACAGTATGTTGGTACGATCCGGACCGCTTTCGCGGGCCGGATTGTTGGTGCTCTCGGGCCGGAGTTGTCCCGCGGGCCGTAGTTTGGAGACCCCTGCCCTAAACGAACAAGCTTTATCCGCGAAAGCGTTGTTTTTCAGTAAACAACGTATAGCAGCGAAGCATGTAGATATTATAAATAAAAGATTTAAATAACTTCTTATTTATTTTATGCATAGGTATCGATACAATTCGTAGCCAGAAGGGCACAGCCTAGCTTCCCTTCTTCTAAACAAAAAAAGCTAGAGAACTGTCGTTCGCATTTGAAAATATAATAAAATTCTTTTTATCTTTAGTCTGTAACCAAAGAGTTACAGAACCCAAATAGTTTTCATATGAGGCTAAGGCCTCAGTACCAACTTAAGTTCGCGAAGCTCCGCGCTCTGCGAATCTGCAACAGTGCGCCATACTGTGTACGTTGCGCGCTCCGCCTTTTAGCCCGCCTAAGAAAGGTGGAGCATATAGAAATCTCGATGCCGCAAATTTCAAATATCTTTTTCTCGGGACAGGGAAAAGGAACTCTAAACATACTGCCGAACAATATTTTTTTATCATTTATACATCAAAAATTTCCCCAATTCTAAGAGAGGCAAAAGGATCAACAAGCATTCTGCCTTATTTGATTAATCGTTACAGTAGCGACCCTATCGTTGTGTACTAGGTGAACCAGCAGCTGGCGGCGGCCGGGCTCATGAGCGAGGCGGACACGGACGCGGGCGACACGCTCAACAAGAAAGTGCGCAACGCGCAGCTCGCGCAGTTCAACTACATACTCGGTGAGGTCTCGGCTCATATACCTAGTCTTCTACCCCTTTATTAATAAACGAACGGTAAGTTTACACCTAGTTTAAACCGAAAAGTTTGCTCAGGAATATAATGCTTTGAGACGTCGAACGTAAAGACTAATATTGCTAAACAATATTTTCTGTTTAACCAGGTGTAAACTTACTATTCGTTTATTAATAAGGCCGCTACGGTTTAAAGATGATCACACTACACGTACACACCTGTCGAATAGCTTTTAATGATAATACGATTATATTTGAATAGTTGCTATGACTGTAGAACACTAGTATTTATTGAATTTTAATTTGGCAATTAGAAAAAATATGTATTTAATGTTATAATCGATATGTTTTAGTTTGTAGTCTAGCCAGTCTGTTATTATTTTTCTATATTTATGTACTGCCAGTTTGTTAGTTAGTTAGCAATTTATCAATAAAGATAAAAATGCAATTTTATGAGATATTTTATTGTATACACGATCAACAATTTGACAGGTCAGAAATCGTCTGTCAAGGGATCGAGTTATTTATTTCATACAAACGAGGTAACTTCGAAGCGTCGGTTTTCCGCTAGAGATCGATCGAGCAGTGATCTGATGATGGCTATCCCGGGGGTGAATGGAAGAGATTCGGATCACACCGAACTGAACATTCTAAGAGAGATGTAAAGGTGTGTTTAAAAAGCCGCAAAAAATAGCATTAAAATGTATGGAAATCCTGAAACTGAGAACTCTGATCTCTTACATCTCTTAGAATGCTGATCAGATCAGTTCGGTGTATAGCAAACTGGATCTCCTCCATTCACTTCCTGGACAGCCATCATTAGATCACAACTCGATCAATCTCTGGCGGAGAACCAAGGCTTCAAAGTTACCTCGTTTGTATAAAACAAATAACTTGATTCCTAGACAAATTTATGTGTGAACTTACTTATATACCAATTTCAACCAAATGCTCAACTAAATTCGACTTGTTTTTGAACTGTCTTTCTTCTTAATTCTTATTTATTAACTCTATCCACAGTGGTCGGTGAACGCGAGAAGACGTCAGGCACGGTGAATGTTCGCACGCGCGACAACAAAGTCCACGGCGAGATGTCCATACAAGGGCTCATAGAGCATCTCAACAAGCAGGTCAAAGACAAGACCTTGTCGGAGGACAGCGAGCTGCTCAAGTAAAACCAACCTTGTGTTGAAGCAAATAAAGATTCTATGAAATGTTTGATATATAAATATGGAGCAGTGGAGAGCAGAGCATATTTAACTGCCAAGGTATTAACAACTTAATAACTTTAACATACAGTGCAAAATAGAACGCGCATGCTCGCAGATGCTCGGGAATCGCGTTTTGTTGTTCATTAATTACCAGTGTATGTCAATGTTATAAAGTTCGTTTTTCAGTGTTTGCAGAAAATAATCTGCTCTCCGTTGCTCCATACGTGCGCCGGCCCTTAGCCGTAAAAAGGTTTCGAAACAACACCTTTTTTTTTACAAAAATGCATGTTCAAAGTTCATCTAATAAGCTTTTATATTTATACTTATGTATATGACTTAAATGGTTACATTAAACGATAATGCTGAATGTGATATACAGCCAGCGGTACCTTGGGTTATAACTTCAATCTCAATCGATTTTGATCCTAACGACCAACACGTTAAGATTTAAAATACAATGGAGAAATATGTCACTTGTATAAACTACACCCGTATTCACAAACGTTACTATGAGGTCTCACAGTGCCCGCGGACGTACAGCGTCCCAACTACCAATCACGTCATACGTACAACAAACGAACCTAATAATAATAATAATAATTCATTTATTTGCTAAATATGGTACATACAAGTTGTTATAATAATTCTTCCAGCATATTCTGTCGAATGTTTCGACGTGCAAATACTTAAATTTTATCACAGTACTCTTTCAACGCAGTGCGTTCGCAAAGGCAAGGGTCGTTTGAGTATTGTTCTTTAATACGGATGTAACGTGCTGGTGACTTGCCAAGCAAAACCACTATTATTAAGTGAATAATTTCTTCAAAGTAGTAATTTATTCTGTAGTAAACTGTCTAATCTATATAATGAGGTGAATATTTTGTTGATCTTTAAATTAATTCATTAGTTTTATGCATTTATGCGCTTTTAAGATTAAGCTGCAGTTACAATATTTATTTGGACCAAAAGTATACAATCTACAGAGAGACAAAAATCTCAGTACATTTAGTACTTACACAAAAATTTACTGAAATTATTTTATTTTCGGTACTTATTGCAGGGATAATTAAATTATATTTTGTTTAGAGTAAGTTTTGGTTCTCTAAATAAAAGTCATATGAAACATATTTTGTTTTATTTATATTCTACGATAGATACATGACTCATTAAGATTTTTTATTTTTATTTTCGTATTTGTATTTTGTAGTTGTGCTTTTTGTGGTATTTAACTGAAAAGTTAAAAAAATATTGAAATTAAAAAAAATGTACATGCTACAAAATAAATGTGATATAACGCATTTTTTGCATCCTTGGTGCTTCCTTGACAGCGAAGAATACTACTGACGACGACTGCCGTAAGCGAAACTGCCTGTTGGAACTATTAAGTAATCTCTGCTGTTGGTCACACCACGGACGGTGACTACGAGTAAATGAACTTACTCGTGGTTACCCTGCCCCCTAGCATAACCACAGAATCGCGATATGATATAGCGAATTATCACGTTTAACTGTCAAAAGACAATGGATTTTGACAGTTAAGTGTCGATAAAACATATCGTGTTTCGTCGGTCATGCTAGGAGGCAGAGGTGACAAAACGGGGTAACTAAGAGTCCGACGGGCGTAAAGCGAATCTGTCGTAAAACGAATCTGTCTTAAAGCGAATCTGTTCTAAAGCGAACAAAGGGATCAATCAACCTATCCGCCTATGGCATAACAAACCCTACAAAGATTTTGTCTACTCGTAAACCTAATTTTCGACAAAAACAAAAGTTGTCTAGATCGGTATGTCATTTTTGACATTTCAACGTAGACACAAAGGTGCGTTCCGTCGCTTCGCTCGAGTGCACTCGAGCGCGCTCGGGTGCGCACTCTGACCGTTCAGTGGCTTGGTGAAATTTTACTCTGAGCGCTGTCAGAGTGTAGTTTCACCCGTTCCGTGGCTGAAGAGTACAGCAACCAAACAACCACCTACATCCGTCGTTGAAAACGTTCTGACATTTATCTTTTGTCATAATGTCAATGTCATTTGACATTATTTTGTATTTTGATGTTTTTGTGTCTAAAAGTTCATGGTTGCGTATGCTCCTCAAAAAATCAGATTTTACTTGATTTTGTTTATAGGAATGTATAATTATCCGTATTCCAAAATAAAAAACGAAAACTTTGTACTTAATTACATCTAAAGTTCTTTTAGGTTATAAAAACAACTCGATCGTTCCGTGGCTTGGTTGCAACTCAAACGAGTGAAACTTTAACCAAACAACTAGACCCAAAACGACGGAACGCACACCAACACAACCGCCCTCAAGTTCGTCAATCATGCTGTGCTGGAAATGTGTGTTGACATAGATTTTGACTTCGAATTGCGTTCGAGTACTTATCTGTAGTTTCCTATTAGATTTCATGTTTAAAAAAACGCCATTGCCTATGAAATTCCATATTGCTTTCAGGTGCAGAATGTCCAAGTCGCAAACTTGTTTCTTATTTTCAACTTAATAAAAAAAAAAACATAATTATGGTTTTAACTCAGTCAATTAAAACTTGTACTCACCCGCAGAGTACGTCGCTCGCTCTACTAGCAGTATGGCAAGCGAGAGCGCGGCGCCGCACAGCATGAAGTGGAGCACGGGCTGAAGTTCGCGCAGACCGACGCTACTGAATGTAGCTGTGGTTGACGCACAACGCGGGCGGGACACTTGTAGACGCCGCACTAGGCAGGATTGGATGCCTGACTCGCGGATCTGCTTGAACCTATTAAGTCACGGAGTCGCAGCATTGAAAAAAAATATCTTACAGTATTTGCCGGTTGAATTGTAAAATAATTAAATAATGACAATAATAATGATTCAAGTTACTCTTAGTGTCTGTCTAGACACACTATGCTGAAGTTACGCGACCGAAGTTTAGCGGCAACGTTTTTAATAAGAAAAAACGCTACGTAATTTTCGGCAGATGTGTTGCTATCCGTCACAAAGCATTGCAGGCGTAACTTGGCCGAACTTCGGTCTCGTAACTTCGGCATAGTGTGTATATGACTAGATGCCCGACTCTGCTTGGACCATAACTTAAATGGTAGAATGAAAATATCTCAGTGTTTCTTTTCTCGTCAGTTGATTTCAAGATTTAAACCCATTTTTTATGAAATTTTATTAATGACTTCGTAACTCGTGAAACAAGCCTACAAGTATAGTAAAGCGTGTAAACAGACAGCTAACAGGTGCCTCAAAGGTGAGCAAAAATGTATCTTATATCTTTGGAAGACAGTATAGATTTCTCCATCATTCGCTTGTTCTGCGGGTTTTTACATGACACGATCTACTCACACGACTCTAAGCAGTTCCAAATATGGCGAGTCCTTTCTGACCGGGATGAAGGGGTCGAATCCGTTGAGGAAGTCCACCTCCTCCAGGTCGCACTTCTCCATCTCCAGGAACGTCTCCTCAATGCGCCGATACACCGGCTCTACTATAGAGTGGAATGCGAACAGGCCCTGGACCACAGATTACTAAATAGCTAGTTATAGTACTAAGTAACAGATAAATCACTCCATGTTGAGGATAGGGCACAGACCACTTAAACCACGTTTTTCCCGTTTAGGAGTTTATTGACAACTAAAAAACTATTTCGAATTGTTTATAAAAAGATGTCACTGAGATTTAGAATTTGGAAGGTAGAACAAAGAGAACCCCAAAAAGGCTGTAACGTTGCTGGTCGGTAACACTCCTTATGAAATTGTTAATACTAGCCTGCTATAATAGCCTGCTCTTTTGAGTCGCTAGACGCTGCGAACGAAAATGCACCTAAGCTTACGAGCGTAAAGTGAGTTTTGCTTTGCAGCTACGCGCCGCCCGCCGCGTGGTTTTTAGGGCTGCCTCTTTCGATAAATATTTCTAGTACTTAACTATTTACAGTATACTTAAGAAATAAAAAAAATATGTTTTTTATGTTTCAGCATGTTTAAATCCCGGTCTGGCCGCTTCGACTTCGATCAATAATACCCTAGATGTCCGGTTAGAGTCCCAAAAACGGCACCTCGATATAACGCCCCACTTTCAAACTGGGAGCTTATTTTGTGCAAAGTATTATCTTCTTTGTTGAATTTGGAATGAATAGTGATTTGTACCCGATAAAAATATTCATGTAGGGATTCGAATTTCAAACTTTCCGGTGCTTAATTGTACTTAATTCGTAAAGCGTTATCACAGAGAAAGGTTAAAAATATAGGGAATATTATCTAGGATATTCTTGATCGAAGTTTGGACGTAATGTTTTTTATGAATCTGTAGCGGCACCTATCTTACCTACGCCGTACATACCACGACACACGGCACGACAACAAGAATCCTCACCGTGTTACTAGATGGCGCTAGTATCAAGAAACATGAACATTAAAGTATGGAGTAGCAACCTCGCAGTATGGAAATCCTACATCTCGCTAACGAAGTTCACTCAGCGACTTAGCATATATACAACTTCCAACCATCATCGGTTGGACCGCGGTCCCCGGGCTAATACCACCCAGCCCGGAGGAAGATCTTCCCCTTTGGCCTTCCTATCAGTGGCTACCTACCTCCACATACTTTCCATACCATCACTACTACAAATCTATGAAAAAACTATTTCTAAGCCTTTGCATTGTACTGTGTTAAGATAGGGTAGGTCTACTGCTCGAGCAAGAACAGTGCGATCCGCGTGGATCTTTGGAATGTGGAGCGCATACCTCGAGAAGGAACTGTGGGTTAACGTAATCGTCCTACTATTGCGGCGGTTAACAAGAACTTTCGTTGTTAGTCTGAACACTAAAGACTCATTATCCATATCTATGGACACAGTCACAGTTACTGACACAGTCAGTATCCATAGTCTATGGATAATGCTAGTCTTCAGACTATCATTATCCATAGTCTAAGGATAAAGCTTACCTGTCTGATTCTCTCGACACCTTCGTTGATATCGTAGAACTGACCTTTCCCTTTCTCTGGGTCGATCTTCTTGTAGATCTTTACCCTAACTGGATCTTTATAGAGCTGAAACGAAAGATCACATCCTATCATATTGGTAAACATAAAAGTTTAATTTTCTCATATAAGATACTGTGAATAGAATTTCTAAAATACAGAGTTGTCGTTATATCTCACTCCAAAAACGAATGATTTGATGAACATTCATTTGAGTACGAGCCGCCAAGTCGCACTAGCGAGTGGATGAAGTAGGACCAATGTTGGCTATGTGTGATAGTGCTACATGCGGCGTACGCGGATGGAGTTGGCCAACGATGGCCATGCGTGGTAGTACTCCTGGCGTACGCTGAACACAAAGTAGTTGTAGTCGATGTTGTTAGCGGCCAGCGTGACCGTGGAGCCGGCAAGCTGTGCCAGCGAGCGGATGGAGTGGTCCAATGTTGGCCATACGTCACAGTGTTACATGCGGCCTATGCCGATTATTGCGGATGGAGTTGGCCAACTTTGGTCATGCGTAATAGTGCTACAGTGGCGTACGCTGAACACAAAGTGGTTGTAGTCGACGTCTTTTGGCGGCCAGCGTGAACGTGGAGCCGACAAGTTGTGCCAGCGAGCGGATGGAGTTGCCCAATGTTGGCCATAGTGCTGTGCTACATGCGGCGTACGCGGATGCAGTTGGCTAACGTCAACCATGAGTGGTAGTACTACAGTGGCGTACGCTTAACACAAAGTAGTTGTAGTCGATGTCGTTAGCGGCCAGTGTGAATGTGGAGCCGACAAGTTGTGCCAGCGAGCGAATGGAGTTGGCTAATGTTGGTCATACGTCATAGTACTACATGCGGCATATGCAGATGGAGTTGGCCAAAGTTGGTCATGCGTAATAGTGCTACAGTGGCGTACGCTGAACACGAAGTTGCTGTTGTCGACGTCTTTGGCGGCCAGCGTGAACGTGGAGCCAATAAGTTGTGCCAGCGAGCGGATGGAGTTGCCCAATGTTGGCCATAGTGCTATATACATGCAGCGTACGCGGATGGAGTTGGCCAACGTTGATCATGCGTAATAGTGCAACAGTGGCTTACGCTGAAAACGAAGTGGTTGTAGTCGACGTCGTTGGCGGCCAACGTGACCGTGGAGCTGGCGAGTTGTGCCAGCGAGCGGATGGAGTTGGAGGGCGCTTGGAGCAGCACCACGATGTTGGCCGAGTACGCCGCGTATAGGGACATCAGCGCCGCGAACAACACCCACACTGTTATACGGCCTGCGGTGTACATAATATTTTAAAGTAACAGAGTAAGCGCGTTAAATAAGTGTCACTTTAATAAATAGTTGTACAAATAATTAATGTCACAATCACAATATCTGAAGGAAAAACCTGAGAATTTCCGTGGCTCCAAGACACATCCTTGTTGACCAACAGCGCTCATTGTCAGCAGTATCGCATCGCCGATGCTGCCGTCCAGTTGCGATGGCCTCTGCATGGAAATAAAAATACATTGAAGCGACTGTGACACACAAACTCATGTCATGCAAATGAGGAAAGCTTTTAACTTGCCGTGGATGACTATAGACTGACTGCCTCGCTCACCTTCTCAATACTGGACTCCCACTTGGTCGCCAAGTACAAACTGGCGGTAGAGACAGCAGCGCACACAGATATGGCGACCCAAACGCTCATGGCGAACGGCAGCGAGTAGATGTTGGCGACGTACGACAGCGGCGGCTGCCGGAACACGAAGCGCACGCGGAACGGAGCCACCATGTCTGTGTACGACACTACGTCGAGGCGCTCCTTGTCCGATACTAAGCAGTTGGTGCCTACAAGACACGGTGATATTTTACATTATAATGTAAATTTCATAGCTCATTAGAGCCACCCGGCACCCGACCATCACCGCCTCGCCTCGAGCGGTTAGTATTCTTTATATATGGACTTCTATGGATATGCGCTCATTATCAACTCCGTATCGTCACCGGATCGCCTCGCTCGCAAGCTGTCCACGCGCGGACGTCGGGTGGACCATTCGGTGACAACTCGCTGCACGCATGCTTGCTTCGCGTTGACCGCGCGTTGTCCACGCGCGGGTCCCGAGTGGCGCGCTGCCCGCGAATGATTCACGCGAAGACAAGTGCCTACGAGCGATCCACTCGTTGACCACGCGACGTTCACTCGTTGACCATGCGATGTTCACTGGTTGGTCACGCGACGTTCACAAGTAACAACGCGTCGTCCACTCGTGGACCACCTGTCGACAACGAGTTGACGCCGAACGACGAGGCGGTGCTGGTCGGGTGCCGGATAGGTCTAATAAGCTATGACCTTAAGAACTACCGTAGACCACTTGCTATACTCTATTATACTCATAAGAACCCTAGCAGCCCGCTCCTGAGTAACGGTACGCTGCATCGCGGAGCGGAGGAACACGCGGATGGCTGTCCCGTGGACACGCTAGGAAGCGCGCCTTAGTGCGCCGACCCGAACTCAATCCGAACACGTTCACACACTGTCTGTGATACTAAGCAGTTGGTGCCAACAAAACACGATGTAACTTTACAATACCTACTGTACTATTCCTAGATTGAAATCGCTTGCATAGGCGGGTCGTCACTTATGTAGTTCCAGTCAGGGCGATGTCACAGAATTAGAACTACGCAATGGCGCGCACACAACATTTTTTGCTTAGTGGTGGAGGCAACTAAGCAAAAAATTTTGTTTCCCACTACACTACACAGCAAGCATTATGAGCTCTATTCACTTTTAAACTTTTGCGTTGCATTGTACAGCAACTAATCATAGGTTTTTCATTCCACATCTACCTATTTTCCCGACGTTTCGACCAAGTTGCATCGGCCGTGGTAACGGGCTGACTGATCTGCTACTGAAATATCCCGTAATGCTACGGGCGAGTCCATTTTTTCTAATATATTATTCATCTTTTATTTGAATACCTAAAGAATTTTTGATTTTGATATTTTTTTTGTAATTAAAAATAAGTTGACCAATAATATAGTTACCCAGATCTGCCTGGCCAGTATGCAGGTCATTAATCATGCCGGACCACTGGCCGTTCTGCTTGTAGCCCCAGCGGTGGCTGAAGATGTATCGCGGAGTCGCATTCAACATCTGGAATGCTAACTGTACCTCCATCCAGCATATCTTCGATATGGAGTCGTATTGGGGCTCCCTGGTAAAAAGAAAAAAAGTAAAAAATTGCTTTATTCAAATAAACTTAGTAATTAAGCGCTTTTGAATCGTCTATATTTTTCTACCACCTGTTCCAGACTTTTTTAACTGACAAGAAGAACAGGCGCAAAACTGTGACTTTCAATGCTAACTGCATTGAAAGTCACAGTTGTAACTTTTTGACAGAATCAGATGGCTGACAGTTTAAATTTTTTTTTTAACCACTGTGGAATAGTGCCCAAGCACTATGTGAAGGCCAACCTTCACCTTGCGTGATGTTAAGTGACGATAAAGCCGAAAGTGTACTACACCTGGAATTTAAAAATATTTTTTTTAACCACGGTGGAATAGTGCTCAAGCACTATGTGAAGGCCAAACCTTCACCTTGCGTGATATTAAGTGACGATAAAGCCGAAAGTGTACTACACCTGGAATCCTCATCACTGAGAAAGGACTTTAGTCAAATGTTAATGCGACAAAGTCTAACGGCCTGAATTAATAATCAATCCACTGAGAAGGATAGGCCCGATCTAGATTAATTGCTAGGCAACTATTTATATAATTAGTCTATGGCAACTATCGAAAATTCTTTATTAATATCAAATGTTGCATAGTGTTGAGGATCTGTTCACCATATATTCAGCGAAAAGGGAAGTACTTCCGCCAATCTAGGTGTCTGTGCTCGGGGACCGCGGTCCAACTGTACGATGTTGGAATTTGTATTTATGCGAAGTGCTTAGAATACTTCGATATCGTGAGTCAAGTCTCCATACATTTTTGGCTTGATGTTAGCTTATTTCAGTACTGAAGAGAGGAATTTAGACAATTTAGTAGCAAGTAGGTCTTACAATCTATCCTCCCGCGGCAAATGATACTGTGTGGTGTTACTGTCCTGGATCACGTTGGACATCGTAAGAGTGTGTCCCATGACGTCACGGCGCCTTCTGAACAAGCTCCGGGAACCTCTGACGTCGACCATTGTACCGTTGCAGTTCCCTCTGGGAGTGAACAGCGTGGGGGCACCCAGGGATGTCTTATACACTGGAACAATGAGGTAAGTTTGGCGTAGCTACTTTTACAATGCACCTATAATTCGTTTTAAAACTGCCAAATAAAATATTATGTTTGAATAGCGAAATTGAGCGGTATTAAAAAGCCTGTCAAATAGCTTTTTAAAAAGTTCATGTATTATGGTATAATAACATTATATTTGAATAGTTGCTATGACCGTAGAACACTAGTATACAACATGTTACAAAAATACCCCTAATGCCGAAAATGGTATATAGGGACCATCAAACTGAACAACTTTTACTATGGGACCAACTCTGAATTTGCGAAAAAAAAATCAACTGTTTCATACATTTTGATATTTTCGATTTTAATTTTTGTATGAACCAGCTGATATTTTTTCGCGATTTCAGAGTTGGTCTCATAGTAAATGTTGTTCAGTTTGATGGTCCCTATCTACCATATTCGATATTAGGGGTATTTTTGTAACACGTTGTATATTGAATTTTAATTTGGCAATCAGAAAAATATGTAATATGGTAAAAGCAATATCTTATAGCTTGTAGGTAATTTTGGCAATCTTTATGATTAATTTTCTCTATTTCTGTATTGCCGATTTTTATTTTAGTGCACAATTTATAATAAAAATGCAATTTTATGAGCTATATTACTTTTCTATACGCGATAATTGATAAAATCAACATTTTGACAGGTCAGAAATTCTTTGGTCTAATGGCTAATTGGAAAAATCTTATCGCTGATTTAAAGAAAAACAAAGTCGGTACCAGTACTTACATTCTGTCAATTTGTATCCTTGTCCGTTTCGTTCTGCCAGAACTACATCACTATCCGCTAGTATGGGACTATTTAAAACCAAAGATAGTGTTGTAACATTTGCCGAGCTGGACAGCATTAACCAACGAAACGGTGATGCGAATAGTTTCCTTGAAATAGCCTGCCACAAAAATGTGCATAATGATTGTACACACGACAGCACGTCAGGTTATACAGTTAAACTGCGAATACAGCTTTTATTACGTAGGGCATAAAAGCGATCTCAAGGTCAACATGTATAGTCTGAGGTGCCGTCGTGTGTACCTGCACGATCGGCAACTCTGCAGAAAAATTCGTGCGCGCGTATCACCCTTGCACGAACTAAACGTATATTAGTGACGGAGTAGCTTCCCATACAAACGTAATACCAAAATGATTTGCAATTTGAGCATAATTAAGTTGTCTTGTGATGTTATTCGGATTAAGGCAGTATATGTCTAGGTTTCTTTTAAATAAAAAATCCAAAATACTAACCCAATTCAAAATGAATGAAAATTATTTTTTTCATATAAAACTGTACTTAAATCGCATTAATTTTTATTTGGTTTAGTATTTTGGATTTTTATATAATAGAAACCTAGACAAATACTGTCTTTATCCCAATAACATCACAAGATAACTTAATTATGCTCAAATTGTAAATCATTTTGGTATTACGTTTGTATGGGAAGCTCACTGTTCGCCGGCGTCTTAAGAGTGATAAATCGGAAGTGTTGTCAATAGTACGACACTAAAACTACTCGTTATTTTTATTTATTTAGCTCGTGTACGGACGGCGGCACATCAGACGCAGCATGTTGGCACTGAGAACGCCTTTAACCTACGTTTTTTGCAGTAAGTTCGACTGTAACATCTGACGTGCCGTCGTCGTGACTTTAGCGGATTTGCATGTCAAATTAACTACATACTTACATCATAAATAACTTCACTAACATTAGGACAGTCTAAATCAAGAAGAAATAATAGATTATGGTACAGATATTCAGTTGACAAAACCGATGTTCCTGACGACCGGAATCCAGATTTTGTAAGGACTTTGGCTAATTCAATTTTTTTATCTGCAACAGTTAAAGTTATAAAATTAATGCATTCCACTTTTGTTAATGTCATGTAGATACTTATACACTTCTAAGACTTTCGTGCGTACAGTTCATTAGAAATAAAACACTTTTTACGGATTACAGTGCGTATATTATTAATTCAGGTGTTGTTTTAGAATTATTTAGTTTTTTATTGGTTTTTTGAATTCACGACGTTTCGACACCTTTCCAGGGGCCTTGGTCACGGGAAGACAAGCAAAAAAGGCTGCTCATGTTTTTATGAAATTACCCGCTCGAAACTTTATAAAAATGTATTTAAGTTTATTAAATTATTTTATAGCTGCGTTCTGATTTTAATCATTATTACTGAATTAAATTGAATAAAGTTAATTAGAAAACAAGATCTAGCTACTGAATTTACTACCAGTTCACAAATTGTGAGGCTTCTGACTGGCGGAAGAAAATTCAGAGGATTTTCGACCTCCCTTTTGGTCCCTATCTACAAAACGAACTAACTACTTATATCTTTAGATCCTGCAGTGTGTGATTTGTGATGGGATTTTAGTAGGTAAAATCCCATCCCAAAATTTAAGGTACATACTTACTAGCACTCCAGCACAGATTATTGTAAATCAGAGAGGTTGGTTTCTGTTCATTTTCAATGAAGCTTTTGATTAAATCGATATCAGTATTGGCCCCAGCATACACCCCTGTGAGAGCCATAACGTAGATTGTCAATATTTGTACTAACTTCATGGTATTTCCAGAGTATTCCTATTGCGAATATTTTTAAATATATTGGAAAATCTATTTTGAAAATCAACGACGGTAAATATACCTAACTCCAAGCTTTTCCAGTCGATAACATTCTGATCGAATTGGTCAAACGCTTTATACAAACCTGCAATGTTTGCTAAACGAATGTTCATTTATTATGTAAGAGTTAAGGCCGTTTAAATACAAGCTTACGAGACCCATTACTCTAATTACCAATACGAAACCATTTATTTTGTCATTATTTCTCGAAGCTCGGTAAACATAATAGCATTAATTTGTTTGATTAACGTAGCTTTAATTAATGAGCATGATTTTGTACGGAAAACTATTTAAGTAAAGGTTTAAAATAACAACAAAATTTATGATAATGGTATATCATACCATTATCATAAATTTTGTTGTTATTGTCCCTATATTATTGATAATTATTGTGCAAATTATTAATAATATTGGGTCCAATGATCAGGCAATTACAATTATTTTAGAAAGTGATAAGAATTGATAATAAACTTTCCGTTTTTGTTTTATTTGGCTGTTTTCTTTAAGGGTAACGTACTTATACAACATGTTACGAAAATACCCCTAATGCCGAATATGGTATATAGGGACCATCAAACTCTCTAATCGCGAAACAAAATCAGCTGTTTTATACATTTTGATATTTTCGATTTTAATTTTTGTATGAAACAGCTGATTTTTTTTTCGCGATTTCAGAGTTGGTCCCATAGTAAAAGTTGTTCAGTTTGATGGTCCCTATCTACCATATTCGGCATTAGGGGTATTTTTGGAACACCTTGTATTACTATCACATTTTACTCTGAGATTTTTTTAAATAACACTAATAAAATATCAAAGACTAAATACCTAGGTAAGTATAGATTTATATTTTAAAAAAAAACTATTGATAAAATGATATTAATAAAATATTTATTTGTCAATACTGGGTACAATGTTATTATTTGGTAAGTAGTAAGTAGAGGTTTTTTTATTATGTTGACTGAAAGTGCATATAATTATTGCTAAGCACAAAATAAATAAAAAATCACATAATTTTGACTAAGACTATAATTCATGATTGATTTTATAATAAAATTATTAATTTGTATTAAATAATATCTTAAATATATTAAATAAAAAATATTATTATACTATTCTTATATTACTAATATGCCGTTAATCTCATTAGAAAATATAATTTCAACTTTTTTATAAATAAATAAGTATTTAAGTACAAAAGACAACATTATGTATCACAAAAATATAAAATTACTGAGATTAAGAGCGCGTAGACGGCACACTAGCGCCGCCATTAGAAAAAAAATCATAGTGCTTAAATATAGACGAAATTGTGAATTATCTCTCTAGTGCACTCCGAGGAAGCTTTGTGATAATTTTTATCGCCACTTTTAGCAAAAAAAAATAATCAGCAGCGTATTAAGCACTATGATATTTTTTCCAATGGCGGCGCTAGTGTGCAGACTACGCGCTCTTAAGAGTTAAAGCATGAACAATTAGGAATGTAAATAAAAAATACTGTACGTACCTACTAAAATAAATAATTATTAGGAGCCTATAGTGTTTATGTACTTGAAATTAATCTGTCAAATCACAGATTGATAGTAAGTAAGAAGCTCAGAATTCAAGGCGCAAAACAAATAACTGGATTACCTACAAATGCTACTGTGTTCCCAACACAATTGGATTTGTTATACAAGGAGTTACAAAAGTACCCCTAATGCCGAATATGGTAGATAGGGACCATCAAACTGAACAACTTTTACTATGGGACCAACTTAGAAATCGCGAAAAAAAAATCAGCTGTTTCATACAAAAAATAATTACGAAAATATCAAAATGTATGAAACAGCTGATTTTTTTTTCGCGATTTCTAAGTTGGTCCCATAGTAAAAGTTGTTCAGTTTGATGGTCCCTATCTACCATATTCGGCATTAGGGGTACTTTTGTAACACGTTGTATAAATCAGATAATATTTTTTTTATATTACACTTAAGCCTTTCTATAACTGTTAACTTTCATCTATTGTTAGATCACTGGAACTCTGAACAGCGTTCTCTTTGCTGGCTGGGCAATCAAAGTTTTTACATAAGGAGTGTATCTGGAATAAAAATATACAAAAATCAGTGCTCAAATTAGAAAAGTTATTATCACGAGTAATCTTAGTGCTAGTTCAGACAACGGTGGGAACCGCGCAGTTTGACACGCGATTTGTTATACATTGTTCACTCAGGATCAACTGTCAGTAACTTGTGCAATATTGACAGCAGTGTAACCAAAATCACGTGTCAAACAACATGTCTGAATTAGCACTTATAAACGGTTATTTAAATGATAAAACTATTTAACTTGTCATCAAATATAGATGTTAAGTCACAGTGATAAATATCAATTTTATTGTTTCTGATATGTGATAAGTTGTAGGAACTGTAGAAACGAAACTCACAGTGTACACCAGTATAGGTACTCCGATAACGGCACCAGCTAAGACATCCCACCAGTGGTGTCTTTTGTCAGTGATCCTCGATAGACCACAGAATATCGCTGCTATCATAAACAATATTTGTATTGCGAGTACTCTCTTTGAGCGAAAATGTTTAGTTCGTTGATGCAGATAGTACTGAAAACAATAAAAAATATGATTTCAATAAATCTTTTGAAAAAGTCATAGCAAACTACGTTTTTCCCCTCCGTCAGTCAGATTAAAGACGTCATAATCATGCTTATTATGTGAGCTTAAATCCATTTCATAAATCTGAAAACTGAGCCGTTATGGGTCAGTTTTAGTTGCCTCACCTCACTTAACATACGAGGACTAGGCTCATAGGTGTTATTATTCTAAGAATTTAAGTAAATAATAATAAATGATTGGACAATTTCACACAGCGCCATCTAGCCCCAAACTAAGCAAAGCTTGTAATATGGGTGCTAGACAACTGATATACTACTTATATACTTTTTAAATATATACTTATTATACATAGTAACACCCAGACCCGTCACAGAAATTAAAAGTTCATTATTTAAATTTCTGTCTGGCCGGGAATCGAAATCGGGACCTCTTGCGTGGTAGACCGGCATGTTGACCACTGCACCATTCAGCGGCCGTACCGTCTAATGCATCAAACTTCGTAAAGTCTGCCGGGCTTCAACTTAAAACAGATAAATCGAGCCCCAAACGGGCCAAAATGGCGAAACCCAATTCATGATGTCACCCGAACATCGATATCTTCTAAATAACTTCGACGAGTAGTACAATACGAAAATCCTTACTTCGATTTATCAGTTTTAAGTTGAAACTCGGCAGACCCGCCGAATTTCGAAAAGTTAGTCGGTAGGGCCCCAGGTCATCGATCATCGTCAGGTAATAATAATATACTTACTGCTATGAAGAACCCAGTATGCACACCCAATGATGTGTGGCCAGAGGGAAAACTCGTGTCTGGATGATTCATCCAATGTCCTTTAGTGCAAGTGTAACTGGATACATATTCAGTTCTAAAAGGAGAAATGATTTCACTTTATATTTGTACTACCTCAGAATTAGTATAGCACTGACGTACAGAACGGCCACGCCCCGCCTCCCGCCGATCCGAGATACCGCACCTCCCCACAATCGGTACAGTAGTAAGATCAGTACCCTTAGGCTGGCCCCAGACCTACCGGTTTCATTTCTTTGCTTTGCTGTTCTAGTAGAACAGGGTGCCGTACCGGCTAACGCATCGAACTTCGGAAAGTCTGCTGGGCTTGAAACTTAAAATAGATAAATCGAAGAAGTTTCGTATTGTAGTTCTTCTTCTTCGTTTTATGTTTTGGCGGTTCCCTTGTAGATTTCGCCAGTGTCGAGTGACTTGCTTAGGGGTTTTTTTTTTTTTAAATCTACAGACTCTGCTTTGCTACTTCAAGGCGTATTGTGAAAGTACAACGCCGAGATATAGAGGTGGTTGAAATTAGATTTGAGACTGTAGAACCCACTGTTGAGCAATCTGCAATAAGGACAAACACAATGGACATATAGCACACATGTTAGTAATTAACAGATACATAAATTTATAGTCTAATATTATTATTTGCTACATAATCACATAGAACGTCAATACATGGGGATTTAACGTGGCTAAGGACACATTTAAAATTAGTAGGTTTGGGGATACATGGGGGGAGGATATCATACAAGGAAGTGTTATACTTAGGACAGCAAAAAAATATGTGATCGGCAGTTCCCTCGTCCAGCCCGCATTCACATAGTGACGAATCCCTAACCCTAATCTTAGCAAGATGAACAGGCGTACATGAGTGACCCAGCCTTAAACGACATATAGTAGAGGTACATGATTTTGAAGCTTTTTTATATTTAAAAAACCATGGTTTATCAGGTAAAATATGTTGGACATCCGCGTAATGCTTTCCTACCACCTTGCTAGATTTTTGCCACTGGGTTTCCCAAGTGTGTCTCATACTTTGATTTGCCAGTGGAAATAGGTCGTGCGAGAAAGCCTTATCATGATCAGGGCAACCGTTCTTTATGGCCTCTTTTGCAATGAGATCAACAGTCTCGTTACCGACTATACCCGAGTGGCCTGGTATCCAAACTAATGAGACTCTAATTCCGAGCAGGGAACACCTGTAGAGAACATTTCTGATGTTTAGGATGAAAGGGAAATTGGATTTGCTACGGAAAGGATTGGATAAAATTGCCTGCAGACAGCTTTTGGAGTCTGTAAAGATGATGGTTTTATCCAATTTGTGTGACTCCACGTAGAGAAGAGCCTCAAGGATGGCAGTGGCCTCACCCGTAAAGACAGATGCGACGGGGGGGCATTTGAAGTTGAGAATTATTTTATATTTGGGAATCCAAACCGCTGATCCAACACACTCGTCATTAGACATTTTAGAGGCATCAGTGTACATCACGAGCCAGTCTTTCCAATTTTTGTTTATGTTTTCTTGGAGTTCAGCTTCTGCATTTGGAGAGTCTTTACTAATGCCTAGATTGAGACATATGTCAGGTTGAAATGTTAGAGAGCGGTATGGGTTCCCAAATATAGGTTTCAGGTGACATTGATAAACTGGGCAAGGAAGGCGGATGAATTTAATAAAACTTTTGAACAAGCATGGAGAATCTTTATGCTTCCAAAATTTATCAAACGAGATATGTTCTGACAGCTGATGCAATTTGGCAATAAGTGGGTGGGATGAGTTTTGAACAATTTTGAAAAAGAATTTATCAGCTAAATATTGTCTTCTAATAGATAAGGGAGGATCCACGCATTCTACCTGAAGGGCATTGATGGGAGAGGACTTCATAGCTCCTGCTACAATTCGAAGGCATTTGGATTGAATTTTATCAAGCGAGTTTAATGATGTTTTTAAACATGGTTCTAGTAAAAAGGACCCGTAATCCAAATGGGCTCGAATCAGTGCATTGTAGAGGAGTTTCTGAGTAAACGGGTGAGCGCCCCACCAGGCACCAGAAACCGAACGGAGAATATGCGTGTTTTTCTCACATTTTTTAGACACGTGAGCAACATGCTGGGATCCACTCATTTTGGAATCGAGAACAACTCCCAGAAACTTAGCTTGACTTTTTAATGAGATGGATTGGCCTGCATATTTGACTGGCATGCTAGGAGTATTCCTACCCCGACTGAAAACAACTAAATTGCTTTTATCCACGGAAAGAGAAAGACCATGATCAGTTAACCAATCATGTAGGTAGCCTAGTGCGGTGTTAAGGCGGGAGGTGGCTCGCTCAGGGTCACTGTCAGAAACGTACAAGGCCAGGTCGTCGGCATATTGCAGGATATTACAGAATGGGTTAACAGACAGTTCAAGGTCAAAGGTATAGAGACTATATAGTAAGGGGCTCAAGACCGATCCCTGGGGAAGGCCCCTCCAAACAGTTCTTGGTGGATAAAGTGCATCGTTGACGCATACTTGAATAGACCGGGAAGACAAAAGGTTAAAGATAGCATTAGTAAGCCTCACGGGGATACTCAGATCGAGCATTTTCTGCCTGAGTACCGGAAGCAGGACATTGTCATACGCTGATGACACATCTAAAAAGACTCCCGTCACTTTCTCTTGTTTGGATAGGCCTATCCAGATATCGGTCATGAAGATGCTTAGGCTGTCCATTGTGCTCATGCCCTTTCGGAACCCAAACTGACTTTTTGCTAGAAGCCCCCTGCTTTCCACTATCCATTCTAAGCGATGTTTTATTAGGTGTTCTAGAATTTTTGCCATTGTGCAAGACAGGGCTATGGGCCTATATCCATTTGGGTCGGTACTAAGTTTACCCGCTTTTAGAATGGGGATTATAATTTGCGTTTTCCATTCCTCAGGAGGAACCCCCTTCAAAAAGATGTTGTTG
Organism: Catoptria pinella; assembly: GCA_963556745.1. Taxonomy (NCBI): domain Eukaryota; kingdom Metazoa; phylum Arthropoda; class Insecta; order Lepidoptera; family Crambidae; genus Catoptria; species Catoptria pinella. Next base: position 11,594,594 of record OY750775.1, on the reverse strand, counting down.
AGGATACCAAGGAATACGGATTTAGCGGCAGGGCTACTGTTAAAAATAAGGGATCCCATCTATTCCTGGGGAGGAATCTTTGAGACCATTCAATGCTGTCCAAAGTTCTTCCTGCGAAAATGGGGCATCAAATTCGGACTGCGATGATGTTGGCTGCGCACATAGTGTCGCCTCAATTTCAGTTGGGACTGAGGGAGGAGCGAGTTTATTTTGAAAATCATCGAGCCATACTGACGTGTCATTGGAAGTGACGTTGCCATTACAGGATAAGGAGCCTCGGAACCTTCTAATGTTTCTCCAAACTAAGGAAGGCTGGGATCTAGGGGAAAGAGATTCACAGAATCGATGCCAACCTAACTTCTTCTTGTTAGAAAGGACTCTCACCGTCATGGCTGCTACCGATTGGTATTTGATAAAGTTAGGCTCGTTCATCGACTCCGAATACTCAAGTTCCGCAGCCTTTCTCTCGTTGCAAACTGCAGTGCACTCAGAGTCCCACCAAGGTGGTGAAGGTTTTCTTTTAAATAAATTTTTAGTTGGCAGCGATTTTTCCGCAGCTGTGAGGAGGCTTTTTCTAAAACTATCATATATTGACAGGTAGTTGTCGGGAGTAAGTTCAGGAAGGTGTTGCATTTCCTGATCTAGGACGCGACTATATTCCGGCCAATCAGCCTTTGAAGTATTGAACTTAAGACGAGGGCCAGGAGAGTCCATGGCAGTATTGGTGGAATCAGGGCGGTCATCTGCTGTTAAAATGACAATAGGGTAGTGATCACTTCCATGGGTGGAGGAGAGGACTGTCCAAAGAAGGGAGGAGGAAAGAAAGGGGGAGCATAAGGTTAGATCTACGGCACTTCTAACATTCTGAGACGGATATACCCTTCGAGTAGGAGAGCCGTCATTGAGAAGACAGAGATCAAAATTGTCACAGATATCAAGGAAGGAGGAGGATAAGTGGTCGCAGTGATAGGAACCCCAAGATGTGTGATGGATATTAAAATCACCTAGGACAATGAGTGGAGCTGAAATAGAGGAGAGGATCTCGAAAAATTCAGCTAGGCACGCATGATTGGGGTACGGAATATAAACGGACAAATAAATAATATTATGAATTTTCACAGCTACAGCATTGATATGCTCACTGTGAGAAGGGAGGTTAATTTGGGAGAATGTTACTGATCTGGAGACTAGAAGGGCAGCGCCTCCGTATCCGTCGCTTCTGTCGTCCCGAAGGCACGAATAACCTGGGAACCGGACTCGGTCGCCAGGTTTGCGACGCATCTCCTGAACAGCAAAAATAGTGGGAGAGTATTTATTAATGAGAAATCGGATTTCATGTTCCTTATTTCTACTGCTGCGACAGTTCCACTGAAGGAGTGGAGCCATTGGAACTGGCAAGATTTAGAAGCTGAGTAAGTTGATCTCTGACATTGTACGGTAATTCCACATCACTAAATCTGCCTAGCAGATTTATGATGGTTGAAAGAAGTAATGATATTAGATTATCATTTGGAATGGAGGGTTCAGAGGGGAAAGCACACCCATTTGGGAGTTGAGACTGGGGGGTTTCCACTATGGCACTATGTGCCTGACGGTTGTAACCTGGGCTTGCAGCAGGAAGACGTTGCTTGGTGTAAGTGACCGTTTTTCGGTAAGAAGTGCTGTTACTTGGGGATGTGTAGGGAGTTGAATATTGTGGGGATGGAAGAGGAGTATGGACTTGCTCAGCCCTAGCCGTATCAGCAAAGGTCCTCCTAACTTGGGCAAATCTCGCGGATGCTTCAGAATAGGTGACATTCTCCTGCGACATCACCAGTTTAATTCTTTTTTGTCTTGCAAGTTCGGGGCACGATGAGTCAATTGCCTTATGGGCTCCAGAGCAGTAAAGACAAGTAGGCAACTCTTTGTTACACGTATGGCCTTCATGAGACTGTGCGCATACAAAGCAGCGGGCTTGAGATCGGCATTGAGATTGTACATGTCCAAACCTACAACATTTATTGCATTGAATGGTGGGAAGCACATATGTCTCTACTGGTAGGGATGTGTAAAAGCAGTAAACATGGGGGGGAAGTTTCTGTCCAGAAAATGTAAGGACAACCGTCTGAGTTGGGATCCATTGTGGAGAGTTGTCATTATAAACTTTTCTATTTAGTCTGCGAGCCTTCACAATTGGCCCATACCCTGTAGGGATGTCCACCGATTCAACTAGCTCCTCTAGGGTCCAATCAGTGGGGACTTGTCTAACGATACCCATACGGGTGATGCTATAACTCGGGATTAATGCCTCAAATTTCCCAGCTGAAAGCGCTGGGTGTTCTAGGAAAGCATTTGCATCAGTGAAAGTTTTAAATTCTACAGAAATTCTGTTGCGTCCAACACGTTTTACACCATCCATTACTACGTTTTTAATTTTGTTCCTAAACAAGAAGTGACCAAAGTTAATGGGACGCAATACTGTGCCCGAGGAAGGATCACTCACTGTCTTGCTAACATGGATTATGTATGGAGCAGCGTCTTGTGCAGAGTATTTAAGTTTATTTCCGGAAAATTCTGGACTCACATAAGTGGATTGGGATGTGTTTGTTGTGAGCGAAGACACGGGAATGTTAGTCTTCCTAGGTGGTTGAGGGATGGCGTCATCCGTCAGAGCTCGTTTCCGAGTGTTTGAAATATTTTGGTCTACATCCATCAAATTTTGGGAAAAGACTGGGGGTGAAAGTTGAGCACATGGCTCATCTCCCCCCCCGCCGGGATCAGGAGGTTCAGACATTCAGGACACACAAATTCACGAGTTTACTTACCACTAAACGTATAATAAGCCACCACCAACTTACACAAACACTTAGATAAATCGACAGGGGATAACGTAAACAAAATACCACAAAAAAAAACACTTATGCACGGGAAACGTTGTAGCTCACACTCAACCTAAAAGCAGAGTCAAAAATCTCGTATTGTAGTTATTGAGAAGATATCGTTGTTCTTGTGACATCATAAATTAGGGTTCGCCATTTTGGCCCGATGAGGCTCGATTTATCTGTTTTAATTTGAAGCTCGGCAGACTTTCCGAAGTTCGATGCGTTAGCTGGTAGCCCCTGTTCAACTAAAACAGCAAAACAAAGTAATTAATCCGGTATATCTGGGGCCAGCCTTAGCGCGGCGGTAGATGGCGCTGTACAAATTTTCTATACAAAACAACTCTATCGTATGTTTTTACGCGCGTTATTTTTTTCGATATCTGTTTTTGCTAAGGGTACGGAAGTTTATTTTCCGGAACCGTGTACTCTATGGGCCGTACTAACATACGAGCTCAACAGACGTCAAGAGTCAACCCTAAAATGTTCACGCACACATTCGCAGCGTGTACAAACGTAATCTGTTTATGTTGTTGTTAAAAAGCAGTTCTTGTATGGAGTGTCGGGGTGAGCTACTACAACAGTAGGTAGTTGTAGTTGAACAGATTGTGTTCTAAATGTTAGGCTCCGTTAAAAATTTATTTGAAATTATATTAAATTTATTTACATACAAAAATATTATATTAATTTGCTTAAGGAAAATAACCTTTCTTATTTCCTAAGGTGTCTGCTACTGCTACTGATGTTAACCTAATACAAGTGCTTAAGAGTCCGGCAAACAGAGAGCTTCCCTTACAATCATAATATCAAAATGATTTGCAATTTAAACATAATTAACTCTTTTTGTGATGTTATTCGGATTAGCAAAGTATTTGTCTAAGGTTCTATTAAATAAAAAATCCTAAATACTAACCCAATTTAAAACTAAATGCCATTTACATTTTTTCATACACAACTGTAACTAAATTACACTAATTTTTATTTGGTTTGGTATTTTGGATTTAAAATTTATTTTATAATTAAAACCAACTTACCCTGTACAAGTAGTTGCTTCCTTTGGACTACAAGTGTCAAAAAAGTGTGGTCTTGGTTCGCCAACTAAAATTTTCAGAGTTGCCACCACAGTCAAGTTTATGAGCATCCCGAAAAGGTATTCTTTATACCAGCGCAGAGCAAGCTGTTTTGATCTTTCGTCCTCATTGTATATCCTTTCAGTAATTAGAAGCTGTCAATGAAAGAAATCATCTTATTTGTTTTTTGAAGGTATTTCTTAATAGTAGTTTATTTAGAATAAAAAATAAGAGATGATCTTTTCAAGATTCTTCACCGTAAACCATCGTTTTCTCTCTTTCATTTTCATTGATTGTGAGCAGTATATCTTATAGTTTACGTTACAGAAAACAGTATCGACTCATAGTAGAGCTACAGTTCTTGTACTGTTTTATGTTCGAGAATTCTTAAATTTTAAAACCAGAAAAGGTTTGCTAGTGTGACGCCATAAAAGAAATATAATGAAAATATTTCAACTCTGCTTTACTGCATTGCTGTTTACTATGTATATACTGTACATTACTGTTGACTATGGCTCATAATAACTAAATATTTTAAAGGATTCATAAATTATTAAAGATTGACATCACTTGTAAACTTATGCTCAAATACTGAGAAGTGTTATTAAAAACATTAATAAATAACACTATTTGTGACACTAACAGCTTTTTCAGACAGTTATCAAGTAAAGGAAACCTTTGTTCAAAGGGGCTTTTATCGGCTTGGTACGTAGACTGCAAACTTAACATTCCTAGTTTCTCTGGGACTGTGGGAAACAAATAACCATAGAAAAGAGATAAGGAGAGGTAGGGATGGTGTTGTGCGAGCCACAAGGCGTGGATTGGTTCGGGATTCGAAGCGAGGCCGTGGTGAAGAGCGGGTGTAATTGGGAATAATCAGTAATTTCTTCATGAGTAGTGTTGTGAGCAATATTAAACAGATAGCATTAATGTTAGACTGAAGTCATAGAAATAAAAGACAACAAGTAGGTAGTGTCATGATTCTGAAGGAGTAAGTGTTATTTGTAAATTTTCATTCGGTAAGTTCATTTATTCCATTTAAACCCCTTTAATGATCTGCCTGTTGTTAATACTGGCATTGAGGTGTGTCGCCTAGATTAGCCATTTCTCAGACTAGGAAGTAATAGGATTTTGACCAATTCTACGACTCTTTCATTCGAAGAATAGGGAACGATATTAATCGTTCAATTAGGGAACTAATTTAGGTACATTACACAATAACACTTATGTTTGGAAACAAACATTTTCACATTCACCAGACGGACTATACACAGACACATATTTGATGTTGGATTAGCAATAAGAGAGACCATTATGGGAGCAGTCCCTTTGTTTTAATAATAATTTGATTTTCTTATAATCGTATTAAACCAGTGGAGGTATGTCCAGTAAGGGTCGAGTACCACAAAGCGATGCGGATAGCATTAGGAATCTAGATTATTTCTAGGTTCTTAATTGGTGGGGCATCGCTTCCTCCCCCCCGTGGGGGGGGCTGGTTTTAGTACACAATACATAAAGTTCTAAAAATCTTAAAACCATCGTGATTTGAGAGCCTGGGTTGAGATGTTAAGTCACAATTTGGTGCCGTGACCAGGATCCCGTCATTAAATGTTTCAATATCAATTGAAACAACGGGTGTAATATAAAAAACTTAGGGTCCATAAATGTTATAACGATCACTCTCTAATTTATTAATGTTTACACAATCTTTATTATTGGTTTTAATAACTTGCTATTTTGTATTGAAGAATTTATGCATTATGACATGATAAAAATGAAAGTTGAGTAAAAAGAGTTTTATGAAAGTACTATATTTTTCAATTAAATAAAACAAAGGGTTTGAGATACTAAGAGAATAACAATTTCGTTTAATGAAATGTGACCGATCAACGTACGGGTACTGAACGAACACAGCCAAAAATATACCTATCTAATTATTATAATTAAAAAACATATTTTATACATTAAGATTTCGTGCAAATAAAGTGTTTATTAGATTAATATTATAAAAAAAAAAAAAACTCTAAATTCATCATTGTCTCCACATCAACATTAATTAGTTAATCGAATCAATAATTATTATTAATATTTTATGAAGTTTATGAAAATGAAAAATCGTATTGGTGTAGAAATACTTATAGGTTAGCCATTTGGTCAATTTCATTTAAATTAAGCCGAAAGAAAATTGTTTTGGAACAGTTGTTGAAACTTATGTTGAGTAAAAACCAAGTCCAAGTTCCGTAAAAATATTTGATAGATAATAAAGATCTCTAAAATACATTTCCAAAAAAAAACCCACATTATTGTAGTAAGCGGCTCGGCTGTCAGCCTATTGTTAAAAAGGTCTACCAGATGTGCACCAAGTGTAAAGGAAAAAAAAATATGACTTGAGCAAACCAAGCTAAGAAACAAATTATTTAACGAAACAAAGCTAAACTTTATGATTTTACTACCCCTAATGTCATATAGAATCCTTGAAATAAAACACTTTCTAAGGTTGTGACACATTTTGCATTAAAATCGGTAAAACATACATTATTTATTGATATATATTTAACATCATGAGATTTGAAGAGATTACGGTATCAATAATGTTTAACACAATGTACGACCGTTTGATCTAATAAATGCTATGATCACTTAAGTTCCCAACTCAGATAACTTGTGTGCCAAAGTTTGAGGGGGGCTTAAATTTGTAAATTGTTTTAAAATTGTCATTTACATAGGTATTTAATTGCCAAAGATGTGTTATGTTTGTAGAAAACTCTAGTTCAATACGTAAATTTATAAAATTTACTTTTATAATAGCCTACAGAAGCACCTATTTACCTTCTTTTCAACAATTATGTCCTTGTTTTTATTGCTCATTCCATATTTTGCATCCGGAACCGTGAGCCCCAGAGCTGCGAAAATGTCATCTGTTCCTTGTTCCCTGATCGTGTGGTGATTACTTCGCTTCAGTTCGTAGTGGCTGTGACAGCAACAATGGCAAAAGTCTTCCGAGTTGAAAGTTTTCAAAGCGAAGATCAAGAGATAAGTCGCACGAGTTCCGGGACAATGTCAGACTGTCCGTCCGTCCGCAGAGCAACAGCTGGTTAGTGCAGTCACTGAAGCAGACTGCGTCAACGTTCTGTTAAGGGCAGATAAGTTTCAACTTGCATGCTAAGGAATTATAATTGTTATAGCATTACGGAATGCTTCCTCCAATGGAATTTCTGTTTAAAAATTGCATCGCGAGTTTGATAAACAGTATTAGAGGTTAATAAAAACTAAAGGGTATCTATACATAATGGTAAATTTTGTAAACGTCAATATTGCAAATCCTTCTTGATTTCATATTTTAAAATATCAAAATGTCATAAATTCATCCAATGCGTTGGTAGACGCAACAATAATTATTTTATTATGGATAACTAATTTCGGTAGAAGCTTCAAAACGTAACGAAATAACATTTTATAATCTGCAAAATTTTGCAAAAATTGTTCAATCGGTAAGAAAGATAGGTATGATAGAAATAAAAATGTGAAATAAATTTAAATCCAAATATAAAGATGTAGTAGTACCTATGTAAATATCACTGTATACTCCCAATACATAATAAACTAATTATTGTGTTATACGATATACTAAAAGAGAACCTACGCATTATGTAAACCATCATATACCTAACCATAGTTATAAACTTTTGGTAAACAAAAACAAAAAAGGATCTTGATCTAATAATACCTTTAATAAAATGCACCATCTAGACTAGCCTGTCTTGATGTTATAAATAAATTAGCAGTGGCGTATAATCTTCTGATTATGTAACTATACTAGTAGGTTATTATATTATTTGACAAGAGGATATTTCTAAAGCAATTATTTAAATTACTATAGTGGCATTATATTGTATTTTAACAAAATATATTATAGTGACCGCTCTATAAATATTTAACAGTAAATGTTATAAATATAACTTTAATAAATAAATTGTCGTTTACTATATTATTTGACAAGATCACAATTGTAAAACAGTTATGTAGAATATTTTGAAGGTATTACAAATTATTGACCTTCTCTGCAGTAATATGAGAATATTCTGATAAACTTAGATACTTATTCAAAATATCGAATTTTTGTTTAAAGGGAACATGACTCAAGTACATTTTTAATAAATAAGTTATAAAATGATAGTCAAACTTCAAACTCTTGTCTCTCTGTAAACAAATAATTATAAAATCAAGGATAATCTCAACGCGTGATAATTGATATCGTAATTCTTTCTTTACAGTTAAAGTGTATTCAGTAAAATATATTTTACAGGAGAACCACCTGATAAATGAAATGTTTTAACTAAAGAAAGAAATAATTAACTTACTATTTAATTAATTTGTTAAACGTATACAAACCACCGTTTGTACGTACGGCAAGACAGTGATTCAATAATTTAATTTGAATTTAATAACAAAAGAAGGAAAAAGGTTGTGTGTTAAAATATATAATAATTTAGATAGAACTTTACATGTAAAAAAATAAAAGTAAGGACTTTAAGATATGAACCTATAGGTTAAAAAAAAAAAGAACATGATTATTGCATAACGTCCGACAGCAAAACAGGTTGAGAGAGCGCAGAGCTATCTATTTGATTAGTAACAAAGCAAACATATCACGCGTTTTATACGCAAAATAGGCGCAATAGACGTCGAGTTGCGGAAACCGCCCGTAGTGCAAGAAGTACAGGGCCTTAAGCATCACTACCTTCCACCGAATGCTCTTTACCTTACCTTTTTGTGACGAATACGATCGCTGATTAAGGCGCGTTAATAGATGTTTAGCATAAAATATATTAAATATGTAATATAAAACAAACAGACTTGCACCTTGTATGCAATTAACATAATTCAAAGTCATTGAAAAAAAAAAAACATGAATCTATAGATTGTAATTATTTACAATTTACATTTTAACTTAGATTACAAACGTAACTAAGTGAAAGAAACGAGATAGTAGGAACAAGAAACTGTGCCTGTCTAGACGAGTCCGATTGTGAAAATCAATCGCTTCATTCTTACGCGTCTTATTTTCAGAGGGGGGAATGTGACGCCATAAAAGAAATATAATGAAAATATTTCAACTCTGCTATACTGCATTGCTGTTTACTATGTATATACTGTACATTACTGTTGACTATGGCTCATAATAACTAAATATTTTAAAGGATTCATAAATTATTAAAGATTGACATCACTTGTAAACTTATGCTCAAATACTGAGAAGTGTTATTAAAAACATTAATAAATAACACTATTTGTGACACTAACAGCTTTTTCAGACAGTTATCAAGTAAAGGAAACCTTTGTTCAAAGGGGCTTTTATCGGCTTGGTACGTAGACTGCAAACTTAACATTCCTAGTTTCTCTGGGACTGTGGGAAACAAATAACCATAGAAAAGAGATAAGGAGAGGTAGGGATGGTGTTGTGCGAGCCACAAGGCGTGGATTGGTTCGGGATTCGAAGCGAGGCCGTGGTGAAGAGCGGGTGTAATTGGGAATAATCAGTAATTTCTTCATGAGTAGTGTTGTGAGCAATATTAAACAGATAGCATTAATGTTAGACTGAAGTCATAGAAATAAAAGACAACAAGTAGGTAGTGTCATGATTCTGAAGGAGTAAGTGTTATTTGTAAATTTTCATTCGGTAAGTTCATTTATTCCATTTAAACCCCTTTAATGATCTGCCTGTTGTTAATACTGGCATTGAGGTGTGTCGCCTAGATTAGCCATTTCTCAGACTAGGAAGTAATAGGATTTTGACCAATTCTACGACTCTTTCATTCGAAGAATAGGGAACGATATTAATCGTTCAATTAGGGAACTAATTTAGGTACATTACACAATAACACTTATGTTTGGAAACAAACATTTTCACATTCACCAGACGGACTATACACAGACACATATTTGATGTTGGATTAGCAATAAGAGAGACCATTATGGGAGCAGTCCCTTTGTTTTAATAATAATTTGATTTTCTTATAATCGTATTAAACCAGTGGAGGTATGTCCAGTAAGGGTCGAGTACCACAAAGCGATGCGGATAGCATTAGGAATCTAGATTATTTCTAGGTTCTTAATTGGTGGGGCATCGCTTCCTCCCCCCCGTGGGGGGGGCTGGTTTTAGTACACAATACATAAAGTTCTAAAAATCTTAAAACCATCGTGATTTGAGAGCCTGGGTTGAGATGTTAAGTCACACTAGTTAAACACAAAATAGTTTTGAAAATGCTAAAATACTGATTGAATTATAAAACTTACCACAACTAAAGGTAGTAAAATAACAGAAGTCAGAAGCCACTTCCATGAAATTGTATCTCCAGTGAAGGTATGTGACAAAGCCGGGTCATTGCACTCGAACCCAAGTTGACGTTTTGGAATAAATTGCAGCTCCACCAGTAGGAACACTAATAAAACTGTAACATAGAATAATATATTGTTTATTAGTGGTGGCCACATATTAAGGTTGCCAGTTGATTTTCAGACAAATGAGGTAACTTTGAAGCCTTGGTTCTACGACAGGAATTGACAGAGCTGTGATCTAATTATGGCTATCCAGGGTGTGAATGGAAGAGATACATATCGCTATACACACCCAACTGATCTGATCAAAATTTTTAGAGATGTGAGGACAATATGTTTAAAAAACAGTGAAAATTGCTTTAAAATGTATGGAAATTCTGAAACTGAGAACTCTGAATCACTCATAATATAGTTTTATATTTTGATAATATGAAAGTATTATAACTAACCTCTGTGCCATCTATTGGTTTTCTGCCAAATCTGTTTTATTCCATCCATACTACGGACAAGGGAGTTCTCCTGTTCCTTAGTTATTATACACTCAAACACTATTTAACTCTAATTTATATACAGCGGAATACTAATAGTCTGTTTATCCAAATGAGACGTGACTCATTATGTAGTTTTTATCTCTGTACATTAATTGGCTTTCATTGAATAATATTGCTTATGAGTTAAATTGAAGCCAGCCCTAATAGTGCAGAAGCTGAAGAGAGAATTTATGCATTTAATTGCATTATTAACCACGTAGCCGCAAAATACCGCTAATAATTATTCGTCTCGTTGTTTCACTGTAATTTCATCACAAGATCACTTAAATACTTAGTTTAACGTAAAAAATGTTCTTTCAGTTATTATGTAGTCATTGTAATAAAATTAGGAAAACTATGATCAGTATAATATACGTAATAAAAAAAAATAAGTAAAATTAATTTCTTTTTGCAGAACACAGCAGCAAACAGCTATCAGCTGACAGACAGACTGACATTGACAGCTTAACGACAAGGACAGTTAGTTTCTTTTTAGTCGAGGTTAGTATACCAAACAGCCAATCTTTTGTGGTTTATAATTTAACAAGCTATGTTCAATTTGTACAATGCGATTAATTGACCAATATTAATGATTCTTTTTTATTTCTAATCGGTTCAGTAGTTTTCTTTCAAGTACCTATAGTCCTACAATATTATTATGATTTTGGTAATCGGTAGTAGGTTTTGATAAAAACAAAAACTGCTTTGTTGAGGACTGCTTTGTTTACGAACCGATTTTTTTTAAAAGGTACCTTAAGGGGCTGACTTGAGCCAACTAGCGCCGCCAGTCGATTTTATTTTATTTATTCTAAATAAGCCCAATTTCTTAAACAAAAGAATAAGTCAAGGTTTTGTTAATAACGTCTAATATTTATTGAATAACTTTTGCCGCAGCAACTTCATAATAATATAAGATAACAAGTAAACCAATAGTTGATTAATTAAATTCAACTATTTAGTCAATTTTCGATTTACGTTAACAAGGTTCCATCCCATTCTCATCGCGCGCTGTTTATACCTACTGGTTAACTATAATACAATATTAGGATACCAAGCACGACAGGATCTTTCGGTCTGTAAGTAGGTACATACCTACCTAAAGTAGGTATCTACCTAACTAACTTTATTGTGCATTGCGGCCTTTATATTACTCGAACTTCACGGTGTGTGGCACAGCCCCCCACACGATACAAGATCCTATCTCTTTGATTTAAACGAACACATTAAAAACTTAATAATTGTTAACGTCCTTTTTTGAATAAGGACAAAGGGGTATCATTTTACAGCCAAAGCTCGTGTTTTTATGCCACCCAAAAGCTTAAATGATATTTGATAAAATACTTACCTATTCAGAAAGATAAAGAGTTACTTAGCTATCTAAGTAAGTATTTAAATTACTTAATTTGTTTTTGTAGTAAAAATAGTAACATTATTTAGAGGGCCTGTTTATACAGGCTGTTTGGTAATAGCCCTATAAAGCCGAATATGGTAGATAGGGTACTATCGGGCTTAAGGGGCGTAGCTACAGATGCAAAAAAACCCCGGTAAGTAAATTATTATAAACCCTGAAAACAGCCACAAGGTTGAGAAGTTTTGATATTTTTTATTTGTATGGAAAAATGACAACTCTAGACGCAAATAGACTATTTTATTTGATAATTAATCTCATTAAAGGGGGAAAGCAAAACACAAATTCGGTCTAGGGTTGCCACTATAAAGATTTTCTTGAAAAGGTTTTTTAAAGTGGTGGTTTTCAGATTTTACTCATAATTTCAGGTTGTATGCGTGATTGCCTGTTTACCATAATATTCGGCTTTATGGGTGTTTTTTTGTGACACGTTGTTACATCTCAGGTTCCAAATAGGTAGCAGCTATCTTCTGGTTTCATTTAGGTTTTTACCAACATTATTTTTTGGGTTATAACTTAGTTTGATTTCTCATTTCATTTCCCTATGTTCGGCCCCTCTTCAGGAAACGTCGGGAAATGCAAATCAAGTGATGAAGAAATCTGTATTGGTACCACAGAAGTCAGAACATTTAATTATTTCTTTACATGTGGCCTACCATGGGTTTATGCAAACTGTTTTCGATACCGTCTTAGAACATGCTCTAAGGCTACCGAAAACTATCGTTTTCTTTCTTTTACTCACATTGACTGTGAGCAGTATATCCGATTGTTAACAGCTGCGACCGTTTACAAACTCATGGTAGAGCTACTGCTGTTATGTGACGATAAGGCCGAAAGAGTAAGCGCACTACACCTGGAATCCTCACCACTGAAGAACTAGCTATATCAATAGACACTTAACAGCAGGTGAGGAAGAAATTCTATGGTCTGTAGTTGGTACCAATAAATACAACATTTTAAAAATTGTTCACACACAAACCCAACTGATCTGATCAGCATTTTAACAGATGTAAGGATCATTCAGTTCTCAGTTTTAGGATTTCTAACAATTTAATGCTATTTTAGCAGTTTTTTTTAAAGTACATCTCTTAGAATTTTGATCAGATCAGTTGGGTCAATGTAGTATAGTATAGCACAGTAGTATAATATAGAGTATTGTATAGTAATCTGGATCTCATCCATTTACTCCCTGAATGGCCATCATCAGATCACAGCTCGGTCAATCCTTGGCGGAGAACCAAGGCGAAGTAAGTGAGGCTACTAGAGCATAATGGGGTATCATATGAAAGAGCGCTGCTTGCACATCCTCAATCATTTTATTTTTATTTTTTTAGGCCGCATAGTTTTCGACTTTTGATGAAAAATGTAAAAAGAAAAACCGTTCCCCCCTTATCTTCGAAGTTTTCATAGAGAAAAATCTGAAATAATTTTATGTGATAGAAGTTTATGTAAAGATTATAGGAAAAATAAAACGATGTCTCTAAATAGTAAACTTTTTCAGAATGACGATGGAAAGGACGGAACCCTCGGTGCGCGAGTCCGACTCGCTCTTGACCGTTTTTATGATTATTTCCAGTTATGTGCAAGTACGAACTAAATATTTTCGCTCTGAGAGAGGTACTCGCATACAAAAGTGTTGTTGATGATAGCAGCTATATTCTCTACAAAAATTAATTACGAAAATATCAAAATGTATGAAACAGTTGATTTTTTTTTCGCGATTTCAGTGTTGGTCCCATAGTAAAAGTTGTTAAGTTTGATGGTCCCTATATACCATATTCGGCATTAGGGGTATTTTTGTAACATGTTGTATACGCAGGCCGATTGCGCTATACCACTGTTTCATCGAGAACATATTTACAAGATAATAATTAATTTATAATCCGTGATTACGGGTTAAGCTTCGTGTGTGGTCATCGGCGACACTTTATCAAGTATAAGATGCGTGTGTCTTACGACGATAGCACCTCATTTCATATTGTTTTTCTTTTTAAACAATAAAGTACTCTATTCAGAGGTGTTAAGAATTAATTTTGTTAGTACCTTTTTAAGTTTGGCAGTCGTATATAAGTCTTAAGGATGTTGTGCAACTATTAAATAGCGATAATTTATAAACCTAGTACGGTGTTTTAGGATTAGCTTTAACGAACATGACATATTTATGTGGTTTTATAACTTTACTTCCTTGTGTAACTCTGCGCAAGCTTTCGCCTTCACTTTCATAATTAGCTTTTTAATTGTGCTTGATTATAGAGTTTATTATTATAATTTAGTGTTCTTTACTTTGATTTGCACATATATTTTTATGAAATACCTAATCATCTAAAAATATTTTTTATTTTACTCGTCGCCACCACGTAAACCTTGCACCTCCCTTGCAACGTCAATTTTTCACGCGTTAATAAAATACAATGTCGAATTTTTTCTAGTATATTATTATTTTAGTATTGTATAAAATAGCAGTGTGAATGCTAAAATCTTAAATTAAAAAATTGATAACATATTTGCAAGATACTAAATAATATACTAGAAAAAATACGATTCGCACCAGATCATGTTCTCGGACGGGAATCGAACCCGCGACCTTTGGATATCCTATCATGCTCTGACCGCTGAGCTACCGGGTCACTAGTGGCATCGTCGAATTTCACCAATGTAAGGGATTACCTCTACATTCAATTGTAATATCTTTCTAGATATTTTGACAATTTGATTAAGATGAAACCGCTATATACAAGGTGTTACAAAAGTACCCCTAATGCCGAATATGATAGATAGGGACCATCAAACTAAACAACTTTTACTATGGGACCAACTTTGAAATCGCGAAAAAAAAATCAGCTGTTTCATACAAAAATTAATTACGAAAATATCAAAATGTATGAAACAGCTGATTTTTCTTTCGCGATTTCTGAGTTGGCCCCATAGTAAAAGTTGTTCAGTTTGATGGTCCCTATTAAACCATATTCGGCATTAGGGGTATTTTTGTAACACCTTGTATATTTGTAAGAGTTAAAAAGATTTGGAAATGTCAAAAACTGTTTACCACAGTACTGCTGAGAGAGTTCCGGTCGTGCCCCCGGCTCAGTGTATAAAACAAGTGTGTAGGATCCATAAATAGAAGAATTCAGGAAAACCTGATAACTATAATGATTTGTACGCTTTCCGAGTTTCTTCATTTTACAAACAAGTATTCAGTTTCAGTCGCCGTAAAATACGAAAAGGGCACAGATTCACCAGTAGGAGCTAAAACAGGAAAGAACGGCCGTTGTTTGCATTTCCGCCCGTTAGTTTGTTTTTCTAATTTTATATGCGTGTAGGTAAGACACGTGTTGTGTTGCGGTCAGAGAGTGCTTTCGGGAAAACATTGCAATATCCGTTTTTCCTTAAACATTTGTATAGTTTTTAAAAAGTTGTCTTTAAAACTAACTCGAGCTTTTGACGACATACTTAATTTGACAAAGTTTTTGTATTTGCTTGCTTTTTTATAAAATGTTTTTTTTATTGAAATTACTTTGGTTCCACAAGTTATAAATGAGTTAGCAAATTATCATTGATATAACAACCTGAGTGGTGCAGTGGTCAACATACCACCACGGTAGTCTACCACGCAAGAGGTCCCAGGTTCGATTCCCGGCCGGGCAGAAATTGAAATGATGAATTTTAGTTTCTGTGACGGGTCTGGGCGTTACTATGTATATATTAAGTAGTATATCAGTTGTCTAGCACCCATATTACAAGCTTTGCTTAGTTTAATTTAGTGAAATTGTCCTAGCATTTATTTGTTTATTTATATTAAAACTGTTACTTTAGTAGTTATTTTAATGTGTAATCTTTTACATGTTTTTTTAAACGATCGATAGCATCATTGACAGTAGGTACAGCCGAAACAAGAAATTGCTAAATACCGGTATCGTGCTAGTTTGACTGCAACACATGCCTACAATAAAAGCTGGACAATTCAAACAAAGGTCGAGCGAGATTAGCCTAACTAAGCGGTTTATCTGTTTACTTTGTGAGCACATAGGGTTTCTTTGGGATTTACAACAAAGAAATTTTTAAATG
Organism: Catoptria pinella; assembly: GCA_963556745.1. Taxonomy (NCBI): domain Eukaryota; kingdom Metazoa; phylum Arthropoda; class Insecta; order Lepidoptera; family Crambidae; genus Catoptria; species Catoptria pinella. The sequence continues at coordinate 11,578,324 of OY750775.1, read as the reverse complement.
AGGTTTTGTAAGTAATTAGAATTAACTAACAGCATTTACTATCGTATCCCTAGCAGTTCTGTAAGAATACGTAACAAACGCCCGCACAAGCTTTTCCATCTGACGCACACAATGACTAACGCAGGTAAACGTGCTCCATTTTATTAACCGACTTCAAAAAAAGGAGGAGGTTCTATGTTTGTCAGTTTTTTTATTTTTTATTTTTTTAATATAAAATGAAGTCACTGTATTTTCTTTACGATGTTGATTTATTTGCATTATCACCACACTCTTTCAGAAAGAAAGTAATTGTGGTACTCGCAGACACACAGATTGTATTTTGTAAATGATCAGTTTTTTGATATTTTGATATCTATTAAATATTAATGCTCGTTCATGCATGATAGCCCCGCTTGTTTCTATTTCTTAGTTTTTTGTTTTGGTTTTTCCTTTTTGCTATTTAATTACTATCTTTGAAAAAGGTTAAAGAAGCAGATACCCAGTTTCATGTTTAAGTTGTGGATGACGGTGTTGATTATCCTATAAGTATTATTATTGTTCTTAGATTATTTAAGTAACATACATTGGCCAATTGTTTGTTGTCCCGAAAAAATAAAATATAAGATTATGAAGCTGTTTAATGTTTACATCTTTGTATACCTACGTAGCATTCACTACAACTTTCGACTTTCGACTTTCGACTTTCGACATTCGACATTCGACATTCGACATTCGACTTTTGACTTTTGACTTTCGACTTTTGACTTTTGACTTCGACTTTCGACTTCAACTAACGACTTTCGATTTTCGACTTTAGACTTTCGACTTTCGACTTTCGACTTTCGACTGTCGACTTTCGACTTTCGACTTTCGACTTTCAACTGTCGACTTTCGACTTTCGACTTTCGACTTTCGACTTTCGACTTTCGACTTTCGATTTTCGACTTTCGACTTTCGACGTTCGACTTTCGACTTTCAACTACCGACTTTCGACTTTCGACTGTCGATATTCGACTTTCGACTTTCGACTTATGACTTTCAACATTCGACTTTCGACATTCGATTTTTGACTTTCGACTTTCGACTTTCGACTTTCGACTTTCGACTATTGACTTTTGACTTTCGACTTTCGACTTTCGACTTTCGACTTTCGACTGTCGACTGTCGACTTTCGACTTTCGACTTTCGACTTTCGACTTTCGACTTTCGACTTTCGACTTTCGACTTTCGACTTTCGACTTTCGACATTCGACTTTCGACATTCGATTTTTGACTTTCGACTTTCGACTTCCTACTTTCGACTTTCGACTTTCGACTATTGACATTCGACATTCGACTTTCGACATTCGACATTCGATTTTTTACTTTCTACTTTCGACTTTCGACTTTCGACTTTCGACTTCCGACTTTCGACTTTGACTTCCGACTTTCGACATTCGACTTTCGATTTTGACTTTCGATTTTCGACTTTCGACTATAGACTTCCGACTTTCGACTTTCGACTTTCGACTTTCGACTTTCGACTTTCGACTTTCGACTTTCGACTTTTGACTTTCGACTTTCGACTTTCGACTTTCGACTTTCGACTTTTGACTTTCGACTTCCGTCTTTCGACTTCCGACTTTCAACTTTCGACTTCGACTTTCGATTTTTGACTTTCGACTAAAGACTTCCGACTTCCGACTTTCGACTTTCGACTTTCGACATTCGACTTTTGACTTTCGACTTTCGACTTTCGACTTTTGACTTTCGACTTCCGACTGTTTACTTCCGACTGTCGACTTTTGACTTTCTACTTTCGACTTTCGACTTTCGACTTTCGACTTTCTACTTTCGGCTTTCGACTTTCGACTTTCGAATTTCGACTTTCGACTTACGACTATTGACTTTCGACTTTCGACTTTCGAATTTCGACTTTCGACTTTCGACTTTCGACTATCGACTTTCGACTTTTGACTTTCGACTTCCGACTGTTTACTTCCGACTGTCGACTTTTGACTTTCTACTTTCGACTTTCGACTTTCGACTTTCTACTTTCGACTTATGACTTTCGACATTCTACTTTCGACATTCGATTTTTGACTTTCGACTTTTGACTTCCTACTTTCGACTTTCGACTTTCGACTATTGACATTCGACTTTCTACTTTCGACTTTCGACTTTCGACTTTCGACTTTTGACTTTCGACGTTCGACTTTCGACTTTCGACTTTCGACTTTCGACATTCGACATTCGACTTTCGACTTTCGACATTCGACTTTCGACTTTCGACTTTCGACTTTCGACTTTCGACTTTCGACTTTCGACTTTCGACTTTCGACTTTCGACTTTCGACTTTCGACTTTCGACTTTCGACTTTCGACTTTCGACTTTCGACTTTCGACTTTCGACTTTCGACTTTCGACTTTCAACTTTCGACTTTCGACTTTCGACTTTCGACTTTCGACTTTTGACTTTCGATTTTCGACTTTCGACTTTCTACCTTTGACATTCGACTTTCTACTTTTGACTTTCGGATTTTCGACTTTCGACTTTCGACTTTGACTTCTACTTTCGACTTTCGACATTCGACTTTCAACTTTCGACTTTCGACTTTCGACTTTCGACATTCGACATTCGACATTCGACTTTTGACTTTTGACTTTCGACTTTTGACTTTTGACTTCGACTTTCGACTTCAACTAACGACTTTCGATTTTCGACTTTAGACTTTCGACTTTCGACTTTCGACTTTCGACATTCGATTTTTGACTTTCGACTTTTGACTTCCTACTTTCGACTTTCGACTTTCGACTATTGACATTCGACTTTCTACTTTCGACTTTCGACTTTCGACTTTCGACTTTTGACTTTCGACGTTCGACTTTCGACTTTCGACTTTCGACTTTCGACATTCGACATTCGACTTTCGACTTTCGACATTCGACTTTCGACTTTCGACTTTCGACTTTCGACTTTCGACTTTCGACTTTCGACTTTCGACTTTCGACTTTCGACTTTCGACTTTCGACTTTCGACTTTCGACTTTCGACTTTCAACTTTCGACTTTCAACTTTCGACTTTCGACTTTCGACTTTCGACTTTCGACTTTCGACTTTTGACTTTCGATTTTCGACTTTCGACTTTCTACCTTTGACATTCGACTTTCTACTTTTGACTTTCGGATTTTCGACTTTCGACTTTCGACTTTGACTTCTACTTTCGACTTTCGACATTCGACTTTCAACTTTCGACTTTCGACTTTCGACTTTCGACATTCGACATTCGACATTCGACTTTTGACTTTTGACTTTCGACTTTTGACTTTTGACTTCGACTATCGACTTCAACTAACGACTTTCGATTTACGACTTTAGACTTTCGACTTTCGACTTTCGACTTTCGACTTTCGACTTTCGACTTTCGATTTTCGACTTTCGACTTTCGACGTTCGACTTTCGACTTTCAACTACCGACTTTCGACTTTCGACTGTCGATATTCGACTTTCGACTTTCGACTTATGACTTTCAACATTCGACTTTCGACATTCGATTTTTGACTTTCGACTTTCGACTTTCGACTTTCGACTTTCGACTTTCGACTTTCGACTTTCGACTTTCGACTGTCGACTGTCGACTTTCGACTTTCGACTTTCGACTTTCGACTTTCGACTTTCGACTTTCGACTTTCGACTTTCAACTTTCGACTTTCGACTTTCGACTTTCGACTTTCGACTTTCGACTTTCGACTTTCGACTTATGACTTTCGACATTCGACTTTCGACATTCGATTTTTGACTTTCGACTTTCGACTTCCTACTTTCGACTTTCGACTTTCGACTATTGACATTCGACATTCGACTTTCGACATTCGACATTCGATTTTTTACTTTCTACTTTCGACTTTCGACTTTCGACTTCCGACTTTCGACTTTGACTTCCGACTTTCGACATTCGACTTTCGATTTTGACTTTCGATTTTCGACTTTCGACTATAGACTTCCGACTTCCGACTTTCGACTTTCGACTTTCGACTTTCGACTTTCGACTTTCGACTTTCGACTTTTGACTTTCGACTTTCGACTTTCGACTTTCGACTTTCGACTTTTGACTTTCGACTTCCGTCTTTCGACTTCCGACTTTCAACTTTCGACTTCGACTTTCGATTTTTGACTTTCGACTAAAGACTTCCGACTTCCGACTTTCGACTTTCGACTTTCGACATTCGACTTTTGACTTTCGACTTTCGACTTTCGACTTTTGACTTTTGACTTCCGACTGTTTACTTCCGACTGTCGACTTTTGACTTTCTACTTTCGACTTTCGACTTTCGACTTTCTACTTTCGGCTTTCGACTTTCGACTTTCGAATTTCGACTTTCGACTTACGACTATTGACTTTCGACTTTCGACTTTCGAATTTCGACTTTCGACTTTCGACTTTCGACTATCGACTTTCGACTTTTGACTTTCGACTTCCGACTGTTTACTTCCGACTGTCGACTTTTGACTTTCTACTTTCGACTTTCGCCTTCGACTTTCTACTTTCGACTTATGACTTTCGACATTCTACTTTCGACATTCGATTTTTGACTTTCGACTTTTGACTTCCTACTTTCGACTTTCGACTTTCGACTATTGACATTCGACTTTCTACTTTCGACTTTCGACTTTCGACTTTCGACTTTTGACTTTCGACGTTCGACTTTCGACTTTCGACTTTCGACTTTCGACATTCGACATTCGACTTTCGACTTTCGACATTCGACTTTCGACTTTCGACTTTCGACTTTCGACTTTCGACTTTCGACTTTCGACTTTCGACTTTCGACTTTCGACTTTCGACTTTCGACTTTCGACTTTCGACTTTCAACTTTCGACTTTCAACTTTCGACTTTCGACTTTTGACTTTCGATTTTCGACTTTCGACTTTCTACCTTTGACATTCGACTTTCTACTTTTGACTTTCGGATTTTCGACTTTCGACTTTCGACTTTGACTTCTACTTTCGACTTTCGACATTCGACTTTCAACTTTCGACTTTCGACTTTCGACTTTCGACTTTCGACTTTCGACTTATGACTTTCGACTTTTGACTTTCGACTTTCGATTTTCGACTTTCGACTTTCTACCTTTGACATTCGACTTAAGACTTTCGGATTATCGACTTTCGACTTTCGACTTTGACTTCTACTTTCGACTTTCGACTTTCGACTTTCAACTTTCGACTTTTGACTTTCGACTTTCGACTTTCGACTTCCGACTTTCGACTTTTGACTTTCGACTTTCGACTTTCGACTTTCTACCTTTGACTTTCGACTTCCGACTGTTTACTTCCGACTGTCGACTTTTGACTTTCTACTTTCGACTTTCGACTTTCGACTTTCTACTTTCGACTTATGACTTTCGACATTCTACTTTCGACATTCGATTTTTGACTTTCGACTTTTGACTTCCTACTTTCGACTTTCGACTTTCGACTATTGACATTCGACTTTCTACTTTCGACTTTCGACTTTCGACTTTCGACTTTTGACTTTCGACGTTCGACTTTCGACTTTCGACTTTCGACTTTCGACATTCGACATTCGACTTTCGACTTTCGACATTCGACTTTCGACTTTCGACTTTCGACTTTCGACTTTCGACTTTCGACTTTCGACTTTCGACTTTCGACTTTCGACTTTCGACTTTCGACTTTCGACTTTCGACTTTCAACTTTCGACTTTCGACTTTCGACTTTCGACTTTCGACTTTTGACTTTCGATTTTCGACTTTCGACTTTCTACCTTTGACATTCGACTTTCTACTTTTGACTTTCGGATTTTCGACTTTCGACTTTCGACTTTGACTTCTACTTTCGACTTTCGACATTCGACTTTCAACTTTCGACTTTCGACTTTCGACTTTCGACTTTCGACTTTCGACTTTCGACTTATGACTTTCGACTTTTGACTTTTGACTTTCGATTTTCGACTTTCGACTTTCTACCTTTGACATTCGACTTAAGACTTTCGGATTATCGACTTTCGACTTTCGACTTTGACTTCTACTTTCGACTTTCGACTTTCGACTTTCAACTTTCGACTTTTGACTTTCGACTTTCGACTTTCGACTTCCGACTTTCGACTTTTGACTTTCGACTTTCGACTTTCGACTTTCTACCTTTGACATTCGACTTTCGACTTTCGACATTCGACTTTTGACTTTCTACTTTCGGTTTTCGACTTTCGACTTTCGACTTTCGACTTTCTACTTTCGACTTTCGACTTTCGACTTCTGACTTTCAATTTTCGTCTTTCGACTTTCGTCATTAAACATTCAACTTTCGACTTTTGACTTTTGACTTTCGACTTTCGAAGTTCACTTTCGAAGTGAGAGAAGTATACAATGGAGAAAGGCTTTAGGTATCAATTTTTTTTTCTCTTTTAAGATCTGCAATCAGTGCTTTCCACTATGAGCAAATGTGGAAAGCAGTGGGGCTACCGCGTAAGTGTCGTCGACTTCGCCGTCGGCTTCATTTGACAGATGGATGTAATACATTGCTACTTTTCTTTGGTAGGTTTTTATTCGTGCCAAAAAGAAGTAGCAATGTATCTCATCCATCTGTCAAATGAAGCCGACGGCGAAGTCGACGACACTTGCGCGGTAGGGCCCCTGGTGTTCATGTATTTCGGAGTTAGTGATATACCATGGCACTTCACTGATTGGTTTAAGGACTGTTTTATATATTAGAAGTTTGTTGTCCAATGCCAACTTGCTGTTTCGGCCCAGTAGCCACAGGATACGCTTATAGCGGATGTTAGTCGGACTCGCGCTCCGAGGGTTCCATATCGTAAAAGTCCATTCTGAAAAAGTTTACTATTTAGAGACATCGTTTTATTTTCTTGTAATCTTTACATAAACTTCTATCACATAAAATGATTTCAGATTTTTTCTAAGCAAACTTTGGAGATAAGGGTGGTGGGGGAAGGTATTTTTTTTTACATTTTTCATCAAAAAAGTCAAAAACTATGCGGTCCAAAAATTAAAATATGTTTGAGAATGTGCAAGCAGCGCTCTTTCTGTGTGACAGCTCAGCAAGGCTGTGACAGACAGACTGAGTCGCACCATTTCCTTTTACCATTTTGATACGGAACCCAAATAACATCGGCGTAGAATCCGGTATTAGATGCCGATCGATACTTCTCTATAATAATAGTTGCAGCTCTTCCGTCCATTTTATTCTTATGAGTGTACCTATGTATACTCAACTTTAAAAGTGAAAGATGCTAAGACTATATTTATCAATTTTAATGAATTTTCTTGTAAAGATAGATTGGCTCTTAGAGGCTACATTCTGCGCGACACAGATTACGGAAGAAATTATTAACAAAAATTTAATTCAATACGACATTCTATTTTTAATAACGATTAAAAAAGACGTATGACAAGTCAAAAACTGTTTATTAAATACGTAAAGATAAACAGACTATACAATGTTTCACGAAGATTCTCACTCTCGAAACTTTTCACCGCGGACGATTTTTTTTTGTTTTAGATTCTTTATTTATTTTGGAGCTTTTATCTTCATGGCAGCTCCAGTGAGCCAAATCACCAGCTTACACTTAAGAGGGCATAGTCTGCACACTAGCGCCGCCTTTGGGAAGAAAATCATATTGCTTAGATAAAAACTAAATTGTGAATTATCTCTCTGTAGTGCACTCCGAAGAAGCTTTTTGGTACACTATTTATATCTTAAACAATATGTGACTCGGTAGCTCAGCGGTCAGAGCATTGGACCGGATATCCAAAGGTCGCGGGTTCGATTCCCGTCCGAGAACATGATCTGGTGCGAGTCGTATTTTTTCTAGTATATTATTTGGTATTAAACAATATTTTCAAGCCTGTTATTTAGTTTAATAGAGTTTTTTTGCGAAAAGTGGTCACTTTTCATTGACTTTTCTTTTTAACTTTTATGGAAATCTAAGGTATATCGTTAGTTTTCTTCCTGCACAATCGAGCACACCAGTACATAATTGTCTATTTCCCAACATTACCATATCATCATGGCAGAACATAAAACAGCCGAAGTATTACAACATAAATATATTAGCATACGTATGTTGGTTTAGCTGGCATCGTTGACGCAAGCGCGCCCGGGAGAGGAGCATAGCTAATCTAAACTATTTAGTGAAATGTTTTATTAAGCAATAACTTGAACAGCTTGGTCGAAGATACGAGTAACTTGGTCGTTTATTTGATATTTCTAAGTGGAAATCATAATTTACTTAAACGTAAACATTTAATAGTTATTGAACCATTCATTTTATATTCATAGATAAATGTAAAAGAGTTAATTTTCTCTATCAGAGCCCTTAGCACGAACAGCTTTCGAAAAAAATTACGTGCGTAAAAACATTCGATAAAGTAAAAAAACATTCGATAAAGTAAGTTTGTATGGAAAATTTGCACTGCGCCATCTACCGCCGAAAAGCGAAATGAAATTTTCCATATATAAATTACTTTATCGAGTACTTTTACGCGCGTTTTTTTTCTCGACAGATGTTCCTGCTGAGAGTACAATACCCTTAGCACGAACATATCTGACTTGAAAAATAACACACGTAAAAAAATTCGACAATGTAATTTTGTGTGGTGAACAGTGCCATCTAGCGCCGAAAAGTGAAATGAAATTTCCCATACAGAATAGCTCTACTGAGTAGGTACTTTTACATGCGTTTTTTATTGTGTTACGGGTAAGAAGATGAAGAAAATAAGCTAAGAATTATAAAATTTTAATCTGGCCAATCTAAGTAAGTTTTATCTAAATCTTTCGTAATTATTACGAAAGATATAAAATAGAAATAAGGTTTACTTAATTATAACGCTCGGAATTTGGTAGAAGGGGGTAGAATTTGGAAGGTTGCTGTGGGATGTAGGTACATCTACGTATTATGTACTCTTGTGACACATTAATGGTATCATTTATACCGTGCTTGTAACCACAGCCACTGAAAGGAAACGAATCGTCGGGAAAAGTTTAAAAACCTTACATTATAAAACCTAAAAGTAGAGTTTGTGTACGATCTATGTATCGACCTACATTAGAAATAAAACACTTTTTACGGATTACTGGCCGTGGTCACTGGGAGGACTGTCCTCCCGTGACCACGGCCCCTGGAAAGGTGTCGAAACGTCGGGAATTCTAAAAAACCAATAAATACAAACTAAATAATTCCAAAACAACACCTGAATTAATAATATACGCGCTGTAATCCGTAAAAAGTGTTTTATTTCTAATGAACTGTACGCGCGAAAGTCTTAGAAGCGACCTACATTAGTTTGATTAAAGTCATAATTTTTACAATATTCAGTCAGTCCACATACAACTCGCGACTCATCAATTAGTCATACAGAGCAAAATATGACGAAAACAATGATATACTAACATCATTCTATTTAACAAAAAAAACATATTTTTTTCAAAAATACATTTTTGAAATTTGTTTTGGTTCTCCTGTAAAAAGTGTAGTTTTTGGTTTGTGGCCGTTTTGCATTCAATGAGCCAATTGTTATAATAATTCATTATGCAATAAAAGTTATTTTTACAAGTTATTCAAGTTTTATCATTCATCTCTTTTGATGTGTGGTCATCTAACCCATACAGTTTGGGTACTTAGATTTAAAAAACAGCTGAAATTCATAATTGTTTCTTTAAAACAGGTACGCGTGGAAATTAAAAGGTAATGATTAGTGGTGGTATTACCTTACATAAATTATTTGAAATCACTGCCAATGTAGAGGTAGAAAATGAAAGTTTTCTTAATTATCACGGCTCTGGATGTTAGTTGATCAGAGAACCTTTTAGAATTTTCAACGTATAAGTGCTTTAGCTAGTTTTCTTGGAATCGGAGCAATGTATGTAATGTTGTTTAATATTTGCTCACCACAAACTACAAGAAAGTGCAGCAAACGCCGTTTCCATTCCATTTGCGGTTTCTAACACAAGAAAAAACACCGTAAATGACTTTATAATCGTTGTAAACCGCCTTCTTTGAAACCTCTATAGAGTTTACAACCGGTGTAGTTTACTTTTGAGATTAACGACGGTTGTAGCTTTTAGTGAGCTTAGTACCTACACTTTCTGATATGTTTACAACAATAGTCGTTTCCGTTCTGTTGTAAAACACGTTTATAACATGTAAATAAAATTTACAATTAAAGCGGACAGAGGTTTCTTTGCCTAAGTACAATTAGAAAGTTTCAATTTTCTAATTTTATGAAATTAAGTTGTACACACAATGGTAAAGATCTTGTAGCTATCGCAGGCAAATTGTTGAATCCGCCGAATAGTTGAGTATAGCGAAGACAATTTGAAAAAAAATGCTTTATATTCGTCTTACGCAGAAAATTTGGTTTATATTCGGTTATGTTAAATTAGTGTTATGATCAAGCGAACTTACGGGAAGATAAAATAGATTACGGAGAAAATGATCGGCCTAGGCGTTTAATTGAATGGCGGATTTAACTATTTGACTGCGACATATCCATATTATAATCTTTAAGCAAACGTCGTTTGGTCACCTCTGTATCTGTGATCTAGTGGTTACGACTACCCGTGACGCATTAAGACGCATTGGTCACAGGTTCGATTCCCAGGAGGGGATACATTTCTATTCGGTTCGGTTTAGTCCGGCATCGAAATTTTTTTTTGAATTTTTTTTGAGGCCTTCGAAATACAGAAATAAGGGCTTCTTCCAAACTTAATTTTATACGCCAACGTTTCCAATAAATACAAGTACCTTTCTAGTGGCATATTTAAGTAGGTACTTGAATTTGCAAAATACTATTACGGGAGTCCGTGCGCAGAGCCAATAAGGTAGGCAGAATTATTGCTATGGCTACTATGCACGCGACATTCTTTTTTTAAGTAAAACCCGATATACACGCACTTGGGATTAAACAGGAAAGGTTCACAAAAATTTTCATGCAGAAATCTTTATAAGAATAAAGACTTCTCTAACGAATTCGAAAATTTCACGATGACATTGGTAAATAAATAAACAATTTTTTTCAGTTTTACTAACAAACATCCAAGATCCCGGAGCCGCCAAAAGTTACATATTATCTCATAACAAAATACAATATACAATATTATTTGTTTTTTTTTATTTGACAACATCACAAACATTGCTCCGATTCCAAAGTAAGTAGTTAAAGCACTTGTGTTATGGAAATCAGAGACAGCGGTGGCACCAGTCACAAACACCCAGACCTGAGCCAGTATAGAAAAGTTCGTTTTCTAAATTGACCCAATCGAACCCGGGACCTCAGAGATGGCGACGGCGACACCTTGAAAACTGGTGTACAAAGCCACTCGACCACAGAGGTCGTGAAATCATGTGGGATTGTGAAGTTTTAGCAGGTATGTACGCACGACAGCACGTCAGGTTATACAGTTAAACTGCGAAAACAGCTTTTATTACGTAGGGCATAAAGGCGGTCTCAAGGTCAACATTGTATAGTCTGAGGTGCCGTCGTGCGTACTACGACCAAGAACCTATAGGTTCTTGACTACGACGTACGCATACCATGGACAAATTTCAGATAATGAACATCTATCGAGAAAAAAACGCGCATAAAAGTACTCGATAAAGTAATAATCTATGAAAAATTTCATTTCGCTTTTCGGCGGTAGATGGCGCTGTACAAATTACCCACACAAAATTATTCTATCGAATGTTTTAACGCGCTTAATTTTTTTCGCTTTAGCTGTGCGTGCTAAGGGTAATGACAGTTATATGCAGTGGCCCATTGTTCAATAACTAACAGTTACAACATAGAAAAAAAAAACTGTTATGTAGTTCTAAAACTGACTCAAATTATAAATTCCACTCTACAAAACTACAACCTTTACAACTCAACAGTTTTCTTCGATAAAGTAGCTTGGCTCTTGGCTGTGTTAAAAATGAGTCTATTGTTTTCCAGATTCAATTCAATTTTCAGAGTTTTGACAACTATATATTCTGTGGTTTTGATGGAAGGTGACTAGCTTACGAACGGTAGGTAATATTATGGTAGAACTTATATCTATTCTGTGGTAACATTTTACCTTTAGCCACAGAATAGACATATAAGTACTACCGTCTTTAGCTGCAATAAAATTGGTTCCGTTAGCACAGTGTAACTACTGTAGGTTGTACACACGACAGCATGTCAGGTTATACAGTTAAACTGCGAAAACAGCTTTTATTACAAAGAGCATAAAGGCGGTCTCAATGTCAACATGTATAGTCTGAGGTGCCGTCGTGTGTACTTATAAGTCTATGGTCCTACTTCTACTTCTGTCTTCGTGATTAAATAAGCTATTGGGTGAATCTACGTTGTTTTGTTATGTTTCTTACTTCCTGCGTCATTGTCGTTTACTCGAAAATCTTTAAAAGTACAATGCATCACAACGGAATTTGCCATCATCATTTATTTTATTTATTTTAATTCGCTCTACGGAGAAAATTCGGCACCTGGATTTCAAAAAAATCCCATGGCTTGTAAATGAACATCACCAATTTACATACTTACATAGGTATCTCGCTTCTAGAACTCATAAAGCTGATAAGTTTTTTGCGCCCATTTTTCTTGTCAGCTAAAAGACGTCATAATGGGTGGTAGGATAAAAGAATTGACGATTTAAAAATGCTTGTTATGTAAGCTTATTTGAATAAAGAACTTTTCAATTTCAATTTCAATTTCATAGTAAGACCCTTAATCCGATCATGTGGTAGCAGAACTTTCTCAGATCTCAAAATTGCTTTATAATCAGAAAATGTAACAGAACGCCCGCTAATTTGACCATAAACAGCAGTCCGAGGGCTCCAAATGACGAGCAAATACGGGGCAGAGGCAGTGCAATACAAATTATCGTTGATAGAACCACTTTGATTGAATTAGCTATAGTGAAAATTACAATGTGCTTGTGTAGCACAATTTGAATATTTTAAAATATACTGTTAATTTTTATGTTCACGACATGCAGATTGTGGTTGAAAAATATTTGAGTTTGTAAAAACTTGGTTACAAACACGGCCGGTTATTAATATTCATATTATTAATAAATTAGTGAATATTCACAGTTAAGACAGGACAACGTCTGTGGGGTCCACTAGTTTCTGATAAAGCTGATAAGTTTCTTGCGTCCGTTCTTCTTGTCAGTTAAAAAGAAGTAGGAAAATATACAACATGTTACAAAAATATTTCAAATCATTCGGCATTAGGGGAATGCCGAATATGGTATATACGGACCATCAAACTGAAAAACTTTTACTATGGGACCAACTCTGAAATCGCGAAAAAAAAATCAGCTGTTTCATACAAAAATTAAAATTTGAAAATATCAAAATGTATGAAACAGCTGATATTTTTTTCGCGATTTGAGAGTTGGTCCCATAGTAAAAGTTGTTCAGTTTGATGGTCCTTATATACCATATTCGGCATTAGGGGTATTTTTGTAACACCTTGCATACTGCTCAAAAGAAAATAGGGGCCACCATTACGATTTTCTATACAAAAGAGCTAAGCTCTGAAAAGTATTTTTCTGTTAAATTAATTCTGTTTTTTTTAATTTGATATTTCGAAAGCTGTAATAGTCAGCTTGCCGATCTTACTGTCGAATTTCTTCTATTCTACGAGTGTCAGAATTTAAAAATGTTTGCGTATTTTTGTACGAAACTCCAATTTCTTTTTACCCTAATTGATACACGGCGAATAGGAAAACATACAGTAAATTCGACAGTTAAGTCGGCAAGTTGACTATTACAGCATTCGAACAATATCAAATTGAAATAAAATCAAATTGAATTTATCAGAAACATACATTTCAGAACTTAGCCCTTTTGTATGGGAAATCATAAGGTGGCTTCTATTTTCGTTGGAGCAGTATACTTAGATGATTCAAAAGCGCTCAATCTTTTTGTTAGATATTTTGATTTTGACTTTGACTTTGAAAATCACGTGAGCAGATGCGTTGTAGATGTGTCACTAACTTTAGTTGGGGAAGTTACCAAAACAATATTAATGCAAAAGGCTGCATGGGAAATCGGAGTTTTAAGTTCTTATCTCAAATAAAGCAGAGCTTCATGTAATTTTATTGCAAAGAAAGAAAAAAGCAAATTTTACTATTTACACAAAAATAGATCTAGAAAAAAATATTGGTGCTTCTCTCACACAAATATTCAAGCATTTACGGGTTTCAGAGGGTCACTATCCGTTAGATAAATAAATAAATGCTTGGACAATTTCACACAGTGCCATCTAGCCCCAAACTAAGCAAAGCTTGTAATATGGGTGCTAGACAACTGATATACTACTTATATTCTTTTTAAATATATACTTATTATACATGGTAACACCCAGACCTGTCACAGAAATTAAAATTTAAAATCAAATTTAAAAAAATAAAATTTTATTTAAGTAATTAAAATAAAATAAAAATTTAAATAAGACAGAAATTAAAATTCATCATTTCAATTTTTGCCCGGCCGGGAATCGAACCCGGGACCTCTTGCGTGATAGACCGATGTTGACCACTGCACCACTCAGGTTGTCGAAGATATGACGCTTGTAAGGTCGTTAATTAGCGTTAAACAAATTCGATTGCCATTTCACACAGCACGGTCGTCGGCCACGCACAACCTGTGCAACTCGTATTGTGATACAATCTAGGGTTGTCAGGTGCAACTTGTATTTCATAGACTTAATAATATAAAAATAAGCTGAGCTAATGCATTTGAAATTTTAATTGAATCACCCTACCTACCCTACCTACTGAAATAAAATAAAAAAAAATTATAGCGTAGAATAAACCACAAAATTTATGAAAATGGCGCCTTTTTGTATGCATGCAAAAAGTTTGTTTTCAGTTTAAAGAAAGGAAAGGCCTTCAAACCATGGTTTAAAGGTCTTCATGGACGACCTTCGTGGTCGAGTGGCTTTGTACACCGGTTTTCAAGGTGTCGCTATCTCCGAGGTCCCGGGTTCGATCCCCGGTTGGGTCAATTTAGAATACAAACTTTTCTATATTGGCTCGGGTCTGGGTGTTTGTGATACCACCGTTGTCTCTGATTTCCATAACACAAGTGCTTTAGCTACTTACTTTGGAATCGGAGCAATGTATGTTTTGTTGTCAAATATTAATTATTATTATTATTCAGCTTTTTGCACACTGTACTGTCATTGAAAGCACACATTTTCTAGCAACAGCTGTATTGAAAATTCATATTTTGCATACTTTCATAAATGAAAAACCTGTATTGTTCTAAAAAATACAGGCCAACCCTAAGTTGGTGGTAGGTGTTTCCAGTCACGACTGTTTTGTTTTGATGGCTCGAGATTTTGTATTTTACTTTAATCCTCTCCTAAAATAGATCCTAGTACCATTTTGTTTTTTTTTATCGAAGCAAGAAGGTTTTCTTTTTTGTCTTGAGCATCCTCATCAACCAAATAAGCACTGCTCATTATACACTCGGCTGAATTACGCTCTCGCCTACGGCTCAGGCTGCAACGCACAGCCTCGTGTGTAATGAGCAACATAGCTCACTTGGATCATAAAATACTATTTTGTGTTACCTTAAACTAAAATCTTCGATTTAAATTAGGTAAATGGGATTACAAATTACTATGACTAATGCAGAAAATGCATGATTGAGGCACTGAAGAAGAAAAGGACAAGGCACAGTTTTCCTGGCGCCCAACTGTGGACTTCATCATTTGGTGAGCTACTTTGTCATATCCCTTAGATGGGATATTAAATTAAATTAAATTAAAGTTTATTTATTTTAGATACCAAGATCCATAATAGTATACACTAATATATAGTAATAATATCAAAAATTCCTGGTGCATGCATATATTACAAAGAAAGTAATATTCTAAATAAAAATAAAAGTCTCATTAATAATTATTCATATTCTAAAATGTCAAATTGTAAGTTGATGTAAGTACTATGTCATGTATGTAAATACCCCAATGACATGATCAAATTAAATAAATTTAAAAATGTCAAATACCTTCATAAAATAAATATTAAATACGGAAATTATACTATATTATATATTGATCAATTAATAACCCACAATGTCAGTAATAAATTATTTAAATAAATAGAATCCAATTAAAATCCGATAAATAAAATATTACGAGATGTAGTTTTCTTGCATGATACTGAGGGATTTATTCTTGGTTGATTCGGTGTTGGTTCACGCACGATCTAACTCCTGAGGATGCTCCGGGTTGGGGCGAAACACGTGTAGAGTAGTCTAATTGGTGAAGGTGCAAGGTGTGTCGCTGTCTTGCTAAATGCAAGTATTGTGCACTGATATTTTTGTGGTGTGCATGTGCATTGTTTTGCGGGCGGGCGGGCGGTGCATCCTGCATATATTTTTGCGGGAGTAAGCTACATATATTTCTCTTTTCACAATGGATTTATTCTAGGTGAAACATTATTATAAGGGGTTTCATTCCTAGATGATTTCATGGAAAGGCTAGCCAAAACTTTGGCAAAGGATATTAAAATAGGTGGATGCAGTTTTAAAGCTTCCATGTAAGATACACAATTATACCTACTGCATTTGAAGTTAGTGTTTAAAGAAACATTTTGTGTATGAATAACTCAAGATTATTATTATGTCATAGCCATATAATGGGATAGTAAAGATAAGGGTCAATGAATTTATTAAATAAAGATGTTTCATTAAAAATCCATCACGTACATGCGGGCGTATCGCTCTCTTCAAACCGGTGTAACAAATTGATATTACAAGTTGTTACTGTTACTGAGATCAATTAGGAAAGGGTTCAGTATTGAATTTATTTAATAGTTTTTTTAACTTGTTAATTGCATTGAATAATAAAATAGTGCAGATAAGTAGGTTAAGGAAGCGTTAACAATGTGGTAATTAAGCGTTAACAAAGTTTAATTAATAAAGTGCAATTATAATTAA
This sequence comes from Catoptria pinella, assembly GCA_963556745.1. NCBI lineage: Eukaryota > Metazoa > Arthropoda > Insecta > Lepidoptera > Crambidae > Catoptria > Catoptria pinella. The sequence continues at coordinate 11,561,391 of OY750775.1, read as the reverse complement.
AATTGATGTCTTAAAAATAGTAAAACTTGTTAGTAATCATAGTCTCTAGATAGCTGATACTTACTAACATTTGCATGCCTACAGTTTTAAGGCAGAATATTGTTGAAACTTTAGATTAGAAACTGTTGCCGAGTCGGCCTCTTTTTTAAGAGTTTATGGGTTTTTACCTTTAATTTATATTTTTGAATTCTGTTATTTTTATACTGTAACATATTTTCATTTGGTTTTGTACTCTGTGTTTTTATTGCTTATGTCAAGTTGTGTTTGCTATCACTTTACAATAATTAAAATACATTTAAATATACTATATCTATTGTGAAAAGAGAAATATATGTAGCTTACTCCCGCTTACTTTTTTGCGGGAGTAAGCTACATATATTTCTCTTTTCACAATGGTTTGGGACTTCCGCCAAGTAATGCCTGATTCAATCAAATACTTACTATATCTATGACATTTACTTTAGCTAAGTTTCAGAAACATTGTCATCCATCTCAATATAATGTACACAATATTGTGTAAATAAATCTTCTGATTTCTGGTAATTCCTATTTTACTTTTTGAGTCAAACAACCAGTGGTCTGTTACTGCTTCTAATATAAATAGCTGACGATTATCGTTGGGTCACAGACCTGAAAAAAAGACGGACGTAATATCACACTAAAAAGAAGTGAAGAATGCAAGGTTCTACAATTTCGTATGTTGTGCAATGACCTACACTCACACAAATACACCAATCTTTTCTGTCCAGGTGTATTTGTGTGAGTGTAGGTCATGTACAAAAACGAAATTGTAGGACCTTGCATGCTTCACTTCTTTTTAGTGTGGTATTACGTCCATCTTTTTTTCAGGTCCATGCGTTGGGTTGAGTGTTTATGAAATGAAACAATAGTATATCACTCGTATACTAGAAAAAATACGACTCGCACCAGATCATGTTCTCGGACAGGAATCGATTATCTGGAAAGGTATTCACTTGAAGTAATTCCTTGTACATTGGTGAGATAGCGCTGGCTTGCAGCGTAAGAGTTGATATACTAGAAGAAATTCGAAGTTCCCACTAGTGACTCGGTAGCTCAGCGGTCAGAGCATTGGACCGGATATCCAAAGGTCGCGGGTTCGATTCCCGTCCGAGAACATGATCTGGTGCGAATCGTATTTTTTCTAGTATATTATTTAGTATTATATAAAAATAGCATAGTAAATGCTAAAATCTCAAAATTAAAAAAAAGTTGAGTGTTTATGAAATGAAACGAAAGTTGCACAATTCTATTCATTTATTATCGACTCGTACACCGGCTAACATCCAAACACGCCCTCTAATAATAAACTTAAATCTATTACATATTTACAAAATTAAATGAACATAAAAAATACTACACACTACCAGCTAAATGCGAAGGAATGTCATAAAAGCTTCTAGAAGCCAAATTAAAATAATAAATTGTAGTGAATCCAACACTAATAATAAATGAATTAGGTACTTTATGAACAACAGTCCTTCAAATGAAGCAAAGTCATCTTCAAATTAATTTCAATAATTTTTTATTCGCTATTTACATTTCTTAGTTAATTTTTCCGCGTTAAGAGCGCGTAGTCTGCACACTAGCGCCGCCATTGAAAAAAAACATAGTGCTTAAATATAGACGAAATTGTGAATTATCTCTCTAAAGTGCACTCCGAGGAAGCTTTGTGGTATTTTTTATCGCTTAAACAATATTTTATAGCCTGTCGTTTAGTTTAACGGAGTTTTTTTGGCCACTTCTCGCAAAAAAGATTATTTAAGCACTATGATTTTTTTCTAATGGCGGCGCTAGTGTGCAGACTACGCGCTCTTAATAGGATCTAATTACAGAAACAGGTTACAGAGGCAGCTACAATATAATTTTACAAAATTGTCAACCTCTTCTTATAAAATAATTGGATCACCCCTTGATATGTTTTTCAAAATGTTACGAAAACAAAAAATAATAACATCGAATTCAATTATTGCTTATAATGTATCTAAAAGGTGGGCAATAGTGTAACCTACCTCTTATTCTTTCTTAATAATTTCTCTTATACTAATCCAAATAAATTGGTTTAAACTTACGACTAGACAGGTACCGTACAGCAAATACTGTCAGTTTTTAACATTTATTCAACGAATAACTTTATTCGTTAAATTATTTATCGTTAATGAATAAATAAAGGGGTCCAATTCGTTAAAATGCTAATTGGAAGAGGAACTCGCAACTAACACTTGTACGAACTTCAGTAACTATTAAGCTAAGTGAAGTTCGTCAAATGCAATCCTTTTAGCATTTTAACATAATGTGGCATGTAAGTAGTGCATTCCTAGTCATATTGAAATAAAAACTTTATTATTAGAAAACTATTCCTTTCTAATACCAAATAATACCAATAGCATTAGGTACTTACCAATTAAATTAACGTTTTGTATGGAGAATTTTTAACAAATTGCATTTTACATACTAGCATTTTCATAATTATTTAACAGCCGTGAATGCTATTGTAACAAAACTTTAACGTACAAATTTTTGAACATCAAGCTAACTTAGGCAACATAACTTAAGCGAAAAAAATAAGTTTCAGCTAAGTTACAACGGATAAAGTGGTCATTTTCGCTAAAAAAAGGAGTCACTTTCAAGGTATTTTTTTAAATGCTAAGAAAACTAAACGAATAAACTTTAATGACGCTGATAGTTGACGGCTATGGTCATAATTTGATTTAATATCCAGCAACTGATAAATATTTTAAATCACAGAAGTTATGAGGTTCTCTGTGTGTGAGAAATAACACTAATTTTTATATTAACTGACCTAATATTTATACACTTCTAAGACTTTCGCGCGTACAGTTCATTAGAAATAAAATACTTTTACGAATTACAGGGTAACTTCATAAAAATATGAGCAGCTTTTTTGCTTTAGTCCTCCCATGACCACAGCCCCTGGAAAGGTGTCGAAACGTCAGGAATTCAAAAAACCAATAAATACAAACAAAATAATTCTAAAACAACACCTGAATTAATAATACGCGCTGTAATCCGTAAACAGTGTTTTATTTCTAATGACCTAGCATTTGTTTATTATCGTAATTAATTTTCTGTACCTAAATATTTAAATGAAGTTCAAAATCTATTTCCAACAAATACCAAGACATAACATTTGATACAGTCATCTAAACAATAATTATTACTCAGTGTACCTCATAGCATTTAACTTGTTTTAGGATTCGTTTATGAATGGTATTCGTTCGGAATACAAAATTAACTACGATAGTAAACAAATACCATTGGTATTAAAAAGGAATAGATCATAAAATTGAAGTATTATCAACTGTTCAATTAAAACACCATATTAATTAAGAAAAGTATATTGGCATATAGCCAAATAAACTTTAAAGTTCCCTCCATATAAAGATATGGTTTAATTACTGCTATAAATGGAAACGTTGAATATTTCATTTTATTACAAAATAAAATGAAATGCTCTTTTAGTTATCACAATTACTTTATACTTGTTAAAGTAAAATGATAATGCGGTTTTGAATTGAAAATCTCTTTAAATATTTTAATTTATGTTCTTTCTCGTAAGTAATTACTTTTTTTTTTACAATATTGTATTATACCCATAGCAATGATAGTAGGTAACTAAGTTAAGTAATAATTATACTTAAGTTTAAAAAAATCACTGGTACAAATTTGTAATGTTTTTTCGAAACGTTAAGTTACGTTAAGGTTTTACCATGAAAAGTAGAAATTTTTATTTATTTAGTAAAAATAAAGTTTTTCCTAATATTTTTTTATTTGTATCAAATGTAAAATTGTTGACTGTTAAGAGATTTTTTTTTAAATTTCGTGTAAGAATAAATAAAATCAATATCTACTCGTATTTGCTATTCTCAGTTCATAATAATTATCTAAGATGTATTTCGTAACTTGATAACAGAGACTAATTAATAATCCGATAAAAATGCTAATTTCTATAATAATACTTTGATAGCTACATACATTACTTTGATAGCTTATAGGCCGCACAAAAGTTTTGCTCGCGTAAGTTAACTAACATTATTTTAACCGATGAATTTGCCTATGTAAGTAGCTTTCCGTACTTTCTTACTACTTGTGTAGGTATACAGCCATAAGTTACTTACATAGCTTTCCGTAATTTCTTACTACGTGCGTAGGTATACACCGTAAGTTACTTACATAGCTTTCCATAATTCCTGACTACGTGCGTAGGTATACAGCCAGCAGTTACTTACATGGCTTGCCGTAATTTCTGACTACGTGCGTAGGTAAACAGCCGTAAGTTACTTTAATTGCTTTACGTAATTTTTGAATACGTGCGTAGGTAAATAGCCGTAAGTTACTTACATAGTTTCCGTAATTTCGTACTACGTGCTTAGGTATACAGCCGTAAGTTACTTATATAGTTTCCGTAATTTTTGACTACGTGCGTAGGTATGCAGTCGTAAGTTATTTACATAGCTTTCCTTAATTTCTGACTACGTGCGTAGGTAAACAGCCATAAGTTACTTACATGGCTTACCGTAATTTCTTACTACGTGCGTAGGTATACAGTCGTAAGTTATATATATTGCTTTACGTAATTTCTTACTACGTGCGTATGTATACATACAGTCATAAGTTACTTACATGGCTTGCCGTAATTTCTTATCACGTGCGTAGGTATACAGCCGTAAGTTACTTACATACGGTTTACCTGTGCAACTTACTACAGTAAAGGCAGCCGAATAAAAAATATATACTAATATATTATTAGAATTCAATGAAAAATGTTAATCTTTAGCATTTTAATCGAATTGTAAGTCCGTATTTATAACCATTGCCCATGCACGTGATAATGGCTTTTGGTATTGTTTAAAATATTAATTAAATAAACTATTAATTCAAACTACTATTTTTCTATTATCACGAATTTCTTAATGAGGTTAAATTGAAAAAAAAATCCTATGGACTTATTCAATTAATAATACTTACTTGATTTAACCATGCACGGTCGGCAACTCACGTGCTTTACCACTTTGCAGAAAAATTCGTGTGCGCGTATCGCCCCTGCACGAACTGCGTGTGTTTGTTAGTGACGGGGCGCGGCATGCGAGCGATTTTAACCCTAGGAGTGATAAAGCTGAAGTGTTGTCGATAGTACTTAATTAGTTATAATAGTTAAGTTGACAAAGTGTGTAAAATTCTTAGTTGACAAAGTGTGTAAAATTCTTAAAAATATTTTTAAGAATTTTACACACTTTGTCAACTAAAGACAATATCATTTACTTTCGATAAAATCATGTTAATGTTGCACTGTATTTTCATACTACATATGGCATTTTTCATTATTTACATTATACGTACATACTTAGCAGTATCGAAACATTTGCATGTAGTGAAACACATTAAATAGAAAAACAATTTAGTTTCTTAATTATTTTAAACAAAACACCCAATTCTCTATCAAATCATCTTATTTTTCTTTCGTCTTAATTGAAAACAAATTTTTCAAATTCTAAATCTAGAGCCAGAAACACTAATAAAACTCTAATGTACTAACACTATTATTTATTAGGTACACTGAAAGTGCTTCCAAGTACCGTAATAATAAAGTTTCGATTCAACCAACCTCTATTCACATCACTACTTAAATCCCTAAAGCTGCGCATACGCTTGCTAAGCGGAAATTAAAACAAACTGTCATAGTTCGAATTTCGAATGTCCCCACAGTTGGCAGTCTTGAACCGCAGAGTAAACTAACTTCTGGTGCTTAAACCAAGTAAGCTCGAAGCTTACACTGCTCGTGGCTAGGGGACGACTACGTGTGGCTCGCTGGACAGCAACCGCCGGACTGACTGGTGGTTGTTGCCGTCACTGCTGGAGATGTCGCTGGTGCTAACTACGGCCGGCTGCGAGAAGTTTTTGCAGAGAACCAGTACCTTGAAAGAAGAATGCTGATATGAAACAGAAATAAATCAAGATGCTTTTGGACATTATTTAGCCGTGTTGTGCCCGGTAGAGCATAGTAGCACCAACCCTTCGCACACCGCTTGGCCACGACCTCACCGCTTGGCCACGACCTCACCGCGAGTGCGTCCTGGGTCTTGCGGATCGGCAACCACTGCACGCTGTCTTGATGACAATGTATCGGCCTCTCAGCTTGCCGCGTCCGCGCAGTGGTTACCGATCCGCAAGACCACAGTATTATAAACCAAGACGCAGGACGCGCGCGTGGTGAGGTCGTGGCTGAGCGCTAAAGAGGTGTGTCGTAAAAAACGATCAATAAATTAAAGGTAACATCTGACATAGCAGCGACTTTGCAGCGCTTTTCGATGAAATCGCTGCGCTGTGATCTCCAACTCTCCCTCAAATCCTGGAGAATTCAAGCTCGGCAAGCTCCCAAGAACGCAAATGTTCCACTCACAATGTCTTGTAAGTTGTAAATAGTTCTAATTAGCAGAATGGTTCTAGTTAATTAACTTGGTTGGTTATGATTAGAATCTCCAGATAATATATTGAACATAATTATTTTCAATGAATACTATGTTGACTTGAGAAAGTTCGCTATTTTATTTGCTACTAAAACAGATTCGCAGATGAGAATACCCGATAATAAAATCAGAGATCCAAATTTTCCTGCTTGTTTTATTTGAGATAAGATTGGATTACTTCGAGTTTAAAACGTTTCAAAGAACTATCGTTAAGTACATATTATGAGCTAATGAACCTGTTATGGAAAAACTGAGTTAATATTTGGTGTTTCTTGTTTACAAATACTCTTGAGCCAGTAAACACACACTTTCAATGAGAAAAAGATCTGTTGACTTTTGTTTGTAAATCTTTGGTTCCTTTATACGGTATCCGTATGTGACGTCCAATACCAACTTGTCTTTGTATCTCAATTTTTTTTACTGATGCATTAGTTTAAAGTTGACTACTTTCTATCAGACGAGCTTTACGTTTTTTAGTAGGTCAGGCAGTCAAGTTCCGTACCAGGCATGTACTACTGTCTCTGTTATATCATAAATGATCAGCTTTAATGACAGTATACAGAACAGTGGCAGCCCCCATAGTCCCCCTCACTAGTACATCCTACCAGTGGTGCCTGTACTAGCGGCACTATTGCCTAGTTATACGCTATGATCAGATGTACTTACTGTATACAATACAGTGGCAGCCCCCATAGTCCCCCCCTCTAGTACATTCCACCAGTGGTGCTGATGGTAAGTGAATCTGGTGAGCGCACCAACCACCGCGTAGATCAGACATGTCTGTACCAGCGGCCCTATAGCCTAGTTATACCTACGCTATGATCAGATGTACTTACAGTATAAAATACAGTGCCAGCCCCCATAGTCCCCCCACTAGTACACCCCACCAGTGGTGCCGATGGTCAGTGAATCTGGTGAGTGCGTAAACCACCGCATAGATCAGACGTGTCTGTACTAGCGGCCCTATTACCTAGTTATACCTACGCTATGATGTACTTACAGTATACAATACAGTGGCAGCCCCCATAGTCCCCCCTACTAGTACATCCCACCAGTGGTGCCGGTGGTCGGTGACCCTGGTGAGCGCGCACACCGCCGCGTAGATCAGACACAACGTTTGAACCAGTGGCACTACGAGCACCGCTCGATTGTGCCAGCTGAACGCCCGCCTTTGAAGGTTTCTCTAGAACAAATAGATCACTCTATTTAACCACACAGGACGTCATTTCTAATAAACACTCTCTTTTCTTTAAAATACAAACTGCAATTATTGTAAAGAACGCTTATGTCTGTCATCGCTGACAGACGCTAGCGTTCAAATGCTGTGCTTGGTGCCATTTTTTAAGCAATATTTGTTTGCAATTACATTTCCATAGATATTAGTTCGATAGAAGTGCGCCCTGTTTCTTGATATTTATATAAAAATAAAGTGGTCACTCGTTTTCTTTGTCCGCGAGTTTATACAAGGTTTTTTTTTCATATATACGGAACCTTAAAACTGTTTGTTCCGAATCAGTAATAGAATCGATTGCAATATTTTTTATATCATATTATATTTTGATTAAATAATATTTACAAAACCATAATTAACGCACACTCTACTAAAATGTCTCGCGTGTGCAACATAAAAAGCTTGTAACTTCGTGAGTTTTTAAAGTTTCATTAACATTTTTTTATAAATACTGATTCTGAATATATGTGACCCGTGTTATGGCTTTCAAATATACAAAAAATAATGTTGTATACAAGGTGTTACAAAAGTACCCCTAATGCCGAATATGGTATATAGGGACCATCAAACTGAACAAATTTTACTATGGGACCAACTCTGAATCGCGAAAAAAAAATCAGCTGTTTCATACAAAAATTTATCAAATGTATGAAACAGCTGATTTTTTTTTCGCGATTTCATAGATGGTCCCATATTAAAAGTTGTTCAGTTTGATGGTCCCTATATACCATATTCGGCATTAGGGGTATTTTTGTAACACCTTGCATACTGCTCAAAAGAAAATAGGGGCCACCATTACGATTTTCTATACAAAAGAGCTAAGCTCTGAAAAGTATTTTTCTATTAAATTAATTCTGTTTTTTTTAATTTGATATTTCGAAAGCTGTAATAGTCAGCTTGCCGATCTTACTGTCGAATTTCTTCTATTCTCCGAGTGTCAGAATTTAAAAATGTTTGCGTATTTTTGTACGAAACTCCAATTTCTTTTTACCCTAATTGATACACGGCGAATAGGAAAACATACAGTAAATTCGACAGTTAAGTCGGCAAGTTGACTATTACAGCATTCGAACAATATCAAATTGAAATAAAATCAAATTGAATTTATCAGAAACATACATTTCAGAACTTAGCCCTTTTGTATGGGAAATCATATGGTGGCTTCTATTTTCGTTGGAGCAGTATACTTAGATGATTCAAAAGCGCTCAATCTTTAAGTTAATTTTTGTTAGATATTTTGATTTTGACTTTGACTTTGAAAATCACGTGAGCAGATGCGTTGTAGATGTGTCACTAACTTTAGTTGGGGAAGTTACCAAAACAATATAAATGCAAAAGGCTGCATGGGAAATCGGAGTTTTAAGTTCTTATATTTAATCTCAAATAAAGCAGAGCTTCATGTAATTTTATTGCAAAGAAAGAAAAAAGCAAATTTTACTATTTACACAAAAATAGATCTAGAAAAAAATATTGGTGCTTCTCTCACACAAATATTCAAGCATTTACGGGTTTCAGAGGGTCACTATCCGTTAGATAAATAAATAAATGCTTGGACAATTTCACACAGTGCCATCTAGCCCCAAACTAAGCAAAGCTTGTAATATGGGTGCTAGACAACTGATATACTACTTATATTCTTTTTAAATATATACTTATTATACATGGTAACACCCAGACCTGTCACAGAAATTAAAATTTAAAATCAAATTTAAAAAATTAAAATTTTATTTAAGTAATTAAAATAAAATAAAAATTTAAATAAGACAGAAATTAAAATTCATCATTTCAATTTCTGCCCGGCCGGGAATCGAACCCGGGACCTCTTGCGTGATAGACCGATGTTGACCACTGCACCACTCAGGTTGTCGAAGATATGACGCTTGTAAGGTCGTTAATTAGCGTTAAACAAATTCGATTGCCATTTCACACAGCACGGTCGTCGGCCACGCACAACCTGTGCAACTCGTATTGTGATACAATCTAGGGTTGTCAGGTGCAACTTGTATTTCATAGACTTAATAATATAAAAATAAGCTGAGCTGATGCATTTGAAATTTTAATTGAATCACCCTACCTACCCTACCTACTGAAATAAAAAAAATATTTTTATAGCGTAGAATAAACCACAAAATTTATGAAAATGGCGCCTTTTTGTATGCATGCAAAAAGTTTGTTTTCAGTTTAAAGAAAGGTGAAGGCCTTCAAACCATGGTTTGAAGGTCTTCATGGACGACCTTCGTGGTCGAGTGGCTTTGTACACCGGTTTTCAAGGTGTCGCTATCTCCGAGGTCCCGGGTTCGATCCCCGGTTGGGTCAATTTAGAATACAAACTTTTCTATATTGGCTCGGGTCTGGGTGTTTGTGATACCACCGTTGTCTCTGATTTCCATAACACAAGTGCTTTAGCTACTTACTTTGGAATCGGAGCAATGTATGTGATGTCGTCAAATATTTATTATTATTATTATTCGGCTTTTTGCACACTGTACTGTCATTGAAAGCACACATTTTCGAGCAACAGCTGTATTGAAAATTCATATTTTGCATACTTTCATAAATGAAAAACCTGTATTGTTCTAAAAAATACAGGCCAACCCTAAGTTGGTGGTAGGTGTTTCCAGTCACGACTGTTTTGTTTTGATGGCTCGAGATTTTGTATTTTACTTTAATCCTCTCCTAAAATAGATCCTAGTACCATTTTGTTTTTTTTTATCGAAGCAAGAAGGTTTTCTTTTTTGTCTTGAGCATCCTCATCAACCAAATAAGCACTGCTCATTATACACTCGGCTGAATTACGCTCTCGCCTACGGCTCAGGCTGCAACGCACAGCCTCGTGTGTAATGAGCAACATAGCTCACTTGGATCATAAAATACTATTTTGTGTTACCTTAAACTAAAATCTTCGATTTAAATTAGGTAAATGGGATTACAAATTACTATGACTAATGCAGAAAATGCATGATTGAGGCACTGAAGAAGAAAAGGACAAGGCACAGTTTTCCTGGCGCCCAACTGTGGACTTCATCATTTGGTGAGCTACTTTGTCATATCCCTTAGATGGGATATTAAATTAAATTAAATTAAAGTTTATTTATTTTAGATACCAAGATCCATAATAGTTTACACTAATATATAGTAATAATATCAAAAATTCCTGGTGCATGCATATATTACAAAGAAAGTAATATTCTAAATAAAAATAAAAGTCTCAATAATAATTATTCATATTCTAAAATTTCAAATTGTAAGTTGATGTAAGTACTATGTTATGTATGTAAGTACCCCAATGACATGATCAAATTAAATAAATTTAAAAATGTCAAATACCTTCATAAAATAAATATTAAATACGGAAATTATACTATACTATATATTGATCAATTAATAACCCACAATGTCAGTAATAAATTATTTTAAATAGAATCCAATTAAAATCCGATAAATAAAATATTACGAGATGTAGTTTTCTTGCATGATACTGAGGGATTTATTCTTGGTTGATTCGGTGTTGGTTCACGCACGATCTAACTCCTGAGGATGCTCCGGGTTGGGGCGAAACACGTGTAGAGTAGTCTAATTGGTAAAGGTGCAAGGTGTGTCGCTGTCATGCTAAATGCAAGTATTGTGCACTGATATTTTTGTGGTGTGCATGTGCATTTTTTTGCGGGCGGGCGGGCGGTGCATCCTGCATATATTTTTGCGGGAGTAAGCTACATATATTTCTCTTTTCACAATGGATTTATTCTAGGTGAAAAAAAATATTATAAGGGGTTTCATTCCTAGATGATTTCATGGAAAGGCTAGCCAAAACTTTGGCAAAGGATATTAAAATAGGTGGATGCAGTTTTAAAGCTTCCATGTAAGATACACAATTAAACCTACTGCATTTGATGTTAATGTTTAAAGAAACATTTTGTCTATGAATAACTCAAGATTATTATTATGTCATAGACATATAATAGGGTAGTAGAGATAAGGGTCAATGAATTTATTAAATAAAGATGTTTAATTAAAAATCCATCACGTACATGCGGGCGTATCGCTCTCTTCAAACCGGTGTAACAAATTGATATTACAAGTTGTTACTGTTACTGAGATCAATTAGGAAAGGGTTCAGTTTGGAATTTATTTAATAGTTTTTTTAACTTGTTAATTGCATTGCCTAATAAAATAGTGCAGATAAGTAGGTCAAGGAAGCGTTGACAATATGGTAATTAAGCGTTAACAAAGTTTAATTAATAAAGTGCAATTATAATTAAAATTGATGTCTTAAAAATAGTAAAACTTGTTAGTAATAATAGTCTCTAGATAGCTGATACTTACTAACATTTGTATGCTTACAGGTTTAAGGCAGAATATTTTTGAAACTTTAGATTAGAAACTGTTGCCGAGTCGGCCTCTTTTTTAATACATAGTTTATGGTTTTTTACCTTTAATTTATATTTTTGAATTCTGTTCTTTTTATACTGTAACATATTTTCATTTGGTTTTGTACTCTGTGTTTTTATTGCTTATGTCAAGTTGTGTTTGCTATCACTTTACAATAATTAAAATACATTTAAATATACTATATCTATTGTGAAAAGAGAAATATATGTAGCTTACTCCCGCTTACTTTTTTGCGGGAGTAAGCTACATATATTTCTCTTTTCACAATGGTTTGGGACTTCCGCCAAGTAATGCCTGATTCAATCAAATACTTACTATATCTATGACATTTACTTTAGCTAAGTTTCAGAAACATTGTCGTCCATCTCAATGTAATGTACCTACACAATATTGTGTAAATAAATCTTCTGATTTCTGGTAATTCCTATTTTACTTTTTGAGTCAAACAACCAGTGGTCTGTTACTGCTTCTAATATAAATATCTGACGATTATCGTTGGGTCACGGGCCTGAAAAAAAGACGGACGTAATATCACACTAAAAAGAAGTGAAGCATGCAAGGTCCTACAATTTCGTATGTTGTACAATAACCTACACTCACACAAATACACCAGTCTTTTCTTTCCACGTGTATTTGTGTGAGTGTAGGTCATGTACAACATACGAAATTGTAGGACCTTGCATGCTTCACTCCTTTTTAGTGTGGTAATACACCAGTCTTTTCTTTCCAGGTGTATTTGTGTGAGTGTAGGTCATGTACAACAAACGAAATTGTAGGACCTTGCATGCTTCACTCCTTTTTAGTGTGGTAATACACCAGTCTTTTCTTTCCAGGTGTATTTGTGTGAGTGTAGGTCATGTACAACAAACGAAATTGTAGGACCTTGCATGCTTCACTCCTTTTTAGTGTGGTATTACGTCCGTCTTTTTTTCAGGTCCATGCGTTGGGTTGAGTGTTTATGAAATGAAACAATAGTATATCACTCATATACTAGAAAAAATACGACTCGCACCAGATCATGTTCTCGGACAGGAATCGATTATCTGGAAAGGTATTCACTTGAAGTAATTCCTTGTACATTGGTGAGATGGCGCTGGCTTGCAGCGTAGGAGTTGATATACTAGAAGAAATTCGAAGTTCCCACTAGTGACTCGGTAGCTCAGCGGTCAGAGCATTGGACCGGATATCCAAAGGTCGCGGGTTCGATTCCCGTCCGAGAACATGATCTGGTGCGAATCGTATTTTTTCTAGTATATTATTTAGTATTATATAAAAATAGCATAGTAAATGCTAAAATCTCAAAATTAAAAAAAAAGTTGAGTGTTTATGAAATGAAACGAAAGTTGCACAATTCTATTCATTTATTATCGACTCGTACACCGGCTAACATCCAAACACGCCCTCTAATAATAAACTTAAATCTATTACATATTTACAAAATTAAATGAACATAAAAAATACTACACACTACCAGCTAAATGCGAAGGAATGTCATAAAAGCTTCTAGAAGCCAAATTAAAATAATAAATTGTGGTGAATCCAACACTAATAATAAATGAATTAGGTACTTTATGAACAATATCTTCAAATTAATTTCAATAATTTTTTATTCGCTATTTACATTTCTTAGTTAATTTGTGTGCGTTAAGAGCGCGTAGTCTGCACACTAGCGCCGCCATTGAAAAAAAACATAGTGCTTAAATATAGACGAAATTGTGAATTATCTCTCTAAAGTGCACTCCGAGGAAACTTTGTGGTACTTTTTATCGCTTAAACAATATTTTATAGCCTGTCGTTTAGTTTAACGGAGTTTTTTTGGCCACTTCTCGCAAAAAAGATTATTTAAGCACTATGATTTTTTTCTAATGGCGGCGCTAGTGTGCAGACTACGCGCTCTTAATAGGATCTAATTACAGAAACAGGTTACAGAGGCAGCTACAATATACTTTTACAAAATTGTCAATCTTCTTATAAAATAATTGGATCACCCCTTGATATGTTTTTCAAAATGTTACGAAAACAAAAAATAATAACATCGAATTCAATTATTGCTTATAATGTATCTAAAAGGTGGGCAATAGTGTAACCTACCTCTTATTCTTTCTTAATAATTTCTCTTATACTAATCCAAATAAATTGGTTTAAACTTACGACTAGACAGGTACCGTACAGCAAATACTGTCAGTTTTTAACATTTATTCAACGAATAACTTTATTCGTTAAATTATTTATCGTTAATGAATAAATAAAGGGGTCCAATTCGTTAAAATGCTAATTGGAAGAGGAACTCGCAACTAACACTTGTACGAACTTCAGTAACTATTAAGCTAAGTGAAGTTCGTCAAATGCAATCCTTTTAGCATTTTAACATAATGTGGCATGTAAGTAGTGCATTCCTAGTCATATTGAAATAAAAACTTTATTATTAGAAAACTATTCCTTTCTAATACCAAATAATACCAATAGCATTAGGTACTTACCAATTAAATTAACGTTTTGTATGGAGAATTTTTAACAAATTGCATTTTACATACTAGCATTTTCATAATTATTTAACAGCCGTGAATGCTATTGTAACAAAACTTTAACGTACAAATTTTTGAACATCAAGCTAACTTAGGCAACATAACTTAAGCGAAAAAAATAAGTTTCAGCTAAGTTACAACGGATAAAGTGGTCATTTTCGCTAAAAAAAGAATCACTTTCAAGGTCTCTTTTTTAATGCTAAGAAAACAAAACAAATAGACTTTAACGATGCTGATAGTTGACGGCTATAGTCATAATTTGATTTAATATCCAGCAACTGATAAATATTTTAAATCACAGAAGTTATGAGGTTCTCTGTGTGTGAGAAATAACACTAATTTCATAGGTAAGGACCTAATATTTATACACTTCTAAGACTTTCGCGCGTACAGTTCATTAGAAATAAAACACTTTTACGAATTACAGGGTAACTTCATAAAAATATGAGCAGCTTTTTTGCTTTAGTCCTCCCGTGACCACAGCCCCTGGAAAGGTGTCGAAACGTCAGGAATTCAAAAAACCAATAAATACAAACTAAATAATTCTAAAACTACACCTGAATTAATAATATACGCGCTGTAATCCGTAAACAGTGTTTTATTTCTAATGACCTAACATTTGTTTATTATAGTAATTAATTTTTTATACCTAAATATTTAAATGAAGTTCAAAATCTATTTCCAACAAATACCAAAACATAACATTTGGTACAGTCATCGAATTAATTATTACTGACTGTACCTCATAGCATTTAACTTGTTTTAGGATTCGTTTATGAATGGTATTCGTTCGGAATACAAAATTAACTACGATAGTAAACAAATACCATTGGTATTAAAAAGGAATAGATCATAAAATTGAAGTATTATCAACTGTTCAATTAAAACACCATATTAATTAAGAAAAGTATATTGGCATATAGCCAAATAAACTTTAAAGTTCCCTCCATATAAAGATATGGTTTAATTACTGCTATAAATGGAAACGTTGAATATTTCATTTTATTACAAAATAAAATGAAATGCTCTTTTAGTTATCACAATTACTTTATACTTGTTAAAGTAAAATGATAATGCGGTTTTGAATTGAAAATGTCTTTAAATATTTTAATTTATGGTCTTTCTCGTAAGTAATTACTTTTTTTTACAATATTGTATTATACCCATAGCAATGATAGTAGGTAACTAAGTTAAGTAATAATTATACTTAAGTTTAAAAAAATCACTGGTACAAATTTGTAATGTTTTTTCGAAACTTTAAGTTACGTTAAGATTTTTTTACCATGAAAAGTAGAACTTTTCATTTATTTAGTAAAAAAATTTTTTTCCTAATATTTTTTTACTTGTATCAAATGTAAAATTGTTGACTGTTTAGAGATTTTTTTTAAAATTTCGTGTAAGAATAAATAAAATCAATATCTACTCGTATTTGCTATTTCATAATAATTATCTAAGATGTATTTCGTAACTTGATAACAGAGACCTAATTACTAATCCGATAAAAATGCTAATTTCTATAATAATACTTTGATAGCTACATACATTACTTTGATAGCTTATAGGCCGCACAAAAGTTTTGCTCACGTAAGTTAACTAACATTATTTAACCGATGAATTTGCCTTTGTAAGTAGCTTTCCGTAACTTCTTACTACTTGTGTAGGTATACAGCCATAAGTTACTTACATAGCTTTCCGTAATTTCTTACTACGTGCGTAGGTATACACCGTAAGTTACTTACATAGCTTTCCGTAATTTCTGACTACGTGCGTAGGTATACAGCCAGAAGTTACTTACATGGCTTACCGTAATTTCTGACTACGTGCGTAGTAAACAGCCGTAAGTTACTTTAATTGCTTTACGTAATTTTTGAATACGTGCGTAGGTAAATAGCCGTAAGTTACTTACATAGTTTCCGTAATTTCTGACTACGTGCTTAGGTATACAGCCGTAAGTTACTTATATAGTTTCCGTAATTTTTGACTACGTGCGTAGGTATGCAGTCGTAAGTTATTTACATAGCTTTCCTTAATTTCTGACTACGTGCGTAGGTAAACAGCCATAAGTTACTTACATGGCTTACCGTAACTTCTTACTACGTGCGTAGGTATACAGTCGTAAGTTATATATATTGCTTTACGTAATTTCTTACTACGTGCGTATGTATACATACAGTCATAAGTTACTTACATGGCTTGCCGTAATTTCTTATTACGTGCGTAGGTATACAACCGTAAGTTACTTACATACGGTTTACCTGTGCAACTTACTACAGTAAAGGCAGCCGAATAAAAAATATATACTAATATATTATTAGAATTCAATGAAAAATGTTAATCTTTAGCATTTTAATCGAATTGTAAGTCCGTATTTATAACTGCGCATTGCCCATGTACGTAATAATGGCTTTTGGTATTGTTTAAAATATTAATTAAATAAACTATTAATTCAAACTACTATTTTTCTATTATCACGAATTTCTTAATGAGGTTAAATTGAAAAAAAAATCCTATGGACTTATTCAATTAATAATACTTACTTGATTTAACCATGCACGATCGGCAACTCACGTGCTTTGCAGAAAAATTTGTGTGCGCGCGTATCGCCCCTGCACGAACTGCGTGTGTTTCTTAGTGACGGGGCGCGGCATGCGAGCGATTTTAACCCTAGGAGTGATAAAGCTGAAGTGTTGTCGATAGTACTTAATTAGTTATAATAGTTAAGTTGACAAAGTGTGTAAAATTCTTAGTTGACAAAGTGTGTAAAATTCTTAAAAATATTTTTAAGAATTTTACACACTTTGTCAACTAAAGACAATATCATTTACTTTCGATAAAATCATGTTAATGTTGCACTGTATTTTCATACTACATATGGCATTTTTCATTATTTACATTATACCTACATACTTAGCAGTATCGAAACATTTGCATGTAGTGAAACACATTAAATAGAAAAACAATTTAGTTTCTTAATTATTTTAAACAAAACACCCAATTCTCTATCAAATCATCTTATTTTTCTTTCGTCTTAATTGAAAACAAATTTTTCAAATTCTAAATCTAGAGCCAGAAACACTAATAAAACTCTAATGTACTAACACTATTATTTATTAGGTACACTGAAAGTGCTTCCAAGTACCGTAATAATAAAGTTTCGATTCAACCAACCTCTATTCACATCACTACTTAAATCCCTAAAGCTGCGCATACGCTTGCTAAGCGGAAATTAAAAACAAACGGTCATAGTTCGAATTTCGAATGTCCTCACAGTTGGCAGTCTTGAACCGCAGAGTAAACTAACTTCTGGTGCTTAAACCAAGTAAGCTCGAAGCTTACACTGCTCGTGGCTAGGGGACGACTACGTGTGGCTCGCTGGACAGCAACCGCCGGACTGACTGGTGGTTGTTGCCGTCACTGCTGGAGATGTCGCTGGTGCTAACTACGGCCGGCTGCGAGAAGTTTTTGCAGAGGACCAGTACCTTGAAAGAAGAATGCTGATATGAAACAGAAATAAAACAAGATGCTTTTGGACATTATTTAGCCGTGTTGTGCCCGGTAGAGCATAGTAGCACCAACCCTTCGCACACCTTGGCCACGACCTCACCGCTTGGCCATTACCTCACCGCGAGTGCCTCCTGGGTCTTGCGGATCGGCAACCACTACACACTGTCTTGACGTATCGGCCTCTCAGCTCGCCGCGTCCGCGCAGTGGTTGCCGATCCGCAAGACCACAGTATTATAAACCAAGAAGCAGGACGCGCGCGTGGTGAGGTCGTGGCTGAGCGAAAAAGAGGTGTGTCGTAAAAAACGATCAATAAATTAAAGGTAAACATCTGATTCTGACATAGCAGCGACTTTGCAGCGCTTTTCGATGAAAAAAGATAAACACTGTGATCTCCAACTCTCCCTCAAATCCTGGAGATTAGGGGGTGCCGAGCTTAGATTCAGAATTCAAGCTCGGCAAGCTCCCAAGAACGCAAATGTTCCACTCACAATGTCTTGTAAGTTGTAAATAGTTCTAATTAGCAGAATGGTTCTAGTTAATTAACTTGGTTGGTTATGATTAGAATCTCCAGATAATATATTGAACATAATTATTTTCAATGAATACTATGTTGACTTGAGAAAGTTCGCTATTTTATTTGCTACTAAAACAGATTCGCAGATGAGAATACCCCATAAGAAACTCAGAGATCCAAATTTTCCTGCTTGTTTTATTTAAGATAAGATGGATTACTTCGAGTTTAAAACGTTTCAAAGAACTATCGTTAAGTACATATTATGAGCTAATGAACCTGTTATGGAAAAACTGAGTTAATATTTGGTATTTCTTGTTTACAAATACTCTTGAGCCAGTAAACACACACTTTCAATGAGAAAAAGATCTGTTGACTTTTGTTTGTAAATCTTTGGTTCCTTTATACGGTATCCGTATGTGACGTCCAATACTAACTTGTCTTTGTATCTCAGTTTGGTACTGTTGCATTGGTTTAAAGTTGACTACTTTCTATCAGACGAGCTTTATGTTTTTAAGTAGGTCAAGCAGTCAAGTTCCGTACCATGTACTACTGGCTCTGTTATATCATAAATGATCCCATAGTCCCCTCCACTAGTACATCCCACCAGTGGTGCCGATGGTCAGTGAATCTGGTGAGTGCGCAAACCACCGCATAGATCAGACGTGTCTGTACTATTACCTAGTTATACCTACGCTATGATGTACTTACAGTATACAATACAGTGGCAGCCCCCATAGTCCCCCCCACTAGTACATCCCACCAGTGGTGCCGGTGGTCGGTGACCCTGGTGAGCGCGCACACCGCCGCGTAGATCAGACACAACGTCTGAACCAGTGGCACTACGAGCACCGCTCGGTTGTGCCAGCTGAACGCCCGCCTTTGAAGGTACCACTAAAACAAATAGATCACTCTATTTTACTACACAGGACGTCATTTCTAATAAACTCTCTCTTTTCTTTAAAATACATACTGCAATTATTGTAAAGAACGCTAATGTCTGTCATCGCTGACAGACGCTAGCGTTCAAATGCTGTGCTTGGTGCCATTTTTTAAGCAATATTTGATTGCAATTACATTTCCATAGATATTAGTTCGCTGGAAGTGAGCCTGTTTCTTGATATTTATATAAAAATAATTTGGCCCCCCCTTTTCTTGTCCGCGAGTTTATATATAAATCAATCTTGATAAAAACAATGATACTCACAGCCAGGAAGAGACCGCAGTAAATGGCTAGAGACGCGTGCGCAGATGGAAAACTCCTCGTGGAATCAATCACCAGGTACCTGGAGAACCTCGTGGACGTGCATTTGTAGTCGGTCACGAATTCTGATCTGAAGGAGACAGTACACATTACTATTGTTAATTTTTAAACTTCCAAATGTCCAAATCAACAACTCCAAAGGCATCTGTCCACTACACCGTACCATACCATGACAGTGCTATGAACGTAACGTATCAGGCAGAAAGCAACTCTGCATACGATATGCCCACTGAAACGGATTGACGGCGTTCTATGCCGTATGCACATAAGTTACATTCCATACGGGATGCATACGGGCACAGAACGCCGCGCCGCGCCGTCAGCATAGCGTTTTGTCACGTGGTATCGTGTTGCTTTCTGTGATATGTTCATAGCACGGTCATGGTATGGTACAGTGCATTGGGCAGACGCCTTTAAACATCTAAATGAATAAAAGTTTTTCTTTGAATTACTCCTTTGAATCACGTATGCGTTATTTATGAGCTAATACTGCTTTTATGTGAATAATTCTCACTCATCACGAAAGAATAGAATCATTATGTTTATCACACATTTGCAAATAATGTTGGTAACAAAGGATGTTGTTAATAATTCAATATCGTTACAATTTAGTGTTTAAAAAAAATATTACGTTCAGAGGATTCAAAGAATACTGTAATGAGGTGTCCATTATGTCAAGCGATATTTTAATGGAACAAGAAGCATGCCATAAAGTTTACATTGTGCAAATACAGTCTTTCTTTCAGATGTAAATATTGGCTTTAGGATAAGTAGCGACCGGTAGTACAATATATTTTGTAATGTTTTGACGCATTTCTGCACAAATAATTTTAATGGTTTTTAATGTTTTTTTACCGTTAAAAATAGGAATGAGACGAACTTGCGAAAAAGAAATTGCAAATCTTTATGTCGTCTCAAATGTTACAATCTACAATGAAGTCACTTAGTTTTTGCGCTCGGAACTGCTACAATACAGAACCTACTACTGACTATACAGGTTGTGCCGAAACTTTTTGCAAAATTTAATATACCAAGAATCGAACCCAATTTTGCAAAAAATCTGTGAATGCAGTTCCAATTAATTTAAAATCATAATCAAGTTTTCTTTTAGTAAAATTTTCTAACTTCAATATTTAAGGTACTTTCCCTTCGTGTGGCAAAGTTTTGGGACATCCTGTAAAGGTATAGTCTTGAGATTCCATACATGTACGTTATTCTAGTGTGCACGGAAATCCGCGATTTGTTCCGAGTGGATCTTCTGACTACTTTATATTTTGTACTAATAAGTACTACGTCTTTAGCCGTGGTAACGAGACTTTTTACGAGATAATAGGTGATCAAGCATAGCTGTATCTAAACTATACCAGGGACATCAAATGCATAGTCTCTAATAATACAGGGTGTCAATTAATGAACCCTAAAATGGGAAAACTGTTTCTTCGGACTTTCCTTCCTTCTTTGTCCGAAACTTCTATAATACAACGTGTTACAAAAAACCCCTAAAGCTAAATATGGTATATAGGGGCCTCAAACTGAACATAAACAGCAGTTTTTTTCGTGATTTCAGAGTTGGTCCCATAATAAAAGTTGTTCAGTTTGATGGTCCCTATCTACCATATTTGGTTTTAGGGTTTTTTGTAACACGTTGTATTATAGAAGTTTCGGACGTAAAATGACTTCAGAATTTTAAATGATACCTACTTGTTTAGCTCGCGAAGTTATCTCTGTTTCATATTTTGTGACAACTCACCCATTGCAAGTCTGAGCCTTGTCCGGCTCGCATAGGTCAAAGAATGTGGGTCTCGGGGACCCGATGACGCATTTGACAACCTCAAGGACAGTAAGGTTGACGACGGCTCCGTAGATGTAGTCTCTATAGATGAGACCAGACGCCTTCGCGCTGACAAGCATCTTGCTCTGCTTCATGTTGTACTCGTCATCTCGATGATGGATTGCTTCTACTACCCACATCTGGAATGAGGAGGTGGTTAGTATTTTTGCTAAAAAAGTGAATGGAAAATGGGAACTGAGTAAGAGGTGCGTTTAATTTTCAATTTTGTCGTTTTTCCTTTTGGCAGTGACTGAAAATCAGTGTTGAAAATCAGTCTGAAAATCAAAATGTAGCTGTTGCCCAGTTGTTTTACGCGATATAACATGCTAATTAGATACTAGAAACAATATACGAATGACATAGAGTGTAAGTGGCAAAGTATTGATATAAAAATAGTTATGAATGTATATAGCTTTCAGAAAGATAATTTTCATTGATATCCCTTATCGTTATTATTGCTTAGATTAAGGATTGAACTTTTGACACTATATATAATCCAAAAAACGTCTCCAGAAAGATAAACTTACAATAATGAATGGCACTATAATAGTGATGGCAGCGACGAGTGAGATGGAGAACGTGTCTCCGGTGTGTGGGAAGGAGAGGGCAGGGTCGTTGCATGTGAACCCGCTGCGGCGGCTCGGCAACGCCCCCACCTCTAGGAGAATGCATACTGCGGCCACTGTGGACAAGCAAACATAGTGTTACTCGTAAATAAACAAAAATGTTAACTATATTGTCATCATTCTATATTTCGATGGTGGGCTTAGGGTTAGAAGTTGGATATATCAAGAACTAGGAACACCCCCTAGACCCATACAAGGAGTCATGAAAACTGCTTGTTTGGTACTTGAATGCTTTGGTTACGACAAAAGGTGGACGAATACGTTTGCTTTTGCACTGCAGCACCAACTCCTCGCTAAAATCTTTGGTGCGGAAAGACTCTAGAAAGGCTACTACGCTCTGGACGAGACGCTCCATAAGTAGACCCTCTACAAGGTATACTTACAAACTGCACGGAATACAAGACCGATCATCATGGAAATCCTTGGGGGAGACCTTGTCTTATCTATAGGAGTCACACAGACTTTTCACAGGTTATTAATGATATTTGGATCACATGCACTTTATGTATCATTAGGTACATACTTGTGCAAAAGATTTAGATATTTAGTATAGTTCTTTGTTAGGTAGGATTAAATAGTTATAAAATTATAAAAATGTAAATGAAAAGCCATTATTAGGGACTATCAAATTTTTTAATTTGAGATTCTAGCATTTACAATGCTATTTTTATGTAATACTGAATAATGTACTAGAAATAATACGACTCGCACCAGATCATGTTCTTGGACGGGAATCAAACCCGCGACCTTTGGATATCCGGTCCAATGCTCTGACCGCTGAGCTACCGAGTCGAGTGGGAACGTCTAATTTCTTCTAGTATATTAACTCTTACGCTGCTTAAATATTTTATCAATAGATACAATAATGAATAGTGGCATAATAAAAATAATAGGAATTCAAAATATTGTTTCAATGAAGATTAATCTGAAACTATAAAAAAACAAAGGTAGCTCAGTCATGATTTATTTAATGTAGTTATCCACCTGGGATTTATCTTTACGATCTATAATAAAATAAAACATTATCCATTGATTTAGTACAACGCTTTTGTGTTATTTTACTAGCTCATGATTTATTGAATACCTATCTATAGGTACCTATAACTTGTAAAACTTTGTTTTTAATAGGTGAGTTATTGTTATATGAAACACAAAGAATATTTTTATTTTTTATGTAAGTAATATAAAAATAGATAATACTTTTGGGGACGTGAGTATCCTAATCTATCTGTCTGTAGAACAAGATTAATATATAATATACTAGAAAAAATTTGACTCACACCAGATCACATTCTCAGACGGGAATCGAACTCGCGATCTTTTGGAAGTCCGGTCCAATGCTCTTACCGCTGAGCCACCGAGTCACCAGTGGCATCATCGTTACGCTGCAAACCAGCGCCATTTCATCAATGCGAGGAATTACCTCGACATTCAATTGAAATATCTTTCCAGATATTTTGACCGAATTTCCAGATTCCCGTCCGAGAATATGATCTGTGGTGGTATCGGCTAAAAACATTGAAGTTCATGTTAACTGTGTTTTGACAGATGTATGTGATACATTGATACTTTTCTTTGGTAAGTTTTTATTTGTGCCAAAATGAAGTAGCGATGTATTACATACATCTGTCAAAACACAGTTAACATGAACTTCAATGTTTTTAGCCGATAGAGCCCCTGGTGCGATTCGTTTTTTTTCTAATATATTATTATTTAAGTGGTCTAGTACAAAAATAGCATTGTGCATGCTTAATTGTCAAATTTAAAGATTATAGGTATTGCAAAATGCTTACGAAGGAACCTTAAACGATTCCTTTTCTACCTGTCTTACATCGTACATAGTTAGCAAATTGAACAATTAAAAAAAGACTTATACACTTTCTGTTTAAAGCAAAGCAAACTTTTATTTATTATGTGGTTGATACTACTGCTACGGGTAGACTCTGATCTCTGTTTATCTAAATTGCATTAAGATTATAATAATGTTGTTAACATCCTGATCTCAGTTTAGTCAGTGCCCGGAAATCATAACAGCATTCATTCTTCCTGTTAGATGCCATGCCGTGGGAGTTTTACTTGTTATATCGTACAAAATGTACTGGATTGTTAATAAAGAGGTTTATCTAAAGTCAGAAAAAGTAGTAATCTAACTACTTAATGCAAGTTTTATCATTAATATTTTTAACGTAATCTTTTATGCTTATTCTTCAGCTATAAAGAAAGCTTGTGCCCCAGCAGTGGGCATTGCTTACATGTTCACTATTAACTTAAAATTTAAGTTCAAAGTGAACATGTAAGCATTAATATTAATGTTTGCTTACAATTACCTCATTCAGTCCACCATCTTTATCTTCAGAAACAAGAGGAATGTGAAAAATGAAATAATGCTCTACAATATGAACACTTCTCATCATTTATTATAATAATAATAATAATAATAATAATAAATGCTTGGACAATTTCACACAGCGCTATGTAGCCCCAAACTAAGTAAACCTTGTAATATGGGTGCTAGACAACATGTATACTACTTATATACTTTTTAAATATATACTTATTATACATAGTAATACCCAAACCCGTCACAGAAAATAAATTTATCATTTCAATTTCTGCCCGGCCCGAATCGAACCCGGCACCTCTTGCGTGGTAGACCGGCATGTTGACCACTGCACCACTCAGGTCTCTAATTTCTTAAGTAGTAGTATACTGTGAAACAGACACTTCAAATAATACTTATACGTAAAATTCCGTTAATTCCTAAACCAGTGGAACAGCTGTCAACACCGCGTTATCTCAAGGCTCGCTTATGTTTTAGTTCGAGTCAGCGTATAACAGTGATCTAAGGGTTTAATCCGCTAAAGCTCTTAAGACATTCCCACAAGATAAGAGGTATCAGCTCCTCTACAACTAACTTGAAAAAGTCTCAAGTGATTTTGAACTCTTTGGAGTTCGACTTTTAGTTGAATTTTGAAGTGTTTTGATATTTTTGAGTAGGTTAACCTACCATTGATTGTACTTATCTGGTTGAAGGTTAACGGTATTTAAAAAAACTGATGTATTTTTATTTAACAACTATGTAATTTTTTTAACACCTTCACTATTCGGTTTTTTAGATAAATCTTTAGAGATAACTTTTTTAAACATTTTTCGATGATTGTAATATAGAGATATTAAATTTTCAAGTGCTACTTATATAAAATGGAGCCAAAATTTTGAACAAAACTGAATGGTGACAGTGTTGCTGTAACCTGAACAACTTTCTCTAAGGAATACAGGTCGAACAATTAATTTTTTTTTCGCCTTTCCGTTGTAAGGTCAGCTGACCAATAACCAATTTTGTATGGGACTATAAAATTATTTTTCGTTTTTCGATCTATGTTTCTTGGAGGAAGTAGTTTAGTTTTTACTAACACTATCACTAATTTCAGTATTGTTATTTCATTTGGTTCCACCTTATATAACTGTTTACTTTTGAGATAATCATGAATATTTTACCTACCTGCTTAATTAATATTTAGCATTCTTTGACAATGAATAAAAGAAAATACTAGAGCTATCTGTTTATAAAATCAAGGCTATGAAAGTACAGAAGAATGGGCGATAAGTCACTGTTATCTCATATCTTCACGTGGACAATGACTGCAGTCGGGTGCGCCGGCGCTGCGCGATGCACTTGTGGATGTTACAATATGCACCACCACAGTACATGTGTGAACAGTACAGACAGATAGCTGTCATTTGTTTTTATTATAGATGATAGACGTATTCACTTCTAAGGTTTACGCAAGTAGACACTTTTAACGGATACTAGAGCGGTTTTATTGAAAGTACTTAAGTGATTAGTTTGGTATTTACTTTGAGTTTTGTTTTTCCTGGCATTTCGACGTTGATAAATATATGATGCCTACTTAATCATAAATATGAATGCTTATTAGGAGGACCTAAGAATACTAAAGTAGTAAATGATTTGGCGGAGTAAGGCGACGGGCCGGCCCCAACTCCGCCATTGGACGGCATACTTCCAAATGGAAGTAATTCCAGATTTAAACTATGGAAGTGACGGCATTGGTGCGTCTAAATGGAAGAATAAGGAAACATCAATTTATCATGCTTTTTAATGAATTCATGTGGAAGTAGGTACGACAAATGTTTTGTCAAGTAGTTTGTTAAACGCAGTTTGAAAACGAGTCTTAAAATATAATCTTTATAAAAGAAAACACAAAACGGAATTGAATACTGACAATACTCATGAACTATGTATTAAAATGGCTAAATTTCATCGTAGTCACTTAAAGTTTCCGGAGGTTTAACGATTAAATCTATGTTCAAAGATGTTATTAAGATTTATTGCTTCGGATGGCAGTGCGCAGATAGTAATCACACATTTTAAGATACGGGGAGATTAGAGAATGTATTGGGCGTGTAAGCAATTTGTTTTAATATACTGTACCCCTAGCACGAATATCTATCGAAAAAAAACGCGCGTAAAAATACTCGATAGAGTGATTGTCTATTAGAATTTCATTTCACTTTTCGGCGGTAGATGGCGCTGTACAAATTTCCCGTTCAAAATTACTCTATCGAATGTTTTTACGCGCTTTTTTTTCGATACTAAATTATTTTAAATTTATTAAGGGTTTTTTAAACAGAAAAATGATTGGAAAAAGAAAATCGATCAGCGATGTCCCGCTGCAAGTCATATATCGGTAGATATGTAGATATAGATAAGTTCGCTTTAAGGCTCCTATATACCTCAAGTGGCGCCCTCATTTTAATTAAATTTATTGCTCGCTAAGTATGTACTTAGCGAGCAATAAATTTAATTAAAATGAGGGCGCCACTTGAGGTATATAGGAGCCTTAATACTTATTAGTATTAGACAATGATTTTGGATAATTAATTAAAGTACAGTGATTGTGCATATACCTAGTATTATATATAATTAAGTAGTCAACTACAAGTACAGCAATTAATCGCCAAAAAAGGTTTTTTTTTCTAAATTAAATAACATTAATTTCATTTAAGAGTGTTGACAAAATACGGCATTTTACACAAACTTTCAAAGCCTTATCTTCGATATGAATGAACCGATTTTAATAAAACTTTATACACATAAGCAGAATACATTGGTCTAAAAAGTTATTAGATTACATTTTAGATAAATAGTATTACAGGTAAATTAGACCAATTTTATTTTATCTATACAAACAGATATTTCCAATTACCTTTTTTAAAATAAGACATTTCATAAATTTTCTTAACCAACATTTTAGAACTTTATGTATCCTGCTTATGCGTATGAAGTTTCATTCATTTCGAAAAATAAGGACCTGTATGAAATACCGTCAACGCCCTTAATAAATACCAACAGAGTTCCATAATACCTTGTTGAAAAACATAAACATAATTATTCAACTAATTGGTAAACAGTAGGGAAATTATTGAAAAATATTTCGTTTGAACATTAAGCACATACCTACTTGTTCGAGAGTATATCGTCGCCGTAGAGCGAAAAGTCACCAAGTCGACATTTGGCCAAAAATGAGTTAGATATGTCATCAAAATCACCGATTTTTTTTACGTATTTCAACCTTACGGCCGTGTCTATACGTGTCATAGTTTTTATTTTAGATAGTGCAAATAAACACTAACTCTATATTTGGACTGCAACACATTAGTCGAAAATTAATTTAATTTACTTAAATACTTTATCACTATTCGAAGGAATTGCAAATCTGTACCTAAGTCGAGATGGTAACTTTTCCCCTATACAAAATAAATTTTAACTGGAATTCAATCCGGGGCGAAATCAACTAAAATAACTTAGTTAGTTTTAGAACGACTAGTTCGAATCGGTTCGATACAAAACATAAAAGCGATAATTAACTAACTCATCTTAATGACTATTCGATCGACATTTATGTACCAAAATTTTTAGTTCTTGTGTTTTAAAATAGAGTTAGTGACTTTTCACCCGTGTCTACATCACTTTTAATAAGGATAAGTCCAGTTAGTTAGTTTATGACTGATGTTAGTAAATTCAATAGATTTTTTTAATGATTATTCGTAACTCTCTAATTGACACAACGTTTTTATTTATCATTAACAAATTTTATAATTAAGACAAAAAAGCGTCAAATTAATGCAATAACATAATACTAATACGAATATTCAACAATGTATTTTATAAAAAAAACAGAAACCTATCAATTATCACGTAACATTATTTTTTAAATTTGATATTTTAGCATTCACAATGCTATTTTTAAACAATACTAAATAATATACAAAAAAAATACGACTCGCACCAGATCTTATTCTCGGACGGAAATCGAACCCACGACCTTTGGATGTCCGGTCCAATGCTCTGGTGCGAGTCGTATTTTTTCTAGTATTTTATTTAGTATTGTTTAATTAAATAAGTTTGATTCCTCTTCACTTTCATCGTTAACATTAGTTTCCAACAGTCTCCAACAGTCCTCTGTCTTTGTGGACAGGAGTCCACAAAGACAGAGACTCGTACCATGTGTGAGTAGTTCCTGGGGTATGATACCTTTGCGACAAGATGAGGTCTTTATTCTTAGCCTCTGAAATCGGAAAAGGAGCTGTAAATAAGCCATTAGAATTGCAAACGCTTTTAATGAAGCTATCAAATCGGTTCTCCTTGTTTCAGAATTAAATTACTGTCTCTCCTGTTCTTCCTGAAATTAATCTTCTTCTTTTCTAGTTCGAGGACTCCTTTTTCTTTGTTTTTGGAATGTATCGCTAACTATGGGGATCTTATAAGGAGGTTCAAGGTCACCCAGCGTGCAATGCAAAGAGCCATGTTCGGCATTTCCCTGCGGATCGAATCAGAAATGAGGAGATCTGTAGGAGAACTAAAGCAACCGACATCGCTCAAAGGATTGCTTATCTGATGTGGCAATAGGCGGGAACACATAGCAAGAAGAATCCTTGGAGGATGCATAGGCCTGGGTATAGACCCAGCGGTTGGTGTCGTGCAGCTGATAATTATGATGATGAAGTTCTTTGAGACGAGAAGAGAAAGAAGATTTTTCACGTTGCTGACGCTCTGTGTTTTTTGTGTGCGCGCGAGACGCAAGACTGACTTGCAGTCAAACATTGATGAAACTTTCTGTTACCTTTCTAAAATACTTATTTAATAATGAAATGTTTGATGTAAAGGCTCTAAATGAAATTTTATCAGTAACAAAAGCAAGAATAAATACAGAGGGAAAATTATTATGGCTGAAATCAAATGTCTTAAGGATTGAAAAGCAATTTCCAGGCATAGTTAAGTTCCGTTACACTCACGCCTAAATTATTGATTTTAGTCGCAAGATATGGTACCTTTGCGACAAGATGAGTAAGGTCTTTATTCTTAGCCTCTGAAATCGGAAGAGGAGCAGTATATAAGCCATTAGAATTGCAAACGCTTTTAATGAAGCTATCAAATCGGTTCTCCTTGTTTCGGAATTAAATTAATGTCTCTCCTGTTCTTCCTGAAATTAATCTTCTTGTTTTCTAGTTCGAGGACTCCTTTTTCTTTGTTTTTGGAATGTATCGCTAACTATGGGTCCTATAAGGAGGCTCAAGGTCACCCAGCGTGCAATGCAAAGAGCCATGTTCGGCATTTCCCTGCGGATCTAATCAGAAATGAGGAGATCTGTAGGAGAACTAAAGCAACCGACATCGCTCAAAGGATTGCTTACCTGAAGTGGCAATAGGCGGGAACACATAGCAAGAAGAACCCTTGGAGGATGCATACGCCTGGATATAGTATACCCAGCGGTGGGTGTCGTGCAACTGATAATTATGATGATGAAGTTCTTTGAAACGAGAAGAGGAAGAAGATTTTTCACGTTGCTCTTGTCGCAAAGGTACCTACCCCAAGAACTCCACACATGTTATGAGTCTACTAGCAAAGATGTTGTAGACAGGGTGTTAGAACCTGATGTTACAAACAAGGTGAAGAAGAATCGAATTTATGTAATTATGTTTATTGATAAGTTTCTGTTTGTATTTTTTAATAAATACATTAAAGAAGAATGGTAATTATGCATTAATTTGACTCTTTTTTTGTCCTAATTGTAAAATTAGTTAATGATAAATAAAAACTTGTGTAACTTAGAGAGTTACTAATAATCATTAAAACATCTATTGAATTTCTAAACATTAGTCATAAACTAACTAACTAGAGTTATTCTTATTAAAAGTGATCCAGACTCAGGTGAAAAGTCACTAACTCTATTGTACAACTCATTAACTAAAAATGTTGTTACAAGATTTGAGGGTAAAAAATAACTAAGTTTGTTTTTTTTAATTTTCTCAGTAATTATACGTAACTCATTAAAAGTAATAATGTTACTTTATGCGCTTATCTATTTTCTAAGTTATGAAACCATAAAATTAGAATTATCACATACCAAATCCGAGTAATGTTTTTTTTTGTTTTACAAAACTTTAAACCTTCATAACTCAAAACACGCTTTGACCTACTTGGTGACTTTTCGCTCTACGGCGACGATATATTTCGTTTGAACATTAAACACATACCTACTTGTTCGAGAGTATTCTTCAGTTTTTGTTTAGTGATTTGTGAGAACCTATCGTCCTACTTCCAACTGTAACCAGAGAGATGTAACATCATACAGCGCATTTGACGCCTCCGGCTGCGCCTGCGACCGCAAACGGACAGGTACCGCCACAATAAGACTGATTTAATTCAATAATAGAGTTGAAATGGGGTTATGTTATTTTATTCAGTGTCTCCACACGGGTCGATTTTCCAGGCGATAGTTACAAATAATGCAGTTAGGATTCTTAGTTTAAAACGAACGACGACCTCCGTGGTCGAGTGGCTTTGTAAACCGGTTTTCAAGGTGTCGCTATCTCTGAGGTCCCGGGTTCGATCCCCGGTTGGGTCAATTTAGAAAACGAACTTTTCTATATTGGCTCATGTCTGGGTGTTTGTGATACCACCGTTGTCTCTGATTTCCATAACACAAGTGCTTTAGCTTCTTACTTTGGAATCGGAGCAATGTATGTGATGTTGTCAAATATTAAAAAAAAAAGATTGCCCACGCCTTTACCCTGTAGTTTTTTAAATGTGCACATAGTATGTTCAATGGAGCGTTATATGTGTTTATTTATATACTCGTAGTTTAGTACCCGTAGCACGAACAGCTATCGAAAAAAACGCGCGTAAAAACATTCGATAGTGATTTTGTATGGAAAATTTGTACAGCGCTGTCTACCGCCGAAAAGCGAAATGAAATTTTCCATAGATAATTACTCTATCGAGTACTTTTACGTGCGTTTTTTTTCGATAACCGTTCGTGCTAAGGGAACAGAACTAATAATAATAAAGGCGATAGTAAAATAGCCGACCACTTTCATAACGAAATCTCTTTCATTCAAAACCGTACCTATTTATTTACATAAGTACTAAAGGCACTAGTAGTCAAACAATTTGATGTAACACATTGTCAATTAGACCTTTTCACTTTGATTTAAGGGTCATTTTGACTCAAACGTACAATAGATTAGTTAGTGTATGCAGCTTCCATAATTAGTTAAGTGTTGAGAACATAGTTGAAACTTTAAACAAACGTGTTCACGGTAGCTGTTGATAATAATATTAGCTTTGGTATGTATTTCGATATCACTCGATTGATATTAATACTCAATGGGCAATGTTTTGCAATTAAAAAAGATTGAGGCAGCGAAATAAAAAGCATGCTTCCACTTTAAAGCTGTATTGAGAAGAGAAAAAATAATCAAATTGACATTGACTGTTGACAGCTACTAATGAGCATAGATTAAATCGAAAAACACAAAAAAAAAATATTTTTCGTACAAATCTCGATCAGCTGTAACTAGGCAATAAGATCTAGCTACTGAATCTACCACCAGTTCACAAATTGTGAGTGTTGATCTTAGAAGTGTACATATGTAAAAGTTTAATTAAATAATTAACATTAAAAATAAAATATATTTTTAAGAATTATTAAACATGTTATGGCAAATAAATAAGAAAGAGAGCGTTATTTATTAACCGACTTCAAAAAAAGGAGGAGGTTATCAAGTCGACGGTTTTTTGTTTTTTTTTCATGTAGGTATGTTTTAACATTATTTCATCAACTGGTGAAGTAATGTAATAACTGTGAAGTAAATAATTGAAATCGGTTAACAGCTTTTAGAATTAGAAAAAGAAAAGATGGTCCTCCCGCCCCACCCGACTTCAATAGACGTGTTTTAATAATATTGATATGCGTAACTAATCATTTGAATATTATTTCTTGCTTTTTAGACGTATTTAATTTTGAAGCTGTTTTTGTTTTAGGTTTTTTTTAAGTATAACTTACATAACTTCGGGCCTGTTTCACAGATTTTGGCAAGCAATATCTTCTGGTTTGATTAATTAAACGTAACAGATTTTAATGAAATTATGCCTCTAATATTATTTCGAGCGATGCCAGTGTAGCACGCATTCGATTCGATTCGTATAATTTCGTGCAACAAACGTCTAACAGTTTGTTTGGAAACGTTGAGCCGTGGTGATTTTGTCAATTCACATCCTTTGTTATGGGCCAGTGAGCGGGGTTCAACCGAACTCGGAATTACCAAAATAATTTACTTTAATATAACTTAAATTAGACTTGTAAAGTTTTCGTTCAACTAGTAACTAAGGCTCAAAAGTTTTTAGAAAAATACTGACATGACCATCAGCTATTTTTGTATTGCTGGGGCACAGGCCTTCTTTGTGGTCGGATAAGGAGGATGAGCCATGACCCACCAAGCGGGCCCGATGCGGATTGGTGAGTGTTAAAAACTGCAAATGCACCTGAGACCAACGGCTTAAAGTGCCTTCCGAAGCACGGTGGAACTCGAGATATAAAGTTTTGGTCACCCATCCGTGACCGACCCTTGCGAAAGTTATTTCCGAGCTCCTCGAATACTACTGCAGAATTTTTCAAACGGATAATAAAATCAAAATGGAGTTTTAGTCACACTCTGTTACAGAAAATAGTTTTTATTTAATCATATTAAGACAAAGCTATATCTCTTTATTTTTGGTTTAAGTTTTTAAAATAGCTTTTAAAAGTATTTTGTCACATAAGTTATAGCAACTTAGGATCAGGCTATATTGTTAATTCATTGCTGCTGAACTATGCCTGTCTTTATGACATCTTGCATTGGTCAGAAACTCGATAAATCGAACATCAACAGTCAACATTTTAGAGATTTGCATAGAAGCACTGATGTAACTTCGTTCAATCTGCAATTACCTGCTACCCAATTTCCATTAGATTTGATGTTCGTCATAAAGTAATCCGAGGATTTAATTTGTTGACCTTTTGACTTGATGTAAACTGCTGGATTTATTATCTGGAATGGCTAGATTGAAGCCTAAAATGGTTCCTAGTGTTGCTACATTAAGTTTTTTATACATTGATTAGGTCATTAAATTGATAATGATAAAAAATACTTTAAATAGGCGGTTTGGAAGAAAAACTAGAATAGCAAGTTAAATTTTTATTGGTGCCATTTTTTTCCCAAAAAAGTTTGGCCTATCGTCGAAATATGTTTAAAAAGTTTCACGAACGTTGATTCAATACCAAAACAATAAGATACATTAAAAATAAAATTAGAATACATTAGAAAGTTAGTGATTTATGTTCATAAAGTTTTGATTTTGGTGACAATGAGTACTTCATTATTATTAAATGGGCTTACTCTTAGCCACATTCAGAGTAAAGTAAGTAAAGTAAAAAATTGCTTTATCTCTGAATCGTCTATATTTATTTACCTACCACCCGTTCCAGACTTTTTTACTGACAAGAAGAACAGGCGCAAGAAACTTATCAGCTTTAACAGAAATAGTAACGATATTTACAAACATAAGTATATCGTTACCAAATACAATACATACAACAGGTTATTAACAACAAAGTACTTACACGCATTTTGGTATTTTAGATAATCGTCTACTTTATAATAACCTTTATCCATGAGCGTCTTTTTGACATGATTTTTAAATTCATGCAAAGGTAGATCAATCTCTTGTTCAGAAAAAAAAGAAATTCAGAAACCCTAACACTCGTTTGCACCCTCGGTTGACTGTCTATTGTTTTAATCGCATTGTAATAGTCTTTTTGATATCTTATAATCTTGTAATTGAAATCTAAAGCAAACTACTATTAGGTTTACATTAGTGAATCAACATTGAAATGTGTCTCGTCTAAACGGATGTCCTTTGAGGAACCACGCTTCAAAGTGACTTCAAACAGACAGACATTTATGAATCATCATATTTTATATTTAGATTAAACTAGGCTTTCCATAACTGTGGAGTGTATAAAATGTGTTGAGCATTTTGATAAAAATATTTTAGAATCTAAAACGAAGTATTAAATTGAAATAATTTTATTCGGTTTGGTATTTGTATGTTTGTTAGAAAGACTTTTACTTAAAACACCATTATAATGATCATAATATACAACGTGTTACAAAATAACCCCTAATGCCGAAATGCCGATATGGTATATATAGGGACCATCAGACTGAATAATTTTTGCTATGGGAACAACTCTGAAATCGCGACAAAAAATCAGCTGTTTCATACAAAAATTAATTACGAAAATATCAAAATGTATGTTGGTCCCATAGTGAAAATTATTTAGTTTGATGGTCCCTATCTACCATTTTCGGTATTAGGGGTTATTTTATGTTGTATAGTAGGTTTATATTCTAGTCTAGATCTTATTATTTTTAACCGACTTTTAGCACTAACAGCTATCGAAAAAATAGCGTGCGTAAAAACATTCGGTAGAGTAATTTTGTATGGGGAATTTGTATAGCGCCATCTACCGCCGAAAAACGAAATGAAAGTTTCCATAGATAATTACTTTTCGATTACTTTTACGCGCGTTTATTTTTTCGATAAAGGTTCGTGCTAAGGGTACAGTACAGCAGGCCTATTTATGAAAAGTAAATTAAAAAAAAACAAAAAGATTCGTGATAAACTGATGCTATTGTTCGTTCAATTTGATTGATATTGAACCTTATTTGTGAGTAATAGTGTTACGGAGTGGGACGAACATCGTTCGCTTATCGTGGTTTTTATGTAGGCCTATACGGCCTTATTAATAAACGAATAGTAAGTTTACACTTGGTTTAACAGAAAATATTGTTTAGCAATATTAGTCCTTACGTTTGACGTCTCAAAGCATTATATTCCTGAGCAATCTTTTTGGTTAAACTAGGTGTAGACTTAATCTTCGTTTATTAATAAGGGGGATAAAGTTTACAATAAAAAAAGGATTTTACATGAATAAAATGACTGACATGAATTTCAGTTCCAAAGTGACTTTTTAAATCCTGATTTATTAAGTGCAATACATTAATTTAATTACATTAGGTTAATTAATCCACTAGAAATCTCACAAAAGGTAGATAGTATAGTAATACAAGAGATAGCGATTGCCACGTGGGCTAAGTGAGCCGGTGGCCAAAGGTTATGTTAATGGCCACCATAACGTTAATTATCACTTTCTAAATACTATTTATGCTAAGTAGGCTTTACTGATTTTCTATACGAAATACGAGTTCTCAATCGATTTCAAAAGCTGGGAGGTTCTCGATTTGTAAGGTTGTGATTGTGACGTCTTCTAAGAAACTTTAAGCGTATCTTATGTAAGTTCTCGTTGTCCAAACTAATTCGTATATTAAATACAAACCTATTGTTAATGAGGGAAGTAACATCCTAATACTTGTGCTCTGAACCAATGTAAAAAAGTAAACTGTCAACGTTACACTGACACTGTGTGAGTCCATACACTAAAACACTATACACACTTTGAGTGCAGCGAATTTTTTTTTAAATCTATGATACGCACCAAACAAGCAAAGGGAATACAGATCGTGTCAAAACTCAAAGCCCTCTGTAATTCGAAAATTACACGGTTCAACCACATTGATTTATGTTGGTTGAAAGGTGCAGAAATGTTTGAACATTCTGTTAAGCAATGACATTGAATGATGCTCTTGTATGTTTAGTTATAGCAGTAGTAGTAAAAGTAGTAGTAGTAGTAGATTCAATTTGGTTGATTCATCGAAATTGAAAGGCTTAGAGAACACCACTGGACACCATTTGACTGGGGTCATGTTTATGTGGGGGACATCATGTCGTTGGATAATATGAAGTCCTAATATTCCTGATTGCAACCAATTTGATTTTGGCCTGAAGGTTGATTGCAAATAGAGAAAGGAGAAAAAAAAGTGATCGTGTAATAATGTACAGGGTTATTAGTAAAACACCAACTACCTAGCAGGAGTAGATTACTAATAATAAATAATAATAATAAATAAATTTGACAACATCACATACATTGCTCTGATTCCAAAGTAAGTAGCTAAAGCACTTGTGTTATGGATATCAGAGACAACGGTGGTATCACAAACACCCAGACCTGAGCCAATATAGAAAAGTTCGTTTTTCTAAATTGACCCAACCGGGGATCGAACCCGAGACCTCAGAGATGGCGACACCTTGAAAACCGGTGTACAAAGCCACTCGACCACGGAGGTCGTCAAATTAAAAAATTAATATGATATCATAAACAATAACATTTGTTCTACGACTTTTCTGAAAACAGACAAAAAAATTCGGCTTTTCATACAAAGCTCGATCAGCTGTTCGGGTCATTTGTATATACAAAAAAAACAGACAAACATAGAACCTCCTCCATTTTTGAAGTCGGTTAAAAAGACGTTTTTGTTTTGTCAACAATGTTGTTGTTTATGATGTTAGTAATGTATTTCTGCGAGGTTGTTGGTGCTTAACAAATAACCCTGTGTAAGTGTCGTGGGCCAATCGTTGAACTGGGCCGATCGAGATCTGCCTGGTCAGATCACGATGTGCTGGCATTTCATGATCTGGCCAATAATTTCATGTCGTGCCCAATCAAAAATTAGGCACATCGAGATATGGCTGGGCGCATCATAATATACTTCCGTTTCGCGACGCTTGTGGCGCTTTAACGCTGTTTGCGCTCTGTCAGCTGTGTGTTTACGTGCGAGCAAGATACTTTGGTCACCCTACAGACTATTTATCCCAGCATGGCTGGTTAAATCTTTATTATCTAGTAAAATATTTTTTATTAAACTTCACTTTATTTGCTTGTATTTTGGTCACCCTACAGAATCGATTTGCCCAAGCATGGCCGGGCAAATCGTCAAACGATATGCTTTGAACGATATGGCGGGTTTTGAAAAGGCAAATCAAGAAATGCCGGCGTATCTTGATCTGACCAGGCAATTCTCGATCGGCCCAGTTCAACAATTTGCCCACGACATAAGCATAACCCCAGTAGCAATACAAAACTGCCGGAATGATGGATGACCAAATGACGCAAATAGCGTCATTACACGTCAATAATAAATCATGACGTGTCGACGCGTGAAACCGCCGCGCTGCGCCGGCGCATTTCGTTATCGGCACAGCTTTCCGACGCCGATAATTAATAAGCTTATGAAGTTGCTTAATATAAGAAAAGTTGCGTATTGCTTCCCACGAGTTTAACTTCCTATATCAGTTTTTTGAAGACGACGTAAGTTTTGATATCGATTGCGATAAAATCCTCTTGTATGTAAATATGTCTGTGGTAGTACAGACATAAAATCCATACTTATATTATAAATGCGAAAGTCCGTTTGTTTGTTTGTTACGCCTTCACGTCTTGACTACTGAACCGATCATCATAAAATTTTGCATACACGTTGTCAGGGGTACAGAGAAGGACATAAGGTACCTTTCATCCCGAAAAAAAATAATTGTTCCCGAGAGATAGTAAAAATATTTCCACCCAGACGAAGTCGCGGGCGGTAGCTAGTCTGGAATAATTTTCCCTCAACAGAAATGTAATAAAGTTTTTAAATTTATTACCTATTATTATTTTCTTAAAGGTAGTCTTCTGAAAATTTAATTTCATCAAGAAATCGGAAATTACATAAATACTAATTGAATATGATAAGAAAATATCCAAACCAACCATCAAACACTTTTTAATCCTGCGTTTAAAACCAACACTAACTTCTTTCCCAAAACAGTGAAACAAATTAATTGTCGTAACCCAAGACCCTCTTAAAGTTGCTTAAAAAAATAAACAACTTAAGTGATGGGAACTTCAATTTGGGCCACCCAGTCAAACACGTGTATAGACAAAACTATTTTATACAACTCGGTAAACAAATCATTCACAAGGTGTCGACAAACAGTTAAGAAGCTCTCAATTAACGGAGAGACGTTATTATTTATTGGATATTGATGATGATCACACGTCCCTAATTTGGAAGAGAAAGTATGCGACCCATATACATGCGTAGGCGATGCAACCTGCGCGTGCAGTCATGATGCAAGCGGATTTTGGAATCGAAATCCGAAAAAGAAGAGTTTCTTTGAGTGGTGAATTAATAAGTTACAAATTTTTTATCTTTGCTATTTATAATATATCATCAAGCTTATTATACAGGGTGTTTCATAATAATCAGTAAAATGTTGTATGTTATTTGTATGGAAAACTGAAAAGTGACAACCCGAGACGCAAATAGACTGTTGTTTTCGGTAATAAATCCCATTAGTGGGCAAAAGCAAACACAATTTAGGTCTAGGGTTGCCACTATGCAGTTTATCATGAAAATATATAAAAGGTTTCGGTTTTTAGTGTTTATAATAATTTTCCAGGATTGCATGCATTGTACTTTATCTGCCATATTCGGCTTTAGGGATTTTTTATAACAAGTTGAACATTGGAAAATTTTGCCACAATTTAACTTAACTAAATAATACTTTATGAACTTGAAAACTTTTGCTCACTAGGTATAATCGTTTACAAAATGGCCACTCCCTTACGTTCCCAATTTTATACAATACAACAACATAGTTTATTAATAGCATTAACATTTTAAGATTAAAAAATGTAGGCGTAATCAATTTCAGAAGAATAACATGCGCGATATATGTATAGCTTGTTTATGTTTTTGTTAAGATAATATATCTTCGACGACCCAAAAACATAATAACTGTTAATACGATTAGAAGAGAGTACTTTGTGATATTCGAAAACAAATTCCAAACATTTTCTTCTTGAATGAATGATTGAAATTATTCTTTATTCAAATAAGCTCACATAATTAGCATTTTTAAATCGTCAATTCTTTTAACTTACCACCCATTATAACGTCTTTTAAAAAAGTAATTATTCAGTCTAGGCTGTTACAGAAAAATGCAATTCATACCATTCAATATGCGTTAAGATAGGTAGTCAGAAGCAGATCCATTCCTATTGGCAGCAACCGTTCACGAGCATGACGCATGAACCAGCCATCGCTTCGGTTGACCATATTATTTGAGGAAACGTAATGACCGACGTTTTTTATGAGATAAAGTCACGGACAGAAAATAGTGTTAAATAAACATACACCGGCATTCAAAAACATTACTATGAGGTCTCACAATGCCCGCTGACGCACAGCGTCCCAATCACAGAGCTCTATTTCAACGCAGTGCGTTCGCGTAGTCAAGGGTAGTTTGAATACTTTTCTTGAATACGGATGTTACTCCTCAATCTCACCGAATTAACAATTGGAAACTTCGTTAGTTAACATGATTAATATTGATTGCTGTGTTGCAGCTAATTTAAATAAATAATGTTTGCATACAAGTTTCACTTGAGCTCACAGATTTTCATTACGTATTCTATTCAAACAAAGCATTTCTAATAAGTTTGTAAGTGAGAATTATTAATAAAAGACGATGTAAATTTTTCCATTTTATCACAATGTTCCATAATTTTCTGAAAAGTAATGAAACAAATGCAATTTCGTATTTTATTAGTTTACATAGCAATAAGCAATAATTAATTTAAGTATGTAGAGTTTCATTCAAAAGTGACAGCATTGTATGGAACGAACAGAGGATCTTTTGAAGATTTTTTGCTCTACAAATTGCAGGCTCTATTCATTCTGTCAATAGAAAAAAGGTTTGTTTAGTGTCGATATTATTATGTAGGCAGAGTTTTCACTTATAGAATGAATAAGTCTATAAGTCATAACTACGCTACCTGGTGCCAGTTTCACATATTGTGATTGGACAATAATCTCTGATTTGATTTAAGAGCGGAACAATATTAAACTCAATCGGGCTTTGTAAAGCGGGCTCGTAATGAAATAAAATATTATGTATCTAACTGCTAACTGTATGAATTCGCACACCCTTCTCAATCACATTTACACACACACGCCCATATAATAAAAATCACATACCTAAGATATTTTATTTATTAATTAACACCCACCCACACACCCACACACACTCACATACACACACACACACACACACTCACATACACCCACCCACACACCCACACACACTCACATACACACACACACACACACACTCACATACACCCACCCACACACCCACACACACTCACACACACACACACACACACACACACACACACACACATACACAACACACACACACACAACACACACACACAATATTAATAATGTAACTAGTTAATTAAGTTATTTTGTTCATACATTGTATGTAAGAGCGTGGCTGTCTGTCACAAGTATTATTATACTCACTAGGCAGTCCCAACCTGCTGTTTTAACATGAAAAAAAAACTCATGTTTTATGTTTCTTCATTCTCATAATACTCAATCACAACAAATCAAATCCATCAATGCA
This sequence comes from Catoptria pinella, assembly GCA_963556745.1. Taxonomy (NCBI): domain Eukaryota; kingdom Metazoa; phylum Arthropoda; class Insecta; order Lepidoptera; family Crambidae; genus Catoptria; species Catoptria pinella. The sequence goes on along the minus strand of OY750775.1, from coordinate 11,520,240 downwards.
AAACTGGTCTATTTTTTGATGGCTTTGGTCATCTGATGATAAACCAATGCAATAGCAACATCATTCAACAATCCTAACTCAATTATAACGATCCGCTTTATAGCTAGCGAGGGCGAGGGCTGAAGCCACTCTGCTTCAGCTTGGGTAAAATTGATACTTTCGTATGTCTGTCCGGCTGTCCGTTTGTTCTCCTATACAGGTCGCATTTTGCGTTCGTATGTCTGTCCGGCTGTCCGTTTGTTCTCCTCTACAGGTTGCATTTCTCAACTGATTTTTTTTCGTGTAATTTTGTGAGCAGGTTCTATAATTATATAGATCTTATAGTCGATTCAGTTTCTCAAAATTTTTCAAAATAGTGGAGATATGGGAAAATCATAATATATTTCAAACATTTCGAAAAATGATCAAACATGTCGCCTTTGATTATTTATATGTCTAGATAGACAGTCAAAGCTACGAACGTGTCGAAAAAAATATCAGCCAGCTGTTGGCTGATAAAAACACACACTCATTCGTAAGGCCATTGTTTTTATTACAATACTCTTTGGACGCGATGATGCTAAAAACACACACTCATTCGTAAGGCCATTGTTTTTATTACAATACTCTTTGGACGCGATGATGCTAAAAACACACACACATTCGTAAGGCCATTGTTTTTATTACAATACTCTTTGGACGCGATGATGCTAATAACACACACACATTTGTAAGGCCATTGTTTTTATTACAATACTCTTTGGACGCGATGATGTTAAAAACACACACATTTGTAAGGCCATTGTTTTTATTACAATACTCTTTGGACGCGATGATGCTAAAAACACACACTCATTCGTAAGGCCATTGTTTTTATTACAATACTCTTTGGACGCGATGATGCTAAAAACACACACACATTCGTAAGGCCATTGTTTTTATTACAATACTCTTTGGACGCGATGATGCTAATAACACACACACATTTGTAAGGCTATTGTTTTTATTACAATACTCTTTGGACGCGATGATGTTAAAAACACACACATTTGTAAGGCCATTGTTTTTATTACAATACTCTTTGGACGCGATGATGCTAAAAACACACACTCATTCGTAAGGCCATTGTTTTTATTACAATACTCTTTGAACGCGATGATGCTAAAAACACACACACATTCGTAAGGCCATTGTTTTTATTACAATACTCTTTGGACGCGATGATGCTAAAAACACACACACATTCGTAAGGCCATTGTTTTTATTACAATACTCTTTGGACGCGATGATGTTAAAAACACACACATTTGTAAGGCCATTGTTTTTATTACAATACTCTTTGGACGCGATGATGCTAATAACACACACACATTTGTAAGGCCATTGTTTTTATTACAATACTCTTTGGACGCGATGATGTTAAAAACACACACATTTGTAAGGCCATTGTTTTTATTACAATACTCTTTGGACGCGATGATGCTAAAAACACACACTCATTCGTAAGGCCATTGTTTTTATTACAATACTCTTTGGACGCGATGATGCTAAAAACACACACACATTCGTAAGGCCATTGTTTTTATTACAATACTCTTTGGACGCGATGATGCTAATAACACACACACATTTGTAAGGCTATTGTTTTTATTACAATACTCTTTGGACGCGATGATGTTAAAAACACACACATTTGTAAGGCCATTGTTTTTATTACAATACTCTTTGGACGCGATGATGCTAAAAACACACACTCATTCGTAAGGCCATTGTTTTTATTACAATACTCTTTGGACGCGATGATGCTAAAAACACACACACATTTGTAAGGCCATTGTTTTTATTACAATACTCTTTGGACGCGATGAAGCTAAAAACGCACACCATCTTAAAAAAGTTGGCCTGTTTGGTACGTCAAAAGCGCACACTCTATCTAGACATATACATAATCAAAGGATTTTAGCATTCACTATGCTATTTAGTATATTATTTAGTATTAGTTGCATAATGTTTGACGACCTCCGTGGTCGAGTGGCGTTGTACACCGGTTTTCAAGGTGTTGCCATCTCTGAGGTCTCGGGTTCGATCCCCAGTTGGGTCAATTTAGAAAACGAAATTTTCTATATTGGCTCAGGTCTGGGTGTTTGTGATACCACCGTTGTCTTTGATTTCCATAACACAAGTGCTTTAGCTACTTACTTTGGAATCGGAGCAATGTATGTGATGTTGTCAAATATTTATTTATTTATTATTATTTAATGTTGCAGGACAGGTGCATTATACGTGTGAGGGACACTGCAGAAGTAGGCCACTGCAACCGCATTGTTACTGCACTCGTTACGGATCGCAGTGACTCTACACACGGGCGCGTTTTATGTATAACCACCTGCATTTATTATAATAGGTCCTTGCCTATGAAAATGGTGTTTTTTTTTCTCACATACAGAGAACCGCATAACTTCTCTGATTTAAAATATTTATCAGGTGCTGGATATTACATTAAATTGTGACTATAGCCGTCAACTATCAACATCTTAAAAGTATATTAAAAGAAGATAAAGAAACAAATTGAAATTGAAATTGAAAAAATATTTTTTCAAATAAGCTCACATAATAAGCATTTTCTAAATCATCAATTCTTTTACCCCACCCATTATGACATCTTTTAGCTGACAAGAAAAATGGGCGCAAAAAACTTATCAGCTTTATCAGAAGGAACGATATTTACAAATATGTATATCGTTTCCAGACATTACATTCATACATGTTACAATTAACATAGATTCATAAATAAATAACATTATTTAATTAGCTCTTTCTACTGAATCAATTTACAGGGTTCAAGCTTAATTCAACATTTAAGGTCATTATTCAGTCTAGGCTGTTACAAAATGGCTGTTATATAAATATATAATTATATATCAATTCATACAATTCAATAAACGTTAAGACAGGTAGGCAGAAGCAGATCCATTCCCACTGACAGACAAGCAACAAGATTTGTAAGTAAAAATTACCACTTTATCCGTTGTAACTTAGCCGAAACTCATTTTTTTCGCTTAAGTTATATTGTCTAAGTTAGCTTAATGTTCAAACATTTGTACATAAAAGTTTTGCTACAATACCATTCACGGTTGTTAATAAAATTATGAAAATGCTATTGGAAATGGGTCTTCAAATAAAACTTCACTATTTAACTGTGATGAAATAAACCCGTATATTCACTTTTAAATTCCACAAGGAACGAATGATACGAAAATGATTTCACACCATGGAGGCCTGCGGGAGACTGACTGAATTAAACAATAGTTTTATTTCAGGGATTAAAATTCCATCATCACAACTCCAAGAAATAATAACATTAACTGTAGAACAAAGGATCCTTGTTCAATTAATTTTTGTCCCACAGCATCGAGCTGTTCTCAGAATTACCTTAATGTAAACAAACCAACACGCCCCCTCAAAAATAATTGAAAAATAAAAAAAATAAACGTCCGTTCCTTGTGTTTCCCTGGGAAATACATATGGCCCAACATTTGTTGCAAGGATTAGGGAAACCCAGGAAAACCTAATCAGACCATCAAAACAGAGTCACAACAACATTGTTACAATCAATGCTATTCTAAGTTTAAACCATTTCTTAGTTCTAAAAATCTGGCTGTAGGTAAAGGCTTTGTTAACATATCAGCCAGTTGAGCACCAGTAGGAATGTATTTCAATACAATTACATTTTTCTCAATTTGCTCCCTTGAAAAATGGTATTTAATGTCTATATGCTTAGATCTCTTATGAGACGTGGGATTATTAGCTATACTTATGCAACCATTATTGTCTTCAAATATGACAATAGGACTGGTAATATTTACATTAATACTGGTTGCTAACGACTTTAACCACAATGTTTCTTTGACAGCTTCATAAAGTGCCATATATTCAGCTTCAGTGGATGAGGTAGCCACTGATGTTTGTCGTTTTGTATTCCAGCATATAGTACATTTTTCGAATAATACGAATACATAACCAGTTGTACTTTTCCTGTTATTTTGATCATTACCTCCCCAATCGGAGTCAACATAGCCACTCAATATATGAATATAATCACTCCTTGTGTAGATTAGCTTGATATCTTTTGAACCATTTAGATATCTTAATACCCTTTTTAGACATTGCCAGAGGTATTTATTATTTTTGTTTGTATATCTACTTAAAATGTTAACAGCTATGCTTATATCAGGTCGAGTGCACAGCATTATATACATTAAGCAACCAATTAAATTTCGACATGGAGCATCATATTTTTCATCTGAATTTAAAGCTTCATAATTCAGTTTATTTTCAAGTGGTGTACTAACAGGTTTACAATCGTGCATATTAAATTTATGTAGAACTGTTTTTATGTATGCACTTTGATCTAAAGTTATCTGGTTATTACTTCTTCGAATTCTTATTCCCACAAAAACTTTAATATCCTTGAGATCTACCATACGAAATTTATTCATTAAATAGTCTTTAAAACTGTTCATTCTTGCTACATCACTAGTAGCAATTATTAGGTCATCTACATATAGGACTACATAAATGTTTTTAAATATGTCCCCATTATCTAACAAGTACATACAACGATCAACTGGTGAATTTTTAAAACCCTTTGTTTTTAGAGCTTCATCAAATACCTCAAACCAGCACCGCGCTGCTTGCTTTAATCCATATAAAGCTTTATTTAATTTACACACTTGGTTACTTTTACATGGTACTCCCTCAGGAACAGTCATATAAATTTCTTCCTTTAATGTACCATTAAGGAAAGCAGTTTTAACATCCATATGATGGATCATCAAGTTATTTTGATTTGCAAAAGCTAAAATAAATCGGAAACTTGCAATTCTAGCAACTGGTGCAAAAGTTTCATTATAATCCGTTAAATATTCTTGACTAAAACCTCGAGCAACAAGTCGTGCTTTATATTTTACTGGATTTCCATATTCATCATTTTTCATGGAAAACACCCATTTGCAATCAACAATATTTTTATTTTCAGGCTTTGATACTAAAAACCAAGTATTATTAATTAAAAGAGAATTAATTTCTTCTCTAACTGCTTGCTCCCATTGTATTCTATCAACCCTACTTTGAATTTCCTGAAAAGAAGTAGGTAATTTACATATTATCGACTGAGCACACAGAAGATAATCATTATCTTCATTATAAGATACAGAAGAACGGTTTTTAATTCTTTCACTCCGTCTTAGTTCAGAATATTCATGTGTACTTTCCTTAGGATCTAGTCCTAATTCGACATTTTCGTTATTGTAGTCACTACCATCAGTACCACCTTGTACCAATGCATCTGATTTACCATCATCAGATTTATGAGACCAAACTACTGATTTCGACCTTATTTTAGGTTCATCAGTTTCATTGCACGAGTTTTTAGACTTAAACTCTTCAGGTCCAACCAATGGCCTGGATACCAAAAAATTGGTCTCATCTACAATAACGTCTCTAACATACACAAACTTTTCAGCTTCCACATCCCACACTTTATATCCATTTGGTTCAAATCCTACTAGTATTCCTTTCCAAGATTTTTCATCAAATTTGGTTTTACTAGTTTTATTATGTACAAATACAGTAGAACCAAAAACTTTTAAATATTTAACTTGCGGCTTTTTACCATGCCACAATTCATATGGTGTTTTTGTACAATATTTTAGAGCTTTAGTAGGGGTCAAATTAATTAGCAATGTTGCAGTCAAAACTGCTTCACCCCAAAATACCTTTTGCAAATCAGCACCAACCATCATTGCACGAGCTCTTTCAGTTATTGTTCTTATCATGCGTTCAGACACACCATTTAACTGTGGGGTTCGTGGAACTGTCAAGTGAGAACTAATGCCTTTTTGTACACAATATTCTTTCATTTCGTTTGACAAGTATTCTCCGCCATTATCACTATACAAATTAACAACTTTTAAATTAAAATGAGCCTCTGCTTTTGCAACAAAATCCTGAAACATCAAGAATACTTCTGATTTATGTGAAATCAAATATGTCACACAATAATGAGTATACTGGTCCACAAAAATAACAAAATAATTTTTGCTATTTATAGTAGAAGGTGTAATAGGACCACAAACATCAGAATGTACTATAAACAGAGGTCGTTTTACATGGCTTTTGTTTTTAGATTTATTGAAAGGCAGTCTTGCTTGTTTACCTTTAACACAAGCTTCACATAAATCATCATTAGGCGTAACATGCTCAATCTGCCCTATGTCATCAATCATATGATTATGTTTTAATTCCAGGAATTTCGATTTCCCAATATGGCCTAGACGCTGATGCCATAATTTATAATAATTTTTCATAGAACTATGTATTTGGCCAACATCATTGCATACATTTACATTGACAATGAAATCAACACCAATTAAATTGTTCAAAGACTTACCAGTCATGACGACTTTGTCTTCTTTAATGATCTCAACACCCTGTGGATTAAAAATAATGGTCATACCAGCCTGTTGCATTCTCATTACGGACAGTAAATTGTATGGAACATCTTTGCAATAGAGTACATCCATTAGCTCTCCTTGGATATCCATGTTACTGGTTACACTCAATGTTCCCCTTTTTGTAGCATTTATAAAGCTCCCATTCTTCGCCACAGATATTTTCATTGGCGTCTGAAGTTCAGTAAAGCCTTCAGCAAGATCAGCTCTATTAATAATATGATCCGAAGCTCCAGAGTCAAGAAGGAAAGTAATTTTATTTTTTTCTTCAGCTGTATATTCATAACATCCAAGATCCAAGCATAAAGGCAAAACCAGAGGTATCATTTCTTGATGTTGAGGGTTGAATCATTTGAACAGTTTGAACAGTTCTGTTCTTTGCAGTATACTTCGATTGATTTTGAAGTGACTTTTTGTTGTAAAAACAATTTTTCTTAAAATGACCTTTTTTCCCGCAATGATGACATTTAGTATTCAGTGCCTTTTTGTTCTTAGGAAATTGCCTTTTGTAGTGACCCTGATAGGTATTTTTCAATGATGTCTGTGTCTCAAAATTATTATTTGTTGTGTCATATCTATTTGAAGTGACTTGAAGCAATTTTGCACTTGTGTCTTGATTTTCTCTTATTAATTTTATTTCATAATCAAGAAGTCTTGTCTTAACAAAAGATAAAGTTAAGTTATCTTCTGATAGTGTTTCAATTGCAGTAATTATGCCATCGTACGCTTTTGGTAACGTTAATAGTAAGTGACACACCTTGTCCGGTTCTTCTAATTTAGCGCCTGCTGCAGTTAACTCCGTAATCAAGTCATCAAAGACAGTAAAATGTTTGATTAATGATGAGTCTCCTTTTAATTTTAAACCCAAAAGTTGTTTCCGCAGAGTCAGTTGGGTGGCAAGACTTTTGCGTTGATATATTGAATCCAAATTGTCAATAATCTGCTTCGCAGTATATTCATCTTTTGCGAAACCAAGAAATGTGTCAGATAAATATTCGACAATAACGCTTTTGGCAATGCGTTCCGCTTTTAGCCATTCTTCAGTTCTCTCGGCAGGTTCCTCGTAAATAACTTTAATTACATCTATTTCAGTCAATAAAGCATGTATTCGCATTTTCCATACACTATATTTTGCTCCTTCGAAAGGTTTAATACTCCCTTTTACTTTAAGATTGTCCATTTTGTTAAATATATAATATCAACTTATTTAATTCACTGCATAAGTTATTTTTATACGAAAAACACCGTGTATACACTATTTACAGAAAACACCCTGTATTTAATTTAGTTTTATGATAATGACACAGTCCATCACAATGAAATGTTCAACTTCGCAGTTTACAAACGTTCTGGGCCCATAACCTATTGGAAATGGGTCTTCAAATAAAACTTCACTATTTAACTGTGATGAAATAAACCCGTATATTCACTTTTAAATTCCACAAGGAACGAATGATACGAAAATGATTTCACACCATGGAGGCCTGCGGGAGACTGACTGAATTAAACAATAGTTTTATTTCAGGGATTAAAATTCCATCATCACAACTCCAAGAAATAATAACATTAACTGTAGAACAAAGGATCCTTGTTCAATTAATTTTTGTCCCACAGCATCGAGCTGTTCTCAGAATTACCTTAATGTAAACAAACCAACAAATGCTTGTATGGAAAATTTGTAAAAAATTCTCCATACAAAACGTCAATTTCATAGGTAAGATTTCGTATATTTATTTTTAAAGCTTGACCAAATAAAAGCTTGCTCTGAAGGCCACATTTGTTTTTTCATTGTTTTTATGTCCAATTTATAGTAAGCTTCAGTACAAGAAATTAGTTTCCACAACATTTAGGTTCGGTTTATTAAGCTTTAACATAGCATTTGTGGGTAATTATTCATACGAACCCGACTGATGTTTGTTTTCAGTTATTTCGACCTCCGTGGTCGAGTGGTTTGTACGGCGGTTTTCAAGGTGTCGCCATCTCTGAGGTTCTGAGGTCCCGGGTTCGATCCCCGGCTGGGTCAATTTAGAAAACGAACTTTTCTATATTGGCTCAGGTCTGGGTGTGTGTTTACCATCGTAGTCTCTGGTTCCCTGAACACAAGTGCTTTAACTACTTACTTTTCAGGGTAATGCTTGTGATGTTGTCTTATATTTATTTATTTAAAGAGGATATTGAGCAAACGCGATTTCCACCCGTATGTTATAATCCAAGGAAATTGATAGTTACAGGATACAGGGACCCTAGCTGTTGTCGCAGTGCAAATGCACGCCAGCCAGCGGCAAATCTGCATAAAAGAAGCGATACGATAATAGATTTCTCACATAAACCTCATTTTGCCCAGGGTTGTGCCTAATACGCCGCTGAACTTATACGGCCTTACCACAAAAGATTTTAAAACACTGTTTAATTTAGACACTGTTCAAATGTAATGCCATCATCACAGTGACAGCATCACATTTAAACAGTGTCTAAGTTAAACACTTGTTGAACAGTGTTTAAAAATCTTTTGTGGTAAGGCCGATAAAGATTGGTGTGTGTTTTTATTTCTAACCAATGGTTTTAAAAATCAAAGACTAAAGAACTTCATCCGTTTTTTTTGAACCGACCCTTGCGAAAATCTATTGCACCATTCACCTCAGACCTTATTAATACAAAAATAAGTTTTGAATTTGAACTCAAACTCGATAGTAATAGGTATTCCAATCTAAATGTTTCATTCATCATGAAAACTCACACTTGGCCCGAGTGACATGACCATCCGACCTCGTGGCAAAAACGTGTGGGAACATCAGACTCGCCCGTCACAGACTCGAGCGATCTTCTCAAGGGTCATGATTGAAGTGATCTAATTGAAAACAAACGTAGGCTGACGCTATGATAACAACTATGACGACGAAAACATTTCAAAGTAACCATAATGTTTAGTGCATTGCTTCCGAACCTGGGGGTAATTACCCCGTTACCCCCGCGAGGGTAAAACGGCTATTTTATGAGGGTAACAGTGCAATGTTTACCAAGCCTATTTTCACAAACTTATATTTTGAAAATCTAAGTATTCATTCAGTAATTCAGTTTCATTTAGCGATAGTTACCAGATAAAAAAATAATATAACAAAACTGTACCTCGTGGTCATACTGTGGTCGAGGCATCGTGTCATAGCACGTGGGGGTGGCACATGATTCTACTCGTGGTCTGCAAACACGCATCAGGCAACGAGACTAAACAATCTGCGTCTATTTGCCACTACACTCGTGGTCAAATAAATAGAGACCCCACTGTATTTTCATAGAAACATGCTCGCTTCACTGCCTAATAAATTGCTCATCCGACTCATCCATCGAAACAGTCATAACATAAATCATACCTACATGTTTATAATTAAGAAAAAAGCAGTGGCTTTACGCGGGCCCATTGCAGATTGGTGGGTGTCCTAAAATGCAGCCGGGACCAACGGCTACGTGCCTTCTGAAGCACGGAGAAGCTCGAGATAATAATTTTTTGGTTATTCATCCCATGACCCTTGCCAAAGTTGCTTAACCTCCACAATCGCTGGGCCATACGCTAAACCACTGCGCCATCGAGTGCTTCAAGGACAAGGTAATGATACATTCAAAACTTACAAGCTGTGTTGCCTTATTAAAGGTTTATAAGGAAGGTAAGTAATTTATTGTTGTTCGTTGCAAGACATTTTAATTAGGTAGCGTCTTAGTCAAATTGGAATTTCATTGGAGAAGCAACCAACAGTAAGACCATATATGGCAAGTCTTCAAACGCACCGCATAGTTCAATCTTCAAAGGTGCCGCCATTATTGCCGATTGATCATTGCACAGATTCACCTATCTTCTATATATATAAAAGGGAAAATCACTCACTCACTGATCACGAAATCTCAGAAACTACAAGTTCTAGGAGTCTCAAATTTTGCATGGGGGCTCCTTTTAGGTCGTAGGTGCTCACTAAGACGGGATTTTGCGAAATTCAATCCCCAAAGGGGTGAAACAGGGTGGCAAAGTTTGTATGGGAGAACGCGATTCCTTGGCCCGATTGACTTGAAATTTGGCATAGACATTCTTTCACAAAATTAATTGAATACGTGTTTCGTATTTTTTTAATATTTATCCCCTAACAGGGTTAAAAAGTGATAGAAGTTGGGGTGATTGACTTCGACGTCGGAATTGAAACTTCTTTGTGCATTTGATTGATTAATTAAGAAAAATATCATTTGTCATCTCAACGTAGTATTACATTCTTTTTGGTCATTTCCCTGAGAGTAGGTAGAATGCGTTTCATTGAATAGCGAATGTCCAATGAAACGTACATACTATGAACATTGGCTATTTTGTATGGGAATCGCCATTTCAGGTTACTATTGACAGCTAACTTTTGATAAAGAGGTTTTAGTCTAAATAATGAGTTTAGTAATGTTGGATACAAGGGCCGTAGTGTTGCTTTCGTTTTAAGTATTCAGCTGCTTTGTTATTAATTTACTAATTAAAAAGATGCCGCTGGTTCTCAAGGTAAAATTGATAATCATTAAATTGTAGGTGATACGAAGTTCACAGGGTCCACTAGTTCATTATAATGTGGAAATGGAGCCGGGACAAAGTCCCATGAGTGTTGCCATAATACTGATGTCACGACCAAACCTAAGGGATTATTACGAAATCTTTAAATGAAGACGGCATAGACTTTCGAAATTGCGAGCTCCATTGTTTTGTTTGTGACACAAAACAAACCTTTTTATATATTTACATTTCGCAATCAATGAGAACGTAAAGAAGATTAGGTTGTACAATGTAGGTTTTTTGTTGCTTTGCCCAACCTACTTTCTTTATTTACTAATATACAACGTGTTACAAAAGTACCCCTAATGCCGAATATGGGAGATAGGGACCATCAAACTGAACAACTTTTACTATGGGACCAACTCTGAAATCGCGAAAAAAAAATCTGCTGTTTCATACAAAAATTAAAATCGAAAATATCAAATTGTATGAAACAGCTGTTTTTTTTTCGCGATTTCAGAGTTGGTCCCATGGTAAAAGTTGTTTAGTTACAAGGTCCCTATATACCATATTCGGAATTAGGGGTATTTTTGTAACACCTTGTATAATATCCATTTGTTTGTTTATTTGTTACGCCTTCACGTCTTAACTACTGAACTGATCATCATGAAATTTTGCATACACGTTGTCAGGGGTACAGAGAAGGACATAGGGTTGTTACCATACATCCCGAAAAAAATAATTGTTTCCAAGGGATAGCAAAAAATTCACAGACGAAGTCGCTGGCGGTCGCTAGTATAGAATAAGTATTGGAAAATGTGAAACGATTCTATTTACATAATTAAATTGGTGTGTCATTTGGCTTTACCATTTAAGCTGTAGGTATTTTTATTACAAAAAATATTCAGGTTAGTTGTAATTACATGAGGGAATTAGATGGGTAACTAATATTGTATTTTCTAGACGAAACATTTGATTGGAGTTCTATCAAATGTTTGAATCTTATCATTATTAGGTAGATGCAGTTTGACAACAATATTTGACAACATCACATACATTGCTCCGATTCCAAAGTAAGTAACTAAAGCACTTGTGTTATATTATAAACACCCAGACCTGAGACAATATAGAAAAGTTCGTTTTCTAAATTGACCCAACCGGGGATCGAACCCAGGACCAGGACTCAGAGATGGCGATACCTTGAAAACCGGTGTACAAAGCCACTCGACCACGGAGGTCGTCAGTTATGACTAAACATTAAAGTATGCACATTGCATCTTCTAATAGTCTACTCAAACTTGCTTAACATATTAATGACAACGCTAATACATCGGATTTTATTAAATTAACGCACTGCAGCGGCTGACCCTATTTTCACAACAAACTTATTCGATCATGCCAACCAACACATTTTAACTCTTCTGCAGTTTATGTAAGGTGGAAGTTCAGTTGCACGAAGTGCATATTGAAATATGTAGAGCACTGCGTTTCGTTCAAGTAATTAGTGCAAACACAGGGTCACTGCACACGAACAGAGAGTAAACTATTTTTCGTTTATGGTCTACGTTGGGTCTACTAAGAAATATATGGTCAGTACTAAATTATTTTAAGGGCCTGTTTCACAACCATAAAGTAAGTTCTGAGTAGCTTACTTGACAGATGATTTGACATACTTTTCTTATCACAACTGTCAAATCATCTGTCAAGTAAGCTACTCAGAACTTACTTTTTGATTGTGAAACTGGCCCTAAATGTCAGTTTGTCTTAAAATAGATTTAATTATACTTAAGCTAGTTTTGGTTAAGAAATTAATGTTCCGTTCAGTTAATTTAGTCCATGTCAATGAATGGCGTAATTTAGTTTTAGTTGGTAAGGATTTAGCAATCAAAAAGCACCATATTTTAAGTGCTCTTATAGACACTTCCAAGTTAACCTAGGGTTTTATTTAATTTCGATATCATAATTTTTGAAATACATTTATACACAATACTAAATAATATACTAGAAGAAATAGGACTCGCACCAGATCATGTTCTCGGACGGGAATCGAACCCGCGACCTTTGGATAACCGGTCCAATGCTCTGACCGCTGAGATTCCCGTCCAAGAACATGATCTGGTGCGAGTCCTATTTTTTCTAGTATATTATTTAGTACTAACCTAGGCTGGAAGGCCGCTGAGCTACCGAGTCACTAGTGGGAACGTCGAATTTCTTCTAGTATATCAACTCTTACGCTGCAAGCCAGCGCCATCTCACCAATGTAGAAGGAATTAACTTCAACATTCAACTGAACATCTTTCCAGATATTTTTAAACAGTTGATTAAGATGAGAAAGCTTTTTAACTATTTGAAATTTTGAGATTTAAGCATTCACAATGCTATTTTTATATAATACTAAATAATATACTAGAAAAAATAGGACTCGCACCAGATCATATTCTCGGACGGGAATCGAACCCGCGACCTTTGGATAACCGGTCCAATGCTCTGACCGCTGAGATTCCCGTCCGAGAACATGATCTGGTGCGAGTCCTATTTTTTCTAGTATATTATTTAGTACTAACCTAGGGTTTTATTTATATCGATATCATCATTTTTGAAATACATTTATACATTAAATATTTCATCAATAGCACATCTGAAGAAACTATAACGTACTTGTTTATTATAATAGCTTCCTCTTCTAAGCAAATAAAGTAATTTAACTATCACTTCCTGCCATTATCGACGTGTTGACTTATCGATATAAAAATAAAGCCGTGTTGCATCACTAAAATAGTTTTATATTCGATTAAAATAGAATTTGAGATGCAGTAATGGATGCAGTTTAAGTTTTATGAGAAGATCTAGTGATCTTCGTTTTGTTTGTTTCCAAGCCTTTTTCATTATGTTTGTTTGTTTGGCTTAACGTTTGTAAAAATAGTTTTTTTTTTAATTAAGACAAATGGGTTTTGTTGAATTAGTTTCAAAATTGATTCTGATAAATAATTTATTCAGCGAAATTTTCTTTGGGTACCTATTTTCTGTAAGTATCTACTCATTTATAAAGCCTGTTTTTAACCTATTTTTTTAAGATTTACTTGGTGGGTTAATATTTTTTTATTTTTGGTAATCTATTGTGAACAATAATTTTATAAAAATATGTAGTTAATTTGGACATAATTTAACGTTTACATAATTATTGGTCACAGCTTATTTTTTGTTTATTTTGTTGCGATTTAATGTTGCTACATGATGAGTCTGAATTTTAAGGATGTTTCCATCACTGTTTACCCGTGGTTACCTAGTGGTGGGTTAACCCATTAACGGGTCTACGGGTGTTATTGCTCGTGACTGTACGTATATATCATTTCCCGGTGAAGCAATATCTGAGTAGGTACCTATGTTATACTGTTGCCGTAGGCCAAAGCAAAACTACCAGTTTATCTTAGTCTTTCGACATTTAGATTAAGGGCCTGTTTCACAATCAAAACGCAAGTTCTGAGTAACTTACTTGACAGATGATTTGACATATTTTTCATAACACAACTGTCAAATCATCTGTCAAATAAGCTACTAAGCTACAGGCACTTCGATTTTTAAGCCATCAAGGAATTAACCTCAACAATAAAACATATTAAACATTACTTTGAGCTTAGCTTTAAAGCAACAGATGTTTTACGGAAACCCTACAAATATAATAACAATAATAATAAGTAATAGTAATAATATATTCATTATAATTACAATAGACATACGGAACATTCCATAAACATTATTATAAATTAACACACAATATTTTAATTTCCAATCTAAAGTAGTCACTACATGAACTATAGCAGCAGTGACAGTCAAAACGATTAAAAAATGCTTCGAGGACGCTGAGGATGCTGGCACGAATCCTGCGCACCTAGGGTTACCATCTACTTAAGGGAACATGCCTGTCTAGAATACACAAAATACTTGATTTTCCATAAAAATGCCTGTGTATTAGCAAAAAAGCGGCCGCGCAGCGCGATTTTTAAACAGTTTCATCCACTAATCTTGTAATCTTGCCCGTCTATTGTAAAAAACGGTTGCGCAGTGCTATTTTTAATCAGTTTCATCCACTAATCTTGTAATGTTTCCCGTCTATTGTAAAAAACGGTTGCACAGCTCGATTTATAGTCAGTTTTATCCACTAATCTTGCAATCTTGCCCGTCTATTGTAGAAAATGGTTGCACAGCGTTTTTTTTAATCAGTTTCATCCACTAATCTTGTAATCTTGCCTGTCTATTGTAAAAAACGGTTGCGCAGCGCGATAGTCATCTTTATCCACTAATCTTGTAATGTGTGACATTCAAAAAGTGCCTGTCTTAGTTTAGCGCCGGGCGCACACCTGTCTACACCGTAAAATGCCTGTCAAATGTGGCAAATGTCTGTCAGATGGTAACCCTATGCGCACTAGAGATATGCAGATACCGCTTACGCATGGTGCCATAAAAATAATCCGCATTTAGCTAACATCCCCGATGCACTACAAAATCGTAGCAACCCCAATAGCACCCTAAAAGCATTAATAAAAAAATTGAACGCGCAAGGAGTATTAAAAATGTGAAGGTTTTTAAGTTTGGATGTTATATCAGACACGCATAAACGACCGAACGGAGTTGAATGAAAATTTGGCACACGGCTATAGATGCAATCAACACAGAACACTTTAATCCCGATTTAAACAGTTGTCCAATATTTATTACAAACTCAATTACAAGTGGACAAAAAAAAATGCGCAGACATAAGGTTGGATTTATTTATAATAAGGAGCAATTAACACCATTCCTGATTGCAAAGTTAAAAAAATTAGTTTATTCTTTATAAAAAAACCGTGTCTTTTGCAAACACGTGACGTCTTTAATACTATTTCAATACGTACAGAAACAAAGATATAAATTTATTGGTGTTTGTGACCCAACAATAATTTATTAATTATTAATAAATTAACACCGTAATGTATATAATTAATTGCATTGTTTTCTTTATTGAGGTAGCTTCAGGGACACTATGATTTACGTTTTCTCTTTGTTATTATTACAAATGGCTATGACTTTTGATGTTTTTAATTAAAAACAAAATGGCTTTTTAATGACCTCTGTAAAAATAATTTTATTGTTACGTCCCAGTATGTCAATAAAACTTCGAAAATAATGAATAATAAAACAATTTCACTTTAAGACTTTCTTATTTGTTCATCATATCATAACTGCATGAAAAGTGGACAAAATTCTGTAAAATATAATTTATTTATTCACAAGCTACTTGATAGGCTAAATACTGTTATTAAACGAAATTTTATTGGATTTTTTATGGAACAAAACCATACACATTTCACAAGGCATTGTGAAAGAGCACCGACAGAAATTAATAAAAATAATAATTGAAATTAATGATAAGATTTTATTACTTTAAGTTCTTGCTTTATTGCTTTAAGTTCTTATTCGGTACCAAAATATTATACTTTCTTGCCCACTTTTTTCAGAATATTCGTAGAGACGTAGACAATAAAAATTGTTTTTTTTTGGCATAGGTAGTTTCGTTTCATGGAAATAGTTCCTCAATTGAACATGTTGTTTAAAATCTTCCATTGTCTTCACAATAGTTTCTAGAAACAAACCAAAAGCTTGTTTGCAAAACAGTAATTGTATTCCTGAAAATACCACAAGCATTATGATGGTTTGTTTGAAAGAAGATGAATTAAACATATAGGTAAAAATTATTTCGATCGTGAAAAAAGTTGGGTGAATCAAACATTTTTAAATCCTCTTCGATTAAGACAAACATAATTATTCTTTCAATTGGCCAAGAATTGTCATGAATGTGTCCTAAAACGCAGTTAAAAAATGAGTAATTTGTTTCCAAATGTCAACATCAATCTTCTGTAATTCTATTTCTCGTGGGTTCATTTTGTAGTGTCATTTCCCAAATAGCTCAAGTTTCTTAAACATCTCGCCGTCTCGTGGTTTCGGCAACTTGACACGTCGACGACTCCACGCATTCTTTTGTTCGTAAACAATATGGTTCCTGGTATCTTGACACTTTGACGACTCCACGCATTCTTTTCATAAACATCTCTATTCCTAGTAACTTCGCATATGAATCGTTGTTATGATAAACAACGACATAAAAGTTGGATTTGAATCCATTTCATTCGAAACATATGACCAGTGCCTAATAGGTCATTGGGGACAATTTTGATTTGATTAAATTAGGTAGGGTGTTTTTTTGTTGTTAATCATATTAACGTCATTATGACAAAATGTAAAATAAGTTATTATCATTGTAACTTTCGAATATATGCATTTAAGATTAAACAGTAATAAATAACAAACAAACGTTTCCGCTTTCTGATTCCACAGCAAATGAAAGAATAACTCTACTTGTATATTTGTTGATAGTTAAGTTTTCAAGCATAAACCACAAAACTAATTTCGGTGAATTTTGGTTAAGAGATAGATTGGGCTTTAGAATGTAGGCTGTATCCCTGAAATCCTCACAGGAATCAAAGTTCCACGCGAAAGAAGTTACGGACAAAATTTGTTTGTGGTCGTTCCAAAATGCACATGCAATGCAACTTAGATTTAATAAATAAGAACCGTAAACTGGGGTGAATAACAACAGCGACATTTTCGATAGAAAAAATAGCAAAATTTCATAACCGCTTAGTCCTTTTAAATTGTAAAAGTCGTTTAGTAAAAATCACCAAAAAAATGTACTACATTACTATATAGCCTTCTTCAGTAATCTCTCACCTAGTTTTCCTAGTTAAGCAATATCGCTTAGTGGGCACATAGCCAAAAATAAAAGAGCAAGCTTCGCCTTGTTTTAGAATATTGTTAGACCCAACCATGAATCCTCTTTCGACCCGCCTGGGCTATTATGGCCTGTATTCACATACTGTTTTTCTGGACCGTTAATATGATCATGAATGGGTCCTTGCGGGTCTAAGTTAGTCTGGTTCGGAAACTGAAGTAGCAAGTTTAAGTTTAGAATTAAAGCGTAATAAATCTAAACAAATAAAAAACTAAATAATTATACATTACATCAATGATATTATAAACTTGTTTTATATAATATCATCGCATTACATACATTTTTTTCAAAATTAGGTTATACAATGTGTTACAAAAATACCCCTAATGCCGAAAATGGTAGATAGGAACCATCAAATTGAATAACTTTTACTATGGGACCAACTCTGAAATCACGAAAAAATAAATCAGTTATTTCATAAAATTTGATATTTTCATACTTAATTTTTGTATGAAACAGCTAATTTTTTTTTCGCGTTTTTAAAGGAAACCGTAGTTCAAATGTTAAATTAAATGATACTAAAGTGTTTACGATATAAAAATGAACGTTTATTTCACAACCAAAAAACGCGGCAACGACAATTTTTTTTTAAAGAAGTGACAGATGACATTAGTGGTTGCGTTCCATTCTAACACCCTCCCTTGGGACGCAACCCCATTTTCATGACACAAAAAAAATGCTTATCAGCAGTAGTGCCCTTAGTCAAATTATCAGCAATCATTTCCTCACCTTTAACATAACAAAATTTTAACTTTAAATTACTAACAAGATCCTTGAGGAAATGGTAACGAATATCAATATGTTTAGATCTAGGTAAATAACAGTCATTATTGGACAATCTGATTGCACTCTGGTTATCACTGAAAACGACGAGTGGGTTGCTCTGCTGCTGACCGAGCTCAGCATGTACGAGGGGAGGTCAATAAGTTCGCGGAATGAGAGAGAAGGAGGTTGAAATTAAACACCAAATTATTTTTCCTTTTCAATATATTCTCCTTTAACCCTAATACATTTTTCGGATCTCTCAAATAGCTTGTTTATACCATCGAAAAAAAATGATTTGTCTTTGGTGTCAAAATAGGCCGAAATTGCCGACTTGACTTCTTCATCGTCGTCAAATTTCTTTCCACGCAGCTCTTTCTTCATTTTTGGAAATAAATAATAGTCACTGGGGGCCAAGTCTGGACTGTATGGTGGGTGGTTTAATTGTTCAAAGCCGCATCGGTGAATAGCAGCCGTCGCAACATGGCACGTGTGGACGGGTGCATTGTCGTGCAAAAGGAGCACACCTTTTGACAGTTTTCCTCTTCTTTTTTCCTTACTGGCTTCTTTCAATCTTTCCAGTAAAGAAGCGTAGTACTGTCCCGTTATAGTCGCACCACGTTCTTTATAATCGATCAGTAAAATACCTTCTGTATCCCAAAAGATAGTCGCCATGATCTTTCCGGCCGATTGTGACACTTTGAACTTCTTTGGAGGAGGTGTGCCTTTTTTATGCCACTGCATCGACTCTTGCTTCGACTCAGGTTCATAGTGGTGAACCCAGGTTTCATCTCCAGTAACAATCCGGGCCATAACTTCTTCCTTTCTCTCTCCACAGAGCTCCAGAAACTGGTGAGAGCACTCGACACGCTCGCGTTTTTGAAGTGGCGTGAGCATTCTCGGAACCCATCTTGCACTGACTTTAGTCATCCCAAGATGATGATGTAGGATATTTAAAATACTTGATTCGGATACTCCAACCATTGCTGCAAGTTGCTTCTTCTTCAGTCGGGCATCTTCCAATACAAGTTTTTCTACTTTTTCGACGATTTCCGGTGTGGTGGCCTCAATTGGCCGTCCGGAGCGGGGGTCGTCTTCAATGGACTCCCTTCCTTGTTTGAAAAGACCATGCCACTTGTAAACCATGGTTTTACCAGGGGCAGAGTCGGCGTAAACCGCTAACAGCTCTTGAAAAATCGTCTGAGCGGATTTTCCTTGCTTGGTAAGGAACTTAATAACGGCACGGTGTTCAATTTTCTCCATACTGGCTGACTTCTTCCCGATTTAGTTGTTTGCAGGTCGATAACTCAAAAGTTAATGACCCGATTAGGTTCAAACTTGGTATATATACTCTTAATGAGGTGCTTAACTGGTGCCTACCTGGACGAGTAAATTTATCCCCACCAACCCCTCCATTCCGCGAACTTATTGACCTCCCCTCGTAGCTGTTGGAGCCACAACGCCTCTTGCGCCGCCGATGACATCGACATGTACTCTGCTTCAGCAGTAGATAATGCGACAGTCTGCTGTTTGTGTGACCGCCAAGATATAGCACCACCCTGTAACATAAAAATGTAACCAGTGCACGACTTGCGATCGCGCACGTCGCTTGCCCAATCAGCATCACAATATCCTGTGATGTACTCATTACCATCTTTGGTGTAAACTAACTTGAAATCTTTTGTACCCTGTAGGTATCTGAAAATTCTCTTCACTGCAGTCCAGTGTGCAGCAGTAGGATTCTTGTTATATCTGCTCAGTGTGTTCACTGCAAATGATATATCAGGACGGGTACCTTGAGCCACATAGAGCAATGAGCCAATAGCTTGTTGATATGGACAGTCAGTCAACTTTTCCTCTTCCCTGTTTTCACTGAATTTCAGACCAACTTCAAATGGTGTTTTCACAGGCTTACAGTCCGACATTCTGAACCTTGCCAATATTTCTTTTATATATTTTTCCTGGTCTATCATCACTTTGTCCCCATCTCTGGTGATGTTTAGACCCACACATTGGTTTGCTGGACCAATATCTTTCATTTCAAAATGTTCTTTTAATTTTTCTTTCAACAGTGTTTTTGTACTTTCTTGAGCAGTAAATATAATTAAATCATCAACCCAGATAGCTATAAATGTATTCTTTTCTGCATTATAGTAGACACAAGGATCTGTTTTTGATTGAAGCATTGCCAACTCTTGTAAAACAGAATTTAATTTTAAATTCCACAATCTGCTTGCCTGCTTTAGACCGTATATAGATTTATGTAACATGCATACCTGAGATCCTTGTTTATACTCTTCTGGCTGTTGCATGTAAATACTTTTATCAATTTCACCTTGCAGAAAAGCTGATACAGCATCCATCTGATCTATTTGCAATCCGTATTTGGCTGCTAAAGCAAATAAGTAGCGAATAGTTGTGTACCTGACAACAGGTGAATATATTTCTTCATAGTCTGTGCCCCTTCTTTGTGCATAACCTTTTATCACAAGCCTCGCTTTGTAACGGAGAACATTTCCACTCTGATCTGTTTTTGTTTTGAACACCCACTTATAAGGAAGAGCCTTTTTACCTGGTGGCAGTTCGGTCAATGTCCAAGTTTTATTTTTCATTAGGGAATTGTATTCCTCATCCATGGCTTTCTTCCATTCTGTAGCTTGGGGTGATGAAAGTGCATCCTCTACAGTCTGTGGATCAGTCAGATCAGTAAACAAACACAATAGACCCTTTTTGCTAATCTGTGCATCATCTTGTTTTTTCTGTAGCCGTGTTGACCTCACTGTTACATTACTACTATCCTGTTTTATCGGATAAGGTGGATGATAACTGTCATCCAATTCTCCAGAGTCAGTGTCATACTCACTTGAGTCTTCACTATTACCTCCTTGTGTATCTGAGTCTTGACTGGACTTCACTTGGACAGGTACAGAAGTGGGCGGCTCCTGAGTGTGTATCTTCGGACTGACACTATTTGTACTCCCTGAGTTTTCATTATTTGGCGAGACAGAACTGGCAGTGATTGTCTGGTGGTACTTATCTGGAATACAAGTTTCACCTGGTATGGCTACAATATTCTCATTATAATTTTCCATAAAAACAACATCTCTACTTTTGACAATCTTATGTGTTTTAGGGTTCATTAAACGATATCCTTTGGAAGTTTCACAATAACCCACAAATATCATTTTTACTGATTTTTTATCCCACTTTAGGCGCTTTTCTTTTGGAACAAGGACCATAGCTTCAGTGCCAAATATTTTCATATGTGATAAATTAGGTTTCTTACCTTTCCACAGTTCATATGGAGTTTTACCTTTTAAGGACTTTGTCGGGGAACGGTTCACAACATATGCAGCAGTTGCCAACGCTTCAGCCCAATACTTCTTCTCCAGGTTAGCATAGAATAACATGCATCTTGCCCGTTCAACTAAAGTCCTATTCATTCTTTCGGCCAGGCCATTGTGCTGTGGAGTGTATGGAGTAGAGGTCTGATGAATTATACCGTGGTTAGATAAAAACTTTTCAAAATTATAGTTACAGTATTCTTTACCATTATCTGTGCGAATAATTTTAATTTTATGACTCAATTCATTCTCTACTTTTAACTTAAAATCTTTAAATGTCTCTAAAATATTTAACTTATCTTTGAGAAAATATACACAGACCATTCTTGTGAAGTCGTCTATGAAAGTAATAAAGTATTTCATACCTCCAAACGATAAGTTTTCCATAGGGCCACACAGGTCGGAATGTATTAGTTCAAGTGGTCTTGATGCCCTAGAACCAACATTACTGAATGGCAACCTTGCTTGCCTACCTTCCATACAATGAGTGCAGATGACATTACTTTTATCCTGAGTCAGAGTCACACCCTCGGTGCAAATAGGCAACTTTTTCACGTCAGAAATATTCAGATGGCCCATTCGCAGATGCCACAGGTAAGAGCTTCCGCAACTCGGAGAACTTGAGGTAAAATGAGCCACTTCTTTACTGTAATCCATTATGTATAAATTGTTGTTCAATGTTGCTGTACATAAAATATCACCTTTACCATTTTGGACTTCACACCCATTATCATTAAATAAAACTTTATGGCCATTTTTCACAATAGTGCTAACTGAAAGTAGATTTGCAGCTAGTCCTGGCACAAACAAAACATTTTTTATTTGTATCTTATCATTTTGATTTATCTGAATGTCCACACAACCAACTCCCTTCACAGCTAATGGCTCTCTGTTAGCTACTGTAATATTCTTTACTGATGGCTCAGTGACATTATACTTCCAATCATTCCTGCTTGTCATGTGCATGGATGCACCGGAGTCAATGAACCATTTATTGTCACTTGCCTTTTCTCCGACAGTTGCTGAAAAAGCTGCTATAAAACTGGAACTTTCTTTGTTTTCTTTGCTTACTGTTTGTTTCTTCGGATGCTTACAATATTTAGCAAAATGCCCATTTTTGTTGCAATTGAAACATCTAGGTCCTTTTGTTTTTCCCGGCTGGGTATTATTTTTATTAGTTTTCTTAGAGTTAGAGTTTGTATAGAATGCTGCTGACTTTGGTGTACTGATCTCTTGTATGAGTTTAGATTTAACTGAGTCAGCGCTGATTTGAATACCAGAACTCTCTAAGCCCATTATCATAGGTTTGTATTCATCGGGTAGGCCAGCCAACATCAAAGTACCGAGCCACTCATCATTAACTTCAAAGCCAATATTTCTCAATTTGTGGGCAGTGTTCATTATTTTGCTCACATATTCTTCAACACTGTTGCTTGATTCTAACGTAGTGTTTATCAAATCTTTGAGTAAACCTACTCTTCTTGTCAAACCATTATCATCAAATGCTTTTTGTAAACTCTCCCACACTGCTTTGGCAGTTTCGCACTCTTGAACATGTACATAATTCTGTGGGTCCAACAACAAAATCAGCTTTGACTTCGCTTTGACGTCTTTAACAACATCAACTGGTTTGTCATCAGGGCGTACAACACAGCACCACAAGTCTTCATGCTCCAGATATGTTTTCATGCTAAATTTCCAGGTAGCGAAGTTTTCCCTCCCTACCAGCTTCTCCAAGCTGAACATATTTGAGCCCATCTTGCGTGATTCACCAGAAATATGTGCCCTTTGATGAATCGTATACCAACTCAGATTCAAATCGCAACAACAATTTTCACTGACTGAGTTTTTTCTTCACTTTAATATTTCCAGTGGCTTCTGATACTACAACAGAACACAGAACTACGCTCTGCTACCATAAAGGAAACCGTAGTTCAAATGTTAAATTAAATGATACTAAAGTGTTTACGATATAAAAATGAACGTTTATTTCACAACCAAAAAACGCGGCAACGACAATTTTTTTTTAAAGAAGTGACAGATGACATTAGTGGTTGCGTTCCATTCTAACAGTTTTCAAAGTTAAGAGTCGAGTTCAAAGTTTAGAGTTCCCGCTAAGAGAATTTTTCTATAAAACTAATAAAGTCATTTGGATATTATTTAAATTTTTCTATCGAAAATGTCGCTGTTGTTAATCACCACGCAGGTTGCTAATCACCCCAGTTTACCGTACCTATTAGGTAATTTGAGTGAACTGACAAATCTAATATTTCTATAATGTCCGTGAACTGACAAAGCTAATATTTCTATAATGTCCAAAGTTCCCTTTCCTTCAATATTTCGAATTAGGAAATAAATAAATAAATATTTGACAACATCACATTCATTGCTCCGATTCCAAATAAGTAGCTAAAGCACTTGTGTTATGGAAATCAGAGACAACGGTGGTATCACAAACACCCAGACCTGAGCCAATATAGAAAAGTTCTTTTTCTAAATTGACCCAACCGGGGATCGAACCCAAGACCTCAGAGATGGCGACACCTTGAAAACCGGTGTACAAAGCCACTCGACCACGGAGGTCGTCAAATATAAAAATGGTTTCCAAATAAAATTGGTTTCGATGTCGGTGCCCGCTTTCATCTCGGTGGGTGGTCGTGACGTGTTGACGTGACGGCGACGGCCGTGACCGTGGCATCATACACTGTCATTATGTCAATATATCCATCTTTGGGGTTAGGTAGTGCCTATTTGAGGGTTAGGTGCTTCAATTTATGAAGATTTTTCAAAAGACTGTTAAAAAAGTTTGATATTAAAAGTTTATTCCATTGCAAAAAGCCTCCTTTAATTTTAAAGCAGAGAAGACTTAAAACTTTCGGGTTTTTTATTATTTTTTCCGTAGAGTTTTACTAAAAAAACTTTCATAATAATAAGGATTATGTCGGAGTTAACTTATTTTTTTTTGTCTTTGGTTTATAATTAAAAGAGCTACCACGTGCACGTGCATTAATCTCCAATACATTAAACCTCGGTGGCTCAGTGGTTTAGCGCCTGGCCCTGCGATTGCGGAGGTTAAGCAACTTTCGCAAGGGTTGGTCATGGGATGGGTGACCAAAATTATATTATCTCGATTTCCTCCGTGCTTTGGAAGGTTAAGCCGTTGGTCTCGGCTACATTTGTAGTCGTTAACACCCACAAATCCGCATTGGGCCCGCGTGGGTTACGACCCATCCTCCTTATCAACCCATAAGGAAGGGCCGTGTCGAACATTAAACCAATCCAAAAAGTTTTGCTTACCATTACTGGCCCATTATTTTTGTAATTCAATCATTAGTTTACGGTTTCTTTGTTTGTGTCGAGTGTCTACACTGGTGGTCCGTTAGTATTGACACCGGACACACTATAATTAAGTTGACACTGCATTCTGATAATAAACACGTGTGCATTCTTTGGAAGTCAAACACCTAATATACTTTGTAATAGCTAATTGTTTACTTACATAGAATACAACATTGAAAGTGCTGACCAAGACGTTATCATTTCCGAAGTTAACATTCTTTCAAAAGGAAAAAACTAAACTGTAGCTGAAATGATGATTAAACAAAGCTGATTTTTGATATAATTGACCGAGCAAGAGCGAAGCGCGAGCGAACCGTCTCCGTTTCAGCTTGGGCAATAATGCTTTCGTATGTCCGGCTGTCTCTCGGTCTGTTCTCCTCTACAGGAGGTCTACTCTCTTTCTCCGAAACGAAACTTCGTTATCGAACGAAATTTAAACGAAGTTTCGTTTCTGACCCTACTCTATGTCTTTTCGGACTCGCACGCGAAATTCGAATCCATAGACATATATATCCATAGATATTTTGTGAGCGGTTCGATATGGGGAAAATTATATTTCAGCCATTTCGAAAAAGTCGACAGTTCATAGAGCCACTAAAGTCTTTACATTAAGTACCTTTATTTTATTTTTCATTGGGAATGCCAATGGCTTTTTGAAACTGGCAGCCAGCACTGGCTTCGTATGACCCAGCGGCTCCTAAGCTGTGGTCCGCGGACCTCTGTGGGACCGCAAATATATGAATAGGGGTCCGCCCGCAGTCTTATCTCAATCAATTTCTGGATATAAATTATTCATCAATTGATTCTCGAAAATGTTTCATACATACTAGCTTTCACATTAATTGGCTTAATTTTTATAAAAGTTTTTTAGCACTAAAATAAATGGCCCTACTGCTGTTATTTTATTGAGAGGTCCGTGGCAACAAAAGGTTAGGAACCGCTGGTATAAATACCTACTTAAAGATCATAATTAAGTATCACTGACAAGTTGCTATGTTGCATAATCCAAATTCATTAACTAATGACGAAATAAATAACAGAAATCTGCAACTTTTACTCTTTTTCGCGAACACAAACACGAGAACGTATGTTTACCAAGCATTTGCGCGACAGCGTGCAAAAATGTAAACAGTAATGTCACATCAACCTAGTGACGTGCTGTCAATTTAATAATTACTTACACAAGAAAAAAGACCAGTCTCATTCACACGAGTCAATCTACGAGAGCTTCGCCAATTAACAGCATTTAAACTAATTCGCAACACTACCAGTGGATTGTCAAGTCCACAATGTCACGGACGTTAGAATTTACAACAAGAGAGAGAAGGAAAACTTACATTGCAAAAGAAAGGGAGAGAGCATTACTTATGTCTTCTTTAGTATTGGTAACCATGCTACTGTGCTAAACGGTTTTTCCGATCGGATAAATGATAGTCTAGACTTAATACATAAAGTAGTGGCTTAGTGAGCCTAGTAGACCTAGCGTTTGTGACATTCTTGAACATTTTTCAAAATAGCTGAAATATTTTCTTTTTCAAAAATTTCAAAGAACTGAATCGACAAAAAAATCTATATAATTATCGAACTTACCTGTCGATTTTGTAACCAAACACGCATCTTACTTCGAACCTCACTTCTCACTTCACTTGGCGTGAATTTGTTATTAGAAATTAGCTGTATAAGCTACCGTTTACAAAAGGTTTTAGTTAGCAACCTATTCAAAACCTTTTGTGATTAAAGCCTATCATTTTCCCATTTATGATTTGAAAATCCCGCGCAGTGAAGTGAGATTCGAAGTGAGGTTGGAGTTTGGTTACAGACGACAGGCAGCTCACAAAATTTCACCAGAATTG
This sequence comes from Catoptria pinella, assembly GCA_963556745.1. Taxonomy (NCBI): domain Eukaryota; kingdom Metazoa; phylum Arthropoda; class Insecta; order Lepidoptera; family Crambidae; genus Catoptria; species Catoptria pinella. Next base: position 11,493,115 of record OY750775.1, on the reverse strand, counting down.
GTTAAAAATTGCGACCTGTAGAGAAGAACAGACGGACATCCGTTTTAGCCGAAGCTAAAACGGAGACGCTTCGCTCTCGCTCGGTCAATAATTACACATTTCTTACATTTCGCTATATTTTGCAAGACAAAACCTAAATAACACTCGTAGATACATCATCATGACCAACTTTGTATGTAGAAGCAATCCTAAATAGGGCGAGTATTAAATTATCTGTGGAATATAACTTGTATTAATAACTTAGCGAAGCGAACTTAAAATAATTATTCATATGTTTTGCTCGACTACCTATTCGCTACAGTCACTCACTAAGACCGGCTTTACGATAATTATCTTTTACCGACAAAACAAATTCTCCAGATTATGATAAAGATAAAAAGAATGTAATGAGAATTTTAATTTACTGATATGTGCACTGCAAATAGAAATGACTTCACTCGATTAGCCATTGCAACTTATTTTTTTGTCAAACATTCATAACCATTTTAAAAACTTAGGTTATTTTTTTGTAAAAAAATTGCGTAATTAGCATTTTTTCACTGAAGTCTTTAACTATTTCCAAAGTGAAAAAATTACATTGAGATGAAAAAAATTGCATAGACTGACAATACAGAAATCTTTTGATGTTTTCTACGATCATTACATAGCTGCTTAACATGTCATATTATAAAGAATTAATGCAAAAAGTCTTTATAATTATATATTTACAGGGCCCTATTAAATGACGTGACTATTTGTCAATTGTCATGACTATTTGGTTTACGTTACGGTGTATGAGTATTTTATTCTATTTTTAAATTGGTTGAAGCAATGGATATAAAATTGACATGACGGGTGACAAACTGTCACGTTTATTAAATAAAGTCCATTTGTTTGATATTGTTTTGTTTCAAAAAAGTGTAGTTTGACAGTGATAAGTAAATGGACAGTGGTTACAAGCCTGTGTTTATTTGACACAAATGAGATACTTAAATATGCGATAAATGTTTTATTGTTATTCAAAACTTGTTAATTTATTACGACCTACTACCGAACCACATAAATTGTTCCAACGAACTTATCTTAAGAATTCCTTAACATATTAACAGCTTATATTAACATACAATGGCGCTTGTTAAGACTGTTAATCTTTTTTCGGTTAGCAACTTGAAGCTTTTGAAAGTTTATAGAGAAGTAATTAAAGTTAAAGTCAAAGTCAAAATTTCTTTATTTAAATAAACTTAATAATTAAGCACTTTTAAATTGTATATTTGCCTACTAACTGTTCCACACTTTTTAACTGACAAGATTTTTTAACTTTCAATAATAAATACTCATGTATGTTATCATTCATAATTTTAAGGTGATATTATGAAAATGATTTTAAAACTTTTCAGAAATTTCGTTAAAAATGGAGGAAGGAAGGAATTAAATCATGTAAATTAAGCTGAAATTTTTGCTTTTATAAAGTCAAAGTCAAAGTCAAAAAAGCTTTATTCAAAAAAACTTTTGTATCGTCTATATTTTTCTACCACTCATTCCAGACTTTTTTAACTGACAAGAAGAACGGGCGCAAGAAACTTATCAGTTTTAACAGATAGTAACAATTTACAAACTTAAATAAGTTTTAGGTTTAAGTGAAACTTTGCATACTGGAATGAATAAGTTTCGTATACGCGAATGTACGCACAATTTGCTGTTTTTGGGATCTCTAATACTTTAATTAAAGTTTAATTTACCTATGAAACTTGAGTAGGTAACTAAATATGTAAGAGTACGTGGTGTTTAACCGCAGGTCGTGATGAGCCCGCGTGCTCTTACGAGTCACTGAACAAGGGCTTACTGTGTCATGACGTCACGTCGAATTAGTGATGAATAATAATAAATAAATATAATAAATATTTGACAACATCACATACATTGCTCCGATTCCAAATTAAGTAACTAAAGCACTTGTGTTATGGAAATCAGAGACAACGGTGGTATCACAAACACCCAGACCTGAGCCAATATAGAAAAGTTCGTTTTCTAAATTGACCCAACCGGGGATCGAACCCGGGACCGCAGAGATGGCGACACCTTTAAAACCGGTGTACAAAACCACTCAACCACGGAGGTCGTCAAAAGGAATGAAGAAGGAAAGGAAGGAATGATGAATGAAGGAATTCTTGTAGAGTTCCTTGCGATCTATGAAATTGTTTATCTTTATTTAGGGCTGGTAATATCAGTAGGAGCTTGGTGGCGTAGTGGTTTAGCGCCTGGTCTTGCGAATGCGGAGGTTATAAGCAACTTTTGCTTTGGTTGTCATGGGATGGGTGACCAAAAATGTATTATCTAGAGAAGGCACGTTAAGCCGTTGGTCCCGGTTGCATATGCAGTCGTTAACACCCACCAATCCGCATTGGGCCTACGTAGTGGGTTATGTATCTTGCTTATCCACCCATACGGTACCCCAGCAGAAAATGGGTGATGTCGAGTCATATCACTGTTAGACGGGCCCTTAAGATTGTATAGTAACATTACAATTTAGGTTTTTATGATAGCTGAAATTGCAATATTTTGGTGGTTTGACAGGCAGTTAATATGGGTAGCTTTAGTATGTCATGCTCACTTTAAACATTTCTGCGGTAGTGTCGTGTGAGGCGGGTCGTTACGTTCCCTCAAATATGGTTGAGCGAAGCGATGGCTGGTTCATGCGTCATGCTCGTGAACGGGTGCTGCCAGTGGAAATGGGTCTGCTTCTGTCTACTTGTATTAAGGACGTCGCATACATATATGTATAGAAATATTTAATATTATCTATATGTATGGCACTTCTTACCCAAAAGATGAAATTCATAACTAATACCTTGTTTTGATTTTTTATATTTTTTTTTATTGCAATCTTTCACTTTCTATAGGCCTATGAAAAGCTTTTGGATATTAGTTTTCAATTCGATGCCTTAACATGGGTAGTCTAAGTATGTCATGCTCTCTTTAATCATTTCTATGGTGGTGTCGTGTGAGGCGGGTCGTTACGTTCCCTCAAATATGGTTGAGCGAAGCGATGGCTGGTTCATGCGTCATGCTCGTGAACGGGTGCTGCCAGTGGGAATGGGTCTGCTTTTGCCTACTTGTCTTAACGTTTATTGAATTGTATGAATTGATATATATATATTTTTTTTGTAATAGCCTAGGCTGAACCTTAAATTTTTAATTAAGCTTGACACCTGTAAATTGATTCAGTAGAAATGAGCTAATTAAATAATGTTATTTATTTATGAATCTATGTTAATGGTAACATGTATGAATACTTTGAATGTAATGTCTGGAAACGATATACATATTTGTAAATATCGTTCCTTCTAATAAAGCTGATAAGTTTTTTGCGCCCATTTTTCTTGTCAGCTAAAAGACGTCATAATGGGTGGTAGGATAAAAGAATTGACGATTTAAAAATGCTTGTTATGTGAGCTTATTTGAATAAAGAATTTTTCAATTTCAATTTCAATTTCAGTTCTTCTTGTGAACCTCAAAAAACAAAAAAACTCCGTTTATAAAACGATCGAGAGAGATCAAATTACACCGAGAGAGAGAGTGTCCTACGATAACCCCGATTTTGTAGCTTGGAAAATACTATACTAGTGGCTCTGTAAAGCTGTACACTTCGCTTTTGTGATATTTTTGAACATTTTCCGAAATGACTGATTTCACCCATATCTCCGCCATTTTGAAAAATTTCGAAAAACTGAATTGACTCAGAAATTATATATTATTATAGAACCTGCTCACAAATTTCACGGGAATCGGTTGAGAACTGCGACCTGTAGAGGAGAACAGACGGACATACGAAAGCATTTTTTGCCCAAGCTGAAACCCTTTGTTCTCTGTATGCCTAAAAAATAGTCTAAAACGGATACGCTTCGCTCGCGCTTTGTGCTCGCTCGGTCAATTACCTACTTACAAAAATAAAACGTCAAATGTTTCTCTTATTCCAACTTTCATAGCATATTAAAACAATTATTCGCTCTGCAGTTTGGTATGGCACAATGTCCGGTATGGCGGTATGGCGCATACGCATGTGTGTTAGCGGGCCGGCTCGGATTTCGCACAGCCTACTTTTGCATTGTTGTGCATATCATTAACGTCGGTTAATTATGTGTTTTGTTTAGTCTATGGTGTGATTGAAAACGATTGTTTTCATAACGGAAATTACGAATAAGTACTTTAGAGAAAATACATAAATTTTATTCAGTTTCACAAACTTCGCTTACCGATAATACTTAAAAATTAAAAAATTCTATCGACATCAACATCAGTCATTTTAAATGTCCCCGCTGATGGGTCACAGGCTTTCCATATGGGTGGATAAGGAGGAATGGGCCATAACCCACCACGCAGATCCAATGCGGATTGGTGGGTTAACGACTGCAAATGCAGTAGGGACCAACGGCTTAACCTGCCTTCCAAAGCACGGAGAAACACGCGATAATACATTTTTGGTTACCCATCCCATAACCGACCCTTGTGAAAGTTGCTTAACCTCCGCAATCGCAGGGCCATGCGCTTAAACAACTGCGCCACCACCGAGCTCCTCAACAAATTCTATAAATATTATAAAATAAAAAAGTACGTTTTCTGATCCAAGCCCCAAGAATTTTTCATGATAAAACCCCATTTTTAACAGACTTCAAAAAACGAGGAGATTCTGTGTTCGTCTGTTTATATTTTTTTATGTATGTGTTCCTCGGAATACTAAGTAGCATAAACCTTTACCACAGTATTTTACCTTCTCTCCGGCATAAACAAGATATCTACTCACGGTAGGAATATTATAGGCCTTTTCTACAGCCTAACACCTTATAAAATTACAATTAATAAAATTATTTTACTTACTATAAATATGTAATGAATACCGTCAAAACTATTGTGTCAAACAAGTGACAAACACAATTTTACACGTGCGTCAGTAAAAAAAATGCTTGGATCTTAAAAAAATAATTGTTATGAGAGAGGCTATGCTTTTATTAACCTGAACTACTTCTACGCTAGTTTGAATAAAGAAATTAACCAAGCACCAGTGTTTTTTTCTTTTAAACAAAATTATTTGTATAGTGGTTTGATATTTCATGGACAAGAATAACTTCTAGGTGTGATCATGATTACAATGATATACTACGCCCGGTCATTCCGAGACAGAGGAAGTGACGTAGTTTACACTTGCTCACGTCATCTCCGTTATCGGCAATGAAAATTACGTTCATTCATTTTAACTTGAACTGTTTCGTTTGCTAAGGGAAACAAATTACAATTAAAATGCACTATAATAATTTTATAATGAGTGTGTCCGGAAAAAAACTTTATTCTTTGCTTGTTACTATAAAGTCGCGCAACTGAATAGTGACGTAAGGAAGTGTAACTCTCGGAATGCTCTCGGAATTATCGGTGTTATAAGTACTGAAAAGTGTTTAGGCTTTTTGCGAGGATGACTGGTGGAAAACTTGAGCTTTCTAAAAAGGTTTTGATGAAGACACTCACCAAGCAGCAGTATAGGCAGGTCTACCAGCAGATGCCACCAGTAGCTGTGTCGTGCCTGCATCTCTTGCGGAGCTGGGGCGGGACTCGCCTCTGGTACTGACTGCAACAAAACCAAACAAAAAATCAATAAAAAAGATAATAATGAAAAACAGTTTTTTTTCATCAAAGAGAAAGTGTATATTTTTTTAATGTACGTATTTATTTTTATTTCTTACATTTTAGTAGCAAATTATAGTCTAGTAATGTGCTCATCAAGGCATTTCATTTGACGCCCATATTGTAATTGTTGAAAATATTTTTTTTCACATTTGAAAGAGGCGTTTTACAATCGCCATATTGATATTTATTTTCAAAAAAGGATTTTATTTTATTTTATTTTATTGAATAAGGGAAACACACAGCTCAATATTATACATATGAATGAAAAGTATTATAGTTTGTACATAGGCTAACACAGTTTCCACTAACAGGAATTAATGCAAAACAAAAGTTGAGTATACACTAAATAAGTTAACTATATTTTATTTCAGGAAGTAGTTAAATTGATCCCGCTCTCTTAAGTATTTTTTGAAATAAGAAAATTATGTTTTCGCCCTTTTGAACACAAATGAAAAACAGTTCTAAGTGCAGTGTAAGCTTGAACATACTGGCAAGGAGATCCTGATAAGCGTATGTTATTATTTTCCATTCTAAAAATAAATGATATTCGGTAACAATAGCAATTCTTTATAGATTATGTTTAGTGCTGAATCGTTTCCATTGACTTCTTTTACTCATCAATTTTATAACTTACTAGTGCCATCTTAAAAATGCAGTCACGAGAAATATGGTCACTGAAAAACACAATTAAGAAAACTATCTATACTGTACTTTCTCCAAGTTTCTTATAAAGACTTACATAGTCTAAACAATCTAACAAACTACTCAATTATGCCACAGAACAACATAAATTAACAGAAATGTCATCATCAATAATTGAATACGCGATAAGAAGTGTCGGTGAATGTGGCTACATTTATTATATTATTTATTTACACATATAGCTATCGGGATTATCAAAGGTCAATTACTTACATAATTCGCAACTCCACTGAGTTTAAGTGTGAAGATGTCAATTGACGCTAGTGGAGGTTACGTAAATGTGCTGATAGTTTTTTTGTGCCCAATCAGCAGTCAACGTCAATTAATTTTAATGTTTAAAGTTAGTGATATCTCTTTCTTTACCATATTAATGTTAATGATAAGAGAGTGAGGCTTGGGTGTGGCAGAAGAAGAATGAAAGCAGAATAGATGCTGTAGAGATGCGATTGTTGAGGAAAATATGTGGGGTAAAATTAAGTGATAGAATGAGGAATGACGTAATTCGTGAAAGATGTGGTCTGAAAGATGATATAGTGACAAGAATTGAGAAAGGAATGCTTCGGTGGTTTGGTCACTTAGAGAGGATGAATGAAAGTCGAATCACGAAAGAGATATATTGTGCGATTGTGGAGGGACCGAATGCGCAAGGGCGTCCCAGAAAAACCTACGCGGACCAGTTAGAGGTTTTAATAAAAAAGGCTGGTGTACGCAGTGAGAAAAACCGCCGGGCATGTATGAAAAGGTTGATGGATGTAAATGAAGCGAAAGAAGTGTGCAAGGATCGTAGCAGGTGGCGATCCATAGTCTCTGCCTACCCCCATGGGAAACAGGCGTGAGTATATGTATGTATGTATAAGAGGACATGATATATGCGGCTGATACACGATTATAAGCAGACCATGCTGGCCTGGGGCCGTACCGGCTAACGCATCAAACTTCGGAAAGTCTGCCGAGCTTCAAATTAAAACAGATAAATCGAGCCCCAATCGGGTCAAAATGGCGAACCCCAATTCATGATGTCACACGAACATCGATATCTTCTAAATAACTTCGGCGAATAGTACGATACGAAACTCCTTACTTCGATTTATGTGTTTTAAGTTGAAGCTCGGCAGACCCGCCGACGTTCGTAATGTTAGCCGGTAGGGCCCCTGTACGCGTAGAACAGTATATATAATAAGTACTAAACGTAAAGAAGCCCATTTGCGCGAGGACAATCAAATAACAAGCTACTCTCGTTGCACGGCCATAAAGTCAATTTGAAATTGCACAGCGCTACGTGCTTATTATTTTAAGCACTTCCAAAGCGCTTCTTTTTCAGTGGCGTAGCTCTGTCTTAAGCGACACATGACATCCCTCGTGCGCTGACTCGACTGAGTCAGTCGTGAGCAGTAGGTATAAAGTTTAAGCGCGGAGAGAGACCCCCCTGCCCGTAGAACGAACATCTAACGAGAAAAAAACGCGCGTAACAAAATTCAATAGAGCAATTTTGTGTGGGAAATTCGTACAGCGCCATCTATCTCTGAAAAGCGAAATGAAATTTCCCAAAGACAATTACTCTATCGAATTTCGTAAGCTTTTTTCCTCGATAGATCTTCAGCTCGAAAATACCTACGAACAGGGGGATCTTTGTGAGAGAAAAATCGTAAAGAAAATAGCCGAGAGCTTTTTTCCTCCCTGTCTTGTAATAATGAAGTTACTTTCCGTTAAAGTCATGACCTATCATAAGCAAATGAGATAATAAACTACAATGAACTATCAAGGCCTCGCAAGCCCAAAGTGGTATCTAGTTTCGACCTAGGAATTAACATAGGCATGTAGCTAGCTAATTGTTGCGCCATTCGTGACTTGTCTAATTTTATATACCTAGGTGTTAATAGATAATTTCGAAATACTTGTTGTTATTTACGTAATAGTACACCTAATCCGTTATGAAAGATAACAAAAATGACTTCGGTCAGGATTCGAATCTGAATACTTAACTCCCCTAGAACAGCTCACATGACTCAAATTCCGTATTAGTGAAAGGACGTATTAGGAACATGTTACAAAAATACCCCTTATGCCGAATATGGTATATAGGGACCGGCAGCCGGGACCAACGGCTTAACGTGCCTTCCGAAGCGCGGAGAAGCTCGGGATGATAAATTTTTGGTCACCCATCCCATGACCGAACCTCGCGAAAGTTGCTTAATCTCCGCAATCGCCAGGCCAGGCGCTAAGTATCTGCACTTTCAAATCGTCCTATAATGCGTGACATGCGATTATACCTTCCGATATCCTTAATCGGAGCTCAATAAATTTGATAATGTTATAAAAGCATTACCTATACAACATTTTACAAAAATACCCCTACTGCCGAATATGGTATATAGGAACCATCAAACTGAACAACTTTTACTACGGGACCAACTCTGAAATAGCGATAAAAAAAATCAGCTGTTTCATACAAAAATTAAAATCGAGAATATTAAAATGTCCCTACCTATATATATAAAAGGGTAAATCACTCACTCACTGATCACGAAATCTCAGAAACTAGAAGTGCTAGGTGTCTCAAATTTTGCATGGGAGTTCCTTTTAGGGCGTAGGTGCTCACTAAGACGGGATTTTGCGAAATTCAACCCTTAAAGGGGTGAAACAGGGTGGCAAAGTTTGTATGGGAGAACGCGATTCCTTGGCCTGATTGACTTGAAATTTGGCATACACATTCTTTCACAAAATTAATTGAATACCTGTTTCGTATTTTTTTAATATTTATCCCCTAACAGGGTTAAAAAGTGATAAAAGGCTACTTTTGGGGTGCTTGACTTCGACGTCGGAATTGAAACTTCTTTGTGCACTTGATTGATTAATTAAGAAAAATAAATATCATTTGTCATCTCAACGTAGTATTACATTCTCTTTTGTCATTTCCCCTGACAGTAGGTAGAATGCATTTCATTGAAGAGTACCTATGGCGTTATGTTGGCAGTGCTGACATTTTTTCCTTATTGCGTTGTAATAAGGTGCAAAATTATTCCATCTGATTATCAGATTAATTTTAAAAGAATACAATATCCGGTCAAGTCGCCTATATGCTATGACAATTAATAAGGCACAGGGACAAAGCTTAAGAGCGGCTGGTGTAGATCTGCGCAGTGATTGTTTCTCCCATGGCCAGCTATAATGTCGCCTGCTCGAGAGTCAGCTCGCCGAATAGCCTTTTTATTTTGCAACCGGATAACATGACAAGAAATGTGGTAGGTATACAACATGTTACAAAAATACCCCTAATGCCGAATATGGTATATAGAAACCATCAAGCTAAACAACTTTTACTATTGGGACCAACTCTCAAATCGCGAAAAAAAAACAGCTGTTTCATACATTTTGATATTTTCGATTTTAATTTTTGTATGAAACAGCTGATTTTATTTTCGCGATTTCAGAGTTGGTCCCATAGTAAAAGTTGTTCAGTTTGATGGTCCCTATATACCATATTCGGCATTAGGGGTATTTTTGCAACACGTTTTATATTATAGAGAAGTGTTGGATGATCGAGATTGGTAAACCTGATAATGCACAACATATTTTTATTTAGAACTAGATGCACCCGGCATGCGTATTGCAATTTTTTAGCCAGGGACTTTCTCGGTCGTAAGCAGAACAACTCACCAAAGTTTCATCATAATCGGATCAATGGTTTAGGAGTCCCGTCGTCTGTACACTTAGATCTTTTAAACTATGCATAAAAAACCGCATCAAAATCGGTCCATAAGTTTGGGAGCTAGGTTGTCTCAGACAGACAGACACACACAGGTCAAACTTATAACACCCCTTGCGTAAGTTGTATACGTCGTATATACATATACATATAGTGGTGGCTACATAATGAAGGACACAAGTCGATTTTCATACAAACGAGGTAATTTTGAAGTCTTGGTTTTCCGCTAGGGATTGAACTAGCTGTGATCTGATAATGGCCATCCAGGGAGTGAATGGAGAAGATTCAACTGATCTGGTCAGCATTCTAAGAGATGTAAGCATCAGAATTGTCAGTTGCGAGATTTTCATACATTTTTATACTACATATATTCGCGGTTTTTTTTGAACATATCCTTACATCTCTTAAAATGCTGGTCAGATCACTTTTGTGTGTATAGAAATCTGGATCTCCTCCATTCACTCCCTGGATGGCCATAACCAGATCACCGCTCGGTCAATCCCTGGCGGAGAAGCAATGCTTAAAAGTTACTTCGTTTGTATGAAAATCGACTGGCGTCCTTAATTATGTGGCCACCACTATATATATAGATATCCTGTAGTCTAATAACTTCACACTCACCACATTAGTAACTACATTGTACCCGTGCGAAGCCGGGGCGGGCCACTAGTATACCATATTCGGCATTAGGGGTATTTTTGTAACATGTTGTATATTTAGGAAATAATGGTGCATAGTTACAAATATTTCAACTTACTACGATCCTCACATAATATTTCTTTAATTCATCTATTCTTATTTAAGTCCTTTAAAAAAAATGACTTGGCAGCTCAGCGGTAAGAGCATTGGACCGGACATCCAAATGTCGCGGGTTCAATTCACGTCCGAGAATATGATCTGGTGCGAGTCGTATTTTTTCTACTTTATTATTTAGTATTCAATAAAAATCTATATAATAAGTAAGTTCTATATTTGAATCAGTTGTTTTGAAAACAATAAACAACGAATAATTTGATTATTGAGGTTCAATCAGTGATCTTCACTTTGAATGTTTGCCAAGTTTTGCAACCTTCTATTGCACGCAAATGTTCGATATTTACTATAATGTTATTGATATTCGTGCCTCGAGTCCGTTTGGCAGAGTATTTTGGCCGCATTCTTGGTACAAGGATCCAAAGTTAACCAGCATATTACACGAAATGTGCAGAAATAGTGAGATTTCGAAACTTTTTTGTCACAAAATTTGAATAAACTTTTCTTTCTCCTCATAGTACTTGACGTGTAGAATTTCGTAAAAAAATAATATATAAATAAATAAATATTTGACAACATCACATAAATTGCTCCGATTCCCAAGTAGCTAAAGCACTTGTGTTATGGAAATCAGAGACAACGGTGGTATCACAAGCACCTAGACCTGAGCTAATATAGAATAGTTAATTTTCTAAATTGACCCAACCGGGGATCGAACCCGGGACCTCAGGGATGGCTACACCTTGAAAACCGGTGTGCAAAGCCACTCGACCACCGAGTTCAATATAAAAAGTAAAAAAACGTGCCAGTAACACAGTTTTTTTTGTTTTTCGAGTGGTTTCTCACGTTGTTTAGGTATTTTATTATTTACGACTAGCATTTCATGAGTACAAAATGAGGACTAATCCAAATATCTTTTTAGGTGACATAAACAGTAACTAAAAGTATTTAAACTAATGCATTCTAGTCTTTCTTCTCATCAACAATTCTACGCGGCCTGCGCGTGGGCACTTAACCCACACATATACGGGGGAGTGTTGGTATTTTAACCTGTAGAGAGCTACCTACTATCTGATTCCATACACAAAGTGTCTAAACCAAAATATACCTAGGTAGTCTAGGTACATACAGTACTCCCAAATTAATAATGCACATGCAGATCTTCGCTTATTGTCGTATTCCCGGAAACATCCGAATTATTATACATAATTCTACTAAATTATGCATGAAGAAAATGCACTTAACCACTCTATATACATATCGTCTTCCGACGCTCGGGGAATACGACTGTTGCCGAACAGTGACGAAGATTTCTATGCGCATTATCACTTTGGGAGCACTGTACTTTTATAAAGAGAAATTTTCAGTTCCATTAAAGTATTAAAGTACAGGACTAAAGTTTATTTTTCTTCTCAAAAAATGATTCAATTTGCATTTTACCTACAGCTTTTTCGAGTAACCAAAATCTCTTTCTTCTTGGTGCATAAAGAAAAATATTAGGTATTGTCTTTTTCAAATCTTTACTAGTGAGATTTCGATAGCCTTAATGTTGAATGGTGAATGTTTACGAAAATATTTGAGAGTTCGTTATTTTCGGTCGCCAAAAACGAACAAATGAGTCGTTAGTGAACATCAGAAGTGTGTCAATGATCAATTGATTTACGACTGGGACATAAAACTACCACGTTAAATGTAAAACATTGATTAACATTAAATGTGGTTAGGGTTGTCAATAGCGATAATGTTTCTTACAAAGAGTATATAATTTGATGCATTGATTAGAATAGCTAAGCACGGTTTGTATTTCTAAGGATGAGAAATTATTTCTCAAATCAAATTAAACGAGGACTGAATTACATCTGAAAATATTTTCAGTACGTGATCTGTTTGACAACCCCATGAACGACCGAAAGCTATTTCACAAATAATGTTTCCACCATGTTTCCACAGACCAAATATACAGACTATTAATCACAAGAACTTGTAAATAAATACTGTAAGAGACCGCGATCACAAGAACTCGCGAAATATACAGTGCGACAGTTTTAACTAGGTGTCCTATTTGAGACGACACTTTCCCTATTAAATTAATGTTATTGGAAACTGACCCGTATACAAGGTGTTACAAAAATACCCCTAATGCCGAATATGGTAGGTATATAGGGACTATCAAACTGATCAACTTTTACTATGGGACCAACTCTGAAATCGCGAAAAAAAATCAGCTGTTTCATACAAAAATTAAAATCGAAAATATCAAAATGTATGAAACAGCTGATATTTTTTTCGCGATTTCAGAGTTGGCCCCATAGTAGAAGTTGTTCAGTTTGATGGTCCCTATATACCATATTCGGCATTAGGGGTATTTTTGTAACACCTTGTATAAGGCGTAACAGCTGTCAAAAGCACCTAATTCTTTGAACTTCCGCGCGCCAACTTATACTTATTTGTCAGATTTTACTGACATGATAGCACTTCCTGCCATTTCCCACATACACCTGTTACAAAAACCATACACATGCCATCGACCGTTTCACAAACCGTTATTTAACGGTCGAATTAATAGGAAAAGCAACTCATGGCGATTATAAAACACTTTTCGCAATCCTATTGCGAATAATAGTTATTCCTACCACGTGGAGAGAACTGTTACGGACAATTTCATACAGTGTGCTAGTTTATCAGGAAAAGGTTATCACATTAGATAATTTGTAGTTTAACTAATTTTCATTTCAATAACATACTTAGTTATTATAGATATATATTATTATCTCATTTATGATTTTAAATTTGCGCGCAGTAAAATGTATTCGAAGTGAGGTTCGAGTTTGGTGACAGAATCGACAGGTAGGTTAACACGTTAAGTGCGAAGCGAGGCCTAAATCACCCCTGATGCAACTTCCCTGTGGTGCGGCAAGGAAAAACGTGAGTTTCTCTGTCGTGCGAATGGCATAGCTTTGGTTTGGTCCAGTGTAGGAAAGAGATAAATATATATTTGAGATGCGCTAATGGTTCCGTACTCGGTGGTGTACCTACCTTGGTACCGGATGTCTTAGGCCTCGTGCCGCACTGAATTAATATAATTTTAATGCAGTGCGGAACGAGGCTAAAACGTCCCATATCCCCCCTGACCTCGTACCGCACCCAACGCGAGCTTCCCGCGACCAGTGTTGTGCATCACGTCGATTGGAGAGCACGTCCTTTTACAGCGCCGAACATGTCTAAACGATGTCGGAAGAAGTTAATTTTTTAATGTTAATTCAAGTTCTAATAAGTGTATTTTTAAAGCCCGAGGCAGAATAAATAGTACAGTTTCTTTTCTACTTCTGGTTGCCTTTTTTTTCTATTCTGTGAACCGCATTAAGATTTTCATATACAAATAGATAGATAAACCTTATGCATAAACCGTGATCCATTATTTTCCAATAATAAGTCTGTAATAGGTGCCTCTTAATGGTATAGAATGGAACGCTTCGTGCGCGAGTCCGACTCGCACTTGGCCGGTTTTTTTTTCTTTATGGCGCCTTCAAGCACAATTTAGATTATTAAAAAAAATGTATCCTTTGATAGCTTTGTGTTGTTTTGCCAGGTTTTGCCCTTAAAACGATCTAATGAGATATAATTGATCAAAATCGGTCAAGTCGTTGCGTAGTTAAGACAGTTTAAAAACGTCGATATTATTTTTCCCATCACTAATCTCAGCGAAAATTTGCCCTATTTCAGTGCGTTACGAGGTGTATAAGATCCCATATTTTGTTTTGCTAATAATTCCTAAACTAGCCATCAGATCCCGGGGCGACGGTGGATTAGGGTTCATCAATTCACTGTCTATATCAATAAGGACCAAAATTCTCATTTATCTTTGATTTCGCGCCAGAAAATGGATTTTAGTCTGTAAAAGGAGGTGGGGTCTAATAGACCGCGTGTCGCCCTAACGTCTGGTCACGGTACGGGCCGATTATACCTCGTGCCGCAGGAACGGAAAGTATGCAAAAATTGGTGCCGCAGCTAACGTGTTAAAATTCAAAAAAATATTATTCTTGGGTCTGCCATTAGTTTTATAAATGTACTATGTTATTCAGAAGAAATTGACCCTTATCATGAACCCTAACGATTGGTACAAAAGTACAGTAGGCCGTTCGATTCACGACGGAGACAAGCGATTTATTAAAAAAAAATTAATGTAGTTTTAAATTGTTTTTAAAAATAAAGGAATGTTTTCTTTCAGTAAAAATTGCCGCCTTGTTTCTTCCAACCTGTATACTTATATCTTTGTATGCTTCGGAATGTGACCATCAGCATCATCATTCATCACAGGCCTTCCTTATGGGTGGATAAGGAGGATGGGCTATGACCCCATCACGCGGGCCCTATGCGGATTGGTGGGTGCTAAGCAAATGCAGCCGGGACCAACAGCTTAACGTGTCTTCCGAAGCACGGAGTAGTTCGAGATAATAAATTTTTGATCATCCATCCCATTACCAACCCTTGCGAAAGTTGCTTAGCCTCCGCAATTGCTGGGCAAGCTCCACGAAAATTGCTTGCACACAATATGACATACATTGCTACAACTGCATTTCTAAACCGCAGTTAAATCGAAAACCATGCCGCAACGGGATGAGAACCGCAAATGTAGAAACACTGCAAAACCATGTCGCGCTAACTTTTGCATTTATGTAGTAGGGATGCATAGTTTGTTAACAAATACTGAATTGTACTCTAACTTAAGAAGCCGTAGTTTGATGAAAAGCCCTATCGAATTTTCACCTTTTCCCAGGCTTAGTACTTATTTGATGGCCGTATAGCTTAGTCGTAAGGGGAGTCCCCCCCGTAAGGAGACTGTGAAAAAACAGCTAAAACGGGATCGAATTCTGTAAGGGGCAAATGTAACCCACTGTTTAGCTCCTGTTCCAGAAATTATTCCTAGCTTACAATGAATATTAAAGAAGATGCAAATTATGTAATACATACACGTTATTATCCGTTTTTAACATCCAAAGTTTGCTTGGATAACAAACTTGAAATTGAAAAATAAAAGTATGTTTCCTGAGTTTTATCTATTTATTTGTAAAAGGGTTAGTGCCCTTTGCAGGAAGACAACAAAAGAAAACATTCTCAGGAAATTTACGGAATTGGTCATCGGCAATCCTGCGATTAAGGTAAACCAAAGAATTTGACTAATACCAATTTCTTTACAATAAAAGAAAAAGTTACTCATTAACGAATCATTTGGGTTTTTGCAATAGGAAAATTCTGTACCTTCTGTGAAAACTGATCTAACTCGAGTTATATCGATTTTGAATTTATTTCACTATTCAAGTCATCGAAAAATTAGCTTTTTTTGTGTCTAATCGGTGTATTTTTACGACTTATATCAACAGAGATAAATTTTGTGCATAGTAATATAAGTGCTTGCTTTTCTATGATTTTTTTGGAATAAAATGTGTATATTAATATATCTCTAGTTAAAACAATGTGTACCGAAACTTATTTCTCTTTAAATTAGTGTCTAGAAATATAACTCGTTTTAAAACTTTACACACAATTCAATAACAACTGACTTAAATTGTGCGTAGTGATTTATCTAGAATTATATCAATACACACATATAATTTCACAGTATGCTAGTTGGTGAACATTGATTCAACTCGACTTATAGCATTAAAAATGAAGTAATAATCAAGTTTTATTTTGTGTTTATCGATATAAATTAAGTTGAATCAATAATCACATATAGGTTTGGGATAGGTGTAAAATGATATAATTGACTTATATCAAAAAATATTATCAATAAACGAAGTAAAACGTTTGATTACTTATTGTGTAAAATGATATAACTGCCCAATAAACCCCCCGCGACCTCCCCTTCCCTCGTACCCTTCCCCCGCGCCTGTGTGGATACGACAGTGTGTTGTCTCAGTATTGCGCCGACGTTCATGCGCTGCGGTCACATCAGTAGAGACTCCGCGATACTAAACAAGATGAATTGAAATGTAAGTTGTATCACTTTACACAAAGCATAATACATTGTGCCATTTTATTAAAAATGGGCTAAAGTCATTGATGGGATGAAAATCTGCCCTATGTTCCTTAAAATAAGTGTGAGATTGCTTCGATGCATAATAGTGAATTGTATCAATATACACTAACTTTTACACCATTGCACGTTATTTTTTACAAGAAATTAAAAATACATAGTATTTTTTGATTCGGGCGTATTTTTTGTTTATTATTATTCATTATTGCCTGTCTTACTAACACGTGGAAAAATAGTTGTTTTTAACTGCTTTTTGACCCCCGACGCAAAAAGAGGTGTTATAAGTTTAACGTGTCTGTGTATCTGTCTGTGGTATCGTAGCTCCCAAACGGATGAACGGATGAACTGATTTTGGTTTAGTTTTTTGTTTGAAAGATAATTTTATCCTGATTGTTCTTAGTCATGTTTCATGAAAATTTGTTCAGCTGCTTGAAGATCATAAGCTCTTTTCTAGTTGATGACGGGATCTGACTAACTTCTTTATATCCGATCGATTCGGAATTTGGTACAGTATTACTTCAATGACATTGAAAGAACATGGTAAGGTAACCATGACCTGATCAGCCGTTAGAAGATCATCAGCTCTTTTCTAGTTGATGAGGGGATCTGGCTAAGTTCCATATGTCCAGTCAATTCGAAATTTGGTACCGTGTTACTGCAATGATATTAAAAGAACATGGTAAGTCTCTCTTCAACTCCAACTCTTCAACAACATACAGCAGAGGTATTGTGTTTGGGCTCATTGGAATGGTCTCGATGATTAGGTTATACTCCTAGATTGGTAATCAGGACTCATCAGCTTTTTGAAATTG
Source organism: Catoptria pinella (assembly GCA_963556745.1). Classification (NCBI taxonomy): domain Eukaryota; kingdom Metazoa; phylum Arthropoda; class Insecta; order Lepidoptera; family Crambidae; genus Catoptria; species Catoptria pinella. Next base: position 11,475,450 of record OY750775.1, on the reverse strand, counting down.
AATTCAAAATTTGGTACCGTGTTACTTCAATGATAATGGCCGCCAAAAATTTAGTTTAAAAAGCTTCAAATAAAACTGAAATTAAAAATTTAATAAACCCCCGATACAAAAAAATACCCCCATACAAAAAAAGCTTACTCTTAAAAAGTTGAAAATAATGTCATCATATCATCAAGTCTTTAAATAGATCTATGAAAAAATTGTAGACGTCGGGGGACCGCTAAGTTAATGGATTTACATGTAAGCTCGTCACATTAACTTCGCGGTCCACCGACGTCTACGATTTTTCCATAGATTTATTTATAACTTGATAATAATGATGATATTATATTTAACTTTTTAAGACTTAGCTTTTTTGTATGGGGGGTTTTTATTAAGAGTTAGCTTTTCTGTGTCGGGAGTTTTTAAAGAATAATTTATTTACTTTCATTAAATGTACTATTTTGGGAGCAAATTCATTTATTTTAATTTGCTACTGAATGGAAATGGGACTTATGAATGGTTTTTTTAAGATCGGTTTATTGCTAGTTGTCATTTACGAGTTGGCTAATTTTGAGTCTGAATGACTGTAGTGATGATTGTGTTGTCTTTACATGAAGCACTCCGTAGTCAAGTCAATATTAAGCCAATGGGATCAATTCCCGATCAGCTCAATGGAATAAACATTTATATTCTTTTTCTTTTCTCTGAGTAGGTGTTTAAATACCAGCCTGTTTTCTTTATTATGTTACGTTGAATTTCGATACAACAACAGTTTTAACAAGTCTAAACATCTGTTATGTTTTGTTTAAGTAAACCTTTAAGTTTAATATTGTTTTGTTATTTTTCAAAATTTAAAACACATTGTTCTGCTTATCCAAGTTGATTTAAGCGCTAATGAAGCAAGATTTATTATTTTATATGATTACCAAAGTGTTAGTAATAAATTACCGAAATATTTTTGGGTTTTAATAACAGCAAACATTACCTCATGATATTATTTAGTATTTTATCATAAGTTATATCACTATTCACATAGTATACGTACTAGTTATATCGTTTGTGATAAAAGTTATAACAATATCCACATCGATTTTTTTCAAAAAAGTTGTGTAAATTGATATAATTGGATTTTTTTAAACGATTCTACAAAACTAAACTCTAATTACTAACATTTAGAGTGTGTTCAACAATGTTTGTTCTACAACTTTAAAAAAAACATACAATTGAAAAGGCAGACACAAAAAAATAAAGTCAGTTAACATTTTACACGAAAGCGGATTTTCATGGTGAAAAATGATATAAGTCTTATTACATCAATATACACAAAACAAATAAATGTGATAAGTGATGTAACTAAACAATTTCATGAATACTGAAAAACCTGTAAGACATTTCTCTTTAAATAATACAAGAAAACAAAGTTAGCTTAACCATCTACAGTCTACAAGCACTTATTTTATTTTATCATTCTCAGTTGCAGAGTGAGATTTTTTTTAACTTTAAAGTCAATTTCCCGAAAATCATGTTTTTAGAGTTATACCTCTTTTCACGGAAGGTACAGAATTAATAGTTGAAATTGCGCATCACTAAAACCCTATTTGACAAGACAATACGGTTCTTGCCATGAATTCAACAATAAAGAATTAGTGAAGCTAATCCCATTGTTTTATAAGTCAAATAGATAAATATTGATTGTAAAGCACGTAGGGTTAGGTCATCGGATGGCAGGTGGCAGTGACTTGTCGTTTATGGCCCGAGTGACAGCTGTCAACCATACCGGGAGCTGTCATACTGTCATTGACCATTGCGTTGCATTCGTTTTGCAAATTAGTTGAACGGGGTTTTGCCAACGCGTGGTGAGATGGAGTGCACGTGGAGTAGTAAAGTGTTAATTAAATTAAAATTAGGTAATGAAACTTTAGCAAAATGAAATCCATAAAAGATTCAATAAAATAGTAGGTACCTATTTATGAAATGCAGACAAGTGATAGTCGATTATTCGTACGAACGAAATAGGGACTTACATAACCTATTAGGTGCATTATTCAAAGATTCTTCATCATCCCCTTACCCTTATCCCAATTTATTTGGGGTCGGTGCAGTGTGTCCTTCTCTTCCATTCCTTTCTGTCACTCCTCATCTCCTCATCCACTCCCTTTACATTCTATCATTCCTCACACAATCCATCCATCTTTTCTGCGGTCTTCCTCTTACTTTCCAACCCTCAACATCTCAAAGATTAGTTTACTAGATTAGACACCATCTTTAAGATTAATTAAAAGTGCCTCGCCATTATTAAGTAAAGCTTTTGATTATTCGGCTTCCTTGTTAATAAAATTTTAACTATCATACCTACCGTATTATCTACAATTTTACAATTATTTAGCTAATGCTATAAACGTAGCCGTTAAACATAATTCATTTCATACTAAAACATTTACTAACATTATTTATTTATTAGTGAAAGTAACTAGATGAGAAAATGTTTTTAAACTAGAGGCTCTGTGAACTGTTTATTAATTTTTCTAAACGGCTGAATACCTATAATTATTTTTATCGACAAAAATATCTATATTAAATACAGGTCAAAATATTTGCACAATAACAGTTTTCAACATGTAAAATCAGTGACAACCATTATTACGATAGTCAATTGTTTTACATTTCTTTTAACATACTTCTGAACGTATAAGGAACATGAAAGAGGTTTAATCTTGTATGCAACCTCATTTAGAATGAATACGGCTTATACATATCGCCCATCAAGGATAACACTAGAGCAACTTCCCCTTTTACCCCTTCCACTCCCCCTTTTGGAATTTTTTTCGTAACATCTTGAGTCAGTCTTTAGTGTACCACTCTTTGATTAAAAAAATTAAAACAAATTTCCCCCCCTTTTTCCTCCTATTTTCCCACCAACGAAAAACCACGAAAAATTTAAATTTAAATAAATCAAGGAACTTGTGTGTCAATTTTCGTCAAAAAATGCGACCTGTGGGCGAGAACAAACAGACTAGCCAAAAGTATTTTTGCCATCTCGAAATTGCTCTGGTGATATTACTCAATTACTCAAAGACGGCTATGGACCGATTTAGAAATTTCTTTTTTTGTTTGAAAGCATAATACTTACTTCCAAGGTGGTTTCATTGTCATGAGGTGGTTTCACAAGTTACTAATTTTCTTTAGTAACTTGCGCATTTTCACAGTAGAGAAAAACACTCTTTCTAATCATTCAGGAAGGATTTGAACAAGACCTTTCACTATCCGGATCGCTGAGCTATCGAGACTAAGAAAAGTTGAAACTTACAGTATTTATTTTCCTATATGACGCACAACTTGAATGCCCCTCACTAGTGGTAGTGGTTACTAGCAGAGCTCATCATTACGAACAACTTTTTGTATGGAAGCGAAGCAACACTGAAATCGAAATAAAGTTTACAACGACTTGATTTTTGCTGGATTCTTTCATACAAAGTTGTTCGTCGATGAAGCCTAGCCTAATAGTTTTCAGGTTCTGCTTTATTTCCGTTAGTTACACCACAAATTGTGGTTCCACTTTGTAAATTCGCAGTTCTTGGCTTTCACAAGCTTTCGCGGCGAGAATGTAGAGAAGAAACAACATAAAGAAACAATTTGTAAATTGTAGCTATACCTACTTATATATATAAAATTCTGACAAATTTATAGTAACCCTGTGCTGTTATTGATGAGCTCGGTGGCGCAGTGGTATAGCACCTGGCCCATCGATTGCAGAGGTTAAGCAACTTGCATAAGGGTCGGTCATGGGATGGGTGACCAAAAATTAATTAACTAGAGCTCCTTCGTGCTTCGGAAGGATCGTTAAGCCGTTGGTCCCGGCTGCATTTGCGGTCGTTAGCACCCACCAATTGGCCCCGCGTGGTGGGACTGGTGGGTCATGGCCCATCCTCCTTATCCACCCATAAGGAAGACCTGCACCCCAGCAGTGGGGGCAAAATGGCTGATGGTCTGTGATATGTTTTGAATAAAGACACTTGCGTCGTAAACTTTAAGTTATTGTTCAAACTAATCTAGAAAGTCCTCCACTTGATTAAGGCTAATCCTATTTATGTTCTAAGTACCTACTTACATAGTTTGGTACCCCTGACTTTAAGTACTTACTACTTACCAACCTACTTTAAAGATCGTGACAGAGAGGTTGTATTGTGACAATATAAATATTGTTGCGGGCGCACAGTGGGCTCACAATTCAACTAAACCCCTAGAAAGTCACGACATTAGATTTTATGTGTGCGTAAACTAAATATTATGACGCTGATTGTACTATTATTCAAGTTTCTATCAGAATCAGTCGATATTATGAAAACAAAGTTTTGATCATATTTTGTGGTTAGAAAGTTGTGAATTGTGGTTCTTATTAATTCACACTGGTCGATAAAGTCTATGTCTTAATATTTATATCATCTACCCTTTATTCACATAATATACATAATCATGTATAACAATTAATTTATTATCATTATCACTAAAAATAAGTATTTACGTAGGTGCAGGTACAATCAATTATTGGCTTACATAGCGATCTGTCTTAATTAATAATTGAATGGATTTATTTTGTCAAAGTGTACTGTTTAGCATAACATATCAAAAATAAAATTCCATTGGGTGTCTGTATTCTGGTTTAATTTAAAATGAAAAGGTGTGGTTACGTAGGTATATTTTATTTTCAGTTTCGTTTTTATTTGTTTGTTTGGTTGTTGTAGGTAAACTTAACTTTGGATTGCTTAAACTTAACAATGGAAACCTGCTATTGGCTTTATTTAAAAATTATTAAGTATATTTTTTTCTGTAACGCTGTTGGTTTCGTGAAATAAATTGAGTTTGTTTGGACGATTAAGATGTTTTGGGCCGATATTGTAAAAAAAAAACTTTGTAGCTTTTTTTCAAGATAAAAAGGCACCTGGAATCCGTATTACAGATTTAAAAAAAAAAATAAGCTTTTAGTATTAAATAATAAGCTAACATCTGAAATAAAAGATTTTCCACCCATATCTCAACATTCTCTTAGCTATCATTCAATTAGCTGTACAAAATACAAACTCGACAGTACAACATAACATCTGTACTTACCAGATTTGTACCAGTCCTAGATCCCGTTGACCCTACGACCTGGCGTTATTTATGGGTGCAGATAACTTTGATGTGGGGCCTGTTTGGCCGCATGACTATTATTGTTTGTTAAACATGATCGATCTCTTTGCTTTCGAATTAATTGATAGCTTCAAGTTTTGTAAACATTGCGTGATGAATGATTAATTATGCAATGTTTAGATGCTGATCTCCGAAACAAAACATAATGTGTCAAGTGTCAGCTGCATATTAAGTTGTTAGAATTCTAAAACTCTGTCTAATATAATCTTTTGTATCCTAGAGTATTCATCACTATTTTCATCACCTTAGCCTAGTCTGCACACTAGCGCCGCCATTGGAAAAAAACCGTTTAGTTTAATGGAGTTCTTTTTCGAAAAGAGGCCACTTTTAGCAATAAAACTCCGTTAAACTAAACGATAGTCTAGAAAATATTGTGTAAGTGATTATTGACCACAAAGCTTCCTCGGAGTGCTCTACAGAGAAATAATTCACAATTTCGTCTTTATATAATCACTGTGTTTTTTTTCTAATGGCGACGTTAGTGTGCAGACTACGCCCTCTTAATAGCCACATGGCGTCATTACTGGGTACAGGCCTCCCCAAGGATTTCCACGACGATAGGTCCAGTGCTGCTTCCTCTAACCAACTTAAGTTATAACTTTTGCCTAAATTAAAATCAAAGCCAAGAACGCTTACACAAAGAACTACAAGTCCGAATCGAATTCACATCAAGAAATTTTTTGTATTGGAAATTTTAGTTCCCTTTACGTGGGTAGCTGGCGCTATAATACAAAAAAAAAATCTGCTCGATACGAATTCGATTCGTATAATTTTTCGTGCCAAGCATAGATAACACAAAATTGGATATCACTTAGACAGCATAATATATTTAATCTGCTAATGAATAAGTGGTCAAGCATCCGATCTGTCGACATGCCTATCTACCGGAAGTATTTAAAGATTACAATAGAGGAAACACTGCAAGTTTACATGTTAATTGAATTACGTCGACTTACGGCTGCGAGTCAACGGCCAGCGGCCGGCGGTGATTCATCAAATAACTTTTTTCAACAAATTAGCATTGTATTCTTATGATAGACGGCTTTTTAACCGACTTCAAAAAAAGTAGGAGGTTATCAAGTCGACTGTATGTTTTTTTTATTTTTATTTTTTTTATGTATGTTTTAAGATAACTTTACCAGTTGTTAACCGATTTCAATTATTCTTTTTTTATTTGAAAGAACACAGTTCGTGTGTGGTCCCATAAAATTACAGAGATCTGGCTAGTAATTTTTTAAATAAAATAAAAAACAGATCGAGTCATAACAAAAGATCTAAGGGAACGTAATAAAAAAAGTTGTTTTTGTTGATGTCGATTTAATTAGTTAAAGTATAACGAAATTAAACCTTAACCCCTAATGCCGAATATGGTATTTAGGGACCATCAAACTGATCAACTTTTACTATGGGACCAACTCTGAAATCGCGAAAAATAAATCAGCTGTTTCATACGAAAATTTAAATCGAAAATATCAAAATCTATAAAACATCATTTTTTCGCGATTTCAGAGTTGGTCCCATAGTAAAAGTTGTTCAGTTAGATGGTCCCTATATACCATATTCGGCATTAGGGGTATTTTTGTAAAACGTTGTATAAAGTTTATTTATAGCTCTAAGTGTTTATTTAATCTAAGAAATAGATCCTACTTTAATATTGTGGTTCAGTGCTCGCGCAGGCGCCATCTAAATTGAACTTATTAATAAACTCATAGTGGTACAGCTGTCCCTTCAAGGCCGGGACAATTATGGGACAGATGCATTTGGAAGTGTTAATTGACGAACCATGCTTAGTGACTACTGTTTGAGCGTATTTTCGGGTTAACTTAATCCGTTTAGTTCAAGTTGCTTTATATAATATAGTTTTTTGTTTTTTAAGCATGATGGAGGATAGATCAATGATAAAAGTATGGATGTTCTTTGATATTTTAAATTGGTAATAAATTTATTATTTAAGATAATGTTTTGAAACTGTGACTTTTTATATACGAGTCCACACCAATTAATTATTAAACTCACTACAAGAAATAGTATGAGTCATTATACAAAATTAACCCATAATAACTCGTTTATTCTTGTTAACAAAATAAATACGAGCACGACACTAAATTAACGAGCCCACAAAATAAATTCATAATATGTCCCACATGTCGTGTAAATCTGTTTAATTTTCTAAACGTGTCTCTGGAAATTAAAGAGGCACCTCTTTCATTTACGTTGAAATGACAATGCCTTAAGAGCTTGTAGTCTGCACACTAGCGCCGCTATTGGAAAAAAAAACATAGTGCTTAATGAAGTTTTATTGTGAAAAGCTTTTTATTTAAGCACTATGTTTTTTTCCAATGGCGGCGCTAGTGTGCAGAGTACGCGCTCTTAAGTCTTAACCCGTATTAAATCAAAATGTCACTTTTTATACCTGACGTTCTCCGATTAACACTTAAATCGCTCACGGGGCATTTTTGTCATTAACTAAAATTATGATGACAGATATTATAGCTGTTTTGTTTTATTTCAAGGCAGTAAATTAAAGTAATGTTTAATGTACTGCGTGAATAAGATATTTGCATTTTAATTAGGTTTGTCATTCTGAGTAGCAGTGTGAGCAAAACAAACGCATGTCTTGTCTAGGATAGTTAATGCATTTCTACGCAAATGTAATACCTACCTATTTATGTCGACTAATCAACTACATGTGAAAATACTATTGATTAAGTGTCTCGACACACTATGCCAAAGTTACGCGACCGAAGTTCGGCGGCAACGTTTTTAATAAGAAAAAAAAGCTACGTAATATTCGGCAGATGTGTTGCTAGCCATTCACAAAGCATTGCAGGCGTAACTTGGCTGAACTTCGGTCGCGTAACTTCGGCATAGTGTGTCTAGACACTGTATTTATTTAGAAACTCAACAGCTTTTTTCACAAACGGATCTTTTATATTTTACTTATACTACTATACAACATGTTACAAAGTACCCTTAAAGCCGAATATGGTATAGTATAGTGACCATCAAACTGAACAACTTTTACTATAGGACCAACTCTCAAAACGCGAAAAAAAAAATCAGCTGTTTCATACATTTTGATATTTTCGATTTTAATATTGGTATGAAACAGCTGATTTTTTTTTCGCGATTTCGGAGTTGGTCCCATAGTAGAAGTTAATCAGTTTGATGGTCCCTTATATACTATATTCGGCATTAGGGGTATGTTGTTTGTAACATGTTGTATAATGGTTGCGGGTTCGCTTCCGGCCTAAGAATATGATTTGGTGTGAGACTAATTTTTTCTAGTATAAATATATCGCAATAATTAATACTAACGGAATTCACAATAGTATTAAGTCCAAAAGTCCCACTTTGGTGACAGTTTGTCACTTCGGCTTCAACATGTTTAGTTACCACGCCTTTGTTACAATGTTTATCTTTACAAAAAATACTCTAAGCGATGGCTAAGGTGACGAGACGCCATGAATAAACCATGAACTAACTGTTCATTGGTTTTAGTAACTTGTGAATGAATAGGGCTGTCCAAAAAGAGCAGCAAAAAAAGCTTTTAAATATTACAGCTTTTTGTAGTTTGAAGTAACTTAATAAATTATTTTAAAAGTAAGAAATGACAAATAAAATTGAAACGTTTTTTTAATTTTTGTGTTAAATACAAATAATTTTTTTACGTACGTTTCGTACTAAACAAAATATAAAGTCAATTCTAACAAAGATTTTAAAATTCTTAAATGCTTTACCTAATGCTTTTTAGGCAATGTTTTTTTGTTTCTACTGAACTACTTAAGGCTGCATAGTCTGCATACTAGCGCCGCCATTGGAAAAATAATCATAGTGCTTAAATAAAGACGAAATTGTGAATTATCTCTCTGTAGTGCACTCCGTAGAAGTTTTGTGGTTCTTTTTATCGCTAAAACAATATTTTCTAGCCTGTCGTTTAGTTAAATGGAGTTTTATTGTTAAATATCGCAAAAAATCTCCATTAAACCAAACGATAAAAGAACCACAAAGCTTCTACGGAGTGCACTACAGAGAGATAATTCACAATATTGTCTTTATTTAAGCACTATGTTTTTTTTCTCCAATGGTGGCGCTAGTGTGCAGACTACGCCCTCTTAAATATTCATATCTGTGTTATTGAAAGAATAATTACAACAAGATTCTTCACTTAAACATTCTATTGTCGTACGATAGGAAGGGATAAAGTTTTATACACTATGTTTATTTATACCTACCCTTTATACCCTCTTCGGTATCGATCTCAATAATAAAAATACTCACCCCTATTTTTACTACCCAGGTATCGGTGACAGTAAAACTACTAAGTTTCAAACGTACTTCGTTTAGTTAGTTTTAAACGTTTTCAGTTTACAGTGGTTTCAACAGAAAATAATATAGAAAACATTTATATAAAAAAAATCTAAAAAATTTTTAGACAACTTCCGTAACCGTGAAAAATCGAATAGCATTCTTATTTCAAAAGTAACGGTTGTTTAACTAGAAGTATCATCGTACCATAAACTAGATAGATTCTGACGACCTCCGTGGTCGAGTGGCTTTGCACACCGGTTTTCAAGGTGTCACCATCTCTGAGGTCCCGGGTTCGATCCCCGCTTGAGTCAATTTAGAAAACGAACTTTTCTATATTGGCTCAGGTTTAGGTGTTTGTGATTCCACCGTTGTCTCTGATTTCCATAACACAAGTGCTTTAGCTACTATATAGAATCGGAGCAATATAATATGTGATGTTGTCAAATATAAAAGAAAAAGATTAACGTGGTATTTACACGAGGCGACTTGCAGTTCGATTTTAGTAAACTAGCCTTTTTATCGCATAGCCATCTCATTGAAATTAGGTTTGCGATTAGATTTTACAAGCGAGTGTAAAAAGCGGTAGTTGACTAGAACATCGAGCAGTAAGTCGACCCGTGTAAATACCACATAAACGTCAATTGGTCAGTTTGTCTCAATTTTTATCTCATTGAATACCACATCGACTGATTTAGTTAAATATTCCGACTTTAATAGCAATCGTTTGACGGTGTAATTGATGATGGGACGATCAGAATTAAGATAGATATAAATTTTCATTGGATGCTTTCTAAATTAATCAATAGGCCAAGATTGTTTTTTCGTTCTACATATTTAAGATTGTGATGGTCGTTTTTCAATTTAGACAAGGCGATTCTTTGGTTATAACTAGAAATCGGATAATCGGATGCATATTAACCTTAGGTTAATTTTTGTTAAGAGTCTGACATGAGCCAACTAGCGCCACCAGTCGATTTTATTTTATTTATTCTAAATAAGCACAATTTCTTAAAAAAGGAATCAGTCAAGGTTTTGTTAATAACGTCTAATATTTATTCAATAACTTTACACAGTTTTAAAAAGGCATTTAAACAGTTTAAAACGTTATTTTGTTAAAAGTGGCCACTGTTGGTTCAAACCCGTTTTTAAAATATTGCACGCATTTTGTAATGATGTAACGTTATTCAATAAACATTAGACGTCATTCACAAGACCTGGACTGATTCCTTTTTTAAGAAATTAGGCTTATTTGGAACAAATAAAATAAAATCGCCTGGCGGCGCTAGTTGGATCGTGTCAGCCCCTTAACATATTACGGAAGCGGCTCTTTGAAATATTTTAATGGGTTTATTTCCCTGAAGTTGATTACCTGAAGAAAAGGCCTGATTTGACACATATTACAATGCAATAAGGTTGTGTTTGCTTCGACAAAAAAAACTGACAGTAAAAGTAGGGAAATTGTAACAGTGCAATTGTCATTTATGGCAAATCGGGAGTGTAGACTAAAATTTGACAATCCTCAATTCCCTGAAATATTTGAGATGCCTGGATTTTTTCGAAAGTTCAAAATTACAACGTTCCTATTCTAATAATGTAATAGGTTTCGTATTACGTTACAGAAAAGCTTTACGAGCTGTCAAAACCTCTCCATCAAGATTTACGACATAAAGTTACTGTCAGGCGATAAATTAAGACTTACATTTTAATTTAGTTGTGGGTGCTCCCGCGCATCAACTGCTTAGCGGTGGCAAGTGGTCCATACAAGCCGATTCTCATCGGCTTACCTTTTAGAAATCCCACCCCATCGATCTACTATGCAGATTATATCATTTATGTGGAACGGCTTACCTTCGCCATAATTTCACCCCTCACCACTGGTACTTAGGTTTTTTTAGGATCTTTATTTTAAAGTAGGTTTTGCATAAGTGTTACAAATTTGTTCCTAATCTATTTTCACGGCTGAATTGATCTGTTTTTAACCGTCTTCAAAAAAAGGAGGAGGTTCTCAGTTCAGCTGATTTTTATTTTTTTTGATGTTTGTTACCTCATAAATTTTTACCGACCAAATTAATAAGAAACTTGGCTTAATTAAATTTCCCTTAAAAAATAAGTGTATTTAAAGGCCACCCTCAAATTGGGTTACTTTTAAGATGTCTGGATTTTAATATTGTTCAGAAAAAAAAATATGGTGAAGACAATTTTGCGTTTCGTTCTGGCTGTTGCCTCTGATCCGGAACATAATTAATTGCTTTATTTGCTACCTAAACAAACATTAAATAAAAAATCTGGATAGTACCAATATTCTAGTTTAATAAAAAAAAACATTAACTTCTACGAAATTAGACACTTCTAAAACAACGCCTGAATTAATAATATAATAAATCGCTGTAATCCGTAAAAAGTGTTTTATTTCTACGAAATTACTTGTCAAGTAATTTATCTGAAACTTAACCGAAACCTGTGAAAGGAATAACATTTATCTGGAGAAATAAATGTTATTCCTTTCACAGGTTTCGGAGACTGACTGCCTTTCCACCAGAGATGTGATTTGACTTCTCTCAAAGCTTAGCTAGCTAGGTATATAGCTAAGTATAGTAAAATAGCTAAGTATAGTAAAATAGCTAAGTAGGTATAGCTATTAGAGAGGTTAATAAAAGCTAAACTACGAAACTATGTAGGTTAGGTACCTAACCCTTTGAACAAATGCTTAGGAGCGAGTAAAATGTAACCTGATATAGAAAAATCATGTTAATTTAAGGGCATCTATGAACAAACCGCAATAAAACGGCGATCAAACTGCATTGCTATGCCAGCTTATTGCCAGCGAAAAACACGAACGCCCCGTTGCCATGGCAACGCCTACAAACTTTATAGCAAGTCGTTACTCTCGTAATTAAACGAAAATTAACAAACAATTGATTTTCAACCTTAACTTTAGTGATTAACGATCAATACGCACGAAAAACTAAATTTGTTGCTGTATTACGCTGCTTTGGAAGCAATATTGTGAATTTTAGACTTTATCACGTTGTAATACGGGATATTTTGCGTGTAACTGGCATTTTGTTTGTATTTTCAACCGCTGCCAAACGCATTGTAAGTTTATTGGGATTTATTTGTGGGAAAATGCACCGTTTATTGTGAATGAACATAATCTTTTATTTTTTTAACGATTTTTACCCACGACGGATGGAACGGAACATAGGCGGTATATGCGTTTGGGGTTAGAGGTTGTTTGAATGTATGTATGTCTGTTACCATAAGATTATGTTTATTATTGTCCCTACTGCTGGGTCACCGGCCTTCCTTATGGGTTGGATAAGGAGGATGGGCCAATGCGGATTGGTGGGTTTTAACGACTGCTAATGCAGCCGGGACCAACGACTTAACGTGCCCTCCGAAGCGCGGAGAAGTCGGGATAATAAGTTTTTGGTCACCCATCCCATGACCGACCCTCGCGAAAGTTGTTTAACCTCCGCAATCGCCGGGCCAGGCGCTAAGTATCTGCACTTTCAAATCGTCCTATAATGCGTGACATACGATTATACCTTACGATATCCTTAATCGGATCTCAATAAATTTGATAATGTTATAAAAGCATTACCTATACAACATGTTACAAAAATACCCCTAATGCCGAATATGGTATATAGGGACCATCAAACTGAACAACTTTTACTATGGGACCAACTCTGAAATTGCGTAAAAAACAAATCAGCTGTTTTATACAAAAATTTAAATTAAAAATATCAAAATGTATGAAACAGCTGATTTTTTTACGCGATTTCAGAGTTGGTCCCATAGTAAAAGTTGTTCAGTTTGATGGTCCCAATATACCATATTCGGCATTAGGGGTATTTTTGTAACATGTTGTATAAAGCTACGCCTAAGCAATAAAAACAATTACTATTCCTTCCCTCCCATTAAAGTAATAAATAAAGAATTAATGAGTTAACGCTCAGTGCGCTTACAAATTATTAGTAGTACCTACTACTCAACTATGTCTATAAGTTGCATGTTATTAACCAGTGGGCCTGTCTGTTACACACGAGTGGTTTAAGTAACTTATTACAGTAGGAAACTATTTAGTAATCGTGACAGATGTGTAATGTTCTTTATTAATTACAATTTCCGATTGAATATGAGTCAAGTGTAAGTCGGATCAAATTATTTAAGTTTAAGTTGATCTAAAAATATTTAAGCTTTACTTTTTTACAAAAAGATAATAGTTCTTTTTGGTTTTTATCGATGAGGTCGCTCATTGACATCGGATAGTTTGTTATTTAGCTTGCTTTAGATTGTCGATTTTGTATTATTCATTATAGCCTACTTTAGCTATCTTTTTATATTGCCCCAAGTTCCATTCATAAACAACACACTTGCTCGTAAAGTGAGACTTATTACATCGCTTTTAGGGCCATAAACCGAGCTATAACACACACGTGCATAATACATTACACACCGGTGCGTAAGAGAATTATCCTTACAAAGTTAAATTAGTACCTTACTGCAAGTTTAAAGCGAGTAAACAGAGCATTCTCAATTTAACAGTGTAATTCAGTTACTTTTTAAGTAACAACAAAGAGGTTTATGCCGCCGATCCATATACATTTATGGAATAAATTAATGTGTACGTCCTTAATTAAGTCAAACAAACATTTATTACGATTTATTACGATTCACAAAGACTTGTTATGATTAAAATATTTGCATTTTATCACTTAAAATTAAAATTTTGAAGTAGGCTGTATTCTCACTCACTCCTTTTTTCGCAAAATATTCTTGTATAGGGTGCTTAAAAAAAAAACCACGCGTTTTCCCCATAAAGTTAATATTTTGTTATTATCGTATTTTTCGCTGTGTGGTAAGTTATGTTTTATTCCCCCGCAAATGAGTTGAAAAACGTCGTATGAAATTCGTGGAGCTCTGCTCACTTGTATCGTAATATGCATAATATACTATTACGTAATATTAATGAATTCTGGTTTTAAGTCAGATGAAAAGTTTCAAAGATTACGGCCGCCGCTTGGTGCATTGGTAGCAATTATTCCGTCCCGGGTTTACAATAATTAAATGTTTGGATAGATACGTGTTCTTATTTATATATATTATCCATAATTTAGTCGCAATAGTAGCAAGGTAAGTATGCTTTGTTTGAGGCTAAATGATTGAATGCGAGTTGTTCAGAATAAACCTATTCTTGGTTACATAATAACAAATCATGTGGTATAATAGGAAAATTCTCAACCACTTTACTGTGGAACGTGCACGTTGCAGTAAAACAACCATTTGGCGAGTCTTGCGGGACCTGTCAAATTAATGCGAACTGTCATCAATACTCATTGTTAGTACCTGAGAAGAATAACTAAATATTCTTCTGAGGTTAGTACTTTTCGCCGCACTGTGTAACTGTGCGTTGAAGTGCATTAGGTACTTAACAGTAAAATATGATGGACGACCTGAGTGTTGCAGTGGTCAACATGCCGGTCTGCCACGTAAGAGGTCCCGGCTTCGATTCCCGGCCGGGCAGAAATTGAAATGATGAATTTTAATTTCTGTGACGGGTCTGGGTGCTATATATGTATAATAAGTATATATTTAAAAAGTATATAAGTAGTTTATCAGTTGTCTAGCACCCATATTACAAGCTTTGCTTAGTTGAGGCTAGATGGCGCTGTGTGAAATTGTCCAAGCATTTTTTTAAGATGAAATCCCTCTTGTACTAAGTTAAGTACCTTGAGTTGTTTAGGGCAGTAGCCGTGCTATCTATCTACTTTGCATAAACTCGTGTTAAATTACCTAGACATATGCAGAGTTTTTTAACTTAATTCCTACACTTTCATAAATTTAGCCGTCGGAACGCATTTCCAGGTTATCGTAGTTATACAATAGTGCCCATAACAGTTGTTTAGGGCAGTAGCCAGCTATTATTACACCTGGAAAGGAAACAATAAAACCTATGAATCGAGATATTTGCGTAACATTGCCTTGTTAATTGAGTTGCAAGCGAAAACAGTACTTATTACGCATGTAAACAAGAAGTGGTGTTTACATAAATGCGCTGTGTCGGACTCCTATATGCGAAAACAGTACAGACTACATAGCTACACACAAAAATAATAGCCTATAGGTAGGTATCAATGAAAAGGCTAACATAAATACCTAGTGCAATATCGGTCTCTCTCAAACTACGTCTAACTTTTTCTTACTACCCCTCTTTTGTAACTTATTTACTTATTTTGTTCGTTGTTTATTAGTAAAACGAGCTCGATAATACGGTATTCCTCACATAGTTGATGTTTTCACTTTTCGCTACCGAAAAATTTGAATAAAATAGTCAAATTGCTTTTTAATTACCATTATCTGACATCCACAAAACAAATATACGATGAAACAAATCTAATGAACATCAAAAGTATATACCGGTATAACACTTGTATTTTCGTCCACAAAACTCTCAATAAGAATATCCATACTAACATAACGTTCACCAAACTAAAATCTATCACTGCACTCGCCGCGCTAGTTTACTTGTACAGTCACGTCTAAAAATATGTATACAGTTTACAACTTTGTCACTTTGTTGTAGTTGTCATTTGTCATTGACTCCTGTTCAAAAAAGTTATAGCCTTTATAGTGACAAAGTTCTAAACTGTATACATATTTATAGACGTGACTGTACTACCCAACCATCGCACAAATTATGGCAAAACTATGATTACATTTGAAGGAGCACAACTTTATAATAAAATATCCGCACCTATAAAAAGTGAAGCACCGTTTAACGTATTTAAGAAGAAACTTGCTCAATATATTATCAGTACGTAATAATTAAGAATGTGTATTGAATTGTTAAATTGTACCTACAACACAACGTGTTACAAAAATACCCTTAATGCCGAATATGGTAGTTAGGGACCATCAAACTGAACAACTTTTACTACGGGACCAACTCTGAAATCGCGAATAAAAATCAGCTGTTTCATACAAAAAATTAAATCGAAAATATCAAAATGTATGAAACAGCTGATTTTTTTCGCAATTTCAGAGTTAGTCCCATAGTAAAAGTTGTTCAGTTTGATGGTCCCTATGTACCATATTCGGCATTAGGGGTATTTTTGTAACATGTTTTAGTAACTTATACTCAGCTTTGTTATAAGTACCTATCTAATCTGTTTTGCTTTTGCGACCACGAACTGTTTTAGTCTTTATATTTATAATGTTCTCATGTAAGTGACAATGCTATGTCTTTATGAGAATAAAGTTCTTTAAACATATTTTTCTCTCATTCACTCGCATTGACTTTGAGCAATGTATCCGATGGTTTTCTATAGTAAAAAAACATAATATCAACTCGCACTAAGCGCTCTGTATTCACTTTCATTTAGTTTTACTACACTAAGCTTCACTGTAAGCAAATAACCCATGTAGATAAGTCGAATCACTCTAGCATACATTTAAGTTTACATTTAAGTATCTACACTTAAGTTTACGATTTCGGCTCCAATCTGTGCCTAGCTCTTAGCAATAAACTTGTTCTAGTAAAACAGTTTGCCGTGTTTGTAGGTCGATTGTTTATGGTTTAAGATCTTTTTCTTTACTTATTTCTGTTAAAGCTGATAAGTTCCTTGCGCCCGTTCTTCTTATCAGTTAAAAAAGTCTGGAACAGGTGGTAGGAAAATATTAGATTTTTTATTTAATAGAACTCTAGACAAATACTATCTTAATCTGAAGAGTTCATTATGCTCAAATTGCAAATATATTTTGGTATTACGTTTGTATGGGAAGCTCACTGTTCGTCGGACTCTTAAATACTCATACTAGTGTACTTTAAAAGGTGTGTTGTATAGACACACTATGCCTAAGTTACGCGATCGAAGTTCGGCCAAGTTACGCCTGGAATGCTTTGTGAATGGCTAGCAACACATCTACCGAAAATTACGTAGCGTATTCTTCTTATTAAAAACGTTGCCGCCGAACTTCGGTCGCGTAACTTTGGCAAAGTGTGTCTAGACACAGAGTACACCAGGGGTCGTACCGGCTAACGCATTGAACTTCGGAAAGTCGGCCGGGCTTCAAATCAAAACAGATAAATCGAGCCCCAATAGGGCCAAAATGGCGAACCCCAATTCATTATGTCACAATATGAACTTTCGATATCTTCTAAATAACTTCGGCGAATAGTACAATACGAAACTCCTTACTTCGATTTATCTGTTTTAAGTTGAAGCTCGACAGACCCGCCGAAGTTCGAAAAGTCAGCCGGTAGGGCCCCAGAATGGGTATTATTATAAAGTTATACGCCTTCCTTCACGCCTCGTACAAATATAGAATTATCGCAATTTAACCGTTCACATGTTTATCTAATTATGATATACGATTACTTTGTCATACTGTTTCAATCAACCATTGATTGGCAGATTTAGGTGTTGAGATTGAATGAGACTTAATTGGACGATGTGTTATTTTGAAGCCACATACTTCGCATAAACATTAGCAGCCATAATTTTACAGAATGTATAATAGTAGTTTGGGCAAAATAATATTATCCATAATAAACACATTTATTATACAAGGTGTTACAAAAATACCCCTAATGCCGAATATGGTATATAGGGACCTTCAAACTGAACAACTTTTACTATGGGACCAACTCTGAAATCGCGAAAAAAATCAGCTGTTTCATACAAAAATTAAAATCGTAAATATCAAAATGTATGAAACAGCTGATTTTTTTGTCGCGATTTCAGCGTTTTCCTTCGGCATACAAAAAATCGAGTTCACATCAGGACCGAATAAACGTCAATTTGTTATTGAGGTACTTTTTAAACGGTTTCCATTGTAAATTTTTGACGTTTATTCGATTCGATTCGAACTCGATCTCGAATGTGTCCTCTATGACTAATAATAAGACATATTTTTTTCATAATTCTAATATTTCTAATAAAGCTAGCTAAACTAAATAGAGTCAAAACTACAAAAGTCCTCATAATCTCTACATTGTGATTCGTAATGGATCGATAAAAACTATAAGTAACTCATAGATCATTGATCTTGACGTGAATTTCTACGCTTCTGTGGTTTTGATGCAAAAAGTTACACATTTGTAATGTTGATTTGACGTTTGACGGAATCTCTCTTTAAGATGGGAAATCATTTTTATTAAATTTAACGGAGTTTGATTGCTAAAAGTGGCCACTCAAAAAAACTCTATTAAACTAAACGACAGGCTAGAAAATATTGTTTAAGCTATAAAAAGTACCAAAAAACTACTTCAGAGTGCACTACAGAGAGATAATTTACAATTTCTTCTTTATTTAAGCACTGTATTTTTTTTCCAATGGCGGCGCTAGTGTGCAGACTACGCCCTCTTAAGTTTAGTGCAAACGGGTGTTAGAAGTGTATATTGTAAGTATTCTCCAATCTTTTATTGGTGTGAAAATTTTACAGTTGACGTCTTGCATGGAACCATAGGGATCTTTTTTTATATTCCTATTATGTGCAATATATTTAACAATTACATAAGATCTCCTCTCCCTGTCAGCTACTGCATTCCTTAAAAGGAAGTAAGTACCTCTACAAATAAACATGAGTGACACCGAATTACCTTAGTGCCAGGGTCGCCACCAACCGGAAATCCCCTAATAATGTTATTAAGGAAAAGTACTAAAGTAATAGCGTGCTATTAGGTACTTATACAATTATCTTATCTCTATATATAAAATAGATTTTGTAACTTAATCAGTGACTTTCAAGATGTTTGAAGTGCTGATTATGTTATGAAGTCTGTTTATTTATTTAGGATTGAATGTTATGGACAGACAGACAGGCTATACAGTACCGAAAAATTGCTCATTAAGTTACGGTGCATACACCGCAACTCCTTTAGTCTATTGCGAGCGACCGAGAGAAACAGTTGATGCACCGCGAAGGTTGGTTTTGGCACAATTTTAATTTTGAACAGCTCTTATTAATTGGAAGTCATTGTCATCAATATTAAAACAATACTTAGACATTATAATAAAACTTATAAAAATATACTAATAAGCAATAATAGCAAACTAATTTCAAAAGTAATATTTAATTTTTTGTTATTATTTTATTTTACGCAATTATGGATTTCCTTGAAAGACCTATAGCATCTATGTTGATGCCCTAAGATTGTATAATCTTTAGACGTGGGTTCGATCCCAGGCTGGGTTATTTTAAAAAAGTTTGTTGTTTCTGATTTCTATAACATAATTATTGCTACTTGCTTTGGAATTGCAGCAATGTATGTGATGTTTTTCAATATTTATTTTTTTATAATATATCTTGCTAAACGTGTAGGCGTAGTATGAGTTTACGGCTTACTATATTTGATAGCGACTGTAGTTGACATTTGTATGTCAACTTCTAGTTTGTATTGTTACCGCCAGAGGCGCTGTGCCAAATTGCATATTAATTTAAAATTGCTTACTATACCCGTAGCACGAACAGCTATCGAGAAAAATAACGCGCGTAAAAACATTCGATAGAGTTATTTTATATGGGAAATATGTACAGCGCTATCTACCGCCGAAAATCTAAATTAGATTTTCCATAGAGAATCGCTTTTACGTGCGGCTTTTATTTGTTGGCTGTTCATGCTAAGGGCACTGCAGTGGTTATCATGTATAATAAACGTAACTGTGCAAAATCATAATACAGGCACTGATAAAAAAATATTTTTGGACAACCTTTGGCAACCCTGCATTGGGGGTTAGGTTCGGCCAGCCAGGATGACTTGTACCGGTGTTAATGACCTTTAGATTTTGACAAATGCCTTGTTTGAGAGTGAACTTTCTACTCAGGAGTGATTGCCCGTGTTCAATGCATTTGTTCCAGACCTGACTAATGCGTCTTTTGACTAATCGTTGCATCAACTGTATGTAATTATTTTTAGTTCAGTTTAGACAGATGAATATGGAATTCCATTTCACAGAACAAATTCATTTATAAATGATTTTCTGGTTATTAATGGATTGTAACTATGTTAATTGTAGTTCAAATCAGTGTGTATAAATAAACGTATTTCATATTAATATCATACATCGATAGCGAAACCAATTTACCATGTTTGTTACCGACAAAGGAGGATTCACACAATGTTATATTTTACTCTTTTTGATGCTTTCTAATAAATAAATAAATATTTGACAACATCACATACATTGCTCCGATTCCAAAGTAAGTAGCTAAAGCACTCGTGTTAATAAAATGTCAATTATATATTCAGTTGTCACCGCTCGAGTTGCCTTTTACTTCTTATTTTCCTAATTTTATTACTTTCAGTATTAATGTTATTCTGGAAAAAAATATTTTCCGTAAATATGTAGGTACGCACAACAGCACGGTAAGTTAAACAGTTGAACTACGAAAACAGCTTTTATTACGTACGGCATAAAGTCGGTCTCAAGGTCAACATGTATAGTCTGACGTGCCGCTGACTGTACAACGAAAATTTTTAATCATTTAATATTGTAAATAATTAAGCGATTAGTGTAATATATTATTTGAAATAAACCTATATATAATTAAAAAATACTTTAAATTAGACAGGTTTCAGTCATCAATTTGCACTCTATTATTGATATTTTTTTTTTAAATCAATTAAAATGAGTTATATTATGCTGTCAGCTGTGGTGACCAAACGTTAGCATACGGCCCATCCTCCTTATCCACCCATAAGGAAGGCCTGTGCTCCAGCAGTGGGGACATTAAAACAGCCGAACATAGAACCTCCTCCTTTTTTTGAAGTCGGTTAAAATGGCTGATTATGAAATGGGAGCTGATAATGCGGCGCTAACCAACTAACCACCCGGAACTGTGTCCCTTTCACTACTGTGTACTTCTGTGCAGCGAAATTGTTTTATTGTGAGATCCACTTGTGTCCTTGGGAGCGATTCTATAACCAAACTCGCATCTCACTTCGAATGTCACTTCACTTTGAGTGAAGCGGTATTTTTGTTACATTTTTCATCAAAAGTCGCGGGCTAAAAAAAACTATGCGAGCTAAAAAAGCAAGCAGCGCTCTTTCATATGATACCCAATATGCCCTAATAGCCACACTTCGAATAACCCTAATAAGCCATTGTTTAAGGTTTTTACCCAGTATTCCATCTAATTGAAATTATTCATGAATTTGTGTTCTTATGTAGTTTCCCGTAATCTCCTTAGGGATGAATTAAAAATAGATTTTAACACAAGTGGAATAACTCAACAGTAACAAATATAACAGTTAATTTAAACTAATTTAACTAAATAATGAGTTAGGTACTTAGGTTCTAAATCAGTCTGAAAGTTAAATAATTTTACAAAATTGTTTACAGCCTAAATAGCACGAAGATCTATCGAGAAAAAAAAACACGCATAAAAGTATTCGATTTAATTTCGCTTTTCGGCGGTAGATGGCGCTGTACAAATTTCCCATACAAAATTACTCTATCAAATGTTTTTACGCGCGTTATTATTTTCGATAGCTGTTCGTGCTAAAGCCGTATTGGTGGTGGGCACTTTTCTCCGCATTTAGACCAATTTGGTCCGTTATGCGTGAAACCTTATAGCATCGGGATGGCTAATCGAGCCATCCCAGCTCCTTCCAGAAGCGCAGAAGCCTCCTGGGGCGTTCCCAGGCTTCTAGGAGCGACCTCACCTCTGTGAGGATTTCTGCCCGTTGTGTGGCCAGCCCCACGCACTCCAGGATCACGTGGGTGCTAAGGCCGTACTAATATAGTCAAAGTCTTTTTCACTCCCTTGATAAAAATCTAAAATGATTATTATGGTACATGATTATTATTAGCTGTTTATAACATGTTACATATTCTTAGGAATGTTATTCGATAAGCAACTTTATCTAAACCCAAAAAGTAGTATATTATAGCGTTTCGCAACTTAAATCAATTTCCTGGCCGAGTTTACTACACCGCATGTTACTGAATGAAACTGCAGTTTCATGAACTATAAACACGAAAACACTTCCGAAGCACGTGATTTGTAATATTGCATATAAAATTGGTTATTGAAGCATTTGTAAGTGCTTCCTTTTAATTGGTTACGTATAGATAGTTTGACTTAAAAAAACTGCTTCGGTCGAAAAGGAGAATCACCATTTTCTAAGGACAAACATACCAATGTAAATATTTTTGTACCCTAGTCATTGTGATTGAATTAATTAGCTGGAAAGGCCTTATAAGCTTTAATCAGTAATAAGTTTTTCTTTTAATTTCTTGGTATTATTTATACAACGTGTTACAAAAATACCCCTAATGCCGAATATGGTAGATAGGGACCATCAAACTGATCAACTTTTACTATGGGGCCAATTTTAAAATCGCGAAAAAAAACCAGCTGTTTCATACAAAAAATAATTACGAAAACATCAAAATGTATGAAACAGCTGATTTTTTTTTTTTCGCGAGTTCAGAGTTGGTCCCATAGTAAAAGTTGTTCATTACATTTTAATAACGACGACATTTTTTGACGACCTTCATGGTCGAGTGTCTTTATACACCGGTTTTCAAGGTATCGCCATCTCTGACGTCTCGGGTTCGATCCCCGGTTAGGTCAATTTAGAAAACGAACTTTTCTATATTGGCTCAGGTCTGGGTGTTAGTGATACCACCGATGTCTCTGATTTCCATAACACAACTGCTTTAGCTACTTACTTTGGAATCGGAGCAATGTATGTGATGTTGTCAAATATTTATTTATTATTTATTTATTTATTCTGTAGTGTTTTGACGTTAAGGCTCCGGCGAACGGTGAGCTAAAGTGAGCTTCCCATACAAACGTAATACCAAAATGATTTGCAATTTGAGCATATTAACTCTTCTTGTGATGTTATTCGGATTAAGACAGTATTTGTCTAGGTTTCTATCAAATAGAAATTCCGAAATACTAAACCAAATAAAAATTAATGCAATATACAGTTTTGTATGAAAAAAAATAATTGGAATTTATTTTGAATTGGGTTAGTATTTTGGAAAGTTTATTTAATAGAAACCTAGACAAATACTGTCTTAATCCGAAATTTTTCAAAGGAGATATGTGGAAAAATCATATTTCAGAGATTTCAAAAAATGACAAAAACGCGAGGTCTACATCTCACAGAGCCAATAGTTTTAAATAAGTTCCTTACGCTACTAAATAATATACTAGAAAAAATAGGACTCGCACCAGATCATGTTCTCGGACGGGAATCGAACCCGCGGCCTTTGGATATCCGGTCCAATGCTCTGACCGCTGAGCTACCGAGTCACTAGTGGGAACGTCGAATTTCTTTTAGTACATCAACTCTTACGCTGCAAGCCAGCGTAAGAGTTGATATACTAGAAGCTATTTAGATACATAAAGTATGTTTACATAGGTACTGTGAAGACCTTAGGTCTCCCCATTAAATTAAACAGAAGATAGGATAAAATAGTTTATTTTTTAAAATATTTTACTACTGATCTCGCATTACATTTTTTTTTTTTGGCTCGATGCCGGTCCGAATCAGAATCCGTCAAAAACTACATCGCAAGCCTCTTTCTTAATTACTTTTCAAATAATCATATCCATTCTTAAAATGATTACCTACTTACAGAGTAAATATTTATTATCAGCTAATCACAGCCTACAAAATAACTATCCTTACAGTACCTAAATAATACACGTCTTTCAGTAAATTCCTGAAGTTTCCAGTGATTAGTAAAAGCGTGATTAAAAACTAGTTTTTGCTTACGACTAAATTACATTATTCGGTGATTTCTTAAAAAGGTGTGTTGCAACAAAATTGAACTATTAACGCAGTAATATTTAGCAAATGTGCTAAATGATGATTAGGGCTTTAGTTGGCATAAAATTCATACAAGGAAGAATAGTTTTCTTTGTGTGATAAAAACGTGTTTGTTGCAATATTTTTGCATTTTATCGTGCTATCGGCAAGCGTCACTTTTGCGGAACACATTGTTATCAGTCAAAACATTAATCTATGGCAAGTGTTAGAGGTCAAGGCATGCGCGATAACCGCAAGCAAATAAACAACGTCAATAGAAATTGTCAGCGAACACTTTTACCATTCTAGATTCAAAAAAATAAAAATAAAACTTTTTTCACAAAACGTATTTCTTTTGTTAATTTTTTGGCCAAAAAGGCTGTTCATTTCAAATTCCAATGTTGAGGAAAACGGTAACGAAATAAAAAAGAAAGACAATTGTCTTTTTTAAATTGAGTAGAGTTCCGCTACTCAACAAAAGATGTCGTTGTGCTATTGCAAAAAAATATATCATTTCAGTTTTAAAACAAAGGAAGATAAAGTAATCAATCAAACGATAATCTATGTGTAAATCTATTGATTCATAAGCCAGACGTCACTGATAAATCGAATTGACTCTAAAATTCCTGCGATTAAAATTTTGCTACTTATCAGGTTCCACTTATTTGAATTGATAGATTGTAAATGAGTAATGTAGCCCACGCTGAAAATATTCACTGGTTTTTGCAGAGCTTTCATATCCTATTTTACTTCATCTATGTTTGATAACTTAATTTTAACTCTACATTGTTTTAAAATCAAAAACACTAATTTATTTGATATTAAGAAGTGACGACTTTTTGAAGACCAATAGTTTTGTAAGTTTCATTACAGGAAAATTATTGAATATAAGTTTTCTAATTATAATGTAATATCTCTAATCTATAGCCCACCCACTAACTTAATTAGCGTTCAACTTTATATTTATGTATTTAACCAACTCAACATAAATAAAACAATGTAACTTTATTTGACACCAATAAAATCTAATATTAATAAGGAATTTTATCATAATGATGACTATAATTTAATGACAAGTTTGTGATAAGACTAAGTTATGAATTCCAATTAGTGTAATGCGACGATTGTTTTAAGACACTTTAAAGAATTCATTAACCTTACTATAAAAATTCTTATAAGAATTATGAATGCTTACTAAGAATTTAGTAATAGAAGTAGAAAAAGTTTAAACTCACCGAAAACTTTTTTAATGCTGGCTCTATGTGGCCAAAATGCAATGAACCATTTTTCAAAAACAATCAAAACAACCGATGCTAATCCAAAACTGTTTGGAATGTACTCCACTAACACGGTCACAGTTTAAAAAGGAAAATTAAAAAGTTTGTTTTGATTTAAAAACAAAACACTGTCCGAGTGAAGTTTCAATTTTCGAACGTTCGATCGATCGTCGAGTTCAAACAATGCGTGGCGCGTTCGTACCGCACGTAATGCAATCGAGAACTGGCGGGAGTGCCGACCGAGTGCCGGTGCTCCGTCCGCGTGAACCCGACTGGACTTCGGAGTGAATCGTGAATGAAAAAATTAGAGGTACATACGTACCTAATACACCCGCTGCGGGCGATGTTTGACAACGGATGTAAATGTTTATTATTTTATTATAATACAATAGTGGAAAAAAAATGAATCGCGTCCTGAGAAGATGAATATTGAATGCGGTTGTTTACCTGTGAAGCTATGTGTTTAACTATAAGCATCTAAAAATTATTATTAATAAAAACGTTAAATGAAAACAATTAAATACTTAGTTCGAAAGTTTTGTTCTTCAAGTAGCTGTCTTCCATTCGGATACCGACGAAAAACCTTTCGTCGGTATCCGAATGCAAGACAGCTAAAACTTTGTAAGCGCTACTCGCTCACAGATGGCGCTTTAAAATATAGTTCGTCTACGCGACGCTAGATGTCCGTATATACTTGATACTACGTAGTAGAATCAGTTTTATTGTGAAAAACTGTGGTAAAATGTTGGTTTGATTTTGATTTCTGCGTGTCTGTTGCTTACTGAGAATAGAAAATTACAAATGCAAATATTGATGCTTACTTATAGGTGTACTTAAGTAAATTTAATAATTTTGCTTTAGTAAATAATTTGTTACATAACAATAAAATTTCGCTAAAAATATTAAATTGGTCTTTTTATCAATTGCGTAACTTAGGTAACTAGCGGAAATGTCTATAAAATGTTTAATTTTTCAGGACTTGTTAAGAGAGCGTTGTTTGGTTATAGGAAAAAAAAGTTAGCAAAAAACCAAGGTGGATATCTTTATTATGAATAGCATCTTTGAATCACATAATGACTGCATTATATTCATAAGTTCTTAGAATAAGATAAGGTCATGCGTTCGCGATGGGATGATTTTTATATATCGTTTTTATAACACCTAGAAGGTATAATAAATATTGGTTAGTTAGTAACATCGGTACCCCTAGCACGAACAGTTATCGGGAAAAAAATGCGCGTAAAAGAATGAAAAAAACGCGCGTAAAAGATTTCAATAGAGTAATTTTGTAAGGGAAATTTGTACAGCGCCATCTAATACCGAAAAGCGAAATGAAATTTCCCATAGATAATTAACTTTATGGGTAACTTAATCTTAAGGGTACAGAGCGGCTTTTCTGTCTCATTTATATTAGTTATAACTTCACCGCCCGCGACTTCGTCCGCGTTGACAGTAGAAAAATAAGGCCACCGTTTAAATGACCTCCTTATGGCCGAATACTCAAACGATACTCAACTTTGAGGGGCGCTCAAACATCATGCTGTCTTTGTCGTATCTTTGACATTTAATGCGCCAGGATGATGTTTAAGAGCCTCTCAAAGTTGAGTGACGTTTGAGTATTCGGCAATTCCCAAACAACATAGCCAATGTTTATAGTGCGTTTCATTGAATATTCGCTATTTAATGAAACGCATTCTCTCTCAGGGGAAATGACCAAAGAGGATGTAATACTACGTTGAGAAGACAAATGATTTTTATTTTTCTTAATTAATCAATCAAATGCACTAAGAAGTTTCAATTCCGACGTCTAAGTCAATCGCCGCAAAAGTAGCTTTCTACCACTTTTTAACCCTGTTAGGGGATAAATATAAAAAAAAATTGAAACACGTATTAAATTAATTTTGTGAAAGAATGTCTATGCCAAATTTCAAGTCAATCGGGCCAAGGAATCGCGTTCTCCCATACAAACTTCGCCACCCTGTTTCACCCCTTTAGGAGTTGAATTTCGCAAAATCTCGTCTTAGTGAGTACCTACGCCCTAAAAGGAGACCTCATGCAAAATTTGAGACTCCTAGTACTTGTAGTTTCTGAGATTTCGTGATCAGTGAGTGAGTGAGTGATTGAGTGATTTTCCCTTTTATATAAATAGATATAGTGATAGATATAGATAAATTTTCCTTATTTGCATAATTTTATCGCATATTCATGGTGGTCTCAATAACACAGTAGAAAAGCACTTAGTTACTCATAAACATTTGTAATATAAAGTAATGGCAATAGTGTAAAAGGATTATTCAAATAAGAACTAAAAACATTAATAAAGTTCAACAGAATGAATTTGCTAAACTGGTCTTCACCACGGCCAACTACTTGAACATAACCAATAAGTAAAAAGAAATCCATCTTAAATAATCCTTATAACCATTACGTTTAGGTTCAAATTATAGCAAGAGTTTTGTTTTTAAGGATCAACTAAATGCATATTGATACGATCTTATTTTTATTGTTATTACGATCAAAACCGATCTTTACTATAATCTAATGAATATTTAATAGGAATCTACTTATGTTATGTTTGAGAAAAGGTATTCGCAGAAATAATTTTGATCCTATTCAACGGTCGAAAGAAATTCGACGTTCTCACTTGTGACTCGGTAGCTCAGCGGTCAGAGCATTGGACCGGATATCCAAAGGTCGCGGGTTCGATTCCCGTCTGAGAACATGATCTGGTGCGAGTCCAATTTTTTCTAGTATATTATTTAATATTATATAAAAATAGCATTGTGAATGCTTAAATCTCAAAATTTCAAACGGTCGAAAGACGTTTAGTTTAAAAACATAGGTAGTTTTTTGTCACACACCAACTTGCCAACCCGGTCCCCCACACAGCGTCATTGCTGGCGGCACTAGCGTCGTGAGGGTAAGTGCTGGGGTTTTTTAGTGGGTATTCCCTCCTCCCGAGATCCCATCGAGCCACACGGCTGGGTGGGATCACGGGAGGCAGTCGTGGTGAGTCACACATGCCCTCTCCCTGATCACCTGCGGGGAGGGAAGCGCGTAAATGCGTTTTTCCTCAGCATAAAAAAAAGACAATCTTGAATGGCTTGTCAAGCCGTCTAGGAGCGATGCTTGACATCAAGCACGTAAGTATTATGTTATTACCGTGGCCTATCAAAGGTAGGCCACGAACCCAAATGGTAGTGGTGGTGGTAATTACGCGAACGTGCTTGACAAGCCATGCTTGATCATCTAGTGGCTATATTAAACCTAGGCTAGTGTTTTGGATTTTTTATTTAATAGAAACCTAGACTGTCTTAATCCGAATAACATCACAAGAGGAGTTAGTTATGGTAAAATTGCATATCATTTTGGTATTACGTTTGTATGGGAAGCTCACTGTTCGCCGGACTCTTAAACAGCAATTGTAAGTGTTCTGTTTCTTGAAGCGAAATAGCATTTTTTTCATGCTTTCCACACAACCCAGGCTTTCCCACGAAGTGACTAAGTAAAAGCAGGTCAAACTTAACTACCTTGCGGTTTTAATTGCCATAGTAATTAGTAATTAACTTTAACATGCAACCACACGACAGATATGGCATAGATTAGTGAAGTATTTGAGTATAATTTAATGTAAAATAAATTATAAACTATATAAAAATCACCAAAGACAATCGCGAAATTAATTGTAAAGATTAAATATGTGAGATGTAGATGGTACCTTACTCGGTTTTTTTTAATTTACACTCGGGAAACGATGGCCCATTGATACAAGGTGTTACAAAAATACCCCTAATGCCGAATATGGTATAAAATCGAAAATATCAAAATGTATAAAACAGCTGTTTTTTTTTCGCGATTTCAGAGTTGGCCCCATAGTAAAAGTTGTTCAGTTTGATGGTCCCTATATACCATATTCGGCATTAGGGGTATTTTTGTAACACCATGCATACCTTAATATACAATAATTATAATAATAATAAATAAATATTAGACAACATCACAAACATTGCTCTGATACAAAGTAAGTAACTAAAGCACTTGTGTTATGGAAATCAGAGACAACGGTGTAACAGCAAACACCCAGACTTGAGCCAATATAGAAAAGTTAGTATTCTAAATTGACCCAGCCGGGGATCGAACCCGGGACCTCAGAGATGGCGACACCTTGAAAACCGGCGTACAAACCACTCGATCTCGGAGGTCGTCGACTTGATTCGACCACATATTATATCCTTACTAATATTATAAATGCGAAAGTCTGTTTGTTTGTTACGTCTTCACGTCTTAACTACTGAACCGATCATCATGAAATGTGCATACATGTTGTCAGGGGTACAGAGAAGGACATAGGGTACCTTTTATCCCGAAAAAAATGATTGTTCCCGAGGGATAGCAAAAAACTTTCCACGCAGACGAAGTCGCGGGCGGTCGCTAATATGCTATGTTATGTGCATGCTCCACATTAACCTTCGCCGGTTTTTTAGTCTTTTTTAATCGTATGTTTGGGTACTGGGTACGTTTGCCTGTCAAAAAATACGAAATCAAATAGCTGTTTTAAAAAATAAAACTGTAGGTTTCACACCACCATTTTCATTTCTCTCTATTTGAATAAATTTTAAATTTGAGGTTTTAACATTCACAATGCTATTTGTATACAATACTAAATAATATACTAGAAAAAAAAGAAAAACCTACAAAAATTTATATAAAAACTAAAAAAACAGCAACGGAAAAATACCTATTTCAATTTAATGTCGAGGTAATTCCTTACATTGTTGTAATAACGCTGGCTTGCAGCGTAAGAGTGGGAGATATACTAGAAGCTAGTGACTCGATAGCTCAGCGGTAAGAGCATTGAACCGGACATGCAAAGGTCGCGGGTTTGATTCCCGTCCGAGAGTATAATCTGGTGCGAGTCGTATTTTATCTAGTTTATTATTTAGTATTTTACACACGGCGGCACATACATGTCGACCTTGAGACCACCTGTATGCCCTACATAATAAAAGCTGTTTTCGCAGTTTAACTGTATAACCTGACGTGCTGTCGTGTGTACTTAATAAAGTTGAACACACGCTCGTTTTACCTCAACACTCGACAACTTAATAATATAAATACCTACCTACCTTAATAATATTTATTTTGACGACCTCCGTGGTCGAGTGGCTTTGTACACCGGTTTTCAAGGTGTCGCCATTTCTGAGGTCCCGGGTTCGATCCCCGGTTGGGTCAATTTAGAAAAAACGAACTTATCTATATTGGCTCAGGTCTGGGTGTTTGTGATACCACCGTTGTCTCTGATTTCCATAACACAAGTGCTTTAGCTGCTTACTTTGGAATCGGAGCAATTTATGTGATGTTGTCAAATATTAAAAAAAAAAATTAAGAATGCTTCATTCAGGTTTAAATTGAATGTCAATGAGTCAATGTTGGAAAATTAGGTTTATTTAAACATTATTGGTCGTTGTGGAAATATTTATAAGAATATGAATAAAAGTGCTTTGTAATACAGTAGTAATTGAATAAACCACAATAATGTAAACCCAAGGACTGCTCATAATGGATTGGCTCATTATGATAAATGTAATTGTTCGTTGTTTGACTCATCATTTGCAGGTTCTTCCATAAATTACTTATTCATTTGTTTAAAGATATACGAGTATGTAGTTTGAGCGCTAAAAAGGCAATTTTAATATATTTAATTCGAAAAATTTTAAAAACCAGTTTATTAGTCCTGGCAGGGTCGCAATATCGAAACAGAAACAAGTGTTAGATCTGAAGAGTACTTTATTACTGACTGTCTTAATACATAAGTGCACGCTATACAAGGTGTTACAAAAGTACCCCTAATGCCGAATATGGTAGATAGGGACCATCAAACTGAACAACTTTTACTATGGGACCAACTCTGAAATCGCGAAAAAAAATCAGTTGTTTCATACATTTTGATATTTTCGTAATTAATTTTTGTATGAAACAGCTGATTTTTTTTCGCGATTTCAGAGTTGGTCCCATAGTAAAATTTGTTCAGTTTGATGGTCCCTATCTACTATATTCGGCATTAGGGGTACTTTTGTAACATCTTGTATATATACTCATACATTACAAATTATTTGTAGGAGCATTAATTGTTATAATAATGAATTACACTTTATTGCACATAAAATAAGAATTACAGAAAAAGGGACAGTTGTTATAAGCATACAAGAGGCGGCCTTATTGCTAAGTAGCAATCTCTTCCAAGCAACCCTTGGTTGAAAAATAAATAAAGATAGGACTTAAAGGACAGTGGGGTGCAATTATCAAAGGACTAATGCGTTTGAAAATAAATATATCTTTTTGCATTAATGATAAAAAAACGCCAAAATAAGTATGTATGGATGAAAAAATTAAAAAATGAACTGAAAAAAACTGACCGGAATAAACCTAATGTATTAAATTTAAATTTTATGATATATTAATCTAAATTTAAATTTAATAATTATATCGCTGTTTCATCTTAATCAATTGTCAAAACATCTGGAAAGATGTTTCTTTCGAATGTGGGGTTATTTCCTCACATTGATGAAATTGCGCTGGCTTGCAGCGAAGAAGTAAAAAAGTACTAGAAAATTTCGCCTCTCCCACTAGCGACTCGGTAGTATAATTGGCATTGGGTCGGAATCCCAAGGGTGCGGGTTCGAGTCCCGTCTGCTAAGCGTCTCTGAGGTGCTACGGGTGAGTAGACGTTTTCTAGTATTTTTCTAATATTATTTTATATTAATCCTAATGTAGGTACTTATAGCTTTATTACTAAGCCATATATCTACCACAGAATAAATAACAGTACCTATACACTCGTAACCGTGTTCATTTAAATGTCCATACAATATTGTATGAATGGCAGGAAATCACGCCAACTATGCCGGGTGACACGACCACGGTTGCGCCTTTTGTATGTAGCTCGGCGTTGCTGACCTAACTATTCAAAAGCAATGTTGCTAGCACGTTGACTAGAAGAAAATGTTTATGGAGGGAAAGATTTGGGTCGCACGAGAAATTAAAACAAGATTACTGGCGGTATTTACACGCGTCGACTTGCAAGCGATTTTAGTCAATTAGTGCTTTTTTATCGACAATCGCTTATAAAATCGTATCGCCACCTCATTGAAATTAGGTTTGCGATTAGATTTGACAAGCGATTATCGATAAAAAGCGCTGATTGATTAAAATCGCCTGCCAAGTTGCCTGACAAGTCGACTCGTGTAAATGTATACCATAAAATATAACTATCTAAAGGCTATTTCAACTTATTATCTAAGTATACTTACTTACCAAAAAATTAAAAGTTTTCTGATGAAGATGTAGCGTTTCTTTATTGTGCTTGTTGGTGATGTGATGACAGTTTTGTCATATATTAGGTACCGGATATATATTTTTTTCCTTATTAAGTTAAATACTTTATGTTAATTATGTTTTCTTTATTGTAAAGTTAAAAATGTTTTCTTGCTTAGTGAAACAATGTAATTCATAATGACAAAAAAAAGTTCTTAAAACACATTTATTGTTTACAAACTGCTAAAGCTACTTGTATCACTAGGTAGGTACTTACTATTTTTTTATGTAAGTTAACATAGTAGTAGGTATAGTACTTATTATAGTTTTATACTTAACAGGCCTACAAAAGCTTGTATACTTTTCGGTCACCCATCTGAGAATTTACCTCTGTGTAAGTGGATAACATTCACAATCGCAAAGCGCACCAACGAATAAAATTAATCTCCTCCCCCTAGAATAATGACGTATAGAAAGTAAGTCCGCGTGCCCATTTTGAACCACCTTTTTCAGACGGCCCTACCGGCTAACTTTTCGAACTTCGGCGGGTCTGCCGAGCTTCAACAAAAACAGATAAATCGAAGTAAGAAGTTTCGTATGGTACTATTTGCCAAAGTTATTTAGAAGATATCGATGTTCGTGTGACATCATGAATTGAGGTTCGTCATTTTGACCCGATTTGGGCTCGCTGCTCGATTTATCTGTTTTAATTTGAAGCCCGGCAGACTCTCCGAAGTTCGATGCGTTAGCCGGTACAGCCCCAGATATGGCTCCAAACTCCGTAGTTTTCAATGTACACTACGGAGTTACAAGTGTACGTGTGCGTGTCTCCGAGCGCAAGCAAGTAATCGTCACGAAAGTGTGAATCGGTTTAGTGTTTCACTTTTAACAGAACGCTTATGAAGACCTTCTTTCTATACGTAATTATTCTAAGATCCTCTCCTTAGTCCTGTAAAGCTTATCTTATTAAAACACTAGCGACCGCCCGCAACTTCGTCTGCGTGGAAAGTTTTTTTGCTATCCCTCGGGAACAATTATTTTTTTCGGGATGAAAGGTACCCTTTGTCCTTCTACTACTACTGTCCTACTGTCCTGTACCCCTGACAACGTGTATGCAAAATTTCATGATGATCGGTTCAGTAGTTAAGACGTGAAGGCGTAACAAACAAACAAACGGACTTTCGCATTTGTAATATTAGTAAGGATCACAGGCATTCAAAGGAATTTCGTGTCTAACTTGTAGCTAATCGGAATTTGTTAAGCAATATTGCTTAATATATATTAATTTAAATTAAATGAATATTAAACCATTTCAAAGGCAGAAAATTGTTACCTAAGTATTCAACTTGATAAGAAGCTTAAGTCAAAGAAACTTTATTTTGTGGTTGTCCATTTGGCGGACTTATTCTGTAAAACACACTAGAAATTGAAATTCCAATTGTAGAAGTGTCCGGTTTTCCAACGTATTAACGACGAGTGTCTGTA
Organism: Catoptria pinella; assembly: GCA_963556745.1. Lineage (NCBI taxonomy): Eukaryota > Metazoa > Arthropoda > Insecta > Lepidoptera > Crambidae > Catoptria > Catoptria pinella. The sequence goes on along the minus strand of OY750775.1, from coordinate 11,441,115 downwards.
CCCCACAGACATTAAAATTTTTGAATTCAGGGCATGATTTACCGGAAAATTGCGGTACTTTTATTTTTCGATATGACGTCATACCTATTAAAAACTATTCCTTCATATTTTGATACATTAATCTATCGCTTCTTCAACATACTTATGTTGAAGAAGCGAAAAATTAAGCGTAACCGTAATTTCGGTACCGCTATATATCGGTGGTTTTATACCGAAATTTAATTTATCGGTATCTTGTAAGGGTAGAATATTTCGGTACCGCTGTATTAACCGTAAAAAAAACATATTTTAAAAACAATTTCTAATATCGCTACAGGGGCATACATGTTGGGTTTTCAGTCATTGCTTCAAAACAATATGATCAAATTCATTATTACAAAGTTGAATTAAAAAAAACCAACTAAAGAAGAATGCCCACTTTAGTACCCTTAGCACGAACATCTATCGATAAAAAAACGCGTGTAAAAGTTCTCGATACAGTAATAATTATCTATGGAAAATTTCATTTCGCTTTTCGGCTATAGATGGCGCTGTATAAATTTTCCATACAAAATTACGCTAAGGGTACTGTTCGTGCTTAGGGTACTGACCTGTCAAAATGATGATTTTATCAATCATCACGTACAGAGACTCTCGTAGAATTGTATTTTTATTGTTAATAATATACAAGGTGTTACAAAATACCCCTAATGCCGAATATGGTATATAGGGACCATCAAACTGAAAAAATCAGCTGTTTCATACAAAAATTAATTACGAAAATATCAAAATGTTTGAAACAGCTGATTTTTTTTCACGATTTCAGAGTTGGTCCCATAGTAAAAGTTGTTCAGTTTGATGGTCCCTATCTACCATATTCGGCATTAGGGGTACTTTTGTAACACCTAGTATAGAACATATTGATTTATCATTATATATTTTTTTGATTGTCAAATTAAAATTCAATAAATATTAGTGTTCTACGATCATAGCAACTATTCAAATATAGTTTTATTATCACTTTTACAAAATCTATTTGACAGGTCATTTGTTACTTATATGGGAAGTAGTCATTGTTCTTTTTAACCGCGTTTTTAAATAAAATTGACTCACTCTGGGACTCATCAATCGACTTAAAAATTAGAATAATCAGAATAGCTACTTAGCCAAGCATTGTTTGAGATAACCGAGAACAATCTTTGGGTTGGTTTCCGCAAATTAATTCCTTTAGGATTCTTTGTAATGGATTCCTTTGTCAAAATTCTTAAGCAACAATTTCAGCTAAAAAGATTAAAGGCGACCACAATCTGAGTAGCCGATTGAGTTAAATAGTCAAATAATAATCAAATTAAAAAAAATATTCGAAATGTAACTTCTACACACATAGGTATAAGACATTTCCAATTTCTTTCAAGATTCTAAAATTTAACTTTAATAATTATATTCACATGACAGTAAAAATATTTTGACATTACAATAACGGCTAAGATATTTAGCAGTACAATTTTTAATGACTTGCAATTTTCATACAAAATTTTACGGAATTTATGACGTCACAAGTCTCCTTTCATACATATTTTTTTTTTTAGATATTGAAAAACTATTTTCATATTTATAACTTAAAATATTCATGATTTTATTTCTCAAAAATCGACTTAAGGAAACTTCCTTATTTGACATTTAAGTAAAGTTTATTTATAACATTATACTTACGAGGAGCTCGGTGGCGCAGTGCCTGGCCCGGCGATTGCGGATGTTAAGCAACTTTCGCAAGGGTCGATCATGGGATGGGTGACCAAAAATTTAATGTATCGAGTTCCGAGTCGTTGGTTGGTCTCGGCTGCATTTGCTGTCGTTAACACCCACCAATCCGCATTAGGCCACATAAGGAAAGCCTGTGCCCCAGCAGTGAGGACATTATAAAAAACATCTTTTTTGAAGTCGGTTAAAATGGATAAAAAGAGATAAGATATTTTACAACTTAACAAAATGATGTTTGTAATCTAAATAAGCTATTACAATTATGACTACTATTAAGCAATATATACATTATAAGAAATACGAGACAGTGTGTTGAAGCTTTAAGAATTCTAAATACCTTATTAATGAAACATACACAAAGGCATTCGCCGCAACGAAGGAATTTCCCAGGCTTAAACCCGGAAACCACAAAGCTTTAAACCTTCAAATCTTAGACATAAGAATCAAATTGCAGTAGCATCGATAACAGGTAAGCATTCAAGTTAAGTTACTTCGAAACAGGTAAAAGATCCTATTGTATCTATATTTTGTGTGTATTATCCTTTATACGTTTTTTAAAAGGATCGTGCGATATGAATAGTGTTGCCAACTTTGTTTCAGTAAAATAACGTATATACTTCTCTGACGAGTATAAAAAAGAGTATTTGCTTACAAAAAAGTATTTTCTTTAAAACAAAGAAGGAGTTTTTGGCGCCATTTTGTCGTGATCGGTTTGGTGTCTATTTTAATTATTTTCAAATTGATTCATAGTGGATATTGTGTCTTAAAATTAGTGCAGTTATATGGTACAAGTGTCTACGCAACTGAACAATAATATGTGGGATAATTGAAATAGGCGCGATCTTGGTTGTGTGAAGCTGAGACTTTTATTGAAGTGGTGGCTTCCTCGGCAGAACTATCCGAGTAAAAAGCTGTCTTGATATACTTGGTGCCATATGCTCCAAGCAGCATTGGAATGCGATGCACCCGCATTCTAATGAAAAATTAAACAATATCTACCACTGAACTATTTAATACTTGACACTGGCAAAAATTACTTCCAAGAGGAAAGTAGATTGCCATAACAAAAAAAAAGAAGAAGAAAACAAAGAACATTGACTGACAGCTGAACTGTCACTTTTGTTAGACTAGAAATGTTACGTTCAGAAATTTCGCGAAGGTCTCGCTATTGCGTTCTGTTTTCCCATTCGGGCATCATCATTCATTTCTTACAACAAGAATATTTCGTTCCATTCCATACATAAGCTAATGCATAATGTTTTTACAGTTTTGTATGAAAAAATTTAATTAGCATTTATTTAGAATTGGGTTAGTATTTTTATTTTATAGAACCCTAGACAAATACTGTCTTAATCCGAATAACATCACAAGAAGAGTTAAAAATGCTCAATTTGCAAATCATTTTGGTGTTACGTTTGTATAGAAAGCTTACTGTTCGTCGGACTCTTAGTAATTTACTCGATGAAGTAAGTAATAAAAAAAAACAAGTTATCGTAAAAAAGGTTTTGATTTTACCGTTTTGCTTACACTGTTTAAGTTTAAAACCAAAGCAAACGTAACGTTCGCGATTGCTCGTGTCAACAATGTTAAGTAAACACTGTTTAACCGTTCAGCGTTTACTTAACTTTTAAGTAGTTACTATAGTTAAATAAAACATTGCTTATATTTTAGAGACATTCAATAACTGGACTTCAGACGTTGTTACTCTGTCGGTTCTTCTTCTTCTTCTTTTTTTGTTTTGGCAATCTACTTTCCTCTTGGAGTAATTTTTGCCAGTGTCAAGTGTTGAATAGTTCAGTGGTAGATATTGTTTCATTTTTCATTAGAATGTAGGTGCATCGCATTCCAATGCTGCTTGGAGCATTTGGCACCAAATATATCAAGACAGTTTACTCGTTTAGTTCTGCCGAGGAATCCACCACTTCAATAAAAGTCTCAGCTTCACACAACCAAGATCGCGCCTATTTCAATTATCCCACATATTGTTCAGTTGCGTGGACACTTGTACCATATAACTGCACCAATTTTAAGACACAATATCCACTATGAATCAATTTGAAAATAATTAAAATAGACACCAAACCGAACTCGACAAAATGGCGCCAAAAACTCTGTCGGTTGACAGATCGACCCATCATCTACGAATCCTCTCACTGCGGCCCTGCGGCCAAGACACCTTTAGCCGTCAGATATCTGATCAGTCTTGTGAGCCTGCTTGACTGGCATTGCAAAAATCAATCCTTATACCTTATTCCTTCCACTCTCCGCTTGTCACCTTAGGTCGACTGGTACAATCATCCTTATTTATTTATATTTGTATTTATTAACTTATGGTTAGGGCTAGGGCTGTTAGGGCGCTAGGGCTGTAGGTCACTAGGGTTGTCAAGTATGATAGTTCTACCCTTTCCAACTCATGTAAAGAGGGCTGGGTGGAAACTTTGCTCCTGTAAAGGAGGTCAATAAGAGATCTAATAAACTGTAGTATATAGGTTATGATTATACCCAACATCTATAAGCTTCTACTTATTCTATGGCTCTCTCTATTGCACTATGATCACAGAACAAGGGTTATTTATACCTACCCGTACAGCAATCTCAGGCCATGTCAGGCTACATGTATTCAGTAGGTTCTGTATCACTTGGAACAGTTTAAGTTACTAAATGACGAAAAAGTAAAAGCAGTTTAAAATACTGCCAGAACAGCTGTCGTCTACTCACAGACTAAATATTTTTAAAATGCAATTTTATTTTAATTTCAACTTCAATCTTCGGGTACAATACTAACCTGTCAGACAGCATTATACAGCATATGTGTCGTATTAATATTCATATTGTCTGTACCAACTTTAGAGCATTCAGAACAAGAAAAAATCGGTATTACAATAAAAGCACAAAACATATCTAGTTTTGCGGTTGCGGCTGACATGCGGGTGAAGTCGCACGCGGTCGCTAGTAAAGAGAAAAAGGGTCAAGAGCGAGTCGGACTCGCGCACCGAGGGTTCCATACCATCATTCTGAAAAAGTTTACTATTTAGACTTATCGTTTTATTTTTCCTGTAGTCTTTACATAAACTTCTATCACATAAAACATTACTGTATGCAAACTTCGGAGATAAAGAGGGGGAACAGTTTTTTTTTTTATTTTTCATCAAAAGTCGAAAACTATGCGATCTAAAATATATATGTTTGGGAATGTGCAAGCAGCTCTTTCATATGATACCCCACATGCCCTAGTAGCCCCACTTCAAATTTTTAAGACCCCCTTTTAGTCCCTGTAGCCCAAACATATTTTTTTATTTCTCTCTTATTTGCAAATTAGTTGGGCAAACGTCATCTAAATCTATTCCAAATTTCAAGTTGATAGCACTAATAGTTCTGGAGATATCCTGTGAAAGACAGACAGACTGAGTCGCACCATAGTTCCTTTTTACCATTTTGATACGGAACCCTAAAAAGGCAACATACATAGTTATTACGTATAGCATACAGCTGCTCTTGATATTCAAGGTGAACCAATATCTCCACATAAGACTATACAGAGATTGAGCATGTTTGATCTTCGTAATAAAAACAAGATATTTCTTTAGATAACTTAAATTAAACTCGCGTAAGTAATTATTCGCTTATCTAATAAACATGCATTTGTAATGAATTTATTCACATCCGTGATTTAATAGTTCCTGATAATGTGTAATTTAATGATGAGTTTAACTAATGAACCTTGAAAATAAAAGCAATAAAATAATAATTATACGAAAAAAATATCAATGTAATATAACCTTTATTGCATTCACATAGGACTCACAATCGCCAAGTTGTTTTCCACATCAATAGAGTATCTACTCGCGGTTAGTGGTTAAAGAAAATTGGTAAATTGGTTTTTACTTACAGCTATATCCAAAGTGGAAGTTGATGACATATCTATAGTGAAACCCCCAGAACCACTTTGAACAGGAACCACTTTAGCACCACGTTTCGGCATTTTAAAACAACTCACTACTTTATAAGTACGCACCATGTTTATAAACCACTTATTTTCCAAACACAAACACTTCCTTATTCAAACACAGATAGAACACAACACTATTTAATTCAAATTCCCACTGTTTTAACTGTTTTTCATTCAAAAATGGAACGCGGGCGTGCGAATATCGATCGTGTTTTGTCCAACAACGTGCGCGCGCGCACTGTAAGCGCGATGGAATGACAGGTTTAGGTCATTACGCTGAGGTGCGTGGTCACGGGTGGTTTGCGGTGACTCAGCAACCCTGTTGGAGGCTTTGCGAGATTCTGAGATTGGAATCTGTGACGTCACTTGTGGTCCGACGTCACGGCTGTTAAATTTGACGAGGTGGTTTACGAATAATAGTTTAGTTACAACCTCATAACTTTTATCGCGGTGTACTGTTTAACTCGCGATATAAAATGAAATGACCATGAAATAAAGTATAAGAAACCTTGCATTTTTAGAATATTATTCAGCCATTATAATACACACAGTAATAATATTGTGATAATAGTACCTAAGTAATGATTCCAAGTTAGTGGTATATGCGCGGTTTCCGAAGTACTTATGGATGGTTTGTTTAACTTTATCGAAGGGGCCACATTATCTGGATTGAAGTTAATTTTATTACTTTAATCTAGATAATATGGACCCCTCCGATAAAGTTAAACCTCCGATAAAGTTAAACCTCCGATAAAGTTAAACCTCCGATATAGTTAAACCTCCGATAAAGTTAAACCTATGATGAAGTACCTCAAAAACCGGGCGTTAGTCGTGAATGACTGCAAAGTTACGCATTATAGAAATGTAGAAATGACTTAAAAAAATACTATTGTATTAAAAACTCGATAAAAGTAACTCACTTTGTTATTTGTTTATTATAGCCATGTTTGTTATGTTTACACACATAAACAGCTCAATGAATTTTGGTGAATTTGGTATAGACATAGATTCACGTGGACGAATATTTTGTATAAAAAAAATTAACAATTATAATAATTGACGACTTCCTGGTCGAGTGGCTTTGTACACCGGTTTTCAAGGTGTCGCCATCTCTGAGGTGCCGGGTTTGATCCCCGGTTGGGTCAATTTAGAAAACGAACTTTTCTATATTGGCTCAGGCCTGGGTGTTTATGATACCACCGTAGTCTCTGATTTCCATAACACAAGTGCTTTAGCTACTTACTTTGAAATCGAAGCAATGTATGTGATGTTGTCAAATATTTATTTATTAATAATAAGTAAGTAAGTATGTACTAACTTAATTTAAAAGTTGCAAATGTTCTCAAAAAAACAGCAATATTAACAAAATTTGCGGTTGCCTAAAACCAAAAACATTAAGCAATGAAAAACCACGATTTTACCTTATACAACAGTTATTATTGCTCAAGAACTTAAATATAATATTGTCACAAAACCATTTCGTTTTATTTCAAAATGTACTAATCTAATTTTAGTTTCAGAATTCTTGGTCACTTGCAAGTTTCTTTACTTAATTTCAAATTCTATTATTATCAACCTCTTTTTGGTTGCGATATTGCTTAGGTTGGTATTTTTCAACGCAATAATTATTACACACAAGTAAAAAAAGATTATGTTTTAATAAAAATGTGCGTCGGACCTCAATAAATTTGTCAAATCTTTTGCAATTTATGCGAGTGTTTTAATCAAATCAGTACATCAGGTATCCGTGTCCCTATCGTTACTCATTTCCGTAATATTTTTAATCTTTTATTCCGTAAACTTCATGAATAGATTAATCAATCAGTGAAAATTAAACTCTTTTGTTTTCTACAAGAAATTACAAAAAAAAATACGTTCACTTGATGATACTTTATTAGACGGTGCTGTTTAGTACTGTTTAGGTATTATAAATATTCTAAATTGATAAAAAATTTAGTTGAAAATATTTATACACGATGACTATTATACAAGGTGTTACAAAAGTACCCCTAATGCCAAATAAAAAATCAGCTGTTTCACACAAAAATTAAAATCGAAAATATCAAAATGTATGAAACAGCTGATTTTTTTTCGCGATTTCAGAGTTGGTCCCATAGTAAAAGTTGATCAGTTCGATGGTCCCTATATACCATATTCGGCATTAGGGGTATTTTTGTAACACCTTGTATAATGCCTATAATAATACTCAAACAAAGAAAAGTAAATTATGCAAATAATGCAGTACTTTCACAGGATTATCACATTCTCGTAGAGCTTCTAACTCAGAAGAGAAATCATGTAGTCATCATAACTTATCAATTTTTGACGAGTTTATCAATACAATATTTAAACTATATAAGCATACGATAATCGAAAGCAATTTCTCGATGGCCGCAGTCACATTGTCGCATCAATTTGCATTTCAAATGCGACATTATTCTGCAGTGAAAGTTAAAATCTCGCAAGGACGACGACACGACTCGCTGTCGACTGCAAATTATGCAATATTCTCATTTCTCGTTGCGACTATCGAATCAAAAACTAATTGCGTGAAATCGAAACAATCGCAGTCAATAATTGGATGATGATGTTGGGTTCTGTCTGAAATTCTTGTGATGGAAATGAAACTTTTACTTTCATGATTTGGTAACAAAAAGTTTACTAAGGAAAATATTTTGACAGTAAAATATTTACAACTACTAAGTATATTATTGGAAATTAGAGAAACTTAATTCATGACCCATACCCAACGATTATCATCATGTTTATGACTATACCTACGAAAGTAAATTTGTGCTCGTTGAACACAACAAGCATACCAATAGGTAATAAATAGTATTGACCAGTAAAAAGTTAAAATGATCCGGATACAAATTCTGTTGTTTATGTTAAATCCAGAAGATAGGTAGGTGCTGTTAGAAGCATGTGAAATAGGCCAGCAATTTTATTGATCATTTTAAATTGATGGGAATACGATCAGAATAGCCTGATCTCTTCAATGCGCTGGAACAGCTTGATTTTCATCTGCAGAACGCCAAGGATCCAATCGGGAGTCAACTTCTCGTACCGGATGTCGTGGTCCGTGTTCTGACCTTCGATCCTGAAGACCAGCTGTCGGAAAGAAAGCATTCATGTATTGAAAAAATAAGGTACACACGACGGCATCTCAGACTATACTTGCGGACCTTGAGACCACCTTTACGCCCTACGTCATAAAAGCTGTTTTCGCAGTTTAACTGTATAACCTGACGTGCTGTCGTGTTACCTACGCAGTACAATTTTTAGAAAATATGAGACACCTAAACATGTGTGTTATGGAAAGAGGAAACCGAAAAACAACTTAGTCTCTTTGTTTGTTACGTTTTCACGGATTAACTGCTGAACCAATGTTAGTGAATTTTCATACATAAAGACAGTTCCCATAAATTTCACGCGCCTGCAAAAATTAGCAGGTAATGTACATTCTATATTTAAAGAAAATATAAACATAAATGGATTGTTCTTAAAAACTCACCGATGGCACACCCCTATACTCCACATGTTTCAAATGTTTATCTTCTACTCTGAAGAATACCGAAACCGTCGCTTGAGGTATCGGGTACGCAACCGAGGGCTGGCTGAAGATGGCCTGTCAAAAGGAAACATGTAGGCAAGTAGGTAGTCAAAAAGCTACTTATATGTGTGGAAATAGGTCGCATTGTAATATGCGTATTCGTATTAAAAGAAAATTGGTCTGTCACAATATTCAAATTTGACTGTCACAAAAGGCTCTTGTACTTGACACCACCGAAGAAAATGTTGTTCGACTATATAAACCGTTATTAAACAAACCCTGTGTTTTTCTGTCCATTGAGGCGCTGCAGTAGGCCCCCTAACAATATGGCCTCATGAAACGGTTATATTCCAGTGGTTCTACAAGTACCATCATAATTTCAAAGTCTTTTGTCTTTTAAAGGTGTGTTGGCTGTCAACAAAAACTTTCAGGGCTCTTTAGCAGCGGTCATCTTTATACCAAATCCTTGATCCAAAACTTCAATTACTACAAAATCTTAAGTTTTGTGCTGTTTGAAAAATGGAACTAAATTCGCATTGGGTTACTGCATGCATTACATCCTTACTTTTTTATCTATGTTAAAGGACCGCCCGCTTCCTTGGTCTTCCTTATAGCTGGATAAGGAGGATGAGCCACAACCCACCACGCGGACTCAATGCGGATTAGTGGGTGTTAACGACTGCAAAAGCAACCGGGGGCAACGGGTTAACGTGTCTCCCAAAACACGTCGTCCATGCTTAATATCGAGATAATAAATTTTTGGTCACCCATCCCATGACCGACTCTTGCGAAAATTGCTTAACCTCCGCAATCGCTGGGCCAGGCGCTAAACTACTGCGCCACCAAGCTCTTCTTGCAGCATATTGCTTACTTAAAAATAATCCTACCAAAACTGACCTCATAGTAATAATACTGTGAGCACTCATCTTCTGTCCTGCCGGTGTAGTTCAGCACGTACTTGACTGTGCTGGGGAGCTTCCAGTTGTTCTCTATGACTTCCCTGATAAGGGCTTCAGTGGTGATTGCGAGTGGCAAGCGGAGACTGGTGAGCGTCACTTTTGTGTCGGGGGTGAGGAGTCTGCGGGTATCTGTGAAGAGGTAATGAGGATGTAAATACCTAGTCTTAGACAAACCCCATCAGTGGAGGTAGAATATCTTCAATGGAATAAAGTGATGAATGATAACATAGCTTTCTTTTTGAAATAAAGTGGAAATTCATGAGTTTACTCCCACTTACTTGCAAGTTGTCTGAGTGTCTGTCTCTCCCCTAGGATCTCCTTCGCTCTATTAATTACTGAGACCAGAGTGTCAATAGCCTGTTCTTCATACGCTATTATTTCTGGTAAGTCCATTTTGTATGTTTTTGCTAAATTCAATAGTTTAGAAAGCAAATTAAAAATAATTGTTGTATAGTATAGAATAGTACTCTTTGATTGTTGTAATGTTGTTGTTGCCTTGTCAAAAGTGACAGTGAAAAAAACATGTTCCTAATCATAGAGTAAATTAATATAAGACTCTTAAGAGATTATAAAACGTATAAAATCCTATAAAATCTATGTTTTACTGATACGAAAATGTTGTTTCCAAAAACAGAACAAAAATCCCGTATTTATACGTTATAAATCCCATTTATTAATTTTCTCTTTGATTAGGTACTTATAATGCATATTATAACCACTATAACGATGACCTCCGTGGTCGAGTGGCTTTGTACACCGGTTTTCAAGGTGTCGCCATCTCTGAGGTCCCGGGTTCCATCCCCGGTTGGGTCAATTTAGAAAACGAACTTTTCTATATTGATTCAGGTCTGGGTGCTTACTTACTTTGGAATCAGAGTAATGAATGTGATGTTGTCAAATATTTATTTATTATATTTATAAATAAGCAAATACATTATTATTTTTTATTTTCACAAAATGAAAATGAAAAAAGTTGACAGGTTTAACAGAAACTCTATGAAACTGACAGCTTCCTTAAAGTTAAGGAGACCTTAACTAAAAATTTTAGCTAAGAAGCCTTAGAGCCAAAGAGAAAAATAATACATACTTAGAGCTGCGAAGAAGCCGAAGAAAATGGAGCAACATTGTCCAGAAGTCTATTCATTCTAGCTTTAAATTCGGGAATACAGACTCAGGCAGGGAATCCCACTCCTTGGCTGTGCGCATTATGAAAAGCGCTTCGTGCGCTTGTTGCAATTGTTGAGTATGCGTGCATGGAGTTTTTTTACTTCTTATTTTAAAAAACATGTTGTTATACGTTATATTTAAAAACCATTTATAACGGCTATACGTTATATAAGCTCGCCTCCACTAACCATGCATGACAATGACAACGTGAAAAATGTTTGACAGTTGAGTTGACAATTTGACATTTTGTGCTAAGCCTGTGATTTTGTGTTTTGCTTTTGACAACCTCTAATCCAAATAGTTTTTATCGATCAAACAGGTAAAAAATCCGTTCGTTTCATTAAAAGTGTGTTACCTAAATAATGGAAAAAGCTTTTGAAGTTCAAAAGCAAGTACGCGAAAATGTTAAGACCTTTCAATCTTATATGACTGACCTGCAAAATTGGGAGGCAGAAATGAAAAGAAAAGAAGCTGCTCTCAACGGTGCTTTTGAGCAGGTTCAAATACATTTACGCCCGTAACTATTGTTGTAAACTAATAGGCTTCAATAACAAACATAATTAGTCACTAGATTCGTTAATTTAGTCACAGAATATATAATAGTATTTAGTCTTGTAAATGTTGTTCGCGAGTATCTCACAATCTTGCCATCGTATTATAATTATTTTGTGTTTCGACAGTAGCGGTAAGATAGTAAACACTATGGCACTCGAGACTACACATACGTATGACTCACCAAAACGAAAGTAAATATATGTTTGCTATGACTCAGTTACCTTCCATTGAATTCAAGAGACTGGTATTCGCAGTACCTATATAATTTATGTCTACGAATATGTCCAACTATGTCTGGAGTCACTTCGGTAGCTGTTCTCATATTTAACAGTATGCCGTGCTTGGAATTTATATGCTTGGAAATTGGAACAGAAAAATATCTGAAAACGTCTGCAGTGGATTATCGTGCGTTGTTTTTTTTTAAATAAATTTTAAATATTTGACAACATCACATACATTGCTTCGATTCCAAAGTAAGTAGCTAAGGCACTTGTGTTATCAAAATCAGAGACAACGGCGGTATCCCAACACCCAGAACAGAGCCAATATATAAAAGTTTGTTTTCTAAATTGACCCAACCGGGGATCGAACCCGGGACCTCAGAGATGGCGACACCTTGAAAACCGGTGTACAAAGCCACTCGACCACGGAGGTCGTCAATATATAGAATCGAAGTTTCATATCATTGTGAAAAGAGAAATATATGTAGCTTACTCCCGCAAAAATTAATGCAGGATGCACCGCCCGCCCGCCCACAAAAAAAAAACACATGCACACCACAAAAATATCAGTGCACAATACTTGCATTTAGCATGACAGCGACACACCTTGCACCTTCACCAATTAGATTACTCTACACGTGTTTCGCCCCAACCCGGAGCATCCTCAGGAGTTATATCGTGCGTGAACCAACACCGAAAAAAAAAAAGAAGTTTCATATGTTATATGAATACTTCGATCAAGATGAAAAGTATCAGGAAAATGGTTTCATCGTTAAATTATAAGGAAAATTAAGTTTAAATCGAAAAAAATAAACATGTTTCAGCCATTTCGAAAAATGATTATAAATGTCACAACCGCGAGTCTACAGCTATCGTGCACTAGAGCTAGAAAAAATATTTTCATTGACGAGCTTGAGAGAATTTAGTCTTCATCGAAATGCGCAAAAATAACCTTTTGTATTTCTGTCAAAAAGTGATTGTGAATTTTCATATCTACCTTTAATTAAATATTTTTTGGGTTCGTCTTGCTGCGCCAAATAGTTGGGCTTAGATGTCGGATTAGTGACCGGCGAAACTATCGAACAACATCTTTCGAGAACAAAACGCACGTAAACCTACTCGGTAGAGTAGTTCTCTATGGGAAATCTCATTTCGATTTTACTTACTCTATAATTTTTTTTACGTTTTTTTTTTCGATAGATGTTCGTGCTCCGGGTATAATCCGCGCGCGATGAGAAAGTGATGGAACCTTGTAAAATTGAGACGCGTTTGTTCGCCGGCCAGCCACAGGGATATCCAAAAACATGGTGTCACACATCCGAGGTGAGGGAACTTTTGCTGCAGCAACTACAAGTAAGATAACAAGTAAACAATTTATTGATTTATTAAATTAAAATTAAGTAATTTATTCAATTTTCGATTTACTTTGACAAGGTTCCATCCCATTCTAATCACGCGATTATACTGACGGGCAGCTTAGTCCACACACAGCAACATTACCAGTTGACCCACAAACGAACAACAGCAGCTCTGCGTGTGCGCCGACTGCCGACCGTGTCCGAACGTTACGACAGCTCACGTGTGTGATTCATACTGGATCCGACATTTATGGCACATGAATGTAGATTGGCGCCAGGCTGGAAGTGGCGAGTATGATTATTACGTGATTATATTTTGATAGAAAAAAAAAGTATTTAGAGGAATGATAATTATTTTCATTAGACATGGAATGAAAATAAAACTACACAACAACAAAATGGCAATGATCATTAATTGCCTTGATCTCGAGTGCCATAGTGTTAATCAGTAAAAAAAAAGAATAATTGAATTTAACAACTAGTGAAGTTATGTTAAAACATACATAAAAAAAATACCGTCGACTTGATAACCTCCTTCTTTTTTGAAGTCGGTTAAAAAGCAGTACAGTGCCTTGTGTGCCCAATTGAACAATGCCTTTATGGTGCTGTTAGAGCTGGTATGGTTCTGCACTACGTCAGGGATGTTTGCACAAAATACCGCATAAACTGTTTTTTTTTTCACAACAATGCGCAGGCCCTGAGGCGCAGGCAGGGTCATAGCTAGCTAGCTAGAATAGTATCACAGATAGCATCCTGAAGCTGTTTTCTGAGCATTTCGATTAGCAATAGCGACTAGGTAGCATAATTGGTCAGTGCATTGGGCCGGAATCCCAAGGGTGCGGGTTCGAGTCCCGTCTGAGGTGCTACGGGTGAGTCGAATTTTTTCTGGTATTTTTTCTAATATTATTTATCGTTTCGATTGATTCAAGCGAATGATTCAAGTAATACTGTCAGTATTACTTGAATTATTGCTCTATGATACCGTACTGACTACTAATTAGTGAATTTATTATTTTGATTATGACAGTTTAACTTTGTTTTATTATTGTTTATTTTAATTGAATGTCTGATTTATTTATTTTAATTAATATTATTTTAGAAATTGTATTAACAATTGTTATGATCCAAAGTTGGTCGAAATTAATGAATTTGTAGTATCTAGTGCGACATACTCGTATGTCCGTGATGTGTGCTATACAAACTAAGCGCCTGCGCAGCCCACTGTCAGTTGTAAGCGATTGCCACTCACACGAACACTTGACTTGACATTCGAGATTCTGTAAATCTCTATCTTAAACTCTATGACGCAAAAAATAAAAGTGATCCAAACAATTTTCGTGTGTTTAGTGTTATTGCAAAGTGCCTTTGAACGATTTGAAGTGGCGTGAAGGTTGTATAACTTCTGCATAATAATTAAAAATGTTTCGAAATTCAAATCGCTAAAGTTCGAGACAATTTTAAAAACTTTTGTAGATTCTAAATTCAAGATTTACAGACAGTGGTTAAAAAAAATAACAGCTTAGAGTAATGACAAAAGAAGTTTGAATATCTTGTTATTGAGATAAAAAAAGGTTGATTACCTTATGTGGTGGATTTTAAAAATAATATGGGTGCTTTGGATTGTGTAACGAGTAGCAAAATGCAACCTACGGAGAGTACCGAAGTTTTTACCATCAACATGTCTTCAAATTCGACATTGAATGAGCCGGTAAGCCCATTTTATATTCATTATTTATGTATATATGTACACACGACGGCACCTCAGACTATACATGTTGACCTTGAGACCTCCTTTATGCCCTACGTAATAAAAGCTGTTTTCGCAGTTTATCTGTATAACCTGACGTGCTGTTGTGTGTACAATGCGAATTGACAATAGACAGTGATCTGCTACAACTTTACTCGAGAATGTAAAGTAAAGAGAAAATTTTACAAATACGTCGCTTTGTACCGCAAGCGCTCTGAAGTTGGTCACTTCTGTTATATATTGGTAAATTAATTGTATGTAGTTACAAATTGTATGAGGAATTTCAATCGAATCTAAGGGTAGGTACCTAATTTGCTAGCGATTGCTCTGGCGCAAAGTAAAAGTAACTCTAGTATGCTCCTCTAAGTTTCGAAATCAAAGTAATCAGGTAACAGTGTCATGATGTGTCAACTGATGACATCTGTTTACAGGGTGAAAAAAAAGACGGCAGTTGGAGGGAAACTACCTGAAATATTGGGTTATTGTAAACTCGGTAGGACAGTTAATTCGTCATCAGAAAAACTGCAAAAAAACACGTGTAACCTCGCTACAGGAAGCATTTTAAAAATAAATTTGCTTTAAATTATATGGCGTCTCTTATATGGCGAGTTTACAATAAACCGTAACAGTAAATCGATTTAATTTTTATTTGGTTTGGTATTTTGGATTTTTTATTTATAGAACCCTAGACAAATACTATCTTAATCCGAATAACTTCACTAGAAGAGATAAATGCTCAAATATCAAATCATTTTGGTATTACGTTTGTATGGGAAGCGCACTGCTCGCCGGACTCTTAAGTATATTGGATTAGTAACAACAGAAATAAAAAAAACAATAACAGATTCAAGTATCTCATACTTTAAGTATCTCAGTTGTTTTCCGGAAATGTATATGGAATAATGTCTTTATAAACTGTATGAAACAGCTTCTATTCATTGACAATCACCTATCAACCTACATTGCATGCATATTTAATTTAACTAAGTAGTCACAATAAAGTACGCGGAAGTAAAAAACACTGCACTACAGCGCCATTGCATACAGCGGATTAACCGAGAACAGCCAACATTTTATAGATTTACCACAGTAGCACGAACAGCCAACGAAAAAAAACGCGCGTAAAAACATTCGATAGTCATTTTGTATGAGAATGTACAGCGCCATCTACCGCCGAAAAGCGAAATGAATTTTATCATAGATATTAATCTATCGAGTACTTTTACGTGCGTTATTTTTTCTCGATAGATGTTTGTGGTACGGGTATTGAGTACGTACGATTGGCAACTCACGTGCTACCACTTTGCAGAGAAAATCGTGTGCGCGTTATCGCCTCTGCACGAACTAAACGTATGTTAGTGATGGCGCGGTGTGCAAGCGATTTTAACCTTAAGGGTGGTTAAGCGGAAGTGTTGTCGATAGTACAACATTGAGATAGATCTCTATAATTGCGTAGTTTATTACTCAGCCATTTTTTAGTTTATTCGGTTTTATTGTTTGATCTTATTTTTCCCTCTACATTGTTATGTATTCTCGGCGAACTTTAAACTTTGGGGGCACCACTTAAAACAATATCAACTCAATATAAAACACTCATAATAATATTATTAATATTCAAAAGAAACAGTTTGGGAAACACGAGTCAAACTTACACAGAAATCTGGCCTTTTCATAAGCTAAACAGTTTCATGAAATGTTATTCTTTCGTTTCCAGCATGCGACGCATCGCTGAAACTTTGTACATTTAAATTAATTGCTTTATAAACTCTTTATGTTATACCTAATAAAATAATCATAACAGATACCTAATATTTATTCCATTAAATTTTTGTTGAAGGATGTTTGTTTTCGAATCTTAATGCCCCGAACAGACAGAGTTCAGCCGTTTCGAGTTCTGCGTTCGAAGTCTTCGGACTTCGCAGTACTCGAACGGCTTAAGGAGAATGAGAGATAAAAGTAATTAATTAAGTAATTAATTACTAAATAATATACAAGAAAAAATATGACTCGCACCAGATCATGTTTTCGGACGGGAATTTCTTCTGAGTTGATATACTAACTCTTACGCTGCAAGAGTTGATATACTAGGAGAAGTTCGACGTTCTCAGTATTGACTCGGTAGCTCAGCGGTCAGAGCATTGGACTGGATATCCAAAGGTCGCGGGTTCGATTCCCATCCGAGAACATGATCTGATGCGAGTCGCATTTTTTCTAGTATATTATTTAGTATTATACAAGGTGTTACAAAAGTACCCCTAATGCCGAATATGGTAGATAGGGACCATCAAACTGAACAACTTTTACTATGGGACCAACTTTGAAATCGCAAAAAAAAACAGCTGTTTCATACAAAAATTAATTACGAAAATATCAAAATGTATGAAACAGCTGATTTTTTTTTCGCGATTTCAGAGTTGGTCCTATAGTAAAAGTTGTTCAGTTTGATGGTCCCTATCTACCATATTCGGCATTAGGGGTACTTTTGTAACACCTTGTATAAAAATAGCATTGTGAATGCTAAAATCTCAAAATTTTAAATAAGTAGTAATTACTTACCTATAAAAAGTGTTTAATAGGTTAACAGCAGTGAGGTGAATTCCAACAAATAAACCAAATACTTGCCAAGAATCTCTATTAGGTTATTTTATTTTATGTTTGACGTCAAACAAGTCCTTTATTCATAATACTTGAATTACCCCAGTCACCTTGCGCGTACGCGGAAGAAAGATGGCCAATTTAACTCCCAAATGTCCTGATTGGTCCTGTAACTGCCTGTATGGGCACATAAATACATACGTCAATTCGAGGCTGGTGCGTATAGAGGACAATAGGTTGTTTACAATCAAACATCAACTTCAAATATACTGAATAGATACATGGGTAAGTACTTATTATTTTTCAATTCAGTCAAAGTTTTTTGAAACATGTTTCTTACAAATCTACAAAAAAGTATTCAAGTAGCATACATTTAAGAAAGTCCCATATTTATAATGTTCCTTTCGAAAAGTAATATTTCATAGTATAACATAACTTTTTTATATACTTAGGTAGGTACCTATTAATAACACTTTATGCCACAGGCACACAAAACTCTTCATGAAGACTTAAGTACGCTATTGCCCGTTTGCACTAAACTTAAGAATCGCCTAAGTCTTTTCCTAACTAAATAAATATAAATATAAATATAAATATAAATATAAATATAAATATAAATATAAATATAAATATAAATATAAATATAAATATAAATATAAATATAAATATAAATATAAATATAAATATAAATATAAATATAAATATAAATATAAATATAAATATAAATATAAATATAAATATAAATATAAATATAAATATAAATATAAATATAAATATAAATATAAATATAAATATAAATATAAATATATGACAACATCACATACATTGCTCCGATTCCAAAGTAAGTAGCTAAAGCACTTGTGTTATGGAAATCAGAGACAACGGTGGTATCACAAACACCCAGACCTGAGCCAATATAGAAAAGTTGGTTTTCTAAATTGACCCAACCGGGACCCACCTTGAAAACCGGTGTACAAAGCCACTCGACCACGGAGGTCGTCAAAACCTACAACTAGACCAGATTAAAACAGTGTCATTAACTTAGCTGTCATGCAGCTTTCATGCGCTGATTTATCTTGGTCGAGTTTTAGTTAGGAAAAGACAGGCGATTCTTAAGTGCAAAGTGTATAATTATCTATTTTACGTAAGTAATTTTATTCTTTTTTGACTTTGGGTACTTAGTGTGTATTTTATTTGCTTTAAGAGAACTAATACATTTGTGAAAAAAATAGTTTTATTTAAACTTATTGGATAACAAGTTACATTCTTTAGTTACAGTTTTGTCCCGTGTAGAGTTCACTCTACAAAGTTATAATATAGTAATACTACTCGACGCTAGATGGCGCTGTAAAAATAAGTTACTGAAAATTGCTGAATTATTATAGTAACAAAACAAAAGTAAGCCATAGAAATATTTTAATAAATATTACCTAATTACTTAATGGTTAAGGTTACTTAATTCTTTCTACGTGTAATTAATAATACACTGACTTTCAAAAGTAAGTACCGCACTTTTAAAATTTAGAGTTTTGAGGGGTTTTTTATCAAGAAGGTTAGCGATTGTGAATTTATTATTTAAAAAAAATATCTTTTTTAACTCATTTTTATTTTAAAAATATATCTTTGTGTGTTTTAAAAGTTATTACAATTAAATGTGGTATTAAGTTTTGAAGGCCAGTGTCTTTCATTATGATTAAAAAAATAACTACAATAAACTACAATAGTTCATGCTATTTTTTAAAATATAGGTATAAGTAAAGTACCTAGGTAGTACCAAGGTAGATACGCGTTATGCTTAACCAAAGTAGCATGTTGTTTTTACTAACTTTAAAAAAAAAATAGTTAATCTGTAGACAAGTTTTCTGAATTATTTTGTTTTACTTGCCTCTTCTTCTGTATTCTCAGCACGAACATCAGCAATCGAGAAAAAAAAAATTGATTCATTATTTTTATGGGAATTTTTTACAGCGCCATCTACCGCCGAAAATAAAAAGAAATTTTTCATAGACAATTTGAGTACTTTTTTACGTGCGTTTTTCTCGATGATGTTCGTGCTAGGGTTATACTGTTCCATTTTTAAATTAATCCGGAATGTCAAGTGCTCACTGTACGCGTATTTTCGCTGTATTGACACTGGTATGCAATACCTACATAATATATTGAGTACCTATTGAGTATTATTACTTATTATAAGTTATTTATTATAACTGAGCCTGCGCATGTGTGGCGTTAATAATTTCTGCCGGCTAACATCGATTTCTCCAACACCTCTCATCTTGAGTAATGCCTGCAATTTGGACGGGTTTAAGCAAAAAGAAGTAACTTTTAAATTTTGAGATTTAAGCATTCACAATGCTATTTTATATAATACCAAATAATATACTAGATCATGTTCTCGGACGGGAATCGAACCCGCGACCTTTGGATATCCGGTCCAATGCTCTGACCGCTGAGCTACCGAGTCACTCGGTCAGATCTGGTGCGAGTCGTATTTTTTCTAGTATACTATTTGGTATTATATAAAAAGAAGTAAGATAAACGGACAAGTCATATTTCTACCCTTTCTAGCAAAGGTATAATATTTAAACTAACTAAACCTACACGGTTTAGTTTGAGCTTAACTGCTATTTTTACCAAAAGCTGTAGAACCCTTTTTATTGTTTTTTTTTTGTTTTTTTTTTTGTATGCTGTAGAAAAACGCATTTACGCGCAAAAGCTATAGAACCCTAGGAAAATCTATCGACTTCTAAGGTTTACGCGCGTACTAGACATTGAAATAAATCACTTTTAATGGATACTAGCGCGGTTTTATTGCAAAAAGGTTAAATTGAAAAAAAAAAACTGAACGTTTTTCCAAAACCCTCTGTGGTGGGTGGACTCACGAACGGCTTCAGTGACCACACTAAATACAAACTATCAATAAAGTACTTTCAATAATGACGACCTCCGTGGTCGAGTGGCTTTGTACACCGGTTTTCAAGGTGTCGCCATCTCTGAAGTCCCGGGTTCGATCCCCGGTCGGGTAAATTTAGAAAACGAACTTTTCTATATTGGCTCAGGTCTGGGTGTTTGTGATACCTCCGTGGTCGAGTGGCTTTGTACACCGGTTTTCAAAGTGTCGCCATCTCTGAGGTCCCGGGTTCGATCCCCGGTTGGGCAATTTAGAAAACGAACTCTTCTATATTGGCTCAGGTCTGGGTGTTTGTGATACCACCGTTGTCTCTGATTTCCATAACACAAGTGCTTTAGCTACTTACTTTGGAATCGGAGCAATGAATGTGATGTTGTCAAAAAAAAACCGCGCTAGTATCCATTAAAAGTGTTTTTTTTTCAAAATCTATTGAATTTAAATCGACTATAATTTCTTATGGAAATTGAAAAGTAGGTAAAGCTCAACAGATTTAAGATTATAAATCACATGACAAAAGGTGGAAGCTAATTGTAATATGCTAATAGATCATTATTATTATTCTGTTGTAATCAACAGAAACATCATAAAACGTAGAAAACGGTACGTTTCTATTCAAACCACGTTATTCTTGGTTCTTTAATTTCTAAAGCCGTGCTTCGAACACCGATAACCCTCTATATACACTATGACCAAAGAGGTAGGTACCAGTTTATTTATAACTCCTCTTATTTATTCGCCAACTGTGTGAGATATTACACTCATTTGTAATCACTGGATGCCTATTTTGTAATTATTAACTATTAACAGGCGCCACAACCTTGTTTGCATTAAACTTGTATTCACACTCCTATAGAATAGCTTATATTATGTTATTTACTTTTCTAGATTATTGTTTTATGTAATACAATTGTACACTTCAAAATCTAAATTTTATGTTCCTAGGTTCATAATTTAACTTTTTAGACTCAAAATACTACATACGCAAAACACCACATTTACTCAATACGCCATATTCGCAAAATACCACTTACGCAAAATACCAACTAAGTAGAAGACCAAATTTGATTTACGCAAAATACCAACTACGCAAAACACCAACTTTTTCGTAATTGACTGATTGAACAAAAAGACTTTCTGTACTTTGATTTGCTTTCAGTAAATAAAACTGAAATGATAATGATTGAAATGTTACAAAACTTTGGGTTTGTGTATAAAAACTTTCCTCTTTTTGATCAATAAAAATATAGACCTCGTACAACAATGTATTAGTCAATTCATTATAGAAATCCGACTCTATGCGACCTCATTTTATTTCTAGTTTTCATGCCTACGTGATTTATAGTTAAAACTGACACAAAATAGGTTAACACCCGTCTGACGTATACGCTGGAGGATGGGGGTTTTCCTCAAAATTACTCATTCGGTATTCAGTTCATATAAAATAATTAGTCCAATAAAACAATGCAGTTATTACAGCGAATGTCCTGTACAGTACATCGTGTTATAACCTTTTTAAGATATAGTGAAACCTCTTTAAACGACTGAACTGTGCGAGTGAAACTTTTTAAAACCGAACTCTTTTGTGTTTACTTCTTTTTTATTGGAAGAGGAAGTAAATCTTTTTGGTGAAATTAAAAAGTATTGTCTTGAACAACGTAAACAAAATGGTGCAACAAAATTCTGCAGTAAGGAGTAGCTTGGAAGGGATCAAGAGAATAGCTTCTATGACTCGTGGCAGATCTAATAGCAAGATTTATACGAAATGTAGCGAGCCGTTCGATGTAAGTAGATTTAAGAGTTATTTATGTTGATTTAGGATCTTTTGATTATTTTATATTAATCTTTTTCAAGTTTCCATCTTCATGTTTTGTAGGTACTTACATTTTATAAGAACGTTAGAACTTACGAAAATGCAAAAGCTTATTGAAAGAAAAATATTTTATTTTGTAATTTAAATTAGGTCAGTACATTTTTTTTGAAATCCAGAAGATTGGAAACATTTAGGTAAGTACCTAAGTAATTAATTAGCAAATCTTTGGGTTACATTACTTAAACTGTGATTTGTTTGTAACAAAAAAAAATCCAAAGCTTATTTAAGTAGCTATGTATTTATGCATCATTTACAAACTTTGGTTATATGTTAAGTATATTTATTAATATGTGCAATTTTGATGGATTGCGAGTGGAAACAAACATTAGCCAAAATAATCATCGTGATATAGTAAGAATAAAATTTTCAGATAATCAAAATCTGTTATCATATTCGTTATCATAATAATATTATAAAGTAGTTGCCAGTACATAGTGAGTGTATAATACCAACGTACAGTTTCTCTAATTGAAAATAATATTGCCAAGTTCGTCGTATATTTATTTAATTTGTGATCAAAACAAGCATTGTCTTTAAAGGATAGAACATAATATATTATACATTTTGTTTAATCTATGGAATTAATAATTCCCTGCACTTTTAAAGATTACAGAACTATGATTCAATTTAATGCAATTCAATCTTCTTTAATTCATGTTTGCAGTCCATACTTAATTAGGAACATATACCTACTATAGGTACCTATAAATACAGCTGTTATGTTACCGTCTTGTTCATATAAAGTTATAGAAGGCATTTAAGCCTGTTATAAGGAATTTCTTGAAAATTCATAATCGCTCAATAGTGACAAACGATAAAGTTATAGTAAGGTGCACCACCTGTCTATAATTACAATTCCATTCTGCACAACTGAACAACCAGTTGGTTCGTTTGAAAAAAATCTCTTTATCGAGTTTCATTCTGCACAACCAATCAACCAGTTGGTTCGATTGGAAAAAAATCTCTTTATCGAGTTTCATTCTGCACAACCAATCAACCAGTCGGTTTGATTGGAAAAAGAACCCTTTATCAAGTTCCGTTCTGCACAACCAATCTACCAGTTGGTTCGATTGGAAAAAACCCTTCATCGAGTTCCATTCTGCACAACCAGTTGGTCGGTTCAGTTGGTTGGAGTGGAAATACAGAAATCATAAACTATAAATAAACCTATCAGTGAATAACATGGCCGACTACATAACAGCTGATTGAAGTGACAGCTTTTACGTTATTTTACAACATATTGAAGGTTAATAGACTGTGGTATTGACATTTAATGACAGATAATTGATTTCTTTTTTCGGAAGATGTGGAAATCAAGCCACTGGATTTGCCTGTTTTGTCTATGGATTCCGAACGACAAGATAATACTTCTAAAGTAGCCCAATGTGAACATTTTCCTAAAATACGTTGTTGAGGATAGGGCACGAACCAATTAAAACACGCTTTTCCCGTTTAGGAGTTTATTGGCTAACTAGCCTATTTACAATTGTTTATAAAAAGATGTCACTGAAATTTAGAATTTGGAAGTTAGACCAAAGAGAAACCCAAAAAGGTAACGTTGGTAACAAACGTTAATGAATAAAAAAGGTTATAAGCATTTTAACTAAAATCGACTTAAACTCTAGTTTATGGGTTTTTGGCAATACGACAGTTACTCTTCTAAATATTAACGCTACCACTATTTTGTATAGCTTTGTTACACACTTGAAACTCATTGAAACCAACTACAAACACCTTCATTACTTTAATTAATATAATACATGGGATAACATTCCCAAAAAAGACTTGTTGAACTGAGTTCTATCAGTTATTAAAAGAAATATTAAATAATATACATAATATATGAAACTACAGAAACGAATCGATTTTTAGGGTTCCGTACTAAAATGGTAAAAGGAACCCTTATGGTGCGACTCAGTCTGTCGGTCTATCACAGCTGAATATCTCGAGAACTACTAACGCTATTAACTTGAAATTTGGAATAGTTTTAGGTGAAGTTTTGCCCTACTATTTTGCAAATAAGAGAGAAATAAAAATATTCATATTTTTTTTGCAACAGGGTCTGCAAGGGGGTCTTAAAATTTCGAAGTGAAGCTACTAGGGCATATGGGGTATCATATGAAAGAGCGTTGTTTGCACATTTTCAAAAAAATTTTTTTTTAAATTATAAAAAAATACCGTTTTCCCCCTTATCTCCGAAGTTTGCATAGAGAAAAAACTGAAATTATTTTATGTGATAGAAGTTAGGAAAAATAAAACGATGTCTTAAGTACGGAATCCTCGGTGCGTGAGTCCGCTTCACTCTTGACCGTTTTTTATCCTACTGATAAGTTTGTAAATAAACGCATGATACAATTATTATGACTAATATGTCGATAAGCGATATGAATGTAAGTTATCATTGCTGAAACTACTTGCGTCATAAGTCTGTGAAGTGTTCATTAGAATGTTGGTTGTCTTGTGACACAAATTAATATGTTTAGAAATTGTATTGTATTAAAAGGTGTTTGAAAATGAATGTCTTGCCTACCTATGGATCCATGCCAGTATTATCTACGGTAGGCATGTCTATTTTTAAGTTTAAAGTACACACGACGGCACGTCAGACTATACATATTGACCTAAGACCGCCTTTATGCCCTACGTTACAAAAGCTGTTTTAGCAGATTAACTGTATAACTTGACGTGCTGTCGTGTGTACATTACTAAGCTAACTTTCTTGTTAATTAACAGTTTGTAAGCCTTGTATATTGTTATAGAATGTTCTGTTCATATTATTTTAAGTTGGAGTAGCAGTGTTAAATACCTTAAATCTTTAAAATGGGTATGTAATTACAGTTTATAAATATGGGATTAATTAATCAACGCCTAAGCGGCCGCATGCGGCCAGATAACAATAGAATATCTATTGTGTCTTATTTTCCGGGCGTTTAAGAGTTAAGAAGTTTATATTTTTTGTATACCCTTTTGTAGTTACAATTACATAACTTATTTATTTTATTAAAAATACAGATAATTATTCTAATTTATTTATATAACCATAAAGAATTAAAATCATTAAATAATAAAACATCCAGGATTCAGTAAAACTATTATTCACAAACTAATTTATGATACACTTTAGATGGTAGGTACCTAAGTATAAGTAGTTGTAAGTAGTTGAGGATCTCGGTGACGCAGTGGTATAGCGCCTGGTTATCTATATAAGATAATTCTGTTAAGTCGTAAATTTTTTTTTCAGCACTTTTTTTACCAGAAGAATTGACGCAAAGAAACTAAGCTTTATCTAATCGAAAGAAAGGACACTTAATTACCTACGTACATTATAATATTTTAATGTTCTTTGTTTTCGACTACCATATTGAGCTTCCGTTTATGTAATCCAAAAACACCCCTTTTAACCCTGAAGCATTGAATCTTGACAATACCCAAGGCCTGCCCTTGAATCGCAAGGCCGGTACCCAAACTTATGTTTGGTCGTTAGCACAGTATAAATAAATAACCAGTATTCTATATTCATTTAAACTTGTTAAAGACGGATCGAAATGAAGAGCTAAATCTCAGTATACTTCGGTACACAACAGTCGAGACGCGGGCAGTCTCTAAGATGCTCCTACGCATTTATTTACGTAAATTAGGTACCTAATGCACGAAATTATAATTCTATTGCTGTATAGTAGGTATTTAAACAATGAACTGCCTCCCTAGTATGACTACCGAAACATGGTATTATGATTATAGCGATTTGTCACGTTTAACTGTCAAAAGACAATGGATTTTGACAGTTGAGTGTCGATAAACACTATATCAAGATTTATAATTATATCGTGTTTCGATGGGGGCTGGTTTAAATGTTATATATTAAATGTATTGGAAGCGCTAGTTGGCGTATGTCAACCCCCTAATAACATTTTAATTAAAAAGATAAAGTCAATTGGCAGCCTTTGCGGTACGTAAAGCAGAACAGCCGTAGGTAAATATTTCAAGGACAGTGAGATAAAATGTTGTCACTTTATTTAATCTGTGTCGTTAGTATCGACAGACTCAAGGTCACAGTGACCTTCAACGGCTGACCTTCGCACAGCGACCTTTTGGTAGACCCTTGAACTTTCGTCTGACAGGATAATTTGTCTTCCCTGCCTTTACCTTCATTTTGTATTATTATTGGATATGTGAATTTCTTTCGACGCAAATGTAAACATTGAAATCAAACGGTTTTAATTTAATGCCTTTGGGTTCGAAAGGCGACTTTGGATATTGCCAATAAACGAACCAATTTTCCGAAACCGAAACCGATTTTCTCGATAGATCGATCGTGCTAAGAGTACAATTACCATACTAAAATATTTATATGGCAAAACTACGTTTGCTGGGTCAGCTAGTAATTTTATAAAACAATGTTTTCTCTTATTAGAATAAACTATATCGGGATTTACACCATGTACCTGTTTATTTTTGAGACTCCGATATTTCGGCGCAGTTGCATGCGCCATGGTCACGGAAGAACTAAAAGATCCTGATATAGTTTATTCTAATAACGTCAAAAACCATGGAAATTTAAAACATTATAATGTTTTCACTTATTCCAGAGACGAGATTTGGAGTCGCAAGCCACAGGATCAAGAAAACACAGTAGACTATGGACTGTATTTGTCGATCTACCTCTAGTTCTTATAAGTAAGTATTTTTTTATCAAATATTGCCTGCAGAGCCAATAATTAAATTTGTATGAGGGGTTAAATTATGGCGAAGGTAAGCTGTTCTACAAAAATGATATGATCTGCAAAGTGGATCGGTGGGGTGGACCACCTCTGTGGTCTAGTGGTTCGCCAACCCGTGTAAGACGCAGGGGTCCCGGGTTCGATCCCCAGGAGGGGATACATTTGTACTCAGTTTGGTTGGTGGTAGAGCTTATTTCAAGTCCGCCTGGCTAGCTACCACCATCTTCCCTAAGTCTGACGCCATAACAACAATTTAAAAATTGTTGTGTTCCGGCAGTTAGAGGTAAGATACAAACCTCATTTTTCAAATTTTGACGACTGTATGTATGTATACAGGGAGAAAAAAGCAGCCCTTGACGAGTTTCTTGCCGGTTCTTCTCGTTACAAGGTCTCCCGCTTAGGGTTTGCGAACCGATGGCGTAGCTTCTTTGACATTCACAAGTGCTTGTAACAGCCTAGACTGAATAAACGAGTTTTGAATTTTGAATTTTGAATTGATAGCCAGTTCCTCAGAGGTGAGGACTCCGGGTGTAGTGCGCTTCCACCTTCGGTCTTATCGTCACTTAACATCAGGTGAGGTGAACGTTGTGGATGAAAAAATCTTGAGTCATACACTGATATTAAATTTGGAAATAACCAGTGATCCGCTGCAACTTCACTCGATAATTTACTGCAGAGTAAATTTTACAGATTAATTAGTACCCCACTAGTACTAACTAGGGGGTACGTAGGTACGTACTGAACGAATTCGAGAAGTGCAAATCAGAAAAAAGTATACAATGCGATTAAATTGACAATAGACAGTGATCTGCTGCAACTTCACTCGAGAATGTATGGCAAAGAGAAAATTTTACAAATTATAATACATCGTTTTGTACCGCAAACGTTCTGAAGTTGTTCAATTCTGTTGTACATTGTTAAATTAACTAGACCACAGAGGCGGTTGAAGTTCTTCTTCAAGTTGAAGATAAGAATGTCCAATTCCTAAAATATTGTCTTATGCTTTGCAATGCAGGAACGCATCATGTCATATCTTTTGATAACCCTTAATGAAGAGTATTTCTTGGCGCCAATTTGTCGAGTTCGGTTTGGTGTCTATTTTGATTATTTATAAATTGATTCATAGTGGATATTGTGTCTTAAAATTGATGCAGTTATATGGTACAAGTGTCCACGCAACTAAACAATAATGTGGGATAATTGAAATAGGCGCGATCTTGATTATGTTAAGCTGAGACTTTTATTGAAGTGGTGGCTTCCTCGGCAGAACTAACCGAGTAAACTGTCTTGATATATTTGGTGCCAAATGCTCCAAGCAGCATTGAAATGCGATGCACCCGCATTCTAATGAAAAATGAAACAATATCTACCACTGAACTATTCAACACTTGACACTGGCAAAAATTACTTCAAAGAGGAAAGTAGATTGCCATAACAAAAAAAAAAGAAGAAGAACCCAAAATGAAACTAAATAAAACGCTTTTTGAAAAAGGTGGTTATGCTTAAGCTTTTCTTTTTTAAAAACGCACATAAAACGCACATGATACAGATTATTATTTGCCTTGACCAAGAACTTTAAATCATGGCCTTCCCTTATCGTTGGTGTAATCTGAAATGTAATTTATGGCTCTGCTTCTTAGTAATTATGGAAATGTTTTAAATATATTTTCGGTCTATTTTTTTACAAAACATTTGCCATTTCAACAGCATTAAACTTTGAAAATAAAAAAGCAGATGCAAATTTAGTGAAAAGACAATAAATTTTACTGAATATTGTAAAACAAAAATATTTTAGAACGAAGATGCGAATAGTAGGTTCTGTAAAAATATGAGACAAAAATAAAAAAGCAAGTTAGTTACTTTTTTATCACTAAACAAAAGAAAAGAACCCTTTACAGGGTTAAATAATCTCCTTCAAAAATAGATTAACGTCATTCAGATGTCTTGTCGTCATAAAAATAGGTAAAAAGTTCTAAAGTTCCACACGTGGGGGCATCACTGACACAAGGCAGAATGCACGCAATCGCAGTTGTTTGATGTAGGAAAAAAAACAACATGTCGACGAACTTAGCATTCAATGTGTGAAGATAACTTTTTAATTTTTTTTATTCCATGCAAATCGTATTTAATCTGTAATTAAAATCAAAGTTGTGACGAATTTTTATCGTTAAATCATTTTTCATCAGTTATTTTATACAACCGACCTATACAAGGTGTTTCAAAAATACCCCTAATGCCGAATATGGTAGATAGGGACCATCAAACTGAACAACTTTTAATATGGGGCTAGCTCTGAAATCGCGAAAAAAAAATCAGCTGTTTCATACATTTTGATATTTTCGATTTTAATTTTTGTATGAAACAGCTTATATTTTTTTCACGATTTCAGAGTTGGTCCCATAGTAAAAGTTGATCAGTTTGATGGTCTCTATATACCATATTCGGCATAAGGGGTACTTTTGTAACACGTTCTATAGTGTAAGTACTTTTATAGGGTCACACCGTCTTATTCATAAAAAGTTATAGAAGGCCTATAAGCTTGTTATAAGGAATTTCTTGAACATCATTATTCATAACCGCCCAATAGCGACAAACGCTCTATAAACCTTTAATAAAGTTATTGAAGGGCGCTGCCTATTTTATCCATAGACTTAGAAAATTTTTCGCTGCGCTCAAGAAGACCAATAGAGCGTGGAAAAGAGAAGTTATCGTTATACGGACACGGTCTATGAAAAAAAGAGACAAAGGATCAAGTGACAGTGTGCCAACATTTTTTACAGTAAGAGCCCCTAGCGTCCCACCTTGCAAATGAGCAATCACCATTTGCTTAAAATATTTCATAATCTTAATTAGAATTTTAAATAAAGGTATCGTGGAGCCATGGTGCCTTTGTTATTTATGTAATTGTGATGTGACAAAAAGAAACAATCCAAGTAATCACACTTTTTACAGGTAAATAAGATATTGCCACACATTTCCCTAAAAACAAAAATTCGCTACATTTATTCGTTTATCGACGAAGAAAACAGTATGGAACATAGTTTATTAGTTTCCTTTGCCATATATAGTCATATTTTAGGTATACAATAAATAATTTCGACTGTGGAAAGGTAAAAATGCTAAAACGCCAAAATGCTAGTTGTGGGAAATGAGGTTTAAAGTTTCATTTTTTCGAAAAAAAATCATAACTTTTTTGTTATTAACGTGAGCAAATTCATGTATATGAAAGACCATATTATTTATTTTTTTCCCAAATTTAGGAAATACTCATTGGTTTATAATTCTATTATATCGTGAAATACTTGTCGCTTAAGCAAAAATACTTAATTTTTTGAGAAAATCACAGTCAGGAAAAAATTACTTATGTCTACAATATTGTAAGAACCCAGTCAGTGAAAACTGCTTATAAGTCGCAATGATCTTTTCTAGGGCAATGACAATATGCTTAGTGACCTTAACTTTAACAGATGCAGTGAAGAAAAGTTTACTAAATTACCCATGTTATAATGAAAAATTACTTATGAGGCGGGAAAATTGCTTAACTGCACCAATGCTGTAGAATAAATGCAAACAAGTATTGCTGAACACCTACTCAATTACTCTATTTTAGTTTTTTTTACTTATCGTTATCAGTAATTAGTATTACTATGTTTCAGTTAATAATAAATAAATGCTTAATCACCACTAATAAAATAGTTTTCAAAACTATCTAATTTCCTCATCAAAATAAATTAAACCCTTCAAGTTATACGCGAACAACTAAAAACGACGTATTATTTAATTAGAGATACTTTTAATCATACTAGCCAAATCTAGAATAAGTAGGAGTTGAATAATCGAGTAGTTATTGTTATTTGACATAGCATTTGTAATAAAAATCATTATTTTTACTAATCAACCACTTTTATTTACCCTTATTGATTGACATGGGGCTTGCAAGAGCTCTTACATAATAGCTTTTACACCATAAGTAAAACAATTTTTTACTAGTTACGCTAATTAAGATAGATAACAAATTAAACATAACTCTAAACTTCTATGAAAAATATTTCTTGGAACATTTTTGGCACATTATTTTGGTTATTTTTACCTCCATAACTTATCAAAACCTAAAAAACATAATGAGATATAAGACAATGAAAATTATTTTGTACGTCTGAGATCGTAAAGAAAGTATTTAATTACTGGTAAGTCTCGTTTAAACAAAGTTACGAAGTTATAATTTTTAAGAGTTCTGTTTTTAGACAAGTAGGTAGTGTCTTGCATAATTTTATATTTTCTTTTCTTTTCTATTTGCAATATTATTGTTATAACTATATTATAGTAATAAACAGCAGCATCTCAATTTATATTAAACTGCATTCTTTATGTGCGTCGCAATATTAATTTGTATACAAAACATAGTGATTGGCACAATCGGAACACCAGGAATAAAGACAAACTTGTAATGCCTTGGTATAGATTAGAAAAAGTCCGTGGTTCTTTCATAGGTCTAGGTATAAAGTTTTATAATAAAATTCCAAGTAATATCTTGGATTTACCATGTGAAAACTTTAAGACTCATATAAAAAATTGTCTTCTCAAAAAAGGATACTATACCGTTAAAGATTATTTAATTGATAAAACAGCTTGGTCGTAGATTTTCTTTTGTAAATGTAAATTGTGCAAGAAATTGTAATAAATGCATTTTTTTAATAATTTAACTTGTATGTCAAGTAACTTCCAGTTATTGTTGCCCCGTCGTAGACTTAATTCACCTGGGCTAATTCTACATATCATACAATGATTTTCTTAGTTATCGAGTAGTAGACAGCGATTTCTCAACTAGTTGAAATTTATTTTACCTACCCATTGAATGTTAACTTTGTTAATTATTGTAATGGAAAATGACGTCACTTTAAATGCCGACCTCATTTTTCAAATTTTGACGACTCTGTATGAAATATACAGGCAGAAAAAAGCAGCCCTTGACGAGTTTCTTGCCGGTTCTTCTCGTTACAAGGTCTCCCGCTTAGGGTTTGCGAACCGATGGCGTAGCTTCTTTGACATTCACAAGTGCTTGTAACAGCCTAGACTGAATAAACGAGTTTTGAATTTTGAATTTGACACGGAACTCTTAAAAATTATATAACTTTCTAATTTTGTTTTAATTACGTCTTTTGTATAGGAACAGTTAAGAGCACAACGAGATCTAAGTACAGTTTTTGCTAAAATTGCTTAAGCGCCAACCGTTCTTACTTCATAAACCAATGATGTTTTGCTAAAGCGCCAAACTATTGTAGTCTATAAAATGCTTAAATTACTAAATCACCATTACTTTTCAAATTTGAAAAAACGAAAATTGCTCAAGTGGTACAAATGAAATAAAGGTGGACCGGATAAAAATTCTTATGCTACATTTGTTACAAAAATAATAAAAATACGTCGCTTTAGTCATATTGACAGCGTAGATTTGAGAAAAACGTTGAATTTTAGAAATGCTAAAGCGCCAAAAAAGTGCTCCGATTGCTTTGAAACCTAGACAGATCGACGCAGAAAAAAAAACGCTATCCAATGATATATATCACTCAAAATGGCCAAAGTGGCGCTTTAGCATTTTTACCTTTCCACAATCGATTTTTAGTTTATTTTACATTGATAGTAAAATGTTGTTTTACGATAGGGCTTGACTAACTGATGACGTCACGAGTATCGATAAAATCGACAAACCATACTAGGACAGGTAGTCCATGCTATTTATTTTTGATGTATTTTTTTTTTATTTGTTTTGAAAATATAGACCATTTTAAACTAATTTAGTTATTTTCTAGTTTTATTGATTGGGTCTATTTTTTATATTTTTATAAAATTTTACCGGATGTGACGTAGCTAGAGTTTGAACAACGAAATATGTCAACCTACACACGAAAAAGGTGAGCATGCCAACGTCCGACAACATAATTCCTTCCTAAAACCACCTAGAAGTAATGTACCGATGACATACGTTCTTATTTTAGGTTTCGTTACGATTGTGAAGTATTTGCAAAAGCATGTGGGCCGGTATTCGCCACTTTTTGAGGTTATGTTTTGGTTAAATCGTCGAATTCCAGAGCAATCCGAGCCTACAACGGTGGGTTGATGTATTTGAAGCCGTCACATATTCATTGTGACAGCTACAAATAAATTCGTTGCTCATGTAACGCAACCGGGACAAAGATATCGCAATCTTAAGTTTTAAAAGCATGCGAACCTCCAGTCCATACTATTTTTATTAGAATAAACTATATCGGGATTAACACCATGTACCTGTTTATTTTTTTTATGGTTTAAATTCCGATATAGTTAATTCTAATAACGTCAAAAATCATGGAAATTTAAAACCTACTATTTTTGCAATGTAAAGTCTAAAATATTGGTGAAAATTGTATTCAGATTAAAAATAAACTGATTTTCTTAACCTTCTTGATCACGATAAACGTCCCGAAAACATATTTCCACGATATCTTTTTTCGATTTAGAGAAATTTGCAAATTTATTTACTATGAATAATCAAAGTGTAGGGTGACCATATCGTCAGTCGGTCGGTCGGAACTGGAGGCGCGGCAAGTAAATTCGGTAATTGGTTGTGACGACCAGCTGAGACGCCGCCATCAATATAGGGTGCAGTGATTTTTGAATTCGCTTGCCGCGCCGGTTGTTTCTAGAGAAGTAAGTCAAAGTTTTTAGATATTATGAAAGGCTAATTTTGTTGACATATTGTTGAGGTTTGATTTGCCTACGTACTCGAATTGTAAAAAAACTACTTATAGTTCATTAATCAGATTGTTACTGACTAGGTAGGTACATATCTAAGTACCTATGCAAAAGGTAAGAACCTATTTTAGTTTTGGTGGGTATTTTGCTTAGGTATTTTGTAATTTTATGAAGATGTGCCAGTAGTAAATTTACTAATATTATAAATGCGAAATTCCGTTCGTTTGTTTATTTGTTACGCCTTCATGTCTTAACTACTGAACCAATCATCATGAAATTTTGCATACACGTTGTCAGGAGTACAGAAAAGATTATAGGGTACGTACCTTTCATACCAAAAAAATATTTGTTCCCGTGGGATAGCAAAAAAACTTTCCACGCAGACAAGGTCGCGGGCGGTCGCTAGTCATAATCATAATCCTTTATTTCCCAGAATATGATAGTATACATTGATGACATATAAGATAAGATCTGCTATTCTGCCTCCGTCAGGTGTGGAAATCTGTTAATATTTACCTAATTATAGAATTTAAGATAGACCTAATAGAAAAGTTAACGTCATCAAAATCAATTTACTTATATACTCAAATAAAAAAGTACCTATGTGTACGTAAGTGAAATCACGTTAATACTGTAGGTATGATATTATTTTTGTGCTTGACCATATAAATGTATTATGTCATACATTACACACCCATAAATAATTATTCGATTTATACGCAATGTTTTAATTACCTACCTACGAATCCTACGATACTGAGTGCATTAACCACCTGCGCCATCGACCTACAATACAACTACGGGTTGTAGTTGTGTTGGTCGATGGCGCAGATGAAAAATTGGATTGAAAATGTCAATATCACCACTAAGCCACACAGAAAAGACATAAGTAGGTACAGTCATCGATAACATTATTAAGTAGAGTACACAACACTATTTCACTCACACATTTGCACTTCGTTTTTCGGATCACCTGTTCATGGACATTGTTGTTCTTTGACATTCTATTTCTATGATTTTATCCCTATTTTATTTAGTTATTAACATGGCCGACTACATAACAGCTGATTGAAGTGACAGCTTTCACGTTATTTAACAACATAATAATATTGTCATAATAGTTTTCTTTTTTCGAAAGATGTGGATAATAGCCAGTGGATTTGCCTGTTTTGTCTATAGACTCGTCAGAACGACAACATAATAACGCTTAAATAGCCCGTTGTAAACATTTTCTTTAACCTACGTTTATGAATAATGAAAGTTAGACTTTTAATAAGCCTCATCAGCATATTTCATTTTGCTTTTCGGTGATAGATGGCGCTGTACAAATTTTCCATACAAAATTACACTATCGAATTACGCGCGTTATTTTTCTTGATAGCTGTTCGTGCTTTTCCTCAGGCATGAAAGTTAGACTTTTAATAAGCCTCATCAGCATATTTAATTTGGCTTTTCGGTGATAGATGGCGCTGTACAAATTTTCCATACAAAATTACTCTATCGAATTACGCGCGTTATTTTTCTTGATAGCTGTTCGTGCTTTTCCTCAGGCATGAAAGTTAGACTTTTAATAAGCCTCATCAGCATATTTAATTTGGCTTTTCGGTGGTAGATGGCGCTGTACAAATTTTCCATACAATATAACTCTATCGAATTACGCGCGTTATTTTTCTCGACAGCTGTTTGTACTTTTCCTCAGGCAGGACTTCAGTCCGTCAAGCTCAATGGCCAAGCTATTATCGAAGTTTTTCATCGTTTTTCGGCATCATTGTATATTTTTTATTATTTTTTTGGTGTACGTATTTTTAATTACATGGTGTACCTACTTTATATATGTTTGTTTTGTAGTATGCAAAAGTTTTCAGCGAAGCAACCATAATAACACAAGAATTTTACAATTACTGGCGCTATTTATTACATAAAACGGAACTTATCATTACAAAAAGTTACCTAAAAAATTACAGTATTTTCAGGATTACTCGAAAACTACTGAACCGATTTAAAATTTTCAAAAAATGGGACCAACTTGGGAGCAAACCGGATAAAGTGGCGTTTGAATCATGTCAATCGGTTCAGCCATTATTGAGTAATCGGTGGACATACATAAAAAAAAAAAAACAGACGAACATAGACCCTCCTCCTTTTTTTGAAGTCGGTTAAAAATGACAGCATACGCAACAACATACTTAAAAAAAAATACAAATAAGGCGCCGAAAGCCCGATAAAGTAAAATCAATAATTATTCCATAAACACATGAAAGTAAAATTATTCTATAAGCTAACATAGTCACACACTTTCTCCTCATTTCCACGAGGGAAATAATATTATTTGTGCGCGCACTATTAGGGTAAATTCACCGAATGACGTACCTTATTATTCGTATGGTCGCTTTTACGGTAATGAATGGGTATTGCGGAGATTGTAATTTTCATAAATGTTTACGTATAATAATAGTGATTTGTTTTCCTTTTCATAATATGTACAAGATTTCCTCATGTGCTCATGTTGTGTGTCCCGTTAGGTGAATTTGCAGAAAACAATCAAACATTTTCTCTATTGACAATAATGATTAACAGTTTTCATAAATTGTAGTTTTAGAGTAGCTGATTTAGAGTGACTGTCTGTGTCTTTGAAAAATGATGGCTATAACATGTACTTTGATTTGATTTTAGATTATGTACCTATTGTGGTTTAATTGTTTAGAAATCTTATAAGTGTAATAAATATGAGTAGGTACGCGTTCAACATTATTTTTTATACAGACTGGGGTTTTTGTCTTTTAGACATGCCAACCCCATTTTTCTCACGATATTTATCCGTTACCAAAAAAAAAAAAGCTCGATCGAAAAGCTTGCGTTTTTCACTGCATTATTCAAAGCGCGGTTTGTTCCGATTAAGTCAAGCGCGCCTTTTTATAAGGCAAGAATTCAACTGCCCATACAAGGCGTGTACCATAACAGACTTCTTAAATCAATAGCTGATTAAAGTTTATGGAACTACCGATCGAAACAAGTTTATTGCACTTTATTTTTTAGTTACAACATTTTTGGAGTAAATTAACATTTATCGCTTTTCTGTCTATGTTATTATTTTTGTGTTTATTTTCTCATACACAATTGTAGTATCTATACGTGAAGCACAGAGTTATGAACTTTTAAATATTAAACAAAAATATTTTTATTACGAAGCTCTCATATTAATTACAAACTTTTATCATTTAGCAAGAAAAAAATATCCTTTTTCTTTACTTTTACACTTTACACCGTTTAAGTGTGACGAAAGTTAGCTCTATGAAGTATTTACCCTATTTAGCTATCCACTTAGTGATTTAAAAATTGAATGAATGGCATGCGGCACCTTTTAATAACTCCAAGATCGTTATTATCGACGGGAATTCAATTTTATGGTTTTTAAGCCGATCCCGCCATAATCCATGTTTATTAATTACATTATTAATTATCTCCAGAGAGTTATTCGTAATTGCTGGCGTAAAGGATGCACGGCTATGCATATAAATAGGTTCATTAACTTTCTAAGCTTTTTTTACCTAATTGACTATTAAAAAAAACTATAGTTTTTTTATTAAGATAAATAATATTAGAAAAAATACTAGAAAAACCGACTCACCCGTAGCACCTCAGACGGTACTCGAACCCGCACCCTTGGGATTCCGGTCCAATGCACTGACCAATTATGCTACCGAGTCGCTAGTGGGAGCGGCGAAATTTTCTAGTACTTTTTAACTTCTTCGCTGCAAGCCAGCGCTTGGTGAGGTGCGCCGTCTGAGGTGCTACGGGTGAGTCGATTTTTTCTAGTATTTTTTCTAATATTATTTATCTTAATATAAAAATAGCATTGTGAATGCGAAAAATCTAAATTTAATAATTATAGTTTTTTTATTGTATTTTGTCCGTTTTAATGTATTTTGAAGTGTTTAACATAACATTATTCTTGAGTAAATAATAAATACTAAATGAGATTGTGTGAAAAATGTTGCTGGCTAACGCCATCTAGTGCCGAGTAGCATAAACAGTTCAACTTATCAGTGATTGTGTCCGTTTAATTGATCAATTCACGTTTAATTAATAGTACAATATAACATTGTATAATATTTTAAACTAACTATAATTTTTGTTTTTTTATTTCAGAATATTGTTTTTTTTTATTATCTGGATAGTGTAAAAAATTGTGCCTACCTACCTATATGGCATAGTAGATGATTACAATAATTACCTACCTATTTGTAATCATCCACTTACTCAAACTTACTAAGATTGTATGTTTAATAAGTACCTACCTACTTACTTATAAAATATTCGTAATTTTGAAGTTTAGTTTTAAATAGGTATTTTAATGAACGCTTTGTGTAGATACTCGCTTGTTCGTTTCCATTTTGTTACTTACTTATTATTTAGATTTCATGCTACCGAGGTAATGATTGACAATAACTATTTAAAAGTGGCTTCCTGCGCGCTGACCGAGTCCAAGATGCCGTTTGGTATACCTAAAGATTGTATTTGCCCTCACGCTAATCAAAAAAAAAAAAAAAAAAGGATACCTATAGGGACTTTTATATCCAAAAAGTTTCGATTTGAAATACAGTCTACCACTATCACATAGGTGAACTTAGAGAGAGACAACAATCAGGAAACGAATGGAAAACACGACTAGAATAAGGTATGGATCTGCGCACGCGGTTCAAACGCACGTGGTAATCAACGTGGTGGAAACGGCGAATTATGCGAACTCTGTCTAGCGACGGTTATGTCATTCCGTGATATGCTTTATGATATACGTAATATGGAGTAACGTTTGGAAATTTGTAGAGCGAAAAGGGAAGAAAAACTATGGGTAAATATTGACAGTGGTAACCAAGAATGTTCTTTATCTTAAGGGGCTGACATGAGCCAACTAGCGCCGCCAGTCGATTTTATTTTATTTATTCTAAATAAGCCCAATTTCTTAAAAAAAGAATCAGTCCAGGTCTTGTGAATGACGCCTAATGTTTATTGAATAACGTTACAATATTACAAAATGCGTGCAATAGTTTAAAAACGGTTTTTAACCAACAGTGGCCACTTTTAACAAAATCGCGTTTTAAACTGTTTGAATGCTTTTTCAAAGAGAGTAGAAAAAACACCAGGAAATGAGCTGTATAAACTTTCACTATCGTAGACTAAACTAGACCCAAAGCACATAATACACACAAGCCATTATACACCTATTATGTTAACAACGGCGTAATAACATCTCTTGAATCTGCGCATCTCTGACGTCAGACGCTTTGATTTACGACTTGCGATCTGTCAAAAGTAATTCGCAATCCCGACGACATTGACTTTGAACTTGCCAAAATGACGGAAGTAGGGATCGGGTGCGAAACTGCCGACCCCGCTGTGCCAATGGCCATTCCAATGTTAAATCCACGTTACACTTGCGATTTTTTTATTGGAATGACATTAATCTTCTTTGTATTATCATTTACAGACAGTACGTTATTGTGGAGACCTTTGTTAGGTCTCCCTATTAAATTAAACAGAAGATAGGACAAACCGAATTTATTGTATTTCACTTTATCTTTTATAATATTCCCTATTGATCTCGCATGACTTGGCTCGATGCCGGTCCAAATCAGACTCTGTCAACAACTACATCGCAAGCCTTCTTTCTTAATTTTCTTTTCAAATAATCATATCTATTCTAAACAGGCTTACCTACTTACAGAGTAAACAATATTATCAGCTAATCACAGCTTACAAATTAACTTTCCTTACATTATAAAGAGTCTCAAGCTGTTTTTAAAACACCATTAACACGCTTAACAGCAATAACAACAACATAACAAGCAAAATGTTTTAATTCTAGACGCACGAAATGGAAAGCAATAAGAGAAAAAACGATCAACACGCTCAAAAATCAGACACGCACATTTCAATCCAACGTCAATGTAATCAGTTTAGTGCTGAGCTGACATAAACGACCGTTTATCAACGACTTCTTTTTTGATAGATGGAAATAAAAAATAAAATCGCACAACACGTTATGACGATGTCGTAAAATACTAGAGATTTCCCTTCTCAAAATGCTTGGCCATTAGCTACCATCAACCGCCAACTTCTTAATACTATCTATCTGGATCAGGTATACATCCCATTCGTCCACAATTAAAAACTCTCGCTCTAAAAAATATTGTCTTGCTGTTAAACCACTTGATGGCGCTGGCTTGCAGCGTAAGAGTTGATATACTAGGAGTAATTCGACGTTCCCTCTAGTGACTCGGTAGCTCAGCGGTCAGAGCATTGGACCGGATATCCAAAGGTCACGGGTTCGATTCCCGTCCGAGAACATGATCTGGTGCGAGTCGTATTTTTTCTAGTATATTATTTGGTATCACTTGATAAAAGTTCTAAATTCACACAAAGGTAGTAAGATATCATGCTGTATTTTAAGCCAAATTTAGTTCAAGCCCCAAATCCCCAAAAAGTAGTACAATTTGTTCAAAAAAAGCGTCTCG
This sequence comes from Catoptria pinella, assembly GCA_963556745.1. Taxonomy (NCBI): domain Eukaryota; kingdom Metazoa; phylum Arthropoda; class Insecta; order Lepidoptera; family Crambidae; genus Catoptria; species Catoptria pinella. Next base: position 11,400,522 of record OY750775.1, on the reverse strand, counting down.
TGTACATTGCTACCTCCTCGTACACACTGGAGAGCTATTTACTACTTACGAGCTCCTTATCTTGTCGGCCGAAGTGACTGATTTGTGGCAGCATTATGTCTCATCAACTGTGACCATTGGCACATTGCTTGGTACCTACTCCTGGACATCAATTTGATGTTATAAATGTTGTGGGCCAATCGTTGAACTGGGCCGATCGAGATTTGCCTGGGAAGATCATGATATGCCAGCATTTCGTGATTTGCCCGAATATTTCATGTTAAATGTCATCTAAAAAGTTACGCAGATCAATGAGAGCAACCTATTTTGTCGATTTGTCCAACTAATTACTTGGCCACATCGATGTATGACTGGGATCAAATGTTTGGTCTCTATGCCATTATAAATAGAACTATTCACAATGTTTATTTTATGGAACAGCAAAAAATTAAAAGGAGTAAATTGCGATTTAACAATACTTATACAACAGAAGCGACCAACTTCAGAGTGCTTGCGGTACAAAACGACGTATTTTAATTTGTAAAATTTTCTCTTTGCCATACATTCTCTAGTGAAGTTGCAGCAGCGGATCACTGTATATTGTCAATTTAATCGCATTGTATACTTTTTTCTTGTTTGCACTTCTCGAACTCATTCAGTACCCCAAGTACTAGGGATCTACTTCATTAAGTTTCTTTATTTGTTTTGTCTTTATTTATTAATATACATATAGATAAAAAAATAATTTCCGTTTCGTTATTTTACGGATTTATTCATTAATATTTTCTTCCTTGTCCACAGTATTAGCTCTAGTCGGGTTGTTCGAGCTGGGCGTGATACCGAGCTACCAGGGCGGGTTCTTCTGCAACGACCCCGCTCTGTCGTTCCCCTTCAACGGTGACACTGTCAGCTCTGGAGTGTTAGTAGCCACTATATTCATTGCTCCTTTGACCGTGGTGAGTTTTGTATTTATGTTTTTTGATGTGTGAAAACTTTTTATGAAATAAGTTTGGCGTGTCTATTCTCTTCTAATGGTGTGGTGGATTTACCTGCGATATTACCAATGATATCACGAACGTATTGAAAACCTTAATGAACCCAATTTTCATAAAACAAAACAGAAACCTGGAGAAATTAAAAAGAAAACGGTGTAGCTAATCTATAACCCAAAACTTCAAATTCGCATTTGTGTAGGTTCAAAAATTTGCTAGAATCGGGCAATTTTTTATTTCAAAATTTAAATCATCATCATTATATTGTTCTATAAATAGCATCGTTGATATTATCGAACAACAAACATCAACAGAATAATGGGTCATGCAAATTACAATTTGACAAAAATCTACTTGTCTTATTCAATTTCCAATGCTTCTAATATGCAATGTATAATATAAATTATTCTTAAATGCACTTTTACGCTTTCTAACTTTAACCATTTCTTACAGATATTAGGAACCGAACTAATATTCTGCGATCAACAGTACAGTTTCTGGGAGAAGACCAAAACAGTGACCAAGAAAACGCTATGGATCTACCGCAACTACATCTATGGTTTGATCTTCAACTTCGCAATCGTGGAGGTCATGAAGGGTATCACTGGGAGTCCAAGACCAACTTTCTTGTATTTATGCGAACCCGATGTTAATTGTACTGGGTAAGTAGTATTTTACAATGTACTTATCTCGTTAAACAAACAATTTCCGAATTCCTCTAGTAGAATGCAGTCTAGCAAAGCACAAATGAACACTTGTTCTGGTTCCTGGTTTAAAATTTACGGTTTTTGCGGAGAGAATCAAAAGTATTTAGCAAAATATTACGATCCTCCAAATAAAATTTTTTGCTGCTGCAAATAATATTTCTAAAAAATCCTATCTCAAATTCAAAAACCTAATCAGATGTTTGATATCAATTTAATTTCTATGAAATGGGGATATTAAACTGCTTTGACATTATTATATTATTTATTTTTTCAGATCTGACAGATATATCAGCTCCTTCCAATGCACTTCTACCAAGTTCTCCAGGTGGATGCAAAACGATTCCTATCACAGTTTCCCATCAGGACACACCTCTTTATCTGTTCACTGCGCTCTATTCATATCTGTGAGTACTTACGTACCTGCTCATTTTTATAAACATTGGACAACATCATATACATACGTTCCTAAGTAAGTAGGTACAGCAATTCAGTTATGAAAATCAGAGACAATCGGTGGTACCACAAACACCTAGATCCTGAGACAGTATAGAAAAGTTCGTTTTAAACCCCAGCTGGGGATCAAACTCGGGACCTCAGAGATAATGACACCATGAAAACCAGTGTACAAGTAATTTGACCACGGAAAGACGGCAATTTAGAAAATGCTAAAAATAAACTGGCTTCGATATCGCATGTTGAAATAATTCAGCTTCGACAACTTGTTTCGAAATATGTAAAATAGTTTTAAAGCAAAAAGACTTAAATCTGCTATAAATAACATTCGCAACCAAACGAAATGCGTCTCTTTAAATGTTTACTATGAACTAGGTTATAAATTATGGAATTGTCGTAAAGAAAGGTCTTTTACTTTGACTATAAATCGAGAGCGTGTGATTTCTCCATCGCATCGTTTCGATTTCTGAATAAAATGAACCTAACTCTGAATCTTGGGTATTTCATAATGTGTAGGACGAATAAATTATCTTGCATGAACTTAAATGTTTGTGATAAACTACTTTGTGTAAATGACAATACTTTTTTTTAGTGACTCGGTAGCTCAGCGGTCAGAGCATTGGACCGGACATCCAAAGGTCGCGGGTTCGATTCCCGTCCGAGAACATGATCTGGTGCGAGTCCTATTTTTTCTAGTATATTATTTAGTATTTTACCAATCAGTTGCATTTCAATTAGGGTCAAATTAGAATTCATTTCACCTTTCAGTCTTTTCAAAAGACTTTGGAATGATTGAAGTGTTTATCGTCTCAAAATACATCAGTAAATTTAGATTTAGTCTTATTTTTCAATAATTACCATAGTTACATATTTAAATAAGATTCGGTTAGATAAAAGTATTTATATACTAGACTTCACTGAGTTAGTCACCGGCTCTCAGTAAAATGAGGCTATCATAGATTTATGAATATTTACAACTATCAGGAAAACTATGTACCTATTTAAGTTTTGGTTGATTTTTTCCCAACAGTGGTATCTCCAAAGGCGAGCATTCGACTGGCGCTCGCGTACAGTGTTCGTGGTCCCGACGGTGCAACTATGTGCCATCACTTTCGCCGTCACCTCATCGCTCACGAGGATCACCGACCATCGACACCATTGGTGGGATGTTGCTGTGGGCTTCTTCGTTGGACTTGCGACCTTCTTTTACGCAGTAAGTTTTTCATATAATGAGAGATGTCTTCTACTTGCAGTTGTGTACAGAGCTGACTTTTACACTCTTAGAATCTGTTTACTTAACTAGTCCATTTTGATACTTTCACTCATGCGTTCGTGGATATAAATATATAAAAAAAAACTTAAGTCTAAAGATATCTACAAAAACCATTATTTGGAATCACATTCCAATTCCAAACCATCGTCCGTATACCAAGGTTTTTTCGTAGCTACGACAATCAAGATTTATGTTGTGCTGATTTTATTAGGTTTTTCTCGCATTTAACTTTAATAAGTATTATAGGTATTGTGATTGAAGTATGTAATCTTTTCTTTTCCAGGCTATAGTTCTCAGCAAACGCGGAGCTGTCATATCAAGACCTAGCTCAGACTCCGGAGTTCAACAATCAGTGAAAACTTTAATATTCGACCCGAGGACGATAGAACCTGTGTCTCCTTAAAGTGACTTTGTATTAACATCAAAAGTTTATTTTGCATCAAAATCAATAGTCATGAGGATGTGATCAATCATTCGTATCAGAATCATATAGGATCTTTGAAACAACTTGAGGCATGTGCTTTACAAGTAAGCACATTACACAAGGTGAAGTCTGAAATCGCGAAAAAAAAATCAGCTGTTTCATACAAAAATTAAAATCGAAAATATCAAAATGTATGAAACAGCTGATTTTTTTTTCGCGATTTCAGAATTGGTCTCATAGTAAAAGTTGGTCAGTTAGATGGTCCCTATATACCATATTTGGCATTAGGGGTATTTTTGTAACATGTTGTATAACTGTTATGGTCGTATTTAGATTTTAAAATTTATTTTTTATTTAATTTGTACATTAAACTGCCCAAATTAAATTAAACCAAAAATACGACTAAATTATCACATACTTGTAGTGGTAACATCAAATGAGTCATTATGTATAATTATTAAATCTCAAGTATTTGAAAGAAAATATTTGCTGTGATTTTTAATCTTATATGATTTTAAAGGTGCAATTTTAATAAGTTTAGTTGGTAGGCTTATTAAGGTAATATAAACAGTATTAATAATGTTAAAATAGTAATAATTGCAGATAGTTGTAAAAAGTTTGTCAATAGATATAAGTAGCATTTAAAATATATTTGTTTTATAAAAACATAAAACATAATTCGTAGTTTTTTTTTCGTAATTTTGTTTTCCTTTTACGATTTTAAGTAGGTATTAACACGTTCACAAAATACTAACAATAAATAATTCTGACGGTAAAACTTCAAAACCTATTTAAATCGTAATTTATAAGATATTAACTAAAAAATTATATAACTTACTTTTTAGTGTATCCTGCTAACATTGTTAAAATAATTAAAATCAGAACGCAGCAATAAAATAATTTTTTAAACTTGAATGCTTTTTTATAAAGTTCCGAGCGGGTAATTTCATAAAAATATGAGCAGCCTTTTTGCTTTAGTCCTCCCGTGACCACGGCCCCTGGAAAGGTGTCAAACGTCGGGAATTCAAAAAACCAATAAATACAAACCAAATAATTCTAAAACAACACCTGAATTAATAATATACGCGCTGTAATCCGTAAAAAGTGTTTTATTTATTTTGTAATTAACTGTACGCGCGGAAGTCTTTTAAATGTATTTTGTTACAGCTTGGCCAGAAAGAGATGAAATTAGGAATATTTTTCAGTACAAAATATAGACAGTGTTGCCAAGTTATTCGTGATTTTGACGTGTTTGCATAGAAAGTGGCGCCCTCGTTTTTTGTCAACTCTTTATGGTCAATCTGTACTCGTATAATGATTTAAACTAAATTCAACTCAGGAAATAAGATGACGACATTTTTAATTAATATTAATTTTTTGAAGCTTTGTCATTTTTATGGATGCATTAAATCTATCGATTGATTTGACATTGTACCTAACTGTGAATGTGTCATCCTTATTTTTTATTACTTTTATTCAATGCGTTTATTTTAAATTTGCTTAAAAACACTTTTTTATTCTCTTTTTTTTTAACCGACTTCAAAAAAAGGAGGAGGTTATCAATTCAATAATTTAATAAATATTTGCGTGTCTACATTAAAAAAGGCCAATACTGGTAGAACTGCTAAAACAGTATTTTGTGTACCTAACAACTTGTATACGCAAATAAATTATTCTATTCTATTCTATTCTCAATATAAACTACTGATAGAAATGGTTACAAATTGGGACCCTACATCCTTATTTTGGTAATGGGCCTTAATGGCCCGGCACTGGGCGTTGGGCAATACCTATCATTAAAGTACTCGCAGTCGCAGTCGCAGGTATAGGGATGTCGAGAAATATTTACAAAATAAATATTTAAACTTCTATTCCTGCCCGTGGCACAGAATAGATATCCCGTGGTGAACATTTGCATTTTTTTTCTTAGGTACCTATGCATCAGATTTAACAACAAGAATAAAACCTTTAAATACAGACCAAAAGTTAATAAGTATGTAATTGATGCAGCCATAATACGACAGTGATTACAAAAAATTGAAAAACTAATATAAATACAGGCATTTTTGTTATTTAAGAACTTTAGGAATAAAGACTAAGTTCTACTGATTCGCAATAAGCCACATATTATTTCGATGTGGCAATCCTTGTCATGGTTGATATAAAGTTCAAGCGTAGAGAATCAAAGGATATATCGTAATAACACTCTTCCCCTAGCGCAAACATCTATCGAATAAAAACGCGCATAAAAGTATTCGACATAGATTAGGTATGGCAGGCTTGATTTCGCTTTTCGGCGGTAGATGGCGCTGTACAAATTTTCCATACAAGCTCTATTGAATTTTTTTACGCGCGTTTTTTTCGATAGATGTTCGTGCGACGATTACTATTCACAATTTAATCCTAGGATGCAATTTATGAAAAGTATTTAAAAAAAATAGGTACCTACCTATATTTTTTTACACTAGTTGCTATCATCTATTGCAGTTCAGTACTTTTATTTTATCGAATTAGATCGATTATTACCTCCGATACGAGTGGAACGACAGAAATAAGAAGACGAGTTATGTTTAACTTAAAACCTAATTTTGCACATGATTTATATTAGATTTAATGTTAATTTGACGACCTCTGTAGTCGAGTGGTTTGTACGCCGGTTTTCGAGGTGCTACTGTCTCTGAGGTCCCGGGTTCGATCCCCGGCTGGGTAATTTAGAAAACGAACTTTTCTATATTGGCTCAGGTCTGGGTGTTTGTAATTCCACTGTTGTCTCTGATTTCCATAACACAAGTGCTATAGCTACATTGGGATCAGAGCAATGTTTGTGATGTTGTCTTATACTATACAATATTTTTGTCCATCCAGACTCCAGAGATCAAAAAACTTCAAACGCAATAATGCAAAGGAAATCTAGTTACAATTAATGTGAAAGGAACATCCATCTATCCATCTCGACCCAAAAAGGCAAAAGTCAAAATACTTTTGAATCGTCTTTAAGTATGTATTTTTCTACCACCCGTTCCAGACTTTTTTAACTGACAAGAAGCGCAAGAAACTTATCAGCTTTAACAGAAATACTCAAGTTAATGTTAACACACATAAATTAAAATGCACTACTGTTTATCTACTAACTAATTATTAATTAGCAATAACATTTCGCACATTTCATGTTCTAACAGACAAGGGGCGGCAGATCAAAGCTGGCCCAGTTCCAGCGATAAGGATGCGCGGTCTACTGGCCACAATCATCCAGTTATTGAGATAACTGTCCGATAACGGACTGGCACAATTGTCTAATTTCTAGGAAGAAAGCTGACTACAAAGACCTAGTTTAGACCCAAACTTTGATATTAGGATGAAGTTTTAGGAATAAGATAAACTTTCAGAAACTTAATCTTATAGCAATGTTGTAACCTATGTAACAATATTGATTATTTGTTGTAATAACATTGATTATTTGATGTAACAATTATGGTAATTGTGGAATTAACTTTTTGCATCTTATTTTTATAAGATTTGACAAAGGTAAAGACTCCGAATCCGACAGAAATTTTCAGATAGACTTTAACGAAAAATTGCACGTGACTTTAAAAACACGTATGAAAAGTAAAAATTTAAAGAAAAAGTTAAAGTTTAAAACTCAATGTAAAAAGAAAAAGAAAATAAAACTATAATAATTTATTAAGATTCTTGAATTATTTTTATGTCAAAGTAAAATAGTCTGACACGTCTTGCATTTTTTCTACTATTACCAGCACATCAGATTATAAATACCTAGGTACTATAATAAACTGAACATTAGAATTTAGAAAGTGCCGCGCTTTACTTTGTATACGGATTGCAGTAACGGCAGAAAATTCTACTATCTTTGTTTGTTGTCCCCTGTCCCATCGTGTGACTACACTGCACAGTGCACATACATTAATGGACACATCCTGAATCTGGTGCTCATAACACACAGAGGAGGAAAAACAGACATAAATCATAATATGCGCCGCCGTTTGATGAGCTACGAGCATGTTACGAACGCCCCACTATTTATTGCTTATCAATTGGCTGTGAGAAAACTCAACATTGTTCTGTATTAGCACGAACATCTATGGAGAAAAAAACATGCGTTAAAGTACTCGTATCTATGAAAAAGTTCATTTCGCTTTTCGGCGGTAGATGGCGCTGTACAAATATCCCATTCAAAATTACTCTACGGTCTCTATTACTCTCGAATGGTTTTACGTGCGTTATTTTTTGATAGATGCACCCGTAGCACGAACAGCTATCGAAAAAAATAACGCGCGTAAAAACATTCGATAGAGTAATTTTGTATGGGAGATTTGTACAGCGCCATCTACCGCTAAAAAGCGAAATGAAATTTTCCATTGATAATTTACTATCGAGTACTTTTGGGCGCGTTTTTTTCTCGATAGATGTTTGTGCTGAGGGTATTGTTCGTGCTAAGGGTAGTGGAGAATTGGGTAAATTGTAAAATTTGTGACTCACCGCTACCTACCGAATGGGAAAACAATTTTATTAATAGACCACGACAGAAACATCGCAAAAATCATATAGAAAACCTAATAAGTATAAAAACGATAATTTTTAATTTCTGTGACGGGTCTGGGTGTTACTATGTATGATTAAGTATATAGTATATACAGGATGAAAAAAAAGAAGATAGTTGGAGGGAAGGTACTGTTACGGAGCGGGTCAGCGAAGAGTTTTTAAAAAAAACTAAATGAATTACACACGAACTTTACTTCCGAAAAATAGTATTATGACAATTAAAAAGGTTCGCGCCCGACGGAGGTCCAATCTGAACTAACTAGAAAAATGAAATAATTGAATGAACCGGAGAACGGTTTCCTATTGCATTGACGTCAATGCAATGGGAAACTAAGCAATTTTATTTTATATAGTTAACCCCGCAAATGACGATATAACAACCCCCCCGTTAAGATCGATCATCACATCTTAAAGTGATGAGAGATAAATTAAAAGATAACCCGAAAACTAAAGATTGGACTTCTGTTTGACCGATATAATTAAAACAGTTACAAAGGAAACCAATGACAATAATCAAGGTAAGACTACTACAATATTATAGGATAGTTTAAGGGAAGGTTTTTCTTTATTAAGGATAACATCAATTACTTATATTTAGCTTAGAACAAAAAGTGAATACAAACTATTTTATTAAGATAAGATGGATGGGAATTGAGAAGATTTTTCTCAGTATATAAAAATAATAATTAAAGACTTTTAGTTAGAAGTAAGTTTCTTTTTATAGGAGTTTTTATAGGAGATGGATTTTTTATCGCATCTTCTGATTCTGATCCATCTTTTCTAATAACATCTTCATAGATTGTTATTGAGGCTGGATTTGTTTTGGATTTGGTGTTATTACACTGATTGAATATTTGAATGCAACATGAAGATTGCTTACGATTACATATTTTCTTATGATATTTAATTATAATAATAATTAGGAAAAGGATGCTGATTACGTAACTCAGGGACATGTAATGAATGCCATAGGTCTCAAAGTGAGACGGATTTTCAATTTTATTAATTTCATCTTCTAAAGAATTCAGATGGATGCTGGCATGTACCAAAGAGTCAAGATTGCCTACGTTACTTAATTTAGAAAAAGGTAACTTCTCAAATGTTTTATTTATCTTGGACCGTTCACAACAATCATCTAATAAAATATTGAAATTTGAAATCGTATTAGTTACGTTACCGAGTGACGTTTCGCCAACAGCGGTAAATTGTAGCGTTTTATAGAACGCTTTGCAGTTTCTCGGTAGGGTTAAGATGCCAGTACCGAATAAGATTACGTCTAGACTTACATCTTCGTTATTACATGTAATGTGGCATTTCCCTGGTTCCGATTGAACAAATATCCAGCGGTTAAAACTAATCTTATAAAATACATCAATAGAACCATGAATTAACTTAGTTACACACGTGTCTGGGAGTTTAGTTACCACTTCACTTAGTAGAGTCGTCTCGCACGTTGGATTTGCAATCACTGAAAACATATTTATAAGTACACACACATAACACTTCTCACTGATAAGCTTGCATTTATCGATGTCTTTTATTAGTGAGTAAAACATACGATCAGCTGTTATTGCTACGTGCGAGCTTGTTGGCTCGATGAGTATGAAAGTGTCAGGTTTCGTGATATCGTAAGGAACTGGTAAAGGAAAAATATTATAAAGGTTATAGACTTGAGGTAGGACTAAAGGAATCTTAAGTACTATAATAATCTTATTTAAATGATAGTAGCAGACTAACTGAGAAATATCAGTTATTTCTTGAATATTTTGTAAAGTTAAAGAAATAGGAAGTTCGTAATGGCTAGGAAGATTATTTCTATTCTTATCTAATTCATTATATAGTTGATGCGGGCTGAGTACAGTCGGATGCAAAACGTTTAGTTTCGCGAATAAAATAGCATTATTAACGTCATCGATATCAAAAGATAGAGTTAAGATAATAGCTTCTAAGGAACTTAATAAGGAACTAAGTTGAGATTTTATTTCTAATTTATCATTAGTATTGGAAACTGTCTCTAGGGTTTTGTGTATGATTTCCATGTTTTCTAAGAGATGTTTCTCGTTTCGATCGACCTTGGACATAGTATTATTAAATGACGAAATAGTAGATTGAATTACGTGAATATTATCTTTCATAAGATAAGCGAGATGTTTTTCATCCGTCTGTACATTATCTATAGCTTTCGAGAATTTAATTGCATCTTCGGAATCTAGTGTGCCGAAGATTGTTTTTAAGAGTGATCCTCCCAAATCAAGAAGACCTCTTTTAAAACGTTTCTTAGGCTTTTCACTTTCAAGCAAATATGAAATAGAGGAAAATTTATTAACATTAGTAAGATGCTGATTTTTCAGCGCCGATAAGGAATTGATGCAATCTGATTGTATCTTAGATGACGTGAAGGAATTACAGAATACGTTAAGCTTTTCAAACAAGAATTCTATTTTATCTAGATTAGGTTGTATGTGACTTATATCTATATATGATACGACATTCCAGTCGCTATTAGTAAACTTAACGTCTAAAAGCTTATCGAAATATAAGCCCGGACTACTGACTATGGGTGATACGTAATCACACTGCGCGTGCGGCGACAGCGCCGATCTGAAATAGAACGAAAGGGCTTATGATTACGTCATACCTATTATTATGTATTACTATATAACTTACTGACCTAGGTTACTATGACGTGTCATGATCATGAGCACGTTTTATTTCGTCATAGTGATGACGTACATGTTTACGATTTATAAGTAGCGTCACGGAGTGATTGCTGTTTAGCTTAATTATTTTATAAGGGCCCTTCCAGACGGGCGACAAAGCCTTTTTTGTTTATGGTGACAGCGAATATAGAGCATATCACCAGCGTTATATTTTAAAGGTTTGGTGTCTGAATCATAGTAATTCTTACTTCTCTCTTTTGAAGCTTGAATGTTTTGAAGAGCCTTTTGGCGGCTATAATAAAGCCGATGATTTAGTGCACGTATGTAATCGGTGTAGGTATTGTTATCAAGAGTGTCTATACTGGATGGTAGATAAGGCTTAAAGCCAAATAATAACTCTAAGGGTGAAAACCCTGTTGTAGAGTGAACATTGGAATTATAGGCTATCATGGCGCTCGGGATGTAAAGGTCCCAGGTGTTTTGATTTTCACCTATATACGACCTTAAGTATTCCTTAAGGGTGGAGTGGCTTCTTTCAAGTGCACCACAGGTTTGGGGATGGTAAGGTGATGCAAATATATGTTTGATGCTAAATAATTTTTCAAGCTGTTTGAATAGATCGGAACAAAAATTAGTGCCTTGATCGGAGATAATCATTTTAGGAATTCCCATGTGCGAAATGTAATTTACAAATAATTTGGCTGTTTCTTCAGCTGAACAGGATTGCATGGGATACGCTTGAGAAAACTTGGTGAGATCATCTTGAATGGTAAGTAAAAATTTATATTTATGTTCATATGTTTCAGGGAGCGGGCCGACAAGATCAAGATAGACCTTTTCATTAGGACGAGATGCTGTGGAAGTAATTATCATAGGAGCCCGATTCGTTTGCCGTAAAGGTTTGTTAATTTGACACGAACGACAGTTTTTGACGTAATCTTCGATATCTTGTCGCATATTTTTCCACCAAAATTGAGACTTAATTCGTTCAAGCATGCGGGAGATTCCGGGATGACCAGCGAAAGGTGAGTCATGATTGTCTTTAAGGATCTGCTTAACCTCATCTGGCGTCGGATACTTTATAGAATTATGATAGATATTAACCTTTATGTTGGTGTTATGAAAAAGGAATGCTATAATATTGTATATTTTCGTAAAGGATAACTTTGAGAAAGGATCTGTAAAATCTGATATGGCTATTTCCTTCTCTTCTGAGTACCAGTATTTTACCATGTCGCGATAATCGCGGATAAGATTAAATATATCCTTGTACGACATTTCGTCAAAATGATTTAGTTTAACAAATAAGTGTGTAAACACGTGCTTATCGTTAGAAGTTGAATAGTAGGTATGAAGTTCGCGTTCAATGTCTTGAATATTAGGAATGTCAGGATTATCGTTTGTAGTTGCGTTAAGGATGTCACTACAATACGGTATCGACTCATCTAAGTCAATTGATGTTGGATATGCGATCAACTTGATTTTAGTTTTTAATAAGGACTCGTTGTGTTCCTGGATGACCGTGTCGAAGGTAACACCGGGTTGTTTAGAGATTTGAAGGAATTGTTCGTAAGTTTCCGATATAGAAGGAAGACTATGGGGATTGGCATCGTTATCAGGAGACAGCGTAGGGTTGCAAATCATTGAATTAGAGTCGGTATTATCCTCAAGGACATTTACCGGGAATCGAGATAACGCGTCAGCGTTCGCGTTTAATTTACCCTTTTTATATACGATTTCATAGTCATATTCTTCGAGTTTTAGGCGCCATCTCATGAGCCTAGAACCCGGATCTTTAACATTGAATAGCCACACGAGAGGTTTGTGGTCTGTTATTATCTTAAATTTACGACCGTATAGGTAAGGTCGGAAGGTTTTTACACCGAAAAGGATGGCTAAGAGTTCTTTTTCTATGGTGGCGTAATTTCCCTCAGCTTTATTAAGGGTGCGTGACGCATATGAGACTGGCTTATCTTTGCCAATTTCGCCTTGAGAAAGAATAGCACCTATTGCGTAGTTTGACGCGTCGGTTGTCAACAAGAATGGTTGTTTAAAATCAGGATATTGAAGTAATGGAGCCGTAGTTAATTTTTCTTTTAATAAGGAGAATGCTCGTTCTTGTTCATATGACCATTTGAATGTGGCATCCTTTTTAAGGAGTGAAGTCAAGGGCTTAGTTATTTGTGAGAAATTGTTTATAAAGCGTCGGTAATAACCGACAAGGCCTAGAAAAGATTTGATGTCCTTAGGATTTTTGGGAATTGGAAATTGGCTGACTGCCTTGATTTTTTCTGGATTTGGGCACACACCTTTATCAGTGATAATGTGGCCCAGATAAGCGACTTCGCGCCGAAGAAACTCACATTTGTCTGGTTGGAGTTTTAAATTGAATTTACGTAGTCTGTCAAATACTGATTGAATTTTAGTTATATGACTTTTTAAGTCGTGACTGTAAATGATGACGTCATCGAGATAAATATAAGCGTGAAGACCTTGGAGACCAGAAAGAGCGGTATTCATTAGCTTTTGGAAGGTAGAAGGGGCATTCTTTAACCCAAATGGCATTCTAGTAAACTCGTAATGTCCGGCGACGTCGGAATTTGTGTTGACAGTAAATCCTGTCTTTGGCGCGTCCTTGGGGCTCATCTTGACCTGATGAAAGCCACTTGAGAGATCAAGGGTGCTGAAATACTTGGAATGACCTAGCTGGTCGAGGATATCAGTGATGAGAGGTAGAGGATAAGTCTCTGATACAGTGACGTCATTGAGGCGGCGATAGTCTATGACTATGCGCCATTTCTTTTTGCCGGAAGCATCCATTTTCTTGGGAACTACCCAAACTGGGGCACTCCAGGGTGAAATTGATGGGCGAATAATTTTTTGGTCTAACATCTTTCGGATTTGGGAATCAACTTCGTCCTTGTGACATTCAGGGAAGCGATAAGATTTTACATGTATAGGAGGCGCATCTCCTGAGTTAATTGAGTGCTCGATTGCATTGGTATAGGATAAAGGTTCGCCTTCTAAGTGGAAAATATCTGTGTATTCAGAACAACAGTTTAAAAGTGCCTTACTTTCTTCGTTATTAAGATGAGAGCAGCGAATGAGATCTAAAACATTTTGTGATCTATCAGATTTGTAATCGTAAATGGAATTAATATTTTCGTAAGAGTCAGTGTTCGAGTTAAGTTCAAGGGGTGACACTTCTACGTAATAATCTTTGACTCGGACCTCAGAGTCGGTGGTGTTTAAAACAGTAATATTTATTCTTTTATTCGGTTTTATAGTAACCATGCAATTTGCAATGTAAACACCATCACTTATTGTTTGATCTAGTACGAGAGCTTCGTTATTATGATAAGACTCGGGCGAGTAATTTGATATCGCGCATTCGATAATTGCTTCGGAACGCGCAGGAATAATATAAGTTGGCTGATTATACTTAATCTCCAGACTTTGTCCGAGAATGTTCAATAATTTTGTATCATAATCGATGTTCGCTTTAAAATAACCTAAAAAGTCACTGCCGATGATGCCGTCATGATCTAGACTGACGTCATCGTTAGTTACGTGAAATTTGTATGTATATATTTTTGTTGATAAAATAAAATCCATTTGAATTGTACCTAATGTTTCAGAGCAATGTTCGAGGCTGTTAATTCCTTTGATCTTAACTATCTCACGAGATAAATCGAGTATTTTATTTAAGCTTGAGCGTTTGACAAGGCTTATACTTGCGCCCGTGTCTATAAGAAAGTTTAAAGGATTTGAAGAGAAACTAGTATTTAAATATGTGTGAGGCAAGGATATCTTTTTAATAGATAAATTTATTTCAAGGACAGTTGCAGAATGTTCGACATCATTCGAGACTGGAGATGATTGACTCAAGTTTATGTCTTGAGATGCACATTTATTATTTTGATCACAAATAGTATAAGAGTTAGGATAAGACTTTGTGTCACAAGATTCATCACAAGATTTAGTATTATAGGATGCTGTGTTCGATTTAAGATAAGAATTTGTACAATCTGTACGACTCGGCGGCGTTTGCGTCCGAGATGCAAAATGGCTCAGAGGCTGTTGCGCCTGCTGAGATGTAAGAGATGATGATTTAGGACTCAACGAAATAGGAACTCTCTGTGGAGCGTGTTGAGGTGCGTTATTTAACTTAGGACTCATCGAAATAGAAACTCTTTTGGGAGCATGATGAGATGCATTATCTGATTTAGGACTCATCGAAATAGAAACTCTCTTTGGAGCATGATGAGATGCATTATTTGATTTAGGACTCATCGAAATAGAAACTCTCTTTGGAGCGTGACGAGATGCATTATTTGATTTAGGACTCATCGAAATAGAAACTCTCTTTGGAGCATGATGAGATGCGTTATAAGATTTAGGAATAGATTTAGTATGAGGAAGATTAGTGCCTAAATAGCTATTCGGAAAGCGACGGCACGGCTTCGAATTCCGATAATTTAGTTTAAATCATAATCGTTAGTAAATTCATGTGAAACTTGATACGGTGTCGGCGACGACGGTGCCGACGTTGACGGCTGTTCGTAAGTAATATGATGCATGTTTGCCGGTCTGTTTGAATTATTATATTTTTCATTATTATATTTTCTTTTACGACATTCTGTAATGTCATGCCCCTTACTTTTGCAATACCTGCAGAAAACGTGGGACCGGGAATTGTCATTTGATATTGGTGCTGGCGGTCTACGATCTGGAAAAGCACGTGGCGGAATTGCACGTCTTATTTTGGAGAAACACTCAGACTCCGAATGCCCGATTTTTCCACAGGTTCTGCATTTCGGCTTAGTTGCCGTTTTAAATAAGAGATTTTGTATCTTTTCCTCTTCAAGAGCGATATTGATTGCGTCGTTGAGAGATTTGGGGCTTCTACATCTGACGTTATTGCCTAGACGCGGATGCAAACCTAAGGAGAAAGTAAATAAGGCTAGATCTTCGGTCATTGCGACGCGACCCGGAAGATCTTTCTTTAAAGATTCAGAGTTATAAATTTCGGCTTGAAGGTCTGTGAGACAACCTTCGACCCTAAGCGCGAACTGAGATACGGTTTCGTTAGATTGTTGTTTACACGACTGTAGATCTAGCAGCAAATGGTTGTAGTGTTTTCTTTCACCAAAATTTTGTTTTAGGAACGATTTAATTTGGTTAAAATCATCAAAAATTTTATTCGCACACGCGATTTGGGCTTTGCCTTCTAAACGAGATAAAATGTATTTTGTTAGTAAAATCTTTTGGCTGTGTGATGCTAGATCTATAGCGTTTTGACAATTTGTAAGAAAAGCGGTGAGAGTTTCGCGGTCACCTTTATAAGTGCCTATAAAATTGCATAGCACATTGATGGGAAATTGTTCGCTTAGTACTATTTCACTGCTTTTCTTAGCTTCGACCGACATTGTAACTTATAGATAAACACCGACAAAAAAATAAGGTAAGTAATTAGGTATAAGGATAACGGTAAGTACAAGGATTAAAATACTAATTTCGCATGTAAGTTGTTATAAGATTAATTAGTTAAGGATATTTATATTTAAATTTGTATTATAATAAGGATAATGTATGACATTAGATAATACTTAAGAAATTACTTGGATCAAGGATAATTATGATTTTTAAGGATATAGGAATAAGGATATAAATTGAGACGTAATACGTTTTACTCTTTATCGCGAGAAAATTGTAGCAATAACAGATAATAAAATATGTTTCACTTACAGGAATAGCATGAACAGGACGAACTTCATGTCAAGAGATTGGAGCAACGCGATCACAGGATTCAGGAGCGGCGGCGGAGTAGCAGCGACGACGAGCAGCGGGGCAGCGACGTGCACCGGTGCGGTGAAGAGTTTCGCAGCAACGGCGAAGATTTTGGGACGGCGCTCAACAGGGCGGCACCTTGGGCGGCGCGCAACAGGGCGGCGGCCACGGAGACAGCGATGGCGAGGGCGGCGTACAGGAGGCGGCCCTTGCAAGGACAGCGACACCTTCAGCGGCGACGGCGGTCGAGATGGCAGGCAACAGCGGCGGCGCGTATTACGCACCGGCAGGATACAGAGTGAAGTGAAACGGCCTTGGTACTGGTCTGCAGGCTCACCAAGTGAGGCTTACTGTCGAGACTCAGTCAAGGATGTGCAGGAACTTGACGAAGCGGACACAGAGAAAAATCTCGCTCCGGAGTCAGATTGGCACGATGAAAGATTTTTTTTTTTTTTTTTGGACTGGTTTTATTTTCGCGACCCGTTGGAATACCAGTGGAATGGAAACGGCTAATCAACACTGGTATCCCACTTCTGACACCACTGTTACGGAGCGGGTCAGCGAAGAGTTTTTAAAAAAAACTAAATGAATTACACACGAACTTTACTTCCGAAAAATAGTATTATGACAATTAAAAAGGTTCGCGCCCGACGGAGGTCCAATCTGAACTAACTAGAAAAATGAAATAATTGAATGAACCGGAGAACGGTTTCCTATTGCATTGACGTCAATGCAATGGGAAACTAAGCAATTTTATTTTATATAGTTAACCCCGCAAATGACGATATAACAGTACCCTAAATGTTGATAATGGCAAATTTTACTGAAAGAAATATTCTTGTATTTTAATAACAGTTAAAGTGCATAGCATAATCATAAACTTTATTTTGGTAATCATTTAACATTTAGGTATGTCATTGTAGTAAATAAATTAATAATCGACTTCCCAGCTATTTTCACTTCACAAAAAAAAACATAAATCAATGAACTTTCCATGCAAGGGAATTTATAATCTAGACATATAATAAAACTGTAAATTCTAAATGTTTGTGCGCATATCACGCAAAAACTGCTGAACGGATTTTAATGGGATTTTCACAGTTTGATAGCTAGGGGACCAAGTTAAAATCTAAGCCATGTTTCATTTAATTCGAGTGAGTAGAACCAGGGAAATAGTTTGAACTCTCCGTAGTACTAGCTTTCATACACTAAAGAGATCATTCAAACTGGTCGTTTTACTGTAAGTCGCGGGCAAAAGGGACACCTATTGGGGTTTTTGTACTGTCCACGCGGATGAAGTCACGGGCGGAGGCTAGTTATAAAATATTATGTTACAAAGTCCACGACTCCATTCACCGTGTTATGGGAAACCCTGTGAGTCAATTGCATTTTTGCGAGTGAGTCATACAGGAATAATAGGGTTGCATGCACGTTGCATGAATGCAGGTGATTATACAGTACTCTTAACACGAACACCTACCGAGAAAAAAAACGCGCGTAAAAGTACTCGATAGAATAAATCTATGAAAAATTTCATTTCGCTTTTCGGCGCTGTGCAAATTTCCCATACAAAATTACTCTATCGAATGTTTTTACGCGCGTTATGGTTTTTATATATATAAATGTTCGTGTTAAGGGTACTTATTATAAACATACTTTACGGACAGCGGCCAACTAAGCTACCCAGTCACTAGTGGCTTCGTCGAAATTCTTATAGTATACTTATTACGCTGCAAGCCCACGTTATTTCGTTAATGTGAGGAATAACCTCGACAATCAATTGAAAGAATCTTTCCAGATATTTTGACAATTGATTAAGCTATTATAATTTTTAAAATTCTGAGATTTTAGCATTCACAAAACTACTTCAATACTGGTGACGTATCATTTTTTTTCTTGTAAATTATTTAGTAACATTATTACCTACGATTGCAATTATCGCAAATAAGTTGTACATTGCTGAGTAAATTGCGAATTTTTTTAGGATTACGGTTTTCTACTACTTAAGTACATGAAAAATTGTGTAAATTAACAAATGCTGAAAAATTATACAACATAAGCTCATTCAAGTAACGACTTTAAACAGCGATTATGAAATATAAAACTTAGTAAGTAGGTAAGTACGTTGAAAGTGTGTAGTGTAGTCTCAAAAACCTTTACCGAAACTACTTAAAAGTAGATAAATTCATAATTATTTTGTATTCGTACCCAGTTTAATTATCTTACAGTAAACACAGAAATTAGCCCTGATTATTTAAGCGTGAGCGTGACCCGTCATTCGGTCAATGGACTCTGAACATCTGTTACACTCATTTTGCATTCATGACAATAATGTAGACTGACTAATTATTATGCTTACTAAAGAGATACCTAGTAAAAAATATTTCCTAATTTTTTAGGTCCCGCAATGAAAACCCTTAAATTCTCTTTTCACTTAAGTAGTAAACTTTTTCAGCTTCTTTTCTTAGCAAGAGAGATCGAGTGAGCTGCACGAAGCTATCGAAAAAAATAACGTGACACAATAGAATGATTTTGTATGGGAAATTTGTACAGCGCCATCTAGCGCCGAAAAGCGAAATGAAATTTTCCATAGATAATTATTACGAGCGATTGCTTTTACGGGCGTTTTTTTTCTCGATTGATCATTGAAAATCCAATAATTTATTTAGTACATTGAAGACTTCAGTCCGTTTTATTTTAGACACAGTGAATGAAACTTGAAATTGATAGTGAATAAATTAATTAATCAATTTATTGTTCTCTATAAATAAAAGCATAATAGATCATTCCTGGGTAAGTACTTCAAAAGCTAGATTTTGATAAGTCTGACATCTAACGGAGTTTTATAATTTATAATCATTATTTCAAGTGTTTTGACAGATCAATGTCTGAATACAAAAAATGAGCACAATTTACCGCTATGTTGTATGTGTAGGTGGCGCGAGGATGTTGAGACCTGGGGCTCTATCAGCTAAAAACATTGAAGTTCATGTTAACTGTGTTTTGACAGATGTATGTGATACATTGCTACTTCGTCTTGGCACAAATAACAACTTAACAAAGAAAAATAGCAATGTATCACATACATCTGTCAAAACACAGTTAACATGAACTTCAATGTTTTTAGCTGATACCGCCGCTGGGGCTCTATCAGCTAAAAACATTGAAGTTCATGTTAACTGTGTTTTGACAGATGTATGTGATACATTGCTACTTCGTCTTGGCACAAATAACAACTTAACAAAGAAAAATAGCAATATATCACATACATCTGTCAAAACACAGTTAACATGAACTTCAATGTTTTTAGCTGATACCGCCGCTGGGGCCCTACCGGCTAACTTTTCGAACTTAGGCGGGTCTGCCGAGCTTCAACTTAAAACAGATAAATCGACGTAAGGATTTTCTTATTGTACTATTCGCCGAAGTAGTTTAGAAGATATCGATGTTCGTGTGACATCATGAATTGAGGTTCGCCATTTTGGCCCGATTGGGTCTCGATTTATCTGTTTTATTTGAAGCCCGGCAGACCCGTCAAAGTTCGATGCGTTAGCCGGTACGGCCCCTGATGATGTTAGTAAATAGTAAGATAATTAAAGCTATTGGCGATTGTCAATGACAACATTAGCGGGACCCTCCAGACAGACGGATTCTAACAGAATCTAAGAATCTAAGCAGAAACAGCAGAGTTTCAAAAGTGATCAGATGTACAGAAAAAATAAGGAAACTGACGAATTAAAGATTAATCTAGAAAAATGGAAAATGGCGTTTTGTGTGCAACTTTCTTTTGTGTTGCTTTTGGATTGTACGTACATTGCTCTCTCATTTAATTCGATATTAAGAGTCTTAAAACAGTTGTTGTAAACATTGTAAATTTTCCTAAAGCTATCTGTCACAGGAGCCGAATAGCACTAGCTGATCTAATTTAAAAATATCATATTTTTATACCAAACTTGATAATACTCGTAGTTGTTATTCGTAGCGATAAATATAGAGATCAATGGATTGAAACGTTTCAAGTTACGTCTAATGCACTTTTGGTTTAAAATTACATTGCGAGGGGAAAACGGGGACACGCAATGAAAGAGTCAAATAGGTAGACGAAGTAAGTTATAGTTATATTATTCGTTATTATATTTCAGGATGGCACTTTTGTGTTTCTTCTAATCCTCTTGAGTTTAATAAAAAAATCTGTTAACTACGAACACTGTTTTCACTGCATGTTTAATTATAAGTATTTTCACAAAAAAATACTTCAGAATAAAGTAAACCGTGTCTCTATTTTTAAAATATTATTTTTCATACTTCATCAAATCCATAAATTCTTTAACAACAGTAACAAATCCATTATGTCAACAAATCCTTGCTTTATGGATTCTTTAACTGATGGATAGCCAGACAATACGAACTTAATGGATGTAAGTAGCTTGGGAGAGCTATTTGTGACGCAATACAATTTGAAATGGAAAATATATTTTACTTTAGAAGTTTGTTAACACATTTCAGACGTCATATTGATTAACAGAAAAAGACCCAGTTTTTTATGGTTTTTCTTCTTTGGTCCAATTTAATAACTTTAAATTTGTTTTTTTTTAGGCGCTACATTTGCTCTTTCACATCAGTTTCAGTAGAGAAAACAATATTTAGTAGTTTTCAGGAGCATGGTGATGTTTTTTTTATTTTAATGGTTAGTTATAATCATGTTAGTTGGTGGACACAGTGTGAAAAGTCGCGTAACTGTTCATATTTTTTGAAAGTGATGGATAGGTAGGTGTTATGTCTACAAGGTGTTACAAAAATACCCCTAATGCCGAATATGGTAGATAGGGACCATCAAACTGAATAACTTTCACTATGGGACCAACTCTGAAATCGCGAAAAAAAAATCAGCTGTTTCATACAAAAAAATAATTACGAAAATATCAAAATGTAATAATTACTATATTATACTATCCACACATGTAGTGGGTGTATAAAGAATCCATATCCATAGAAGTCCATAGATTGTAATGTAAACTCAATGTACAGGATGTCTGTGCTTTATTTATTTATGAATAATACGTAGGTACCTTTACAGGGTGTTGGTGTTTCACATTAGAACTCGTTTTGTTGGGTCGGTCGGTGACGAGATAATCCTATAAGCTAGCACCGTGGCGAGAGAAAGGTTAGAAAATGCGTTGAGTAGTTAATGATAGTTTTTAGTGCAATCATGTTTTGCGATTTCAGAGTTGGTCCCATAGTAAAAGTTGTTTAGTTTGATGGTCCCTATATACCATATTCGGCATTAGGGGTATTTTTGTAACACCTTGTATAATATTGTTAATACTTATGACTACTATAAAAGATTCTCATCTGAAATACATTTTAAATGGTCGACTCTATTCAAGTCTCTATGCTGTCGCTGTAAACGTGGGTGTCACAGACAAACAAACAGACATTGTGGCACGTGCATTCAAATGACTCGTTATACATTGAATAGTGTGCGTCTTCAACAATCATAAAGAAGCAGCAATGCACATATTCATAGTTGGAAATGGGACCGAAAATAGATTAGTTTATTCCTTTCAGAGCTATTTTTGTTTTGATAAAATATTTATTGCTTTTCGGTGTTCAAAGAAAATGGGAGGGAAGGTTGACATGTTTTTTTTTAAATAGAAATAGTTCTAATTTTAGGACGTTTAAATTTTTTGTCCATTATCATTTATGTACATACCTACATTAGCACATAATATAATTTAATAAGTAGGTACTTATACTTATTTCATATACAAGGTGTTACAAAAGTACCCCTAATGCCGAATATGGTAGATAGGGACCATCAAACTGAACAACTTTTACTATGGAACCAACTATGAAATCGGGAAAACAAAATCAGCTGTTTCATACATTTTGATATTATCGTAATTAATTTTTGTATGAAACAGCTGATTTTTTTTTCGCGATTTCAGAGTTGGTCCCATAGTAAAAGTTGTTCAGTTTGATGGCTCCTATCTACCATATTCGGCATTAGGGGTACTTTTTTAACACGTTGTATACCTACTTATGCTAAATTTTACATTAAATTATGTTTTATGATTGTTTTAAACTAAGTTAGTACCTAATTACCTATGTATAATTTTCATTGTAGGAAAGATATACACGGCTGCTCAAAACCAAAACACAGTAAGCCACATTTGGAAAATTTTAGAGGACAAGCAGAAATGTGTTTTGCTCTTAAAAAGCATAAAACATGTCACAGAACCAAAATCAAAACCTAGTTACACCACGTAACACACATTGTCTCATACCTACTTGAGACAATGTGTGTTATCTTCAATAATTTAGGTTCTAGTTGACGTAGCGCTACGAGGATCAGACCAATTAGTAGAGCGTTACTAGGTGAATCAAAAAAGTAAAACAAAGTTCTTCAAGTTGTGCCTTACTGTGTTTTATTTTTGAGCAGCCGTTTAAGTAGGTAAGTACTACGACCAAAGAACTGCCATTCGAACATTGAACATTTTTGCCTAATATTTAGCATCACTATTTAGGTACCATAGTTGTATTACTTACCGGTATAATCAATGATATTCAACTAAATGCTCTTCCAAATTTCTAATTTGTTATATCCTACCTAGTCTGTTTTTTGATACTTACAGCTTGACCATAAAGATTTGACAAAAAATGAGGGCGCCACTTTCTATGCAAACACATCAAAATCACGAATAACTTGGCAACACTGACTATATTTTGTACTGAAAAATTTTAGTTCCATTTTATTTAATTTCATCTCTTTCTGGCCAAGCTGTACCTAAGCTTAAGCTCTATTTTCAATAAGTAGTAAATATTGCTTGAAACTAACTGCCAAGTGTCATTGAATCGAAAGCCTTCTGCGAATAGAAAGTACTAGGCGAACATCACTTACGAAGAGTTGAGGAGTTCGATGCAGATAAGGACAGCGAACAATACAAAGTTGTTTTTAACAATATGCTGTTACTTTTGATAAGTTTGAACTTTATTGCTTTATGATAAGGTTCGATGATTGTGTATTTAGTGGTAGTGTTGGTGGGTTTTGAAAAGCTGTGCACGCTGTTCTTTTGTTTTTCTAAGCGGGACAATGTTGCTGAGGGTCCTCGGTGACTTCCTACACTCGATGTTCTATTGGGAACTGTTTCCAATGAGTTTGGACAAGGCTATTTGATTAATAATATTATTATCTTTTATATGTTATACAGACGGAATCAAATTCGGAATTCCGAGTTGAAAATCGAATTATGTATGAAAACTCCGAGCGGAAAAAACACCGCATGTTTATGGTAGTAGCCCCATAGATTTGTATGGATTAGCTGCGTAGTACGGAATGATTCTGTTTTGGAATTCCGAATCCAAATTGCGTCTGTTCAGTCTAAAAGTAGGTAGGATCTAGGTAGGTACATACATAGGCTTTTAGCCTCTTTTACAACAACTCAAAGTGTGAAAAGTTGGTCCTATTCTACTTACCTACTTCCATTGCATTCTGCCGGATGCTAGGTACCTGCAAGGTTACATGAAAGTAACTGGTAAAAATGTGTAAAAAGTAGATTACCCATTCCAAGATTAGTACCTAGGTAGGTAATTAAACAAATAATTAGGTACCGAAGCAAATAAGTCAGCCTAGGTAGCTATAGATAGAGGTCACAAGTACAGCAGCCAAACAAATGCGATAATATTACGAACTTCACCGACCTTGAACTTGCGTCGTTCAAGAGCGAGGATGTGCCGAATCAGGGGGTCGCGAATTGGGTAATGGCCCAATTTGACCTCTCTTCCTCTCACTTGCGTTAACTGACTTATTTATTAGCTCAGGCATTGCAAATGATTGTGGATAAAAATAAAAATTGCCTAGTATTACAAAACTACCGAAGTCGATATTTAGGAAAAAATAAAAGTTCTTGACAAGTCCACTTATCACTTAGTCCCAAAATCTAATGTCACCTTTTGCCGCCGTTGCAAAAAAACTAAGTAGGTATAAGAAGAATAAAAAAAGTCGTTATATTTTTTAGGGATTTTAACATCGACATTTTTAACCAACGCGAATCACACCCACATCGGCAACTTGCATAGACGACTCACAGCATTATTGTTATGTTTGATAATGTGATTTTCTAAATAGGTTCGATTTTTATAAACAAGATAAATGGTACTTACCTATATTATTGACAAATTTTCTTATAGGCTGTAAGTCTCTTTCCTTTGTCGAAACCATTTATAAAGAAAAACTAGTTTAGTGATGGATACGGTGTAATTTAGTAATTCACGATAACTTGGTAACTCATTTTAATGTCTCGTCATGTTGCGGAAAACTAATTTATCTTCTCCTTAAATAATAAACTAGCAAAGGCACCTCCCAATGCAAGTTTTTTTTATTTTTCTGGTCGAGCTTTTTTCCGCCTGGTGGTCCTACTGCTGCTAGAAACTTTTGGACGGGCATTTACCCCCAATTTTCCTATTTATTTTGAATTATAGGTATCTAAAAACTTTTGATACTAATAATCATTGTTATGAAGTTGGATAGTAAACAAATAAAAGATTTTAGAAAACCTTAAATGTGTTAAAAGAAAAATTGATATTTACGAAAATTCTCTTTCAACATCCAAAAATTGATAGCAAACACATTGTAAACAACAAAATGACAGGTCTACATCTAAACTAGCGCCAAATTAGCTGTAGTGTGGCGACTGGTGGATGATTCGTGAATCAGCCAAATTGTAATTTGGCCATTGAAAATTATCGATATTCGCTTCAAGAAAAAAACAAGTCCTCAACACTACAAGTGTCAAAAAAGTGTTACTGTCACTGTCACCTGTCAAAGACAAAACCTTTTGTTTGATTGAGTTGTTTTGTTTGTTGTTTGTGTTTGAAACAAAAAAACGGTTCGCTTCGCTACAGGCAAGACTTTGGTTTCGCCTAGTGCTTAGTGCCTAGATAGATTATCTAATTTTATTCAGTATTTTATTTAGTGTTTTATGAAATACCTAATGGATATGTCAAAAGAGATAAACGATGAAGAGTTCATACCTTTCCTGCAGAATCTTGGCGTTGAAACTTTTAACAAATCCTTTGATTGGATGTTACATGATAAAGACTTCACCGGTGTATTGAAGTGGTTGTATCATAATTTGGACCATAACAATGCTTTAACTGCTCGTGAAGAATACAGGTAAGTGCTGTATTATTGATTTCAAGCTGGAAAAACAAACAGTATATATGCAATAAGTTCATATATTTTCGACAGTACCTAGGAAACTTCTTTTCTTAATTTATACACTCCCTTAAAACAACTAATTGTACATTTAATTTTGATACATACCTAAATTATAATCAATCCAATTTACTTAATTCATAAATTTATAAGGTTTTTAAGAAATGTAGTTAACCAAATAAGATGCTTATTGTTACAATGTGAATATCAACAAAATAATGTCTCTCAACAACCAACTTGGAATAATGAAACAGCTACCTACTAAAATATCAGTAGGTAATATTCTGTTCAACTGTATGTAGATAATTTTCGTATTTATTTCAGATATGCTGAATTAAAAAAGAGGGATCAATTATTATCTGTGGAGGATTTAGAGACTCGTGTAGCTAATTTGCAAAAAGAATATGAAGGGCTCTGTTTGCCCGGTGATAAGGAATCTGCTGATGATGTCAGATTTTATATAAATATTAACAAAGAAAGATTGCACATGTTAGATAAACATGAAGAAGTCTTGAAAGACCTGCTGAAACAGAATGAGTTAGTATTTATCAACTTTCAACATATTATTTTCAACAACCATTTTATTTTTTTAGTTTAGAGCCATTTTTTTGTTTCTTTTGAGTATTATATTTGTTTTTTTAAATTTTGAGATTTAAGCATTCACAATGCTATTTTATATAATACCAAATAATATACTAGAAAAAATAGGACTCGCACCAGATCATGTTCTCGGACGGGAATCGAACCCGCAACCTTTGGATATCCGGTCCAATGCTCTGACCGCTCAGAGATTCCCGTCCGAGAACATGATCTGGTGCGAGTCCTATTTTTTGTAGTATATTATTTGGTATTATATTTGTTATTGATTATAAGATTAATGCAATTTAAATGCAATATAATAATAATAATATTGATCAAAACAATTTTATTTTCATTAATGACAATTCACTAAAAATTTCAGAATGGCGAAAGAGGAACTAAATCAGGAAGTGACCAAACTGCATTCTGCTGAACAACAAAGTTCTGAGGATGAGTCTACAGCGGCTGAGGAATGTATAAAACTTGCTGGCGAAGTTGAGAACATCACGGAAGAAGTTATAACTGTTGTGGCCGACATGTTAGATATGTACACCAATTGCAATGATGATAAGGTAATTTTATGTGCAACAATGTTTATACACAGAACTTACTTACCTAGTTTATTTATATGCACACACATCAATTTTTTAATAGTAATAATCCTATGTTTTATGGAGCATTATGGTAATACATAGACAACATTTTCTTCTCATTTTACCTACAAAAATTACTAGCTATATTATTTGTGATAAAAATCAGATGAAGTTGAATATTGTAGTTAATTAATCATGCATGATATTGTAGTTTATCATATTTTAAAAACTCTTGACCTCAGTGTTTTTACTGAGGCATGAAAAAAATTTAATTTTAAAATTTTGTCTAATTTTGGTATTCTTCCTTATGTTAGTATGTAGTTAAAATAAGAATAGAACTAGGCAGCTTATGTAGGATCAAATAACTTGGCATACCACTCGACATTGGCTAAATCCATAAGGGAAACCAAATCATAAAAAAAGAAGACGAAACCAGCTTAAAATTCTAAAAGTCTGGAATTTTACTATATGGAGTCCATCTTAATTTAATTATTTTTTTTTAATCTCCTAAAAAATAATCACACCTGTCTTCTTACTTTCTTTTACGTAGGAAATCTCAAGAAAGTTCCTCACATTTGGCCCATTTGAGTCGTACAGACAGACACAAACTTTGTTCCGGTCACACTTTGACTTGTATACCAGCAAGAAGTTCAGCGGGAGACAAAATAATGTCACTGATGAAGATTTACAAACTGCATTGCTTGAAGCTAGAAGTATGGAACAAAGGTAAGATTCAGTTGTTAATGGTTTATTTGCAACTAAAGCCGCATTTCCATTGTGCACGTACTTGCACGCAGGCACAGTATTATAAACCACAATAAGACACTGCATGTAAGGTTCAAGACTAATTCAATATGCTTGGACAATTTCACACAGAGCCATAGACCTAAACTAAGCAAAGCTGTAATATGGCTGCTAGATAACTGATATCACAGACCCAGACCCGTCACAGAAGTTAAAATTCATCATTTCAAGTTCTGCCCGGCCGGGTCGGACTTGGGCCAACCTGGGACCTCTTGCGTGGTAGACGGTATGTTGACAGACTGCAACACTCAGGTTGTCAAAAAATATCAATTTTGGTTACTATGACTTTGAGTGAATGTTAGAAATGAATAATTTGTAGTGCTATGCCAAATTCATTTTTTCATTAGTACCTCATGTAATGAAAAAAGCGACTTGTTATGAGAAATCTGCGTTGTTTAGTAATTAATTCCTTCTTGCTTATTTAATTATAACTATCCATGCCTTCACGTTAAGCAAAATCATCTACTACGTTTTAACCCTTTCAGGTTGACAGATGCTATGCTGGCGTACATCGAATCGAAAGCTGAACTAGCTGGCGAACAGGCGAAAGTAGCCCTTGTGTCTAACTACAATAACGTCCACCCCAGTCAGATCACGTAAGTTTTCTTGATTAACACAAAATCTGGTACACAGATTATCAAGTTTCCGCCTGTAGGCGTAGTATGCGCACCTCGACAAAACTTTCTCGACACTTTTCTCACGTAAGCGCAATGTCCCGCTCACGCCGTACTGACATGAGCTGGACAGACAGACATCGCGAGATAAGTGTTGACTAGAAGTGTCGCTGCATCAAATTCAGGCCCGTCTTTCCCACTGGGCACTCTGGGCACGTGCCCAGGGCCCTGCGATCGATAGGGCCTCCTAGTTCCTAATAATCAAATAAACAATATTAATAAAACCAAAATATATTATTAATTATTTTATATTTTATTAATTTAACCAAAAAAACATAATATTAATAAAACAATTTCGGAATTTCGAAAACCTTAACAATAATTACTGACTACAAATACCACTTGCTTACTAGCTTTTGCATATGCGCATAGCTATCCTACTCTTGCTCGAATATCAGGCTTTCTGATCTTATTTCAACATGTTTAGATAAATTTATGTCAAGATCATAGCTAGGGGCCCTCAGATGTGCCCAGGGCCTCAAATAGGTCAAAGACGGCCTTGATCAAATTGTCGACGGGTCGTAAGTTTCCCTTCACATTTTCTCCTGTTTGAATTTCTAAGGTTTTTTTTTTGTTTTTCTCTTTTTCTATTTAAGTACCTTTAAAAAAGTTTTAAGAAGCAGGTACCCACTCCCTTATTAAGGTGGTGGATAACGGTGTTGATTGTCCTATTAGTATTTTTGCATTGTTCTTAGTTTATTTAAGTAACTTACATTGGTCAATTGTTTGTTGTCCCGAATAAATTAAAAAAAAATACTTTAGGCTTAATTTTCCGCCTTAGCGTGGCGTGTACGTGTACGTGTTTTGATGGTCATGCTAAGGTATAATAGCATTACCATCAAAACACGATATCATAAATAGCGATTTATTGACAATGTCAATTTTAACAGTTGAGTGTCGATAAACCATTATCGCGTTTCGGTGATAATGCTATAAGGGCAGATATGGCGTTTTCTGAACATCTACTTAATAATAATAAATATTTGACATCATCACATATATTGCTCTGATTTCAAAGTAATGCAGTGTGTTATGGAAATCGGAGACAACGGTGGTATCACAAATACCCAGACCTGAGCCAATATAGAAAAGTTCGTTTTCTAAATTGACCCAACCGGGGATCGAACCCGGGACCTCAGAGACGGAAACACCTTGAAAACCGGTGTACAAAGCCACTCGACCACGGAGGTCGTCAACTTGCTACGATGGTGAGAAATTTGCGTTTTTCCACTAGATATCTATACAAGTAATTCTTCTCGCACAGGTCGTGTACCATGGAAGCCCAGAGCGCTATCGAGTTGCTAGAACAAGAAGAGTGTATTCTAGAGCAACAACTACAAGACGCGGTCAAACAACTAGTATGCGGCCGTACTAGACTCGCGGTCGAGACTACGGCGAAATCTGCCTTATTAGTGAGGGAGTAAGTCACTTTTTGTACTTTTTTAACATCTAATCGATAGAGCTTTTACAATGTCATAAGCCATTTTTGTCTAAAACGGCATAATAGCTTTATATTTCAGTTGCATTGTAATCATAGTAAAAACAATTATACATACCAATAATAATAGATCTTAAGTTTGTGACTGAACGTTTTGTAGGATTTTCTAGTGTTACTTGAGGATAAAGTAATAAAGAATGACAAAACAATAAAATTTCTTAATTTTAAAATTACTATTTTATACAAGTTTCGAAGGCCAATATGTTTCTATTGAATGGGCAATTTGTGAACGTGTAAAATATTGACGCAGAAATAGTTTCGAGGCAAGAAAAATTAGGACTTAGCCGTAAGAGCTCATTGAATGTTTCGGTCCATAAAAAAAAAACAAAATGTATTTTCCGGCCAACTATACGTTTTAGTTAGACAATGACAAAGCTTTATCTATTATTACCTATATTTTAGACACAGTACAATTTGCCTTTCGCAACAATGAAGCCTCTTGAAAGCGCTATAACTCGAAGATGCATTGCAACCACAGAGCAGGCAGACATTCATTCACATTAGGGGACCACTCTACAACCCATAATAATTAATGTACAGTACTCCCAAATTAATAATGCACATGCAGATCTTCGCTTATTGTCGTATTCCCGGAAACATCCGAATTATTATACATAATTCTACTAAATTATGCATGAAGAAAATGCACTTAACCACTCTATATACATATGCTCTTCCGACGCTCGGGGAATACGACTGTTGCCGAACAGTGACGAAGATTTCTATGCGCATTATCACTTTGGGAGCACTGTTAAACCGTTTCCTTGATCGTTCTGAAAAATCCCGTCACCTCTCATGGCCGAATACTCAAACGATACTCAACTTTGAAGGGCGCTGAAACATCATGCTGTCTTTGTCGTATCTTTGACATTTAATGCGTCAGGACGATGTTGTGTGACGTTTGAGTATTAGGCCATCAGTCTAGTATTCTTGATCGAAGATTCCAACCTATAATTGTTGTTGTAGACAGCTATATGCCGACCTCACGCACCTGCACGAAGCCACGCACACCGCGCTGGCGCTGGACCGCGCGTTGTACCGCGCGTTACGACACGAACTACGCAACTTGGAGGAGTTGGTGCAGTTCGCAGCGCATCTGAGGCAGTATATTACTATGGAGGGGGATGCTGTCGTCAGCAGAATTGTAAGTACTGTTCAGTGTTATTTTTGGTACTAAGAACATGTATGACATAGGATGGCTAAGCTCCCGGGCTTGAAACACACATTGCTATAGTATTTAATCAAATGTTAACTAAATTATATAATATGCCTAAGCTTCCAGGCTTGAAATACAATTGTTATATTATACAACATGTTACAAAAATACCCCTAATGCCGAGTATGGTATATAGGGACCATCAAACTGAACAACTTTTACTATGGGACCAACTCTGAAATCGCGAAAAAAAATCAGCTGTTTCATACATTTTGATATTTTCGATTTTAATTTTTGTATGAAACAGCTGATTTTTTTTTCGCGATTTCAGAGTTGGTCCCATAGTAAAAGTTGATCAGTTTGATGGTCCCTATATACCATATTCGGCATTAGGGGTATTTTTGTAACACCTTGTATACAACGTGTTACAAAAGTACCCCTAATGCCGAATATGGTAGATAGGGACCATCAAACCGAACAAGTTTTACTATGGGATCAACTTTGAAATCGCGAAAAAAAATCAGCTGTTTCATACAAAAATTAATTACGAAAATATCAAAGTTCTAGATAATTTAAATACAACTTGGCCAGAAAGAGTAGAAATTGAATAAAATTGCACTAAAATTTGTTAGTACAAAATATAGTCAGTGTTGCCAAGTTATTCGTGGTTTTGACGTGTTTGCATAGAAAGTGGCGCCCTCATTTTTTTTCAACTCTTTATGGTCAAGCTGTATGTAGGTAATGATTTTTTATTGTACTAAAATGTATTTTTTTTCATTTCTTAATACTTTATTGAAGTAATTTGAAGACACATTAGTACTTATCACAGACAACTACACAAATCACATTTTCTATCATTAGGAGTCAATGAAACAAATATCATCAGAGCAAGCGGCTTGCGAACAAAAGCTCCAAGCCAGCGACCCGCTAACCGCAGCGTTGTGCGACCTACTCTGTGTGTCACGCAACAGCGACGCGGCGGCGCTGGTTAAAGCGTACGCAGATCTGAAGAGCACTGTGAAGGAACTTAAGAGCGATATAGCTGATGTGCTCAAAAGAAAAGAGACTGTATTACGTGAATGGTATGTGTACGGATTTTGTTTTTGTTAACCGACTTAAAAAAAGGAGGAGGTTATCAAGTCGAAGGCTATTTTTAATTTATTTTTTAAATTGTATTTAAAACTAGTGGACCCTATAAACTTCGTATCACCCACAATTTATATGATTATCAATTTTACCTTGAGAATTTCAAATATTGAAAAACCAGCGCCATCTATTCAATGAGAATTATGGTTTATGCAGCCACGTTCGACATATTTCATAGTGATAGCGTCTTATTTACAAATAAGTTGTCAGAATTTGACCGAAACACAATCGGTTTTACCACAAAAGATTTTAAAACACTGTTCAACAAGTGTTTAACTTAGACACTGTTTAAATGTGATGTTGTCTCTTTTTTGACAATATTGTTTGAAAGAGACGGCATCATATTTTAACAGTGTCTAAATGAAGCAGTGTTTTAAAATCTTTTGTGGTAAGGCCGAATGAAACTGGCGGCTTCCTTAAATTTAGTAAATGTCAATCAAAGATTTAGCTAAGAGGCGTTCGAGCCATGGCCATAAGTAGTTCTGGTTTACATATATTTTTCTATAGCGTCACCCATCAAAGCCGCCGTATTCTCGGGCTGCACCAAACAGCCCCTCTGTTGGGACAAACCAGCTGTTTCTTTAATTTATTTATTTAGGGTCTCCAACAGAGAACACACCATACATTCATAAGTACTAGATTAATGGGTACAGTTGTGCGTGCTTCTCCAGTTATAGGGGACCACAGCTTACATGTTGATTACTTTACATAAGAAGTGAATTTAACAATAGTAAAATACAATTTTTAGGGAATTTAAAGTTTTTATAGTTAGAGAACCGCGATGCTAAGTTAAATTTAAAACAAAAGAAATCTAACAATATGTAATAAAATAACGAAAAGCTAATAAGCTACGAAAATCGTTACAACAAACAGTTTTTTTTGAGTTATCTATCTACTTAACTAAGTAAAATCACAAAATATCTCCGTTAAATTGCGCTTTATATTTTAAAAAGGGAAGACAAGTATCTAGAGCCCATGCCTTCGACAGCGCATTGTATTGCCTACAGAGCCATGGCAGGGTAGCATAGTGACGAATGTTTGTTTTAGATGCGGGAACTCTAAAAATAGTTATAGACGTGTCGTCTTGGTAGGCGAGATGGTGCGTGAATTTGTAAGCGATTTACCAGCTCTGAACAATCTATACAGCCATTAAATATATTGTAAAGGAAAACCAAATCAGCTATTTTCCTGCGAGTAGTCATGTGGGCCTCCCCACATGACCGGCGGCTTTGGCACCGATTTGAAATACCAGTATTTTAATTGTATCTTTTATAGTATATTTTTTACTTTGCACACACTACGCACAATGTTCGTCGTTCCACACAAAAAGTAAAGTGAAACCGGAAACGGAAATCGAGATGACCATAGAAAATTGACATTGACATATTACAGATATCTTCTTCTTCTTTTTTTTGTTATGGCAATCTACTTTCCTCTAGGAAGTAATTTTTGCCAGTGTCAAGTGTTAAATAGTTCAGTGGTAGATATTGTTTAATTTTTCATTAGAATGCGGGTGCATCACATTCCAATGCTGCTTGGAGCATTTGGCACCAAGTATATCAAGACAGTTTACTCGGTTAGTTCTGCCGAGGAAGCCACCACTTCAATAAAAGTCTCAGCTTCACACAACCAAGATGGCACCTATTTCAATTATCTCACATATTGTTCTGTTGCGTAGACACTTGTACCATATAACTGCACCAATTTTAAGACACAATATCCACTATGAATCAATTTGAAAATAATTAAAATAGACACCAAACCGAACTCGACAAAATGGCGCCAAAAACTCTACAGATATCTTAAATTAATAAATCATTCCATCCCTCTCAACCACCTTGCATTTGTCCCTTTTACTCAATCACCTATCGTTCCGTTTCACTGCATTCATCATCAAACATTCCTACAGTCATAGCTGACATTTGGTATTTCTTATGCCTCTATCTATAACTAACAATTTTCTTCGCCGGGTTTTCACTGTAACTTAAGTGGTACAGAAAACATTTTTGAACGTTTTTAATGCATGCGCTTACACAAATAATGCGCAATAACTACAAATGCTCGCATCTTTTTCTCTAGCATCACCGCTTCTGAGCCCATCAAAGCCGCCGTATTCTCGGGCTGCACCAAACAGCCTCACTGCTGGGACAAACCGGCGGCATCTCTGATGCATTCGCTCACACAACAGTTGGAGAACACCGACAAGAAAGTACTCGCTGCTAGCGGACTGTTCACTACAGTAAAGGTTAGTGGTTTTGAAATTAATTAATTTAAATCAACGCAAAAACGTGATTAGTGTATTACATTTGCCGTAAGTACGGTGCTGACAAGAGAAATCTTGTAACATATTGTCTGGAATTTTACTGGTAGGGGTGAAATCTTAACTTTGAATAAATATGCAACATGTTTCCAAAATACCCCTAATGCCGAATATGGTATATAGAGACAATCAAACTGAAAAACTTTTACTATGGGACGAACTATCAAACCGCGAAAAAAAAAA
The DNA here is from genome assembly GCA_963556745.1 of Catoptria pinella. Lineage (NCBI taxonomy): Eukaryota > Metazoa > Arthropoda > Insecta > Lepidoptera > Crambidae > Catoptria > Catoptria pinella. The sequence goes on along the minus strand of OY750775.1, from coordinate 11,365,514 downwards.
TCATTAGGGGTATTTTTGTAACATGTTGTATATTTACCCCCTTACTAATAAAGGTTGTTTAACAGGTGTATAGTTCGATCCGATTTAGCATCCGTTTTCAGGATGAAATGGTCTCCGACATAACGGATGCTAAATCGGACTCTGAATATCGGATCCGTTATTCAGGAAGGTCTAATACCCGCTTAACCCCTTATCCTTAAAGAAAACTTCGTATCATCACAAACCAGAAAATCAACTCGATAATTAATTATTGATGATAAGAGGAATGATGCTTAACTTCGATCGACGATTCGACCATGATGGCCTCTCTGAAAAAGGAACCACGAAAATCGGACTTGTCCTTTCAGTTCGTGACATTACAAGCTCCGAAATAAGTTTCAAAATAAAAAAAACGAACATCGTCCGTTTTTCTCGGCTCTCGGTTCATTGAGCGAATTTGTTATCCACCTCGAATACTGTATTTTCAGGCAAAGCCTTAAAAAATCCATTATCGGCCTTACTACAAAAGATTTTAAAACACTGTTCAACAAGTGTTTAACTTAGACACTGTTTAAATGTGATGCTGTCACTTTTTTGACAATATTGTGTGAAAGAGACGGCATCGCATCTAAACAGTGTTTTAAAATCTTTTGTGGTAAGGCCGTAAGTTTTCTTAAGTTACTCATGATTGTGTTTTGTTCTTTCAGAACGGAGATAAACATCATATGAGGAAACTTTGGCAGTGGTTCGTCACAGACCCGACCAAGCTTACGGCCGCTATCAAAGGAGTGCAAGGCAAAAACTATTTATAGTATTATTATTATATTTAACGTATTTTAAACTAAACATACCTTATTGCTAGAGGCTAAGGTGCATATTAGCTTGTTCAAAGTCAGAGACAAATACTACACATTTTTCATTACTATTTTTGATATGTACTGATGTTAACTGATTATTGACGTTAAGAAGAAATTCAATTGCCTTAACCACTACCTCAAAGTGTAAAATAAAATTTGTAATACAAAATAAAACATTCATTATTATTGAAAAATATGTTTATTTAAAATAACGCTACCTAAATACATAACAAAGTATAAAAATTCTCTAAATAAATACTAAACATTTGATCACAATAATTGTACAGTCACGTATACAGGATTATTTGTAAAACACCAACAACTTCGCAGAAGTGATTACTAACATCATAAACAACATTTGTTCTACGACTTTTCCGAAAACAGAAAAAAAACGGTTATCCATACATGTCCAAGCAGCTGATCGAGTTTTGTATGAAAAGTAAATTTTTTGTCTGTTTTCGGAAATGTCGTAGAACACATGTTTTTGATGTTAGTAATCTACTCCTGCGAGATTGTTTGTGTTTTACAAATGACCCTGTATAATTAAATTAGAATTAATAAATTCTTATATTGACTATACTCACATTAAGATTTTTATGAGTAAACTAATAATTTACTATGACCAATCAAAAAGGTCTTTTCAAAATAGCATTTTTCACAATCTTTAAAGTTTAAAACGAAAGAGACAGCAACATAAAACGGTGTAGAATCTTATTCTTTATTTGGCCGTTTATTCTACGTATAAAGAGAGTAGTTTCAGTCTTGTATAACTAAAGACATCATTTACGTATTTTAAAGGTTTAATGCCATAGCCATGATTGCCCAAAAATAGCTCTTATAGTCTTAGCCTAAAGGTTGTATTTTCTATGTTAATTCTCTATCGACTCGTCCGGATTTGTGATCATTCTAATTCTCAATATTTATTTATTTATGTTTTGCATTACCGCAATTATGGATTCAAAATTATTAACATTACGGATTGAATTTATAATGAATCTTTTACTCGTTTACTAAAATTTTATCCAGCGCCTCTAGCGGTTTTATCTTGAATTATAGATATAATTAAACTATATTCAAGGCATTTGCTAGGTTGATGTTTTTTTGCCTAATTCATAGTTGATTTAACTTTTGATCATTGTTGGAAGTCTGACAATTTCAGGATTACAGTGCGACAAACTTATCTGAACCGGTGGCCAACACTGGAACTAAGTGTTTAGATATGTAATATGACATCAAATGTCATTTGTGTAATCACTAACAGCGAAGCTGTCACCAGGGGGATAATTGTCTAATTTAAAAATCTATCGCAATCGCTTTCATTTTACAGTTGGATCCGACACATTGCTGCATTTCTTTGGTAAGTTTTTATTTGTGCCAGAAAGAAACATCAATGTGTTTCATCCTGAAAGCGATTGCGACAGATTTTGAAATTAGACAATAGAAAGGCTGGTCATTTAATATTTGTCGGACTGTACTCAAATAATTATCTCCCTCGCCCCCTACCGGTTTCGGAGGTTTAACTTTATCGGAGGGTCCAAATTATCTGGTTTAGGGCTGATTTTTCAATTAAACGTATTAAACCGCCAAATTGAAAATGTGTTTCTTGTCAGCTAAAAGACGTCATAATGTAGGGTAAAATAATTGACAGTTTAAAAATGCTTATTATGTGAGTTTATTTAAATAAAGAATTTCATTCATTCATTCATTTATTCGCTTGTCGTTTTTCATTCATTCATTCATTTGTTCGTTCTTTATTTTATTTGGTTAATAATATAACAGACTGTTATCTGAGGATAAAAAAATCACGGCCTTACCACAAAAGATTTTAAAACACTGTTCAACAAGTGTTTAACTTAGATACTGTTTAAAAGTGATGCTGTCACTTTTTTGACAATATTGTTTGGAAGAGACAGCTTCTCATTTAAACAGTGTCTAAATTAAACAATATTTTAAAATCATTTGTGGTAAAGTCGTCAGCCCTTAAAGTAATAAAATTATATTTAAACTAGATAATGTGGACCCTTCTGATAAATCATCGACAAGTACTTTGAAGTTTGTCAGTCCCAAGTAGGTCTTGGTTTTTTTCTAATCATGGTGTCTTCGGGCGCGATGTGTATGGGGTTGTTGAAGTCCAGCTCTATGTTCTCTGGTATCGTGTCTAGGTACATGTGGTCGTCGCCGTTGTTGTCTGTGGATAAATATTGGATAATTTTCGTGTGTATTTAATGCGGCAGAGAAAATTATTCAAGATGGTCAAGCAATAATTTTGAACCTAAAATCCAAGTAGTTAAGGCACAATATCGATTGACGCTTTTTAGTAGGTATTCTTTATTTTATAAATAATTTGAATTAAAAGTTTATAAGGATGTTTTCTGATCATGGTCTGCGACTGTGACGAATAAGTCGATAAATATCAGATTCTGGAAATGCAGGACGAGTTTCAATGGCCAAATTCTTAGCATGACAGATTATTTAAACGCCAGATTATGTGTCGTTCACAGTAATTCTAACCGGATTCTATCCATCTAGGGTTGTCATCCGTCCGGATAAAGCCGGACAGTGTTAGGCTTTTTGACCTCTTGTCCGGCCAAATTTGACTGCGTCCAGCCCGTCCGCCTTTTATATCTGTCCCGCTCGCGGGTGCGGGTGTTCTGTCAGCAGTCACATTAAAATATCTTTTTTAGCGTCCAGCCTTGGGACATAATAAATATGTTTAATTCTAAACTTTTGTCTAAAATCCTTAGCGTCCGGTCTCGGGACCCAAAAATCCGGCTTTTTTAACTGGTGAGTCCGGCTTTTTGATTTTTAGAGATGGCAACACTATATCCATCTGTATGATCTCTATTTATGAAGAAGCTACTCACTTGAGAAGTTAAGCCTGGCAATGATATCGTCCAGATGTTTTTGGTCTAAAGTAGCTTTCACCGTGACCCTTCCTCGCGTGAGGCTGCGCCGCGAGCGGCGGCGCGGGGGCGGGCGCGGGCGCGGGGGCGGGGGCGGGGGCGGGCGCGCGGCGCTGGCGCTGGGGCGCGGCAGCAGGGGCAGAGTGAAAACCATCTCCGATAGTGGTGTATTGTCGGGCCCGAATTCCTGTTTAATACATTATTATTAAGTTTATTTTTTTGCATTCAAAATGTTTACTATAAAGTCAATAAAAAAAATACACGACTTCCCTGCCAAAGCGATTTAAAAAGTTAAGTAACTAATGTCATTGCAGTCGGGGACCGTTCTGTGGAACAATTTTTAATCAAAGAGGTCCCCCGACTACAAAGACACTTTATTTAACTTTTTAGTTCGTTTTTCGCAGGGCAGTCGAGTTTTTAATTTTAATACATTTTAGTGACAAATTACATAATTTTGGAGAGTTTTCCATTTGATACCCATATTGTAATAATTGATGAAACTATTTTCTCATTACAAAATGGCGTCATGCAGCCGACTTATTGACTTTTAAAAAAAAATTATAGCCAGTGTCTCTCGGTTATGTCTATAGTACATAGTATGTGTGGTGTAAAGAAACTCACATACATACAAAATACATAAATCATGAACACGATACACCTTTTTTTGGGCAGTATAGTCATGATTTTAATTCACTTCTCAGTAAATGAAGACATTGCCTTATATTAAGTCGGTGGTATATCAGGCTAACACGTGTTGATAAATGTCTTCAATGGATTTTGAACTTTGCTCCCCACACGTTATGATTCAAAATGATTTGAGGGAATTTGATATAAATTGTGTCACTTCACTGTGTTTAATATTGTACGGTAACAAAGCTGCTTCGCGTGGCCCAGTGGAGACGTGTGTGTGTGTGTGTGTGTTCGAGTGTTATAAAATTGTGTGGTTGAACAGTGACTATACTGATTATTTTCGATACGAAACTGTACTTTCGAAATACGTAAAAAATTATAAGCCACTTCATGCTAAACTGATCACGTTAATACTCTGATTTATAATGAAAAAAAAACGTATTTCTACCTATATTTCTTTGAGAAACTTGTTCAGTTCCATAGACTGAGAACACATCTTGAAAGATTGTGATGTGTCTTAAAAAATCACCCCGTATGGTGTATAGGAGACTAACCAGGCACTTCCCACTGACGCAGTATGAAGCGTTCCGCTTTCCGCACGCGGTGCCTAGCGGGAACCAGCCGTCGTGGCCGTTCACCAAGTAGAAGCGATGCGCCGCGCGTTCATCCTGGCACGCTATACGGCACGGACGGTCTGGGTCCTCTGAACAACCAATCATAAATCAATATTAGGTAACATCACAAACACATTGCTCTGGCCTATAACGTTGTCCCCCACCTTTGTCCACCACTGGAGTATATCGGGAAGAAATGTATAGAAAAAATCCGATATCCCCCAGTGGTGGACGAAGGGAATAGACGTAGACAACGATAATAGACCGTCCCTACTTTATTTCTCGATGTTCACCAGCTATAGTGGACAAATAGTGGGGAACAATGGGAATAGACCATTCCTCTTATTCCAAAGTTAGAGTAATGTAAATGTGTAATGGAAATCAGTCACAATGACGGTACTGCACCTAAACCATAGAAAAAGGCATGTATTTCTAAATTGACCCAGTCTAAAATTGAAGCAAGGTATGGCGACTCCTCGAAACCCGGTGTACAAGCCACCCGATCACGGAGATCGCCAGAAAAGAGGGTTAAGTTAAGATAGTGCCCAGCGGGAACCAGCAGTCGTGGCCGTTCACCAATTAGAACACCCACCAATCCGCATTGAGATCGCGTGGTGGGTTATGGTCCATCATCCTTATCCATCCATAAGAAAGGCCTGTGCCCCAACAGAGGGGCATTAAAAATGGTTGATGGTTGAACAACAAGTGGACTAACCCGGTACTGGTGATATCTGCATGCCCAAGCCTGACAGTCTTCTAACCCTCTCCTTGTATTTGGTGCACACCATCGTGGCGTATTGGTATGGCGTCTTCTGCTGCGTGCAACCCTGTAATTTGAAATGTTGGGTTTGATGTTTTCTACATGAATAGGCAAGGCATAGATATAATTTGGTCTTCTACGTATCTCAATTTGGTCTTCTGTATATTTATTTAATTTAATTTGGTCTTTGTAGATTTCGCACATTCTAATTGCTACTGCTGTTCGTCACTTGATATAGATTAAGGAACAACATGGTCGTGAATTTAAGTAACTTTTGGAACGCAACAACGTCAGTTTTGATGATAAAGTGTCATTTTTAAACAATATAGTTGATCTAATGCTAATTAAGCTTAGCGCAAATGTGATGCTAGGAACTCTACGTCTGTTATCTACAAAACAACAAGAATGACTGGATTAATGTAAGTAAACACACCATGTATATGTATACTCACTAGGTCGGGTCTAGGCGGGTCGGGGCGGCACAGCTGTATACTAGGCTGGCTGGAGGAGGCAGAGCGGACCAACCTCACGCCCACTCCCGGCGTGATGCAGTGGTAGTGGCAGCCGCTGGTGGGCCGCCACTGCGACCCCACTGCGCGACGCCACGTGCCTGATGACTTGCTCCTGGGAGAGTTTAACTTTTCAAAATATCGTATCTTTTATGATATACTAAGGTATAAGTCCTATCTTATTCTCCCATCTGAATCTATTGATTGGCAACAAACGGAAGCAGACAAACGTTAAAAAAAGTAAACTAAGGTATCACAACTTAATCAATTTAAGTTATAATAACTGTAGGAAAACTTGATTCTGTAAGTATAATACCAGAGATTATTAGATATAATTACTGATTATTTGAATTTATTTAAAAAAAGAACCAAAAGTATCCCGTATTCAAATGTAGTTAAAAATTCACCAATAGAGTCGTCTCATTCTGAAAAAAAAAGTTTCATTGTAGCATCCGCTATGGGTCAGGCTAAAGTGTACTTACGGTGTCGCGTGAGGTGTAGCAGTTTGCAACTGCAGTGCCTCCCACTCGCAGTCGGCGGGCCGCAGCGAGAACTCACTGTCCGTGCTGCCACTACATGTGAATTTCTAACAGAAAAAAAGACTTAAGTCACAAAAATCGTTGGACATGTCTATTAAACTATTCAAAATTCAAAACTCATTTATTCAGTCTAGGCTGTAACAAGCACTTGTAAATGTCAAAGAAGCTACGCCATCGGTTTGCAAACCCTAAGTTGATGATCTTGTAACGAGAAGAACGAGCAAGAAATTCGTCAAGAGTTGCTTTTTTCTCCCTGTATATTTCATACAGTCGTCAAAAATTTAAAAATGATCTCAGTTGTTGTTTTCAATTGTAATCTAAAAATAATTGATAATTATAATAATTATTTTTATTATCGAGTGGATGGGACTCCCGCCTAAGGTGAACCGTGGGACATATAGCGATAAGAACCGATGGCCGTTAGGGCGAAAAAGTTTTGGACTGGTGACTGTGCACCACACAAGGTGAACCGACGATCGTGAAAGTCGCGGGAAGCAGCTGGATGTGGACTCAGCAGGGCCGATCGTTGTGGAAGTCCTTGAGAGGCATATTTTATTTTATTCGCAACAGGTTAGCACTTGGCCTCACCTCACATGCTAAGTGACGATAAGGCCGAAGGTGGAAGCGCACTACACCCGGAATCCTCACCATAGGAACTGGCTATCTTACCTCTAACTGCCGGAATACAACATTTTTTTAAATTATTGTTATGGCATCAGACTTAGGTGAAATAAGCCCTACCATCAACCAAACCGAGTAAAAATGTACCCCCCTCCTGGGAATCGAACCCCGGACAGCATATAAGTTACCTGGCATACTCCAGATATGCAGAACATGGGCGCCAGCCTGGAGCAGGCCGTGCCGTCGGGCAGCGTCCAGCCGCGCGACTTGTAGCCGCCGCCGCGGGTGTCGCACCATACTGCGCATGCGCTGCTCACGTCTGTATACGGAAACGTGATATTAAAACATTTGCTGCATTTATATCAGAATAGTTTGATCTCAATACAAACTCTAAGGCTGGCCCCAGATTTGCCGGTTTCATTTCTTTGCTTTGCTGTTTTAGTTGAACAGGGGCTACCATCTAACGCATCGAACTTCGGAAAATCTGCCGGGCTTCAAATTAAAACAGATAAATCGAGCCCCAATCGGGTCAAAATGGCGAACCCTAATTTATGATGTCACAAGAACATCGATATCTTCTTAGTATTGTAGTCATTTAGAAGATATCGATGTTCTTGTGACATCATAAATTAGGGCCAATAGGTGATCATGATTATTTGGTTATCGCTAAAATTAAAAACTGTCAAATATCTTTTCATACCATCAGAGTCAATCCGTTGAAGACCCGTTCCGATCAGATCAGGATCCACGTCCCGCGCTCGAAGGCAAATCTGGTCCACGAATTGTCTGACAGTCATTCGTGGTACATTGTTGCACTAAGAGAAAAAGAGACATCAGAATGTCAAAATTAAGATAATAGAAGAAGCCTTCCCTGATAAAGCAACTGGTAGACATTTGGGATAGTGCTAAAAACTGTGCAAGGAACAAGCTTTTTTGAACTACCGAATGCGCCGAAGCCATGAATTTCTTTTCAGCTATAAAGAGAATGTTGCTTACCTGATGTGCGTGACAGGATTGGTATTTCTTGTCGTGTCCGGAGCAGTAGTTGTTACCGTTGTCATGTCTATTGAAATAAAAATGTTTTTTATTAAGTACCTACTTATATTATTTATTAGTCAATAAAATGGGCGACCTAGGTAAACAGGCCTTCATCCAGGCGGCGAATCACTAGACCACAGAGGCGGTTACACTCCATTCAGCCCAGCTCAGCGAGAAACTCGAGTTCCTCCGCGCTTCGGGAGGAACGTTAAGTCGATCCCAGCTGTATTTGCAGCCGTTATCATCCACCAATCCGCATTGGGCCTGCGGGGCCTCCTTATACACCCATAAAGAAGTCTTGTGCCCCAGCAAACCTTCCACCAACCTATGGTCCTACTCGCTAGAGTACCCCTGTGCCCCAGCAGTGGGGACATTAAAAATGGGTGATGTCGAGAAGCGGAGTAGCCGTAACAGTATTGTGAAGAGAACAAGGTAGTACCTGGGGCGGCTGCAGCGGCGGGCGGCGACGGCGACGCCGGCGGCGGCGGGCGCGTGCGCGTCGTCCAGCAGGCACGCCGACGCGCACTCCGACCACCCCGACCAGCGCCCCCACGACCCCCGCGACAAGCTAGAGCCCTCGCGCTCCACGCACTCCCCGCCGCGACAGTACTGGCCGAGTGGGAGTGGAAACGTAAACATTGTATGTGTCCGTAGTTTGTAAAGAGTATTTTTGTGATAAGTAAACAGCACAAACTTAAATGGAAATAAATGCAGCATTTTTTAGGTAGAGGAGCTCGATGGCGGAGTGGTATAGCGCCTGGCCCGGCGATTACGGAGGTAAAGCAACTTTCGCAAGGTCGTGTCAGTCGTGGGATGGGTGACCAAAAATATAATTTATCTCGAGTTCCTCCGTGCTTCGGAAGGCACGATGAGCCGTCGGTCTCGGCTGCATTTGCAGTCATTAACACCCACCAATCCACGTTGAGCTCGCATGGTGTCCTCCTATGGCCCATCATCCTTATCTACCCATAAGAAAGGCCTGTACCCCAGCAGTGGGGACATTAAAAATGGCTGATGGTCATGTTTTAGGTAAGCTTCGTATCTCTCACGCATACTCGTACATTATGTAGATACTTTTTTGATATTCTAGGAAATACCTTACCCTATAGCCAAGTGGCTTTCTACAATTCGAATTGACTCTACATGGTGATCCAAATTAAGTTTCTTTATTTTCTCCTTACCTTCAAGTAATGAGACCTCCCCAAATAAAAGATTTTCAAGATTTTATTTAGAATTACTATAAATCTTTCAGGATGAATACAATCTTTAGAAAAGTTGAATAAGAACTCACCATATCTTCTCCGCATTTGGTTCCCTCAAGTGCTGGATGTGAGGTCCAGGTGTACCGCTCCCTCTGGCAGTGCAGGTCTCTGCAAATGTCTTCCAGGTTCTGGGCGTTGGAGTGGCGACTGCCGCGGCCATATTTCAACATGCCTGTGCAAAATTATGGTTATTTAGCTTTGTGTCCTTCTATATGTGGCATTATGTGGTCATCAAAAGAGGCGTGGATGGTGGCGATTTGTTCACTTAAAGTCCTTACAAGCTGATGATGGGATTAAACAATATTTCTAGAACACCAATTAAAATCAAAAGAAATAATACCTATAGGATAGGTACTAATAGTATAACACTTGAAAATAAAGCTTTCATCATGAGGCGTCGCTATTTTTCAAGATCTGTACCTATAAAAACCAATGAATAAACTTGTCCTAAATAAGTTTAGTGGCTTAGATTTAGATACTTAGATAACTATTTCAAACAGCCATTAGTTATTTTGCACTCCTCAAAATGGTATGGGATAAATGTATCATAGTTCCACTTACATTGCTGATCGGCATCAAATCTTTCACCAGGTAGTATGCCTTCGGCGCTGTGGTCCAGCTGGCCTGCAGAATTGCCATGATCGAGCAAGCACCGCGACTGCACTGTACTGTAAGTAATTATAAGATTGTCTTGTAATTTGAATTAGTTTCACTTTCGTTTTGAAAATTTACTTATAGCATCTTGTTCAAATTCGTAATATCAAAAGCAAAAGAAATCGAGAGTTTGCATAATCGAATCAAATCAATTAAACAGACATTTTCTAAATAAGAAACAAAGCTAAACTCATACCTCGTAATTTTAACGAAGACATTTTCAAACATTTGAAAACACACAACAAAACATTTATCATCACACACTAGAAAATCTTTTAAAAAAATTCAATAATACTTTAAAAAATACTTTCGGGAGTTATCATTATAGTGTTCACTTACTCTAGAAATTTCTGTAGGTAATTCTTGCTGCATTGCGACCATGTAATCTTGCCACTGCCCAGCGTTGGGCTCATAATGTACGCGCTGGGGTCGCACCCGTTGTCAGCTTGTGGCCCGTCATGGCGCATACCCAAACTGTAACGAAGTAGGTATTTCAATCAAAAATATTGTTGTAAGACTGGATCAATCAATTTTATAAGGTTTTGCAATTCCTCCGAAGTGAGAATTTCTTATAATGTGTATAATATAAGTCGTGTTTTGTGGGAGCTTTGGCTGGCGATTTTTGAAAGCTATACGCTCAATGATAGAAAAGTTTTTAAAATTGTATTCCCTCATCTTACTCAATTTTATTAATTCACAGAACTAGATTCGGTCTAATTACTTTACAGTCTTTTAACTGTGGCTTTGTGTCGTACTCTGAAGTTGAATGCAAAGAGTAAAATACCTTATAGATTAACTTACTTGTGTCCAATTTCATGCGCTACCACATACACACTTTCAAAATGTCTTCCTTCGTTAACTGTGCAACTACTTGTTACCGTACACATTCCTGCGACAGGTGCTAAACCTAAAAAACAAGTCAAAACGTATTTGTAAATAAAAAGTAACACATAAAGCCTTTACACACTTAAATAGAAATTTGCCGTGTAATTTCCTATGGACTTAATAAAGTGACTCAAATTATCACACAATCGATCAAGCTTTCACAACGAACAAGATTGATTACCTATAATGTGCATACTTGGCAAATTCCCAGTTCTTTGAGATTATTGCAACAGTTCCAACAATTTGATATAGAACATTATATAAAGTAGCTCAATCGTTTTAAATTGCAAGATCCGAGATATCACAGAATTTCAGACACATTTTAGTATCATGATAAATGTAAAGATGATTTCTACTGTAAAGTATAGCTTAAAACGGGAGCTAAAATTTAAAATTAATTATATTTTTTATGCTTTTGTTAGTATTGTTGTGACCATCATTTCACGACATTTTATTGTGATTTTTACGTCTCAGAAGTAAGAACGTAAGAAAAACTGTCTATAAATCTTTGCCATTATAGTAATTAAGTATTATAGTAATATATTTGAATAAAAATATTTGTTTCTGTGACATTAACTTAATAACAGTATCCATTATAAAATTTAAATGTATGATTTACCTACAACTTGACTGCTGACTTTTCCATTTTTGTTGACTACATACAAATCTAATCCAGTCAAAATTAACGCATGATCCCAATGCAAAGGGTCGTTATCACCTGGTGGATTCTCCAACCTTTGCCATGTGCAGAAATTGCTCAGAAATCTGTCGATATCATGAGGTCTTTTTAAATTGACAGGATCTTCATGTAAAATTTCCAGTCTTTTGAGGATAAAGTTTACTGGTCTTCCAAGTGATGGGTCATGGTAAATCAGCTGTACAGCATTAATCATAGCTAAAACAAATCTGACTAATTCTCTTTCTGTGTCTTTGGGAAAATTTACTGTCATGTGCTTATATAAATCTCTATCAACGAACACTGCGGTCTCAACAAATATAGCAGGAAGGATTGCCCTCTTTTGTCTTGTATTATCGTTTACTAGTTTCTGCAAAAATGCCCCAATAGTTTTATTTCTATGTTCTAAACTTAATTTGAAGTCTTCTAATCTGTTTTCATTCGGCGCTTCTTTAGACACCTCTCTTTTTCTTCTGTGTTTAGTCCATGTTTTTATATTATGAGGATTTTCTGAGGTATTGAGTTGTTCTCGTTCTGTACAAGTAGCTTCATTTTCATCCTCTATGTCAATGTTTGTATCAGTTATTGTACGCTTAACTATTACATGTAGTTTAGAGTCATCTTTATGGAATCTTTCTGGCAGTGGATGAATCATATAGTAACTGTCGTTTGATTTGACTAAGCCTCGCTGTAAATTTAATTACATACCTTATAGTATTGATCTTATTATTTTTAAAAGAAAGTGGTTTAAAAAACTAACTTACCACATCTTCACAAACGTAAAGCGCAGCATTATCGCCTTTATAATAACACTGGTCCAGCTCTTCATCAGAATGCTGATCCAAAATAGCCTCAGTGTTATTAGACCACCTTCTCATGAGCAGGAATTGAGGGTCTAGGAAACTGTTTCTAGGACTGAGTTTCACATCTAGGTGCTTTTTAAGTCCGACTAGGTCTTGATCCTCGTGAAACAAAGATCGTTTGCGACGTTTTGGCAGTTTTAAGTGAGCTATTTCAAACTGTGCTTCTGTAACAGAGGAAAGATTTAATTAATTTAACGTGACCGTTATCATTTTCTTACAATCGCCTTTATTTTTTTTATAGCGTAAGACTGTTACTACTAGGGACGCTATGAAATTTAAAAATACAAGTTTTTTTGAAATCGTTTTAACATTTTAATTCGCAAAAATCATGATACCATCCGAGACTGCGATGTTATTACAAATAGGAATAACCTCAATGAATATGAATTAAGAAACCGAGAATTTTCTAGTGGAGGAGAATGTTAAATGTAATAATTACAAGTACAATAGAAGACGTTCATTATAAATCATTAAATTTTAGAGAGTGGAAGGTGGGTGGAGTGTTCTTAATAAATATTTTCTCACCATTAGGGTTGGCGCCGAAAAGAAAAATTTTCTCTGTACTTGTGAGATGATTCAATAGTTGTTTTGTGTGTTCCTGTAACAAAAAGTGATTTTTAACGAAGCTGTTTTACTTGCAAATGCTGTCTATCTCTTCCTTTCACCAAATAAAAAGTGACCACATCTGTTTTAAGTCTAAAACATTAGTCCACATACTAGTAAATATGGGTTAAGGATTTTTTGACCTTCCATAGGAAATACTAAAAAAACTAACGAAAAAAATTGAGAAGGCCTAACCAATGCCCAGCTCTTTCTCAATTATTTATGCCTGAACATTTGTTTAAAAACTTCTACCGGAAATCTACAAAACCACAGTAGTCCAGGAAGTCCTAGCATCGAGTTTCATTAACCTTGGCTCCGTCTAATTACTGGTAGCAAAACTATTGTCTGTGTTTGTCATTGGTGTTATGAGAAGTAGCCTCGACACAATAATTTTGACAATGGACAGTTTCGCATGGAGCCAGCGATCAATCGGATCCGCGGGGCTAAGTTAGAAGATCCTATCGATTTGGTGAAGGAAACTTAAACGCAAACATTGTGATTACTTTGAGGTCAGTTGTAACACCAAAAGGTGGAAATGAAGACATTGAAGATAATTTAAATTGCATTATCATTTGCAAGTGGCGTAGTTGTTGATTTTTTGTAAATGTTAATTTAGTTATCATTATCTCATTAAGCACCACCTACGGAAGAGTCTATAAGATTTCTGTCGGATAACAAACTAGTTTTGTTCAAAAACTTTATAGTTTAAAATTGAAACTAGTGTTGAAGTGAATTCACATATTCTTCAACAAATTTTATTATGTTTTCTAGCTTTCTGTAATGTATGAATCCTCCTTACGCTCCTTTTGATTATTTAACTACTAAATAAAGGCGGAAGATAAAGAGATAGACTTTTTTAAATTTCCCTTGAGTCTTTTATAAATCTTAAAGAAATTGATGTCTTAAGTAAACGCCTACGCTAGTCGTTTTAAGAACAGCAAACAAATTAAAAGTGATTGAATAGGTAATTAATGATTAAGCACACTCTTTGTATCGACTAGGATCTTGCTTTGTCCAACACTACGCAATTGTTTTCGACTAATGAATAAGTTGATAATTTGAAAGCACATCGTGCAAAAATTATGCGATTAAGTGAGTAGATTAAAATACGAATAACATTGTAATTATTACAAGTGGCTTGTAGACAATGCAATGTTAATATTTTATGTCTTCTAAAAGTTATATTTAAATAGGATTTAAGGTTTTCTGAGTGAGTGCGTTTACCTGTCATATTATACTCCAACGAACGACGAATAGATAATAGTTATTAATTGTGTAGTATTAAAAATAAATAAATAAATTCATCTTTGAAAAAACAATATGTCGTAAATACCATCACCCTAATATTCAGCAATGTAACGTATAAGATAAAACGTTACAGCAATGTTACGTATAAAATTTTAGATAAATTAGTGATTGTAAGTCTTCAAAATTAAAAAAATAGAAAAATTCATGTCATCATCTTCAAACAAAAGTTTTTCTCAGTAGTACATTTTCATATAAGACTAGGGCACAGAATTAATAATAGTACTGGCTAGGGTACAAATAAGTGTGATCTTTTTTTAAACGATGACACTTAGAAATAAACTAAATACCTACTAGAATCTTGATTAGATTCCAGGCTACAAATATCCCATAAAGAACAATTATCGTGCCTGGCTAGAGAATTTCATGCATTGCAAAAATAAGTTACACCAATTTTGACAGAAAATATAGTTCTTTTTTTCTAAGGATGCATGGATTCTAGCCATCGCAGGATATTGTTCTCTATGGAAAATTTGTAGCCAGAAATCTAATTTAAAGATTCCAATATTTATTTTATTTCTAGGTATCTTCGTTTAAAAAATATCACACTTTTGTACCCTAGTCTTGTATGAAAATGTGCTAAGCAAAAAACGGTGAACGCAAACTTTTTTTGATGTCTGTACAACTACTTTTTCTTTGTACTAATTATACGCTTTTATTACTGCAGAAACTGCTAAATCATTCACTTTTGCTTTTAAAAAATCTCCACCAATTGTGCTTGCAATCTTCTTTCTTAAAAAATATCCGAATTTAATTAATCTAACTTGTCGACAGATGAATAGTGTGGAATCGCTTAGACACAGTGAAAAAACGTCAGTGTTATAAATGATTTGTTTTAGAGAATTAAAATAAAAAATATCTTTAAGAATATAGGTATATTGTTAAAACATTGCTCGCAACAGTTATCGTACCTTAACTTATCTACTTACAAGGCTTAAGCTTTTTTGAAGCTTAAAACTGGACTTAGGTTTCAATTTCAGTCTAGTTAGCAGTTAGCTTGTATTTTAAAAATATGAAGAACTGTAGAGTAGGTTTTAATGAAACAAGGGCAGTGGACGGTAAGCAAGTGACATTTTATTATTTGAAATATAAAGAACATCAGTTTGGGTATATAAAAAATATAAAAGGAATATCAAAAAGAGGTTTCTTTAACACTCCCCCTATATATCCAAAAGAGATTTCCAGATTCCTAGACTATCCCTTGCATTAATAAAGTTTTGTTTCGACAAGGCTTTTGTAAAAATATCCGCCAGCTGTTTTGCAGATTGTACATATTCAATAGTGTAACATTTCTGCCAATATAAATCACGAACAAACTTGTACCTCGTATCTATATGTTTCGTTTTAAAATGAAACTGGGGATTCTTGATCAGTTTGATCGCACTCTGGTTGTCAATATACAGTATAGGTATTGGTTCTTCTCCTCTGACCTCTTTATATAAATTCGACATCCAGATAATTGTCTGGACAGCTAGGCTGGACGCCACAAATTCAGCTTCCGTGGTTGATAACGCTACACATCTTTGTATTTTTGAAGCCCATGATATTGCTCCCCCTGCGGCCAGACAGACAAATCCTGAGGTAGATTTGCGTGTAATCTTGTCACCAGCAAAATCTGCATCACTATATGCCTCAAAATTATCATGAGGTATCGAAGCCTGATACAGAATTCCATGATTTTCAGTGCCCCTCAAGTATCTTAACACACGTTTCGCAATATACTTATGTCGCTTTTCAGGTTTGTCCAAATATTGCGACAAAACATTAACTGCAAAACTTATATCCGGTCTGCTTACAATCGATAAAAATAATAAACTTCCAACGATTTCTCTATATGGAAAATTTTCATCAAAAATGTCAGTGTCAATTTTGAAACTTTCAAAAAATTCGTCTGACAACTGACTTTTATCTATAGGCGTAGCAACAGAGTTTGCTTGACACATATGAAACCTTTGCAGTATTTTTCTGATATAGGCTTCTTGATTAATAAATATTGAACCATCTCTTAAATGATGGATTTGTAATCCCAAATAACAACCAACTTCTGACGAACGAAATTGAAAATTATTCGTCAAGGCAGCCATGAAATTGTCCATGTGGGACTTTTCTGTTGTTAGGATTAATCCGTCGTCAACGTAAATCATTACGATAAGTTGCCTATCTTGGCTTATGAATAGACATGGATCGGAGTCACTTTGTGCAAGCTGGTAGTCGAGTAACATAGAGCAAAACTTCTGGTTCCAACACCTTGGAGCTTGCTTCAAGCCGTATAAGCTCTTATTAAGTTTACAGACGCGACCAGTTCCATCATCAAATCCATCTGCTTGATACATATAAATATCTTCATCGATATCTCCGTACAGAAAAGCAGTCTTGATGTCGAATTGCAACATATGCATGTTTCTTCGAACAACTTCACTCAACATGATTCTTATAGTGTCCCAACGCACAACAGGACTAAAAGTCTCATTATAATCGATACCATACTCTTGACAATAGCCTTTAACGACTAATCTTGCCTTATATCTTTCTATAGATCCATCTACTCTCTTCTTGACTTTGTAAACCCACTTATTACTTAATGGCTCTCTGTCCATAGGTAAATCAACTAGATGCCAAGTATTGTTTTCATTCAGCGAGTTCATTTCTTCTAACATAGCATCATGCCATTCTTTACTTTTCTTTGACTTCATAGCTTCTTTATAGCTGCGTGGTTCCTCATCTGACACGCAGACGCAACAACCATTATCATCTGGACGAGAAACAACCTTTCTATTTCTTAGATTATAAGTTACCTTTTCAGATTTAGATTCAGGTAAGTTATCAGAAGTAGTAGTAGCCTCATTAGACGTACTTCCTGCATTTGTCATACCGTCTGTCACAGCATCATCCGATACATGATCAGATTCAGTAGAGTCCTCTTCTCTAGTAGGAATAACATAAGGGTGACAACAATCTAAAGAAATTGTTTCTGTTCTGAACTGAACATCTCTTGATAAAATGATGTCGTTCTTTTCTGGTACCCAAATACGATATCCATCATTATCTCCACAATAGCCGACTAAATAGCCCTTCATAGCTTTCTTATCAAACTTCTTACGCTTCGGACTTGGTACATGAACAAAGCATTCTGTTCCAAAAACTCGTAAATGTTTAATATAAGCTGATTTGCCATACCATAGCTCATAGGGCGTTTTTCCAGAGATACCAGTAGGTCCGGTTCGATTAAGTACATAAGAGGCAGTATTGATTGCTTCAGCCCACAATCTTTTAGGAAGATCTTTAGAATACAGCATACTCCGAGCACATTCCACGAGAATCCTGTTTTCTCTTTCAGCCGCTCCATTTTGCTGTGGTGTATAAGGCATACTAAAGCGGTGGTAAAGACCTGCTTCATCAGTAATGCGATTAACCTCTGAATTATCAAATTCCTTGCCTCCATCAGTTAGTAACTCACGAACAGTATGACCAACCGTCTTCACTTCAGCTAAAAACTTAGACAAATAAATGGATACTTCAGATTTTTCTTTCATAAAATAAACTCTTCTAAACTTTGTAAAATCATCCTTAAAAGCAACAAAATAACGACTTCTTCCAATAGATACCTCAGGCATAGGTCCACAAACATCAGCATTTATTTGATCGCCAGGTTTTGTACCTCGGTGCAGTCTTGTACCAAATGATAGCCGTGTCATTTTACCATAACCTAATGAAACAAGGGCAGTGGACGGTAAGCAAGTGACATTTTATTATTTGAAATATAAAGAACATCAGTTTGGGTATATAAAAAATATAAAAGGAATATCAAAAAGAGGTTTCTTTAACAGGTTTAAATTCAAAACTTCACTTGAAACAGTTGTTTCCAATGCGATTTTTTTTCTCAAAAATTAGGTAACTTTTTCAGACCTAAGCAAGAAAAAATTTTTAATACTGACTTCAAAAATATTTTCACATCTCCAGCACGAAAAGGGCGCTTTTGGTGCGCAAAAACTCGCAGCCTAAATCGATTTTGCTGTGATTTTTAGTTCCGAATCACTTTTCCTCACTCACAGCAAAATCGCTAAGTTCCGAATCACTTTTCCTCACTCTTGCAGCAAAATCGTTAAGTTCCGAATCTCTTTTCCTCACTCTCGCAGCAAAAAGCGATTTTGCTGCGAGTTTTCTCACTTGTAGAGTTGAAAAGTTGTATGTTTAACACGACAGCAATTTTTAAGTCGCGTTTTTTTTTCATTTATTACTCGTTACCCCGAAGTTTCCATACTGTTTTTCTGTTCTCAATGTCTAGTTTTAACTCATCTGTATTTTGAATACAATGATGGGATTTGCCACGAGTCGTTTGATCCAGTTGTTGCGTAAACGCATTTGATACAAGCTATAATTGCTTATTGGTTCCGTTGTAACAGGTCGATTAGGTATAAGAAAGAATTTTTTAAAAGAAACTTACATAAGCTGAGCGAGGCGAACTCAGTTAATTAATTTTAGTTTATTTTACTAGGTAAGGTAATGAAAACTTTTGTGAACTTGTATTTACATGTAATTCAGAAAAGCGTTTACGCTTTTTTTGCGCCCTTTATGCGCACATGAATTTGGAAATTGTTGTTTCTCTCAGATATAAAGAAAAGTAGTCGATGAAATGTCTATCCTTACTAATATTATAAATGCGAAAGTTCTTTTGTTTGTTTGTTACGCCTTCACGTCTTAACTACTGAACCGATCATCATGAGATTTTGCATACACGTTGTCAGGGGTACTGAGTAGGGCATAGGGTACCATTCATCCCGAAAAAAATACTGTTCCCGAGGGATAGCAAAAAAACTTTCCACGCAGACGAAGTCGCGGGCGGTCGCTAGTCTGTTTATAAGCATGAAGCATTATTAAAGATTTTGTCTTTATGCAATTTCTGGAATTATTCACTTCAACAAAGGGAAACAGAATTTAGTATTTCTTCTTCCACGATATTTTTTTAAATAAATAAATATTTGACAACATCACATACATTGCTCCGATTCCAAAGTAAGTAGCTAAAGCACTTGTGTTATGGAAATCGGAGACAACGGTGGTATCACAAACACCAAGACCTGAGCCAATATAGAAAAGTACGTTTTCTAAATTGACCCAACCGGGGATCGAACCCGGGACCTCAGAGATGGCTACACCTTGAAAACCGGTGTACAAAGCCACTCGACCAAGGAGGTCGTCATATTACGTGGAGTATTAGTACTAGAGATTGTTCCCCTTTTACCACGACACAGTTGCATTGACATTAGGCTGGCTCTCACCTTGGTACAGCTCAGCTGTTCACGATTGTGCTTATGGAATGTCCTAGATATCGCTAGCATCAATACCAATAGGGTCACGACGTCGCTGTCATTTCGGCGTTTACTTATATTTTGGTTGGGTTTTGCTTTGAAAACAATTTGATCTTTTAGTGATTTGCTGTCCCAAAGATACATTGCTGGCAGGTTAACTTTATAGCTATACTGAATAATAAACTAGAAAAAAATCGTCTCGTCACCAGAATTGTCTCAGGTGGGAGCGATTGGTCCAGGCGGGGTTCCCACTTGAGACAATTCTGTTGACTAGTATATTTATTAAGTATTGTATAAAAATAGCATAGTGAATATTTGAAATTTTGAGATTTAAGCATTCACAATGCTATTTTTATATAATACTAAATAATATACTAGAAAAAATAGGACTCGCACCAGATCATGTTCTCGGACGGGAATCGAACCCGCGACCTTTGGATAACCGGTCCAATGCTCTGACCGCTGAGCTACCGAGTCACTAGTGGGAACGTCGAATTTCTTCTAGTATATCAACTCTTACGCTGCAAGCCAGCGCCATCTCACCAATGTAGAAGGAATTATAATCTGGTGCGAGTCCTATTTTTTCTAGTATATTATTTAGTATTAGCATAGTGAATGCTAAAATCTCAAATTTTAAAACTTTATAGCTAATAGTACTAGCTTCCGACTACCACTTCGTCGAGTCATGTAGATAAAATAGTGTAGCTTTTATTGCTGTAAGGCTTATGAAATTAGATCAGATATTACCTCCCAAACTACTTTATAATATAAGTAGCTAATAGATTTTAGCACATAGTTAGGGTGAAAAAAAAAATCTTTGTTCTGTGGCTAGGACTCTTAACCACAGAACAAGCAATTTTTTATATACTATATTTACTAGAAAAAAATTGACTCGTCACTAGAATTGTCTCAGGCGGGAACCCCGCCTTGATCAGTCTTCCCGCCTGAGACAATTCTGGTGACGAGTCGGTTTATTTCTAGTATATTATTAAGTATAGATTTTTTCCTAACTTAGGACCTATCAGCACTTAAGTACTTAGGTAAAATGCAAGTTAAACTGTACTTTTCATGTAGGTAAACTTTTTGAAAATATTTGCGAATCTCGGGAATTGTTTGGTTTTAATGTTCAATTAGTATGGATTTGAATTTCTATACATTTGTTAACAAATCTCTTAAGAGGCTGACATGAGCCAACTAGCGCCGCCAGTCGATTTTATTTTATTTATTCTAAATAAGCCCAATTTCATAAAAAAGGAATCAGTCAAGGTCTTGTTTATGACGTCTAACGTTTATTGAATAACGTTACAACATTACAAAATGCGTGCCATAGTTTAAAAACGGGTTTGAACCAACGGGTGGCCACTTTTAACAAAATCGCGTTTTAAAACTGTTTGAAAGCCTTTTAAAACTGTTTAAAGTTATTCAATAAATATTAGACGTTATTAACAAAACCTTGACTGATTCCTTTTTTAAGAAATTGAGCTTATTTAGAATAAATAAAATAAAATCGACTGGCGGCGCTAGTTGGCTCATGTCAGCCCCTTAAGAGATACCCGTTTTGGAAAGGTCAAACATGACTGAGTACTAACAAGTACTAATAAATAGTTGATGGTATTTATGAATCACGAATACGATTGTTTTGATGCAAACAAAATATATCATTGATTCTTATGCAATTAAAAGTTATAAAAAATAGTTTCACGAATTTAAATAGTTAGATTTTATGACTCACGTGTCAAAAATATCCGGTTATAATATGTCCGAACAATTGTATTAGTATATTAAATACGGCTTTAAAAAGGCTATTTTTTGTTTATTTTAGATTTGGGTGCAGTATATGTATATATTATACAACATGTTACAAAAAAACCCCTAATGCCGAATATGGTATATAGGGACCATCAAACTGAACAACTTTTACTATGGCAACAACTCTGAAATCGCGAAAAAAATAGTTGTCTCATATATTTTGATATTTTCGATTTTAATTTTTCTATGAAACAGCTGATTTTTTTCGAGATTTCAGAGTTGATCCGATAGTAAAAGTTGTTCAGTTTGATGGTCCCTATGTACCATATTCGGCATTAGGGGTATTTTTGTAACATGTTGTATAGGTTGTCCAATCAAAAATATTTTTTTCCCCTTGTTCTGTGGAATGAAAAAAATAACCTCCTTACTAATAAAGATTGTATAGCAGGTGTATGGTTACACAATGGTGACTTCCTGTCGAACTATTTAAGTTTGACATTAAAAAGAAAGGGACGAAACACTGTGTAACTATACATCTGCTATAGATTTTTTATTAGTTAGTAAATTAAACTATTGTTTTGTCTTAAAACTTGCTTCTGAAAAACCCTAAAATTTTAATCTGTTTTCTAGACCAGAAATAATTTTTCTACCTACAAACAGTACCCTTAGCACGAACAACTATCGAAGAAAATAACCCGCGTAAAACATTTAATAGCGTAATTTTGTATGGAAATTTGTACAGCGCCATCTACCGCCGAAAAGCGAAATTATTGTATCGAGTACTTTTACGCGCGTTTTTTTTGTCTCGATAGATGTTCGTGCTAAGAGTACAGATTCTTAACTGGCCCTTGCCTTTGTTCGTCGTAATTATATCTGCCGATGCGGCACCAAAAATGCAAGATCTTGATGCGAAAAACAAAGAACATACGAATGGATACATACAACATTTCCGGGTGTATGTATTTGTTAATTATGCAGATAAGACCAAGTGGGTAATTGCTATCCTTTATGACGGATTGATGTAAACAGTAACATCAAACCGTCGAATTAATTACTAAGCAAGATTATTAAAACAATAATCTTAATGCTTACTTACTTAGATTTTGAATAAATCAGTTAGGTACTGTTCTCACTGTTGGGAGGTGGTTGTGGGGGGACCGCAACGCTAAATGTTATGGCCCCCTCCTGGCGAGCCCCACCTTTTTTTTTTTTTTTTTTTTTTGTATCAAGAGGAGAATGCAATCTTTACGCATACCAAACGGCATGTTGGGGTCGGTCACCCCCCAGGTTGTTACCCGGGACATGTTCCTCGCCGCACCCGGCCCTCCCGCCAAGCCTAATAGGCTTCGCGTCAAGGCCGGGTGGTTCTGACCCCTGCCCTAGTGACAGGGGGAGGAAGCATTTTCCCGGCTCCCCATAAGGCTACCCACTCATGGTGGGCGGGCCAGATGGGGGGACGGGAGAATGCACCACTACCAACTAAACTCCTCTCGAAGACCTGCGCCTTACCGCCGGGTCTGTGGGATCGTGTTGACACGCTCCACGTATGACCCGGGGAGAGGCGAGCCCCACCTGCGAACCCCTTGCTCACTTGCGGGAGGGAGGAATGATGCTAATTTTGTTATGAGCCAGGAGTGCATAAAAAACTAGTCTTAACTTTTTGTGGAAGGAATTTGGGTTATAGCATTCTATAAATTTAAACTACAGTCTTCCTAGTTTTTTTATAAGTGCACCTAAACTTAAAGATTGGTATCGTATTTTATTTTATTATTTATTGTGATTATTATGTGTTCCACACACTTATCTTAAATGCCATAAAATGTTATAATTAATGAATTAATTTTTATTTTGCATGTCTGGACTAAATGTGAGAACTTAGAACTTTACTGTCTACCATTGTCTGTACCATATTAAAGGCAAATAAATGATTATCATTATTGAAACTGAAACTTTACCCAGAAAATTTAATTTGAAAGGTGTGAATTTTGTAACCTTAACAAAGCTCAAAGTCAAAGTATATTTTTTTACTATTCAGATTTCAGATGATAACAAGCATTTGGCGTTCACGAATAAAGTGCCCGCTCACACAGCGATCCGTTTTCCAGGTCTGTTTTATCGGATACGTTTTCATTCGACTATGGCGTATGTACCTTGTTTGACAAGAAGAACAGGCGCAAGAAACTAATCAGCTTGATCAAATAAGAGGTTTACGGCATTATAGTATAAACTTTCGTTAAATTAAAGCTCTATCACACAAATCGAGCTTTAAAAAGCTTCCAATCTTGTATAACCTTCTTCTATCAAACCAATTAAACAAAAATCATTAACTTTCAGTAGATATAAGATTCGTTACAGTTGCATTGTAACTTGTAACAATTAGGCCAGTCGCAACTTGACCTTTACGTAACAGAGGTCAAACAAACAATCGGCGGTAACCCACAAAGAAATAGACAATTTTGACGGTTAACGATGCGTTGTGCTGATTCCGTCGGTCGAAAGTTCAGTTTGTAATAATACCCAATGCCCGGTTCACTTATTAGACGTGTTTTCTTATAATAAATAAATAATAATCATAAACATTTGACAACATCACATTCATTGCTCCGATTCCAAAGTAAGTAGCTAAAGCACTTGTGTTATGGAAATCAGAGAACGGTGGTATCACAAACACCTAGACATGAGCCAATATAGAAAAGTTCGTTTTCTAAATTGACCCAACCGGGGATCGAACCCGGGACCTCAGAGATGGCTACACCTTGAAAACCGGTGTACAAAGCCACTCGACCACGGAGGTCGTCAAAACTGATATGCGTATTATTTCTTGCCTTTTAGAGGAACCTATTTAATTTTGAAGTTGTTTTGTTTTTATTTCCAGGTTTTTTGAAGGAGGTTTTTATTTTTTTTATCTTTTTAATATTAATGAAAGGGATGTTACGTTTTATTACGTTCCTAATTTACTGATAAGTATTAAAATATACTAAACGTGCATCTTATTATCTCTTTTATTATAGCATAAATAAAATATATGATACCTGTATTAGGTTATTATCTTTTTAAATTGAGCTTATTAAGTATGTGTAATTTATGAAAATCTGTTATTAGATTATAATTGAACTTTGTTCTTTAAGGATAATGGAGTATTGTTTAAGTAGGAAGTATAAAAAATGCAGTCATATTTAAGTACTAGAGCACAAAGAATACGTACATATAAAAAAATTCATAATCATCAAGTTCATTGATTTTTTACGGCGCAACAAAGAGCAGGGTCGACATAAAATGTTATTGTGTACTGAAAACATTAAGCCTCTGCTAATGAAGATGGTGTGCATAAGAGATAGCGTGAGCGGATTAGTAATTGTGACAGCAAATTCAAAATTACAGAACTTTGCAGGGTTGCCAACTCCTGAAAATGTTTCCTCATAAGCACATGTCAAACACCCCTAAAATCGCCAAAATTAATTGTAAAACCCCCCCAAAAGAAACAATATAATTTTCTTCAAAATACATTTTATTTTTAACATATTTATTATTTCAGACAGAGCTATGGTCTTATCTCTCTCAACCTCTGATGAGGTTTCATTTTTAAAATCGTACATTTACCGGTCGCCGCGTGAGCCAGTCCTCACTTGCTTCAAAGACAGTATGCTTTTGTAGTACCTATACTGTCATTCACTGCGTGCGCTGTTGCCGTCCGGCAAGGGGGACCAGTAGGCACTGACAACGCATGTTCATAAGGCCCTACACCAACTTGATTTTAAGTTTTCAGATTATTTAATTTTATCAATAAATTCATAATACCCGTAAAAATATCAAGCCTCTAAAAAATCCCAATCAACATTTTCTCCCCCTAAATTTAGGGGAAAAACCCCTAAGTTGGTACCCCTGGAACTTTGATAAGGTGTGTCTTCATACGATCGCTTTCCCTTCCCTTTCACTTGCATCAGATGCATGCCTCGAGGCATGCACTAACAGTGCGATTTCGCTTTTCTCTTGCGCTTTCAACACAGGCATACCTCATCATGCAACTATCTTTGTCGAGGACAGCAAAGGAAACGGCGGTTGGAAGGGGAAAAAGGAAGATATATTGGAGAATAAAGAAACACATTAATTACAAAGGCAACGCAATAGCATAAGTGACAGGAATAGAGCAGAGAGTTAAGCACATAGTATAGATATTAACATAGTATAAACACTACACAGAATAATAAAGTTATAAAAAAACTATACAAGGATGGGTCTATCCTTGACAATCTTCTCACAAAAATGTCAAATTTGTATGCCAGAAAATGGAACGTTTAAGAACAGAGTTTGGAGGCAATCGCATGCGTTTGACGCCAGTTGACTTGAAAGTTGAACCGACTTGGTGAAGATAGATGAATATAAGAATGTCTAAACAGGGTAAAAAATACCCTATGAATATATCTACTTATAAAAGTAACATAAAACTACATAAGCTAAACATTTGGTCAAAGAAAATGTAAAATGGGGATTGTGAAAAGAGAAATATATGTAGCTTACTCCCGCAAAAAATATATGCAAGATGTACCGCCCGCCCGCAAAAAAATAGCACACCTAAGTAAGTTACGTATATTTCTCTTTTCACAATGGTTTGGGACTTCCGCCAAATGATGCCTGATTCAATCAAATACTTAAAATGGGGATTGCAAAATTAATTTAAATTTCCCCAATCAAGCATATAGTACTTAAGTAATATGAAAATAATTTCTAATAATAGAAACGATATAATTACGTTTACTCATCTAAATATTTTGTCAGTTATACACATAACAATTTTGTCCACTACTACATCCAGTTATGTTATGATTATGAACATGAACCGTAGTGGGTCCTGTTAGAAAATGTCACAAACTCAATAATTAACTTTCTTCAAACAAATTAATTGAGTTGTAATCCATCAAGTCGTTATTCGTGACGCTCCGCTACTCTCTCCGCTCACAATCAAAACCGAAGCTTTGTTATCCGTTTCTGTATGTGTGTATAATTGCGTGGGTGCTATTAACCTGACATTAGGTGCGCGTGCGCCGCTATAATAGGGATGATTCTCGTAATAAAGCAGTAGGTACTAAAATTATGTGCTCTTTAACAAGGAGGTTTTGAGTGTGCTAAAAGTTGAAAATGTGTAAATAATTATTGTGCTTTTTACTTTGTTTTACATCATGCTGACGAATCGGTAAAATTTCTAATTTCCTGTGCATATACTTAGGTGCATCTAAAAACATGTGCTTGTTTTTCCATGTGCTAGTAGGAAGTAGGTTAGAAATAGATAGATAGAGCCGACAGCTATTATATATAATCACTTTGATATTTAGATTAATGGTGTAGAAAATGATGTTACCACTTTCATGTTTCTAGTTCCAATTTACATGAAAAATATTATAGACCTAAGCAACTTAATATCTAACTTCTATATTTTTTATGTTTCTGACAACCCTGTCCATAACGCTTCGTGACACATTTGCGATTTCAAACGCCGCTGGTTGTCATCATAATTCTGTTATCTGATGCAAACCTTCGACCTTCGCAGCTGAAAAACCGTCTAGCTAGATTAACATGAAGGCATTGTTAAGTTCATTGTGGATAATTGTAAGCTGAAGTTAGTGGTGGCACTTGATGAAAAAAAATATTTAAAACTTTTAAACACATTTTGCTCTTTGAACCAAACACACGTGATAGCTAACGGGTTAAGTAGGTACATATTTGTGGTTAAAAAGTCGCTCAAATCTATTCTATCACTTGTTTTCCTTGGTTTATTATAGCATAATATTGTTAACTATAGTTATGATCGTGATTTCGTTACTGTTTTTCATGACAAATGTGCTTATTTATTTTATTTTATTCCTAAAATTCTATAAATGGCAAAAAGTCTGTAAAATTATTTGAATGAAAACAAATTCAGTAGCAACTTAGCATCGGTAGATTGCGTATTTTCAATAAATGTATACTCCCATCTTGGGATAAGAGAAATCTTTGTAATGTGCTCTATAATTTGCTTTGTATTATTGCTGTGTGAGCTAAATGCCAAGAAAATCATGTGATATTTGAAAATGCAGATTTATTGATTATACGGTGTTATTTGTAAAACATTAACAACCTCGATGGAGTAGATTACTAACATCATTTGACGACCTCCGTGGTCGAGTGGTTTGTACGCCGGTTTTCAAGGTGTCGCCATCTCTGAGGTCCCGGGTTCGATCCCCGGTTGAGTCAATTTAGAAAACGAACTTTTCTATATTGTCTATCAGGTCTGGGTATTTGTAGTTCCACCGTTGTCTCTGATTTCCATAACACAATAGTGCTTTAGCTACTTACTTTGCTTACTTTGGAATCGGAGCAATGTATGTGATGTAGTCTAATATTTATGAAAAAATAAAAATAATAAGCAACAACATTTGTTCTACGAATTTTCTGAAAACAGACAGAAAAATAGACTTACTTTACTTACTTATTAAAATGTCCGAACAGCTGATCGAGTTTTGTATGAAAAGTCGAATTTGCTGTTAATGATGTTTGTAATCAAGCAAGGTGTTTTACAAATAACTTTGTATACATAATATACCAAGCTATTAGGTACCAACCTAACTGCTTGCAGTGTTATTAAATGGTATATAATCTAGCTACCTACCAGAATTTCGTTGTCTAAATTACTGATACTTACTAAAACAAGTTTGGCAATATAAAGCGCAGTTGCGACTAACAGCCAAGAATCTGGTGTATGTAGGTCAAAGCTTTGTCGAACTTTATGCACTAAAATACGACCACATGTTTTGGTAACCGATATAAGAAACTAGCGGTTTTATTACAATAGATTTTAACAGTTTAGACACTGTTTAAATGTGATGCTGTCTCTCGCAAACAATATAAATAAAAAAGTGACAGCATCATATTTAAACAGTGTCTAAGTTAAACACTTGTTAAACAGTGTTTAGCGGTAAGTAAGGTCGTAAGTGATACATTATTAAAGAGTTTGATCACTTTTGCTCCATCACAAAATAACATTCCATTTGAATGTGATTGAAATGTGTATAGATACATTTTACTCTTTAACACCCGGAAAATGAGACACAATAGATATTCCATTGTTATCCGGCCGCCTGCGTCCGCTCGGGCGTTGATGAATTAAATTAGAACCTTAATAGTAATTTACTCCATTGCTGGACGTAGTAGGCTAGTAGGCCTCTAGGAGAACTTCGCCATATATCTGATGCAATATTATTGCTACGTTGAACGTTTCACTGACAGCTCTTTTGCTCATTCCCTACCGCGCAAGTATCGTCGATGTGATACATTGCTACTTATTTTTGGCACAAACAAAAACTTACCAAAGAAAAGTAGCAATGTATCACAATTTGTCAAATGACGCCGATAGCTATGCCGATGTCACTTGGAGGTAGGGTTGCCAAGTTTAAAAACACAAAATCCGGACTTGGCGCTTAATTTGGCCGGACATTTTACCTTAAAAGCCGGACATATGTTCCAGAAGCCGGACAATATTTATTACGCCTTGTAAACAGCGGTCAGTCAGCGAGGTATACTTGTACGTCGTACGTGGTACGTGTCGTGGCATTACTTGCGACTCGCGCGGCAGCCACACATAAAGCCTAACAAAAACCAGACAGGCCGGACGCAGTCAAATTTGGCCGGACAAGAGGTCAAAAAGCCAAATATGTCCGTCTAAATCCGGACACCTGGCAACCCTAATTGGATGTGTAACTTACTTAGAATTATTGACGCTTTTAAAATTTACGACGCCCTTTCTACTCGCCAGACACTTCACTGCTCTAAGTATTACTGCTGGGGCCACACTAACGGCCCACGCCGTTGAATTTTCGAATTGATGAACCTTATGTGTATAGGCATAAGGAAAATTAGCGCCATAATTAATGCCGTTGAGCCTTAGTGTGGTCCCAACATAATACAATTCCTAAAACTGTTTATAAGTTAGGGAGTACTTTTTACTTTTTTTTCAATATTTCGGCGAAAAGCTTCCCGCCCACGAGCGACTTTTTGTAGCTGCGATAATTGTTGCGATTATTTGGCCATACATTTGTAAGACTTTTTGTAGCTTGTGGGCATTTAAGTATCAAGTATATCCGAATGTTCTATAACTCGGTGACAAAGTTGCTCACCGATTAATCGTTCGTGGGCGGGAAGCCTAATGTAAATATGTTGATACCTCATACCTATATTTTTGACAGCTCACTTTATCGCTTGCCTAAGATCATTGTAGACAGATTACTATCTGTTATTCTAATTAGTTCTCGACAATTAGATTACGGCTATTTGCTAGTTATTTGTCATTCACAAGCATAGTGCTGTCAACATCAATCATGATACGATTACGGCACGAAGTTACGTTTACGTCCAGACAATGGTGATGTGACACTTCACTAACTTTAAAGCTTATTTAAGGCTCTTATAGGCTCAGTAAAATATAGTTCATTGTGCTTAAATTGGCCATTTTTTGCACTTTTGCCTACTTCTATTATAACGAACTATATTTTACTGAGGTTTTTATTTATAAATAAACTATATAAAACCTTAGTTTGAATCTGTGCATGTGAATTTTCGATACATGATGTACGTACTTAGCGAGCACTAAATTTAAATTAGAGAGGGCGCCATTTTGAAGGTAGGTATAATCTGGGCCCTTAAGTTATTATTATACTTGAGAATTATTATCTTGCAGATAATTCATTATAATTAGGCGACTATGTTTAGCGATAGTTTATTTATCACCTACTTTTTATAAGTATGAAATATTGTAATTACTTATAATATTAATAAGACTGTTCGAACTTATATTCTTGAATTATTATGTTTCCATAAACCGGTACAAATAAACTTTTTGCGCTGTTCAATCTGTGATGCTTCCGAAAGCGCGTTGATGTCGTTTTCTCAGACTTCATAGTTATTTAATTTTGAACTTAAAAATGGAACTTCCTAATAATGCGACTTAAGCAATTATTTCATTTCTCTCATGAATGCAATTTAATGCATCCAAAGCACTAAAACCGGTCGGAGAGAAACTTAGATCATTTGCGTAGGATGGAGCTGCGCGCATTCGCAATAATCGGTGGTATATCAAATGCACTAACTATACTATACAATTACAGGGAAAGCTAATTCACTGTCTGCTCCTATATACCTCAAGTGGCCACTTTTAGCACTTTTGCGAACTACTACTACAATGAACTATATTATACTGAGGTTATTGTTTGTAAATAAACTATAGAACCATAGCTTCAATCTGTACATGTGAATTTTCGATACATTATGTACTTAGCGAGCAATAAATTTAATTAAAATGAGGGCGCCACTTGAGGTATATAGGGGCCTTAAGTCTTAGGACTATGTTCTACTAGTTTAGTTTTGTGTTCGTACAGAAGTCTTTTTAAAGATGGCGTGAAAGTGACTACCATTTTCAATTAAAAAAGTGATTATACTTTTTTGTTGATGTACAAATATTGAAATTATCAGCTAAATCCATTCTACGAAGTGGGTTTTTAAACTATTAAATAATTAAGTCACAACCTTGTCCAGTCTTTTGCCGGTTCCGATATATTTTAAAATTAAAGGCAAAGCTTTTAAGCGTTCAGTAACTTCAAAACCAAAACAAGAGCACACACACTTTTGTCTCAGGTGAACATTAATACCCGTTTGCACTAAACTTAAGAATCGCTTAAGTCTTTTCCTAACTACAACTCGACCAAGATAAATAGCAGCATGAAAGTTGCATGACAGCTAAGTTAATGACACCGTTTAATTTGGTCAAGTTGTAGTTAGGAAAAGACTAAGGAGATTCTTAAGTTTAGTGCAAACAGGCATAAGTGTCTAGACTCACCATGCCAAAGTTACGCGACCGAAGTTCGGCGGCAACGTTTTTAATAAGAAAAAACGCTACGTAATTTTCGGCAGATGTGTTGCTAGCCATTCACAAAGTATTGCAGGCGTAACTTTGCCGAACTTCGGTCGCGTAACTTCGGCATAGTGTGTCTAGACACTAAATAAGCTGTTCAAAGGCTTTCCCAAAGCAATGTAGTATAGCAATTTTGCAGGTAGTTACACTTAAAGCCTAGCCCAATCGCGATGTGGTTAACGCTGGTTACTAATACAAGATCTGAATTAGATATACACCAGCTTTCAACATTACTGCATATTTACATCTAGCCTGGTTTTTTGTCTAGGTGAGGTAGGAAAACAACAAAAGTGGATTGCTACGAAACAACGAAACGGACTATATCAAGTTATTTTGAAACTAATTACAGAAAATTCTGTCAGCCCGCCCAGCCTTTTTAAATTTATCTTACACTATACAAGGTGTTACAAAAGTACCCCTAATGCCGAATATGGTATATAGGGATCATCAAACTGAACAACTTTTAGTAGGGGACCAACTCTGAAATCGCGAAAAAAAAATCAGCTGTTTCATACATTTTGATATTTTCGTAATTAATTTTTGTATGACACAGCTGATTTATTTTCGCGATTTCAGAGTTGGTCCCATAGTAAAAGTTCAGTTTGATGGTCCCTATCTACCATATTCGGCATTAGGGGTACTTTTGTAACACCTTGTATAAATAAGCACTCATATGAAATGAATCAAATCAAGGTTTAAAGAGTCCAAGTAACTATTATTCTGTCACAGTTGTGCGAATAATTAGGTATCGATTATATCAATGCAACATACTTTTGCAACTAGTATGCAATTAATTGTCTGTACAGTCACGTCTAATAATATGTATACAGTTTAGAACTGTGTCACTTTGTTGTAGTTGTCTTTTGTCATTGATTGCTGTTCAAAAACGTAAAAACTTTTAAAGTGACATAGTTCTAAACTGTATACATATTTATAGACGTGACTGTACGACACACTCTATGAATTTGTAACGGTTTTTTATTATTAAATTTAGATTTTTCGCATTCACAATGCTATTTTTATATTAAGATAAAAAATATAAGAAAAAATACTAGAAAAAAAACGACTCTAGAAATACTAGAAAAAAAGCGACTCGGTAGCATATTTGATTATTAACTCGGTAGCATTGGGCCAGAATCCCATGCAAGTGCAGATTCGAGTCCCGTCTGAGGTGCTATACGGGTTTTTATTTGTTCTTTAGGTATGTAAAAAAAATGAATTCAGATAAAGGTGTAGTACACTTTAGGAATTATTGTTGTTGAGTATGGGAATTCGAGTTAAGATAACTTGAACTACAAACTATTTGGCGTCAATTAAAATCCATAAAAATAACTGCGGTTTTTTAAATATGTATCTTATTCAATGACAATTATCAATCTTATTATGACAAACTGTTTAATGTTTTTAATGTCCCCACTGCTGGGGCACAGGCCTTCCTTATAAGGGGATAAAGAGGATGGGCCATAACCACCACGCGGGCCCAATGCGGATTGGTGGGTGTTAGCGACTGCAAATGCAGCTGGGACCAACGGCTTAACATGCCTTCCGAAGCGCGGAGGAGCTTAATAAATTTTTGATCACCCATCCCATGACCGACCCTTGCGAAAGTTGCTTAACCTCCGCAATCACTGCGCCATCGAGCTCCTCAATCTCTTTTAAAATTACCTAAAAACTATTAATTGCTTCATTTCTGGTATTAATAAATTAATAAATAAATATTAGACAACATCACAAACATTTGATTGAATCAGGCATTACTTGGCGGAAGTCCCAAACCATTGTGAAAAGAGAAATATATGTAGCTTACTCCCGCAAAAATATATGCAGGATGCACCGTCCGCCCGCCCGCAAAAAAATGCACATGCACAACACAAAAATATCAGTGCACAATACTTGCATTTAGCATGACAGCGACACACCTTGCACCTTCACCAGTTAGACTACTCTACACGTGTTTCGCCCCAACCAACATTGCTCTGATCCCTAAGTAAGTAGCTAAAGCACTTGTGTTATGGAAATCCGAGACAACAGTGGTAAACAAACACCCAGACCTGAGCCAATATTGAAAAGTCCGTTTTCTAAATTGGCCCAGTCGGAGATCGAACCCGGCACCTCAGAAATGGCGACACCCTGAAACCGGCGTACAAACCACTCGACCACAGAGGTCGTCATATATTATTTACGACTAGTTATTAATCGTGAGATAAAATCTAGATTACATGAAGATAACGAAATGCTTGCACAAACTCAAATTAAATTCTATTGTACAGATTGGGCCAGGTGTATTCAACACTTTTGGTGTGGAGTTACCCTTGAAATTACAGGGTTTGATGGTCTTTGTACAAATGACCTAGCAATACAACCAAATGCCTTTATTTTCAGTGAACATAAGTAAGTGTTTTTGGTAATTTTCAGTTATAAAGTTATGCACTTACTCAATGAAATATATATTTTAACTTGCGAGGAAGTAGCAAATGTTTTTTTCACAGAATGAATAGGTAAGTATAACTATTTTGAGAGAAAAAAAGACAAACTATAATTCTTTACGGCTATCAATCACTTGCCCACCAATCAAAGCATAAAAAATCATCAAAGAGTTAACATTAATTAACGCAATTGTCTTATCAACGTTGCAATGAAAGCGCAACTTTTCCATTAATTTCCTTTCCATTAACAATCCAAATTATAACAGTTTAAAAGTGAAAGGCAAAAGCCATTGTATCATTAACACATGGTGGAAAGTTTCGACACCCTAGCGGAACGAGACACAACATTGTTAATATTCATGAGTACAAACCCGCCACAACAGACATTTGCTCTACATTGTAGTACAAAGTATTTAAAAAGACCCGTCTTAGTAACCTTTCAAAGCTGTCGTAACAAACGCAGATGGCATTGTCAAGTGCCGAAAAAAGAGATATGTAAAACTTATGTAATAACTGCATATAGATTTTGTTTCGAAGCTGAGTAAGAATGAAAAATTAATACAAATGACTTTAGAGGTAATTAATGAATCTTGTTAAACTAGTGGCTCTGTGCCTATAGAGCTGTATAGACACTGCGATTGTGATATTTTTAACATTTTTAGAAAACATATCTCCGCCATTTTGAAAAAAATCGAAAAACTGAATCAACAAAATAAATAATATAAATATAGAACAAAATTTCACTAGAATTGGTTGAGAAATGCTTCCTGTAGAGGAAAACAAACGGACAGACGGACAGCAGGACAACCGGACATACGAAAGCATTTAGCCCAACTTCGCTGGCGCTTCGCGCTCGCTCGGTCAAAAACATCCCTGCCTGTAAGAATTAATCATGATCTTAATAACGTGTGTTACGAAAAAACAAAACAAGATCAGAATAAAAATAACTGCGGATTTTCACTGATCCACGAATTCATAATAGTAAGATTCATAAAGTTCCAAAAAACCTATTAAGTGGTAGGTAAATTGAACTTTAACTCACTCGCTCGTTAGTTGCACATGCACAGGCGCAGTTTCACCCATATCTATTCCAGAACCAGTTGCTAAAGTTGCAGTTTCACCTGGAATACCATCTACCCCCCACTTTCTACCTAAGTTACTGAGTCCTAATAGTTATCTTGCCTTAGTTAGCGGCAATCGGTGGTTAATTTTAATTTTAATAAACTATTAGGTGTACGGAACATTAACAGTTAATTTAAAGGACTTTTAACGTTAAGATAAATAATATTAGAAAAAATACTAGAAAAAATCGACTCATCCGTCCCGTCACCGGACCCGTCTGAGGTGCTACGGGTGAGTCGATTTTTTCTAGTATTTTTTCTAATATTATTTATCTTAATATAAAAATAGCATTGTGAATGCGAAAAATCTAAATTTAATTACTTATAACGTATTGAAAGATCTAGAATTTTCGTATTGCAACGAGCTAAAAAGGTATTGAATTTTGCAAATTGCTACTTTAACTTGAGTTTTCACGGCGTTCAACAGCTAGAAAAGCGAAAAATATAATCATACTCTTTAAAAATCAATAACACTGTAATAGCAAATGGTGGCTTCATACTAATTTGATACTTATAGCCTTATTAATAAGCACCATGTCGTGATGTCTTTCTCATAATTTAGCACCACGGATCCAACGAGAACAAGCCAAAGTAACCTCATTTCAAAACGCGTGGCAACACTGATTTGATTGCTGCAAACTTGCGAAGAGTATCGCGAATTAGTACATGCATACGTGACGCAGTCAACGCGAAGACATTAGAATAGAATAGAATTCGTTTATTCGCAGAAAACATGGTACAATTCAGATCTCATAATATATAAAGTTCATACATGTTTTACCGCTCTCTGGCGATATGCAAATAATAATTCAGTCGTCATGCATCTAATTATGATTTAAATAAAATGAAACAAAAGAAATAAAATCAAATAATAATCAAATAAAATCAAATAAAAAATAACAATAAAACTAAGTGAATTTAATTAATTGGCGGGTGAATCTACGGGCGTTTTGAACGCCGTCATTGTTGTCGGCATAAAATTGTCATGAAAGGTTGAAAAAATAATATAACTTATGCTGCTAAACGCTATTCTATTCTTGTCATTGCACACGGGACAGAATTTTCTTACTCAAAAATTTTGAAAATATGTTGAGAATAATGACGGCGTTTAAAACGCTCGTAGATTCACCCTGGCGTTGAATTAGTGACAAAAAAGTATCGAACGAAACGCTTAGATGTTTTCCTCTTTAAAAAATATAAGATTACTGGTAACTCGATGTATTCCTGGCGTCCGTGCTAAAGGAGCTAAAATACATAATTTACCCCTATATTTACGGTCGAATGTTACTAGTTTTCGACATAAATGTTCATTAAGCTACAAAAAACGTATCTGGAATCAAACCAACACAGGTTGTATACCAGCAAGGTATGCAACATCCACGAAAACAACTTTTATTCTTCTAAAAATTACGATCGTCTTTTGTTTAGTGTCGCTCTTTGCACACCCATTCAGACACTAGAATGTAATACATGTTTATAAGTTTTTAATTACCAATATATTATTTTTACCGCAAGTTGATGTGTTTTTATACAATAATCAAAATAAGTATCATCGAGTACATCTTGAATTGTACAAAAAGTTTTTTCCCTCTCGGTAACATTCAAAATTATGTGCAAGCAAACAACATATTTTATTTATTCGTAATATAGTCTTATGCAAAGGTTCTGTCTACTAGTGTAGGTAACTGTCTGCAACAATGCAATTGGTCTAATTACTGAAAGCAACGTCGTTGCGTTACAAATAACACTAAAAGGGCAATTAGCCGACTTGTACAGTAACAGTTGAGGTGATTAAAAGGCACGTGAATAAAGCGCACTTAAGGAAATGTCTATTACAACACTTTTTGTAAAAATTGGAATTATTTGCATGTGTGGGGGAATAAATAATTATCGGTCGAAAGTAGTTAAAAAACTATCTATGCTACAATTATTAAAATATAAGAATAAGAATGTTTGATTTTGCAAGCATTCACAGTACAAAAAGTTGAAAAATAAAATGGCTTGTGCTTTGCTTATGTGATGCATAAGTAACTGGCATGCAAACGGTTAAGCGGTATAATTAGCGTCATTATAATATTTATAATATCAAAATGGTTTAGTTTATTAGTAGAAAACAATTATTGATAAAAAATGTCAAGTCAGTAAGTAAAATATGCAAAGTCAAGGATTATAAATTAAGAACTAAAAATATATAATTTTAAACTTAAATAAATGATGGGCATTCGTAAATAACTGAAAAGCGATGCAAATGCTGAAGTATTTAAATATCCATGACAACTATAAAAACAGTTTGAGAGGTCCAAAAATTAATCACAACTAACCTAAAAAAAACAGAAACTGCAGGTCCATAAATAATAAAAGAAATTACTATGAATATTTTTACTTAATTTAACTACTGACAAATAAATCCGTAGACCTTTTTTTGTTAAGTGGTTAACTTTGACATAATAACGTATGACAAAGTGGTTTAAACATGTCAAAAGCCATAACTAGTATAACTTAATCGTGCGGCCAAATGACGGAAACAAAGTATTTAAAATATGTACCCACTTATGTCAGTTGAAATATTGTGGCATAAGTTAATAGCCTTGATTTTGTTAGTGATTGGTCGAGTTATTATGTGATAGGTAGTTTATTTTACGCTCGATATTTAACTAAAATTTTCCTCAATGGGTAGGTATATTTGACAACATCACATACATTGCTCCGATTCCAAAGTAAGTAGCTAAAGCACTTGTGTTATGGAAATCAGAGACAACGGTGGTATCACTAACACCTACACCTGAGCCAATATAGAAAAGTTCGTTTTCTAAATTGACCCAACCGGGAATCGAACCCAGGACCTCAGAGATGGCGACACCTTAAAAACCGGTGTACGGAGCCACTCGACCACGAAGGTGGTCTATAATATGGTGTAGTGAATCAATAGAAAAAAAATGTGTATCCCCTCCCTTATTAAGCCGACTTTATACCTCAAGTGGCCCCCTTATCTTATTTTTGACTATAAGCTACTGTTTCAAAACCTTTTATAGAGGATTCATATCATGGGTGTTTTTTTTAAGTGTGAATAAAGTCTTGTATGCATGTGTTCAAAATCAGGAATTAGGCATCGTCCTAATTGGCCATGATGGTACGAGTACGAGAAAACGATGCGTTTTCGTCGCACGATGAGATTAAACACACACATTTCTTGAGAGTGTCCAGGGGCCGTACCGGCTAACGCATCGAACTTCGGAAAATCTGCCGAGCTTTAAATTAAAACAGATAAATCGAGCCCCAATTGGGCCAAAATGGCGAACCGCAATTCATGATGTCACATGAACATCGATATCTTCTAAATAACTTCGGCGAATAGTACAATACGAAACTCCTTACTTTGATTTATCTGATTTAAGTTGAAGCTCGGCAGACCCGCCGAAGTTTGAAAAGTTAGCCGGTAGGGCCCCTGATTGGTCATCGCACGACTGTCTATAGAAATGTGTCAGCGTGCGATGAAAACGCATTGTTTGCTCGTAAGATTGAAGCCAATTA
The DNA here is from genome assembly GCA_963556745.1 of Catoptria pinella. Lineage (NCBI taxonomy): Eukaryota > Metazoa > Arthropoda > Insecta > Lepidoptera > Crambidae > Catoptria > Catoptria pinella. The sequence goes on along the minus strand of OY750775.1, from coordinate 11,326,743 downwards.
GGACGACGCCTTAAAACAGTCATGTTATACTATTATCATACTCGGCTTCGCCTCGTAATAAACCCACATTCGTGTTTTAATACCCCTCATTATACTATAGTTGCATAAATAACTATTAATTTCATATAAGTAGATCTTTATTTATATAAAGATAATTTAATGTATTTTGATGTTCTTTTGGTAAGGTATATTAGGTCTTTACCTATGAAATTGTTGTTCTTTTCTCACACACATAGACTTCTGTGATTTGAAATATTGATCAGTTGCTGTCAACAATACCATAGCCGTCAACTATCAGCATCATTAAAGTCTATTTATTTTGTTTTCTTAGCATTAAAACAATACATTGAAAGTGGCTCCTTTTTTATTAGCGAAATTTTTTTATAACCACATTATCCGTTGTAACTTAGCCGAAACTTATTTATTTCGCTTAAAAGTTACGTTGCTTAAGTTAGCTTAATGTTCAAACATTTGTATGTACATAAAAGTATTGTTACAATAGTGTTCACGGTGGTTAAATAAAATAGGAAAATGTTAGTATGGAAAATGTAATTTGTTAATAATAATAAATAAAAAAAAAAACTCATAGGTAAGGACCTAATTTTCCTCAATGGGTAGGTTATATATTCAATAGCGAGCGTTCGTCGTGCAGTTGGGTCAATCTACGTTATTTCCTATGTTTCTTACTTCCTGCGTCATTGTCGTTACTCGAAAATCTTTAAAAATCAAATGCATCACAAGGAAATATGCCATCATTTACGTTAGAATACGACACTAAATTATATTAATTTGCATATTTTTAATTTATTTATTGCGGTTCATTAGATTTTTAAAGGTTTTCGAGTAACGACAATGACGCAGGAAGTAAGAAATAACGTAGATTCGCCCAGTTACTGGTAGTATTATAGCTCTACTTAGTTAAGTTTATGATAAGAGATTCACTTTACAAGATAACCTTGAACTTAAAACCCTTTCATTTGACCCAGGCCTTTTATTTCCATTTTGAAGTTGCATAATTCAAATGGAATGATAAATCGGATCACATTCAAGTATAAAGCTAGTTATTGCATTCAACCAGTTTAAGTTATGTCGTGATTTGATTGGATTCGTGACCAGCTCAGTCATGAAGTGAAGTATCAAAAATCTTAATTTGCTGCAACATGATACACAGTATTGGCGAGTTATATGAATGTAGTACACGTTGCATTAGTGAGTTGATGGATGCAAAAAACAACAATATCTAGCAATCACTTCCACACAACAGATAGTAAAGAGCAACTCCCTAGGTGATAAGTAAAATAAATAAATATTTGACAACATCACATACATTGCTCCGATTCCAAAGTAAGTAGCTAAAGCACTTGTGTTATGGAAATCAGAGACAACGGTGGTATCACCAACATCACCCAGACCTGAGACAATATAGAAAAGTTCGTTTTTCTAAATTGACCCAACCGGGGATCGAACCCGCGACCTCAGAGATGGCAACACCTTGAAAACCGGTGTACAAAGCCACTCGACCACGGAGGTCGTCGAGTCGTCCTCAAGTGCTAGGTGTATTGCTGTCAGTGTGCCTTCGTGTATTTGTGTGACCAAATTTTATTCCCTCGAGTTCCTCCGTGCTTCGGAAGGCTCGTTAAACCGTTGGTCCCGGCTGCATTTGCAGTCGTTAATACCCACCAATCCGTATTGGGCTTGCGTGGTGGGTTATGGCCCATTCTCCTTATCCACCTATAAGGAAGTGGGGCCATTAAAAATGGCTGATGTCGACACAACTGCAAAAACCATAAAAAAGTCAGGAATTAAGCAATTGTTGCAATTTGGGTGTGCTTGAACATAGTAAATTTTAATTGCTTTGTATGTTGAGGTAGATGTGATGAAACTAAGCTATGTTACAATCTCAAGATATTTCACGTTCTTAATTACAAGGTTTATGAGATTTACCCGTACAATCGTGACAATGTCAATCAATTGTTGAAATGTTGACCTATTGTAATGTTTATACATTATACATATGCAACGATATATTTAAGTTTGTAAATATCGTTACTTATTTTTGTTAAAGCTGATGAGTTTCTTGCGTTCTTCTTGTCAGTTAAAAAAGTCTGGAACCGGTGGTAGGAAAATATAGACGATTCAAAAGTGCTTAATTATTAAGTTTATTTGAATAAATACATCGCATACATATATATATATATATAAATGTTTAATATTATCTATATGTATGGCACTTCTTACCCAAAAGATAAAATTCATAACTAATACCTTGTTTTGGATTTTTTTTTTATTGCAATCTTTCACTTTCTATAGGCCTATGAAAAGCTTTTGGATATTAGTTTTCAATTCGATGCCTTAACATGGGTAGCCTAAGTATGTCATGCTCTCTTTAATCATTTCTATGGTGGTGTCGTGTGAGGCGGGTCGTTACGTTCCCTCAAATATGGTTGAGCGAAGCGATGGCTGGTTCATGCGTCATGCTCGTGAACGGGTGCTGCCAGTGGGAATGGGTCTGCTTCTGCCTACTTGTCTTAACGTTTATTGAATTGTATGAATTGATATATATATATATTTTGTAATAGCCTAGGCTGAGCCTTAAATTTTTTATTAAGCTTGACACCTGTAAATTGATTCAGTAGAAATGAGCTAATTAAAGAATGTTATTTATTTATGAATCTATGTTAATGGTAACATGTATGAATACTTTGAATGTAATGTCTGGAAACGATATACATATTTGTAAATATCGTTCCTTCTAATAAAGCTGATAAGTTTTTTGCGCCCATTTTTCTTGTCAGCTAAAAGACGTCATAATGGGTGGTAGGATAAAAGAATTGACGATTTAAAAATGCTTGTTATGTAAGCTTATTTGAATAAAGAATTTTTCAATTTCAATTTCAATTTTCAATTTCAATTTCAATTTCAATTTCAATTTCAATTTCAATTTCAATTTCAGTTTCAATTAAAGAAATTTTGACTTTGACTTTGACATTACTTGTCCTATTTAGAAAACAACTTTTGACAGTTATCATACGTCTTTTATTTGACCGAGCGAGCGCGGAGCCTCTCTGCTTCAGCTTGGGCAAAAGTGCTTTCGTATGTCCGTCCTGCTGTCCGGCTGACCGTCTGTTCTCATCTACAGGTCGCATTTCTTAACCGATTCTCGTGAAATTTTGTGAGCAGGTTCGATAATAATTTATTTTTTTCCGATTATTTTTTTCGAAATTTTTCAAAATGGCGGAGGTATGTTTAAGCTATGTTTACAGCTAGTTTAAATCGTTATTTAAAAATATGTTTTCTTATTAAATCAAACTGTTAAATAATTAGTTATTTCTTTCGTAAACTAATGTGTGGAAAACCATTTGTTGTATTTTATACCTAATTGTTTATTTAATAAAGAGTTGGGTAAAAACTGTTTACCAAACAAGACAGTAAGGATAAACAGAATATACCTACAATTTTATTATAGTTATCATCACGAAGAGTATCAAAATGACTCCAAAGTTAAAAAAAATATATAAAAAAATGTACTGTAATTTGAACTCAGGTAAAATGCATGAAATAGCTGTAATTTCTTAAGTTTTTAGGGGTTGTTTTTATAAAAAAGTTAATCATAATTATCAAGACTGGTTTCAAGTTTCCTATGAACAAGAACTAAAAAACAGCACTAAAATCCTTTAATTTCTCTACTTCTAAATTTAGGAATCGTAAGAATGTGTAGTGTTTAGTGTGTAAGTCGTGAATGTGTCGTCGCGTGCGCAGCGGAAGAGCGGGAAGTCTTATCGGAACATTCTGAACGAAAGCTATTAAAGGTGGGACACACTGTTGGAAATGTTAACAGTATTTTTTATCAGCCAGTACCTTGTACTGCTTAGTAAAAGGCAAAAGTTTTTGAAGTTCATATTCCTCAAGCTATTACAAGAACTTCACTTTTATATCAAAAATGGCTATGCAGAAAATGTCATTTGTCAGTTAACTTTTTTAATATATTTTTTAATTCACAACGGGATATTGCTTGGCCTTCACCTCACCTGGTGTTAAGTGACGTAAGGCCAAAAGTGTAAGCGCACTACACCCGGAATCTTACCACTGAGGAACTAGCTGTCTTACTTATAACTGCCGCAACACAACTATTTCTAAATTGTTATTATGGCGTTGGACTTAGGTAAGATGGTGGTAGCGCGAGCGTATGTTCCGAATCCCGCATGTCGAGGATAGTCTCCGAGGGCGTATAGTAGGGAACCCCCACGTCATTGTTCTAAAGCTGCGTCTCAAGTTCGTCGACCGTCTCTGCACGAATCTATGGAAACTTGTTCATTGACCTTTACCGACCACTCCATTCGACCGTGAAGCAGTGAATTACTTCAACACAACACATCAGGTATTTTATGTCATATTCTGCCTTTGCCAGTGAGTACTCCGCCTTAGCAGCTGCATCTCAAGTTCGTCGACCGTCTCTGCAGGAATCTATGGAAACTTGTTCATTGGCCTTAACCGACCACTCAACCGTGTAGTAAACATATCGAGAATTACTTTCAACGCTAAGTTATCAGTAATTATTCTGCTAATTACAAATTATCTAAGTCTAGGACCTAGACTTTTTACAAGGTGCATGAATGAAAAGATTTATATTGCGGTCTTAATACTATTCTTATCGTTATTATTTGTTAGATAATTTCCAAACAGTTTTTGTAATTGTTATCGAATAATCTTCAATAATCAACACAGACATTTTATTTTAATTAAAATACTAATTCTTTGTTAGATTGTTACTAGAAAATCTTAATCTTGAATATCTGATGTAGAGCATTATTTTATCGAGTCAGTGTCTTCATGTTTTATAGTTAGATGATATTACAGACTAGGTAATTATACAGAGTTATTTTTAATTCATTTAAAACCTCTCGTGGGGTTGATCAGACCATCAAACTGAACAACTTTCATTATGGGACCAACCTTGAAATCGCGAAAAAAACAGCTGTTTCATACATTTCGATGGAGTAGGCATTGTACTTTTGTATGAAACAGCTGTTTTTTTTTCGCGATTTAAATGTTGGTCCCATAATGAAAGTTGTTCAGTTTGATGGTCTGATCAACCCCACGAGAGGTTTTAAATGAATTACAAATGACCCTGTAGATATTTGTATTGACCATCATAACATAAAAGGAGTAGGAAGTGTTAAAAGGGATTGTATAATCTCTTGAAACGTAACGAAAATCTATCTTTTATCAAAATGTAGATCAAAAGTAATGTTAAACTGTGGTAATACAAAGTAAATCACACCTTTCAAAAAACTTATTCTTATCTCCAAATCTTTATTACCAACAATAATTCCAGACGAGAAATAGTGTTCTAAATAAAATTTAGTACCTAACAAAGTATCAAAGAGTTATATAATCTGAGTTCATTGTTGTGGCAAAAACTTATTACTTACTTCCGAGTGCTTCCGATTCGGTCAGTGGGCTGAGCAAAAAAGAACAATTTCTCCGGCAGCTGAAGAGATTGAGCACGCGTCCATTGCGTAATGTTATGACATTTTGAATAAAATTATGCCTTCGAAGGTTCAATGTAATGAACAAGCCGTGTGTAATCTGACACTTCATTTCATCTGTGGTTCCACGTGCAAAATTGTGGTTTTATAAGTGTTTTTTTTTTCTATATTATTTCGGAAATATAATTGAAGATTTCTATGTAACTTATTTTGGCGTAATCAAGGTAAAAGAACTCTTTTACACAGCGCAGTATATTACCAAATACTTCCTCAAGTGTCCGAATTTAATTATATTTCCAGTTTGATTTTTTCAAAGGGATTGGCCTTGTACAGTAATTGACCGAGCGAGCGCGAAGCCCGAGCGAAGCGTCTCAGTTTCAGCTTGGGCAAAAATGCTTTTGTATGTCCGACCCGCTGTCCGGCTGTCCGTTTGTTCTCTACATGGTATTCTCTCATTTCTCAACCGATTCTCGTGAAATGTCGTGAGCAGGTTCTAAAATTATATACAATTTTTTGCTGATTCAGTTTTTCGAAAATTTTTCAAAATTGCGGAGATATGGGGAAATCATATATCAGCCATTTCGAAAAATGTTCCAAGATGTCACAAACGCGTGGTCAGGTCTACAGAGCCACTACTTTTATAAGATGATGATGTTTTTTAATGTCTGCCTGTCATTAAAATTATCGTAAACTCCCAAAGAAGTATTAGTATGTAAGTGATGATACTGTCGTCGGTCATATTTACTGCCAGGCTTCATTTGCTATTCTTGGACAGAACCTATTTACATATACGTGAACGAAATCGCATGTGGAAACGAGTGTGAGAACTGCTCTACTCGTGAGAAAATTCCAGATTAAAGTGATGCGATTTATTTATATAGGGTTAAATCGGATTACAAAATATAAATTTCTTTCAAATGGAATGTTAAAATAAATCAAGTCTGTATATACCTGACCAATTATGCTACCGAGTCGCTAGTGGGAGCGGCGAAATTTTCTAGTACTTTTAATTTCTTCGCTGCAAGCCAGCGCAATTTCATCAATGTGAGGAAATACCCCCACATTCGAAAGAAACATCTTTCCAGATGTTTTTGACAATCGATAAAGATGAAACAGCTATATAACTTTTAAAAAAGCTATATAACTTTTTATTCACAATGCTATTTTTATATCAAGATAAATAATATTAGAAAAAAAAGGGTGCGGGTTCGAGTCCCGTCTGAGGTGCTACGGGTGAGTCGACTTTTTCTAGTATTTTTTCTAATATTATTTATCTTGATATAAAAATAGCATTGTGAATGCGAAAAATCTAAATTTAAAAACTGTATATACCTACTTGAATAGTAAAATAAGTATTTTAACGTGTACCTATGTATTTATTGCCATGCGCGCGTAATATCTACGCACTAATATTTATATAATTCCATAGTAAAGGAAATGTTCGTCGGAACGGAAGGAAAGCAAAAAAGTAGTTAATGTACCTAATTATACTCATTCGCACACATCGCTTACAATTATATATTATGCGGTTAATTAAGCCAAACTGGTATTAAAACGCATATAATTAGATTGACACTGGTACTGCCTGTCGATTCTGTAACCAAACTCGCATCTCACTTCGAAACTCACTTCACTTGGAGTGAATTTGTTTTTAAAAATTAGCTGAATATAAGCTACTTTACCGATTGCAAAAGGTTTTAGGTAGCTACTAAAGCTATCTAAAATCTTTTGTGATTAAAATAACAGTCTATCATTTTCCTATTTATGATTTAAAATTTCCATGCAGTGAAGTGAGATTCGAAGTGAGGTTCGAGTTTGGTTACAGATTCAACAGGTTGGTATTAAACGCATATATTTAGAATAGGCGCGTTTTTATAATCGCTAACATATCCCGTACTTAAAGAAAACGTAGGCAAATGTTTTAAAATGCGACTTTTAGAAGTATATAAATAAATTGATTGAATTCCTTTTTATAAGGGTTTTTTGTATTTGTATGACCTATATTTAAATTTTGTTTCAAATCGTTACCGTTATGCAGTTTTTAACAAGTTGATTGTGAAATGAAAATACTTACTTCGATGTTTTGTATTATCATTTTTTTTACAACATCACATACATTGCTCCGATTCCAAAGTAAGTAGCTAAAGCACTTGTGTTATGGAAATCAGAGACAACGGTGGTATCAATAACACCCAGACCTGAGACAATATAGAAAAGTTTGTTTTATAAATTGACCCAACCGGGGATCGAACCCGGGACCTCAGATGGCGACACCTTGAAAACCGGTGTGCAAAGCCACTCGACCACGGAGGTCGTCGTTGTTATACCATTGTTATAGACTTTTGGACTGTGACTAAGACGCTGGCCATCGCGACCAGCTGCCAGCATGACTGACACTGACGGAAGCATGAAAAAAAGGGACGATCGACTAAAACTACTACGACTTGACTTTGCCTTGTATTAATATATTATTATTTTGTTTACGTTGCCATTAAAATCTATTCTCCCAAATACTGTGGTTATTTACGACCGACGACGACAGCGCATGCCAGCGCTCTTTCAGTTGGTCCTTCGAGAAATTGCGACCCAGCCCATGGAAAACAGAATGCTGACAAGAAGTAAGAGTGCAACAATCAGCGGGACCGTGGCCGACTTGCCACCACCGCCAGTCACAACTACGCAATCACAGGTATCCGTAGCTAAGACCGTCGCTTCCTGTACTTCCGACCGAGCACGCCGACAGCGAGCTTTAAACATGAAGCGTAAAGCCGCGGAACAGCTCGCCGACCTCGAGCGCCGGAGAATAGAGAATGAGGAAAGACTTATCCAAGAACAGATAGCTCTAGACATCGAAGCCTTAGAATTAGAAAGTTGCGACGGTGATATTAACGACATACGTCCAACCTCTAATAACCGCACGGAGCGGACGAACAATTTCGCGACGGCGAGAAACTGCGACCAGACTAAGACGACCAACGCCGCACGTGACCCACCATTCAACCCGGAGTCACAATCACAAATGGACAAGTTTCTAGCCAGACAGACGAGCACCAAGGAACTGCCAATCTTCACCGGAGCCCCCGAGGAATGGCTGCTCTTCTACAGTCAATTTAAGATTACAACCCAGTTGTGCGGCTATACAGATGACGAAAATATTGCTCGACTAATGAGGTGCCTCCGTGGAGAAGCCCGCGACTCCGTATATGCTCTACTGACAAGCGCTTCAAATTTAAACCGAATTATTGACACACTAAAACTAAGATTTGGTAGATCAGAAATAATCATAGAGGCAATGATCATGAAAATACAAGCTCACCGTGACATACGTCATGATGACCTGACGCAGCTAATGAAGTACGCGACTGAAGTGCAAAACATTGTCGCCGTCATGGTGTCGACTGACCAAGTAAGCCATTTAAGAAATCCTATTCTTATTCGTAACGTTCTTTCAAAGCTGCCGTCAAACCTCAAATGTCAATGGGGTCTCGACAAGACTCGACGAGGACTGTATGAAGTTACTTTGGAAGACGTGGCGGAGTGGCTTATGGAAGTAGCCAAGGCGACAGCCGAATTCACCACGACACCATCAAGCTCGCGTACAGTCGACAAGAGAAGTTACAACCGTGAGTACAGACAGCATGACAAACTTTTTCCTGTCTTGAGTACAAATAAGATAAACAAAGACTGTCAGAAATGTCACAACAACCACGACTTACAGAAATGCCCAGATTTTTTACGGCTTTCCATGGACGATAGATGGAATTTTGTCACAATGAAAAAGCTATGTTTCTCATGTCTATCAACCCGACATCAACTGAGAGCTTGCACTACGAGAGCTAAGTGTGGTGTACAAGGATGTGAGCGCGTACACCACAAAGTTTTGCACGCTGAGCCAAGACAAGCGGCACATGACGACGCTGCAGTTACGACCGTTAACGGTAGCATTCCAAATGATGCTATTATTGCCACTACTCAATCTTTGACGCAGCCTCGCCACGTACTTCTGAAAGTCATTCGAGTTGTCGTGAGCGGAAGGCATGGCGACTTCGAGACGTCAGCGCTGTTGGACGAGGGAGCTGCTGCCAGCCTGATCGACGCGTCGTTCGCTGCGCGTGCTGGCATCGACGGCCCGCTGCGACCTCTGCGGATCTGCGGTGCGCACGGCATGACATCGCTTGACCCTACGTCGCGTTCCGTTACCTTTAATGTTCGCGGACGTAATAATAATGAAATATTTAAGTTAACTGATGTTCGTACTGTAAATAATTTGAAATTACCTGTAAATAACTTACCTGTAAATAAGAATGTTGTAGATAGAAACTTTTTGAATAATTACTTTGACAAAGACGACTTGACAATTGACAAAGTTGACATGTTAATAGGACAAGACAATATTGAATTAATTGTGACACGACAAATTATACAGTGTGGCCCGGAACGCGGGCCGATTATCTCTAAGACAAAACTTGGATATGTATTGCACGGAATTATAAGTATGAAAGGGGTTCCGAATGATACGGTTGTTTTACACTGTGCATGTGAGGATTTGAATGAATTGTATAGGAAGTCTTTTCGTACAGAAGAGTTTGGAGTCAAGCTGAGCTCCGACATACCCCGGTCCCGGGAGGATTTGAGAGCCCTGGACATCATGAAATCGACAACCAAGTACATTGAGGATCTGAAGCGCTGGGAGACCGGACTTCTCTGGCGGGATGACAGCTGTCATCTGCCTGATAGTTTTAATCAAGCCTTTGTTAGGTTGAAGGGCATTCAGCGCAAGATGGCGAAGCTTCCTGAGTTTGCCGAGAAGTACCAGCTGAAGATCGAGGATTATGTCAAGAAGGGGTATGCATGTAAGTTGACATTTGATGAGGTGCGGAACCGGTCAGACAAGACTTGGTATTTACCTCATTTTGCAGTGTTTAACCCCAATAAGCCCAACAAGCTGCGGTTTGTAACAGATGCAGCGGCCAAGTCAGATGGGAAGTCATTGAATGATTTTCTTCTGCCAGGGCCAGACTTTCTAAATTCCCTGCCAGGTATGTTATTACAATTTAGGTGTCATCGCTTTGCAATCATGGGTGACATCCAGGAGATGTTTCATCAGGTGCTGATCATCGAGGAAGACCGACAAGCTCAGCGGTTCCTGTGGGACAACGACGAGTATCGAATGGACGTCATGATCTTTGGCGCGGTTTGTTCACCTTCATCAGCCCAATACGTAAAAAATATAAACGCTCTTCGATTTATAGCTACGCACCCTGATGCAGTGAAAGCCATCACCGACCACCACTACATGGACGACCTGATCTTGTCGGTTGACACAGTGGATCAGGGTACGAAAGTTGTCGAGGACGTTATAAACATACATGCTGAAGGCGGTTTCAACATGACAAGTTTTATGAGCAATTCTAGAGAAATTTTACGTAGTTTGCCGGAAGAGAAACTGTCAACTTCTGGTGCCAAAGTACTCAATGACGTCACTGACTTACCGGTTGAGCGAGTACTAGGTGTCAAGTGGACACCAGGTGATGACAAGTTCGTATTTTCGAACCTTTGTGACGTCATTGATAGTCAAGCAGACAGCCGTCCTACAAAGCGGCATATTTTGAAAATTTGTATGTCCATTTTTGACCCTTTAGGATTTTTACTTTTTGTGACAATCAAAGCCCGAATAATTTTACAAGATATTTGGAAGACCAAAATAGGCTGGGACGACGAGGTGACAAGCGACCTCAATGACAGATGGCAGTCATGGTTGCAGGAGCTGCGAGTGGCAATTGAACTGCAAATTCCAAGATGGTTTTTTAGTGTCCAGACTGACATGTCAAAGCCTGTCGAAGTACACGTATTCTGTGACGCCAGCACCAGAGCCTTCGCTGCAGTGGCTTATCTGAGGTCCATGATGACTGACGGTAGTTATCATGTTTCGATGATAATGGCAAGAGCTCGCGTTGCACCACTGAAAGTTTTGAGCGTCCCGAGGTTGGAGCTTCAAGGTTCGTTGTTAGGTGCGAGATTGGCTCAGTCCATCAAGAAATACATCGACCTTCCCATCAGCCGTACTGTTTATTGGTCTGACTCCAAGACTGTTCTTAGCTGGATACGATCTGAAGAGGGCCGCTTCAAACCCTTCGTTGCGCACAGGATCAGCGAGATCGCTGACTTAACTGACCCAAGTGATTGGAGGTGGGTCCCCACTCACTTGAACCACGCCGATCTTGCGACCAGAGACAAGACATCTGACGTCGCGCATGTACGTTGGATTTCTGGGCCGGACTTCCTCAGACAAGAGGAAGATGCATGGCCGACTGAAGATCCTCATGCAACTGAACAGGTGATCAGTCCCGACCCCGAAATGAAGGTCGCGTTTGTCATTACATCGCATACAAATGACAGCTTGCCAGACGTAGCTCGTTTCTCTTCGTATTGGCGTCTAGTAAGAGCGACAGCGTGGATTTTGAGATTTTATCATAATTTGACAGACAAGAGTGAGCGTCAAGGTGGAGAGCTCCTGGCTGACGAGATCATGGAAGCAGAGCTACTCCTCATTCAAGACAGTCAACGGCGTTCATTCCCGAATGAATTTCAAACTTTGCAGACGACAGGCAAAGTCGACAAAAACAGTCGCCTATTCCAATTAGTTCCCTTTCTAGACGCGCGGGGTCTCATCCGTGCACGTGGTCGTATCGACTCAGCCGACGCAGAGTATGACACAAAGAACCCCATCATATTGTCTCCATCTGACGTTTTTACGAAGCTTTTGATGATGAAGTATCACAAAGACGCCGCGCACTGTGGCAAGGAAAAGGTGTTTAACGACATACGACAAAAATACTGGATCCTTTGCGGCCGATCAGCTGTGAAAGCTACTTGGAATATTTGTCAAGTCTGTAAAAACAAGCGAGCCGTGCCGACACCACCACTGATGGGACAGATACCAATTAGCCGATTGACGCCGATCAAAGTCTTTGCATTTACTGGAATAGATTATTTCGGCCCTATGGTAATTAAAATTGGAAGACGCCATGAAAAGCGGTATGCTGCACTGTTTACGTGCATGACAGTAAGAGCGGTCCATATTGAGTTGGTCGACGATTTGACTTCTGATAGTGCCATTATGGCTCTGAGGCGCTTCATAGCCAGACGCGGCACACCTTATGAAATTTGGAGCGACAACGCCACTACTTTCAAAGGCGCCGATAAGGAGCTTCGACGACACGTTGAGAACCTGGATGCCGACAGACTGCGTCAGTTCTTTAGTATTCGTCGCATTAAATGGAAGTTTATATGTCCAAATTCTCCTCACCACGGCGGGTGTTGGGAGAGAATGGTGAGGTCTATCAAGACGGCACTTAAGATGACTTTGAAGGAACAGGTTCCGACCGAGCAGATCTTGCAGACTCTACTAGCTGAAGCCGAGCATATGGTGAATAGTCGACCATTGACCCAAGTCTCTCTCGATCATAAGGATTCGGCCCCTTTGACCCCAAACCATTTTATTTTTGGGGGACAAACTGACTTTGTCGACCAACCATTGACAGACTTCAATGACAGAGATTTGTTACGAAAGTCCTGGCGTCACTCCCAGCGTTTAGCCGACCTGCTGTGGAAGCGGTGGGTAAAAGAATACTTGCCCACGCTTACCAGACGTGGTAAGTGGTTTGTGTCGGTAGAGCCGCTGAAAGCAGGTGACATCGTGATTATCTGTGATGACCAGCTCCCGCGCAATCACTGGCCAAAGGGCAGTGTGGAGCAGGTATACCCAGGCACCGACGGGCAAGTCAGGGTAGTGGACGTCAGGACTGCGACAGGGATTTACAAGAGACCCGTGACGAAACTTTGCCGACTTGACGTTCGACCATGATTAGACTTCCTACTGATAATGACACTAGCTTCGACTTGACTGACATTCCCATCTTTTAACTGACTTAACCCGTAACTACCTGACTGGGTCTGACTGACCCGACCTGTTCCGACTGCCTGACCTGACCTGACTGAGTATTGCCTTGCAATACTGGAGGTGGGAATGTTATAGACTTTTGGACTGTGACTAAGACGCTGGCCATCGCGACCAGCTGCCAGCATGACTGACACTGACGGAAGCATGAAAAAAAGGGACGATCGACTAAAACTACTACGACTTGACTTTGCCTTGTATTAATATATTATTATTTTGTTTACGTTGCCATTAAAATCTATTCTCCCAAATACTGTGGTTATTTACGACCGACGACGACAGCGCATGCCAGCGCTCTTTCAACCATTATAACCATTTCTACAGACATTTTTTCAAATATCCCCAGTTGGGGCAACGTATTTCCCTAATGATTGATAAGGAAGTTGAATCTTAATCCAACTACACTTATTCAATGCGGATTGGATATTGTACTAATTCTTTAGGAGATTTAGATCTTCTAAACTGTTATATGCTTTGCTTTTGTTTTTGCCAATATTACATCGGCCCCCTGATTATGTAACTTTGTTGCAATCAACCCTGACAGAAATCGCAGTTACATTGCTGATTTAATAAGAACCAATGTGACAACTATCTTACTTAAAGCAGCAATGTAACTGCGGTTTCAATTGATTTCAATCGAGAATTGTTACCAACAGAGTTACGTAATCAGCCCCCGGGTATCGCAACCTGTTTTACCCCTTACTAGCCTTGTTACAAGATACATTATAATACCTACCTAATTTATAATAATTATCATTGCAAACTTTATAAATCTTAGAGGTAAATTAGAAATTTCGCACGAACACACCGCTTTCGATACGCAACGGTTGTTCGCTGATGAGATACCGTGATATGCATTTTCTTCCTTCCACTTGATAGCCATAGAAAGTCTATCTGACTGCGTTTCCCCTTTGCAATCTTATTTATGTGATGTTAAACGTGGTATACTATCGCATCTTAGATAAGAATTATCTTATTGCGTTAATTTACAACGTAACAACTATATTTCATAAATATGCGTCCAGTGAGTGCACCCTAGCATGTGATCATTCAACTAAGTTTAATATAGCTTTACCAGAGTCACAAATTTTTAGGAAAATTGATTTTTTATTTCATCTGAGTTGAAAAAATGGGATAGACATATTTCATCGATGATACGCTTACTTTACTTCTCTTTACTTATTTCGACTTTATTCTTGCTCTATATAATATTCACCCACCAATCCGAATTGGGCCTGCGTGGTGGGTTATGGCCCATCCTCCTTATCCACCCATAAGGAAGGCCGTTTTCCAGCAGTGGAGACATTAAAAATGGCTGACGTCAATATGTTCGCAGTTTATAAAGTTAAGTTGTCCATTGCATTTACAAAGTTTATTCACATACCTCAATTTAATCTAGTGTGTAAGTTGAACGGAAGGTAATACTAAAACATAAATGTGCTGTGTTGATTGAACTTGATTTAAGTTTATTGCTTTTTTAACGAATACACAAGAAGTGCTTATTAACACCAATCTGAATAGTCGATGCTGAGAGATAGACAACGGTTAATTTGCGTAAGTTCGACGTCAAGTAGCTAAATACTTGAACACCATGTTGCGCCAACAAGCCATTATTAACCGACTTCAAAAAAAGGAGGAGGTTATCAAGACGAAGGTATGTTTTTTTTATTTTTTATGTATGTTTTAACATAACTTCACCATTTGTTAACCGATTTCAATTATTCTTTTTTTATTTGAAAGAACACAGTTCGTGTGGGGTCCCATAAAAAAATTACAGAGATCTGGCTACAAGTTTTTTCATAATCCTGAAAAATAACAATTATTTGGCTTTCCATCGCACGAGTTTTTGCGGATTTTCAGGTATAACTTCTTTGTTTATGAACCGATTTTCTATATCTAGTCTGCGCACACAGATAATATCTGCTACTGCGCTATATTGGGTTGTTATAACATCCCAATATACCTAGTCCACTGGACGCAGAAGTCTCGTGATAGGATCGTCTTTCGTCGTATTATTTCGAACCCGGGACCTCTTGCGTGGCATGTTGACCACTGTACCACTCAGGTCCGGTCGTCACCTACTGAATTTTGCTAGTTATAGTATCAAAATATTTCCCTCTGAGTTTCAAAAGCAAAAATGGAAAAGGTACTGCGACACTTGTTCTACATAATTAACCATAATAATTAACAAGAGGTCTTTCAACTATTTTCTATAATCTTAAAATCCGTTATTTGTTTTAAAAAATTCAAAGTAAACCATTGCTTCGTATTTGCACTCAAATTCTCCTAAATACTTATGACATTGAGATGAATTTCCCATGGCATTGTTTGGATTTCTCTTGATTTTGTCACAGTTGCGTGCGTTGACACTGTGGCGATGCGCGCGCGCAATTAGTGACGGTACGCCCGTTCCGTAAGGTTTGCTATGGATTTGAAACACGTGGAATTAAACCTTTTCCTGGTATATGAAATAGCTGCAGATCCATGCTGATTGATATATTATACAAATATCTAAATCTTGCATTTAACGCAAAAAGTTTAATGATATTATCAGTATTATTTTTAACAGAATAAAAATATAAAATTTTATTTTATGTTTACTTTCATTACCTAGTTAAAAAGTTAAAATATAATAGACTTTCACTGAAAACCTGTCCCGGATGTATTATCATTGGGGTCCAAAAATATTTTTCAGACAAACTGGGTTATGTTGAATTTAATGTAGGGAAAGATAATATGAGCCACAAAGGCTATATTCCTTTGCAAAAAAGTTACCCCCAGCCCAGATTAGATATCCCCCAAAGTCCTAGCTCTCGTATCGCCTGCGCAAATAGTTACTGCGAACTTAAAAAGTGTACTGCGAACGTTCTTATTATTGGGACGCATTTACTGTACCAGCAATCAGCTTCTCAGCAGACATCGCACAAAGAGAATTCCAAATGACCTCTAAAGTTAAGAAGTCGCAAAGTGTCATCATAGCATGCCCATGTGACAATTTGTTGCGTTGACGCTCTGCTTGGTAACTAGGGAAAAGTGTTTAGGAAATACGCAGCCCAAGTAAGAACAATGCTCGTGAAATAATTAAAATGCGTCCAAATTTTTGCAGTTCATAATTATGATGGACTAGAAAATTTATCAGTATTTTGCGTGTTGACTTGAAAGAAGAACAAAGATGGAAATGTTTGGATAATGTTAGTCTAATCATGTCTCACATAGTTTTTTTTTCTCACATAGTATGTAATTTCCGTAGATAGTCCAGTAGTCAGGTCTGTATATTCCACTGTAGCTGAAAATAATTCAAGGACTTTTGATTTCTTGTGCGTCAGGTAGCACTGAGGCCAGTTAATCTACAAAAAAATCTAAAAGTGTTGTCGAGCTTTTGAATTTTTGAAAATTTCTGAACTTTGATAAAATAAAAATAAATGTTGCGGAGGTTAAGCAACTTTCGCAAGGGTCGGTCACGGGATGGGTGACAAAAAATGTATTATCTCGAGCTCCTCTATGTTTCGGAAGGCACGTTAAGCCGTTAGTCCCGGATGCATTTGCAGTCATTAGCACCCACCAATCTGCATTGGGCCCGCGTGGTGGGTTATGGCCCATCTTTCTTATCAACCCATAAAGAAGGCCTGAACCCCAGCAAGCTGATGGTCGCACTCTTTGATTATAGATGGTATCAACATGATGATTTATTATAAATTATTGCACATTTGGTCCCCTTTGCTTAATTTTTTTTTTTTTTTTTTTCAAAGTTCATATATTATCATAAATTCAAGGTCTCGATCACATTTAAGGATTTTTTTAACTTCCACTAAGTTTTCAAGGTCGCAAAAATGTATCCAGCATCTTTTGGTGCTTCCTGTCGCTAAATTACGTGACTCCTGGACTAAGATCCAAATTAGATCAATATTATGGTTGGATCATCCAATAGAATAAAATTGAAATTCTAAGACATCTTTTGTCTGTCATAGCAAAAACGTCCCGTAAACATTATGATGCAATGTCAAAGATAAACAATCGAACGGTATTTAACAGTTTTAATTTTCCGACAAGCTCACGGAAACTGCGAACTATTTCCGAGACGATACTCACGAAAATTGCTCGCGACAAAATTAATCTAAGCGCAGCAAAATGGAGTCACGACAATCTCTTGTTACGGTATTGTTGATGTCGTTTTATACAGGATTTGTCGTTACGGATAGCTCCCTATTATGTAAGTACTTTACTGGTTCCTTAATGATTAATGTTGATGAAGCAATAGGTATAAAGCTTTGATAGTTACACTCAGCAACGAAAGTTACTTAACACTTTAGTACTTTGTCATAGTAACTTTTTTGACCTATTTAGAATTTTTTAGAATTTTCATTTATTTAGGCAAATTTACATCCATTTACAAAAACACATATTAAAATTATTATTTAATTACCAATTCATTGAAATAAAAATAATTTTGCAATAATTTTAAAATGTTAAAATTAATCAAATTCGTTAAAAAAGTTGCTATGACAAAGTAGAAGTACTATTGTTAGGCGACCTAAGCTGACCATATCTACAATCTGTACATGACATACATGGCATAGTTACATAATAACATCACTACTAATTCAAAACGATTCAAATTTATTAGTGGAATACCGTACCTATAGTATACAAAGTGGATATTAAAAAAAAACAGACGAACATAGAGGTTCCTTTTTTGAAATCAGTAAAAAATTAAAATTAAGAAAATAATGTAACGACAGATTAATAAGGTTCATCGAAAACATTTACACATAACGCGTATTTTTGCCAACAAGATAATTAAAAACAATAAAATTTACAGCCAGACTTTTTAATTAAAGCGTGTTTATTGCTGTATTATGTACCTACCCATTTTAAGGGTCAATTTCAACAAGTGGTGTTTTTTCTTTCATTTCGGTTGAATTTTTTATTATAAAGTTTTTTTAAATTCTAACCGTGGTTTATTGTATTTCTTTATACTCTAAATGCACATATTTAACACCATCAAAATATCTTTACAGACTTATGAGATATACGTGTTTAAAAATGTGATGTCACCGAAATGAAATGGTCGTTAACCGAAATGAAATAACTAGTCACCGAAATGAATGAACTTATACACCGAAATTAAAATCCACCGAAGCAGCATATACAGGTGTACCGCAATACTTATACAGGGTATTTGTTAATCCCCTTATAATCCCGTATATGATAGATAGCATTATCATGCATGCATACGATGTCATGGGTGAGTAAGACGTGAGTAAGGTAACCGGTCCGGTAACAACATCTTTATCTGACCCTACCCTACTGTCAACTTCACCTGCACGCACAGGTGGTTCGTACGAATAGCTTGCGGCAATAACCTTCCAGTCGTCGTCATGTTGCTGCTGAATAACAGACGAGGCTCTGACAACCGAGCAATGGCAGTACACCATAGCCATACACCCAGCCGTGAAACCAATTGGAAGAGGCTTCAGTGACCCTTAGAATCTAAATCACTCCTTAAATATTTACCTGGTGCAGAAGGCAAAAGAAAATCACTGCACTATTACTTATCCCAAGAAAATTATCATGAAATCACAATCAAAGATCTTAAGATGGCTATGCAAATCCGCTTAGCAACCGGCGCCGTACTGCGTCTGGGGCAACGGTGGAAAGTTGGATACCGGCCATGACGTTGTGAGAGATCAGGTAACGCATGAAATAAAATACTACTTGTATCTTAATTAAGCTGCGGCAAGTCCAGAGGAAAGCTACTTGCAATGTACTTGGCTCACTACAGCCCGGGACTAAAGATCTTGGAAAAATAAATAACCAGATGTGAACTGGACATCTGCGGGCTCAGTGAAACTCATTGGAATGGAATGGTCATTTACCCACCGAGACACACGCCATCAACTTTTCTGGCAATGACAACATGACCCGAAATAGAGTTGCCGTCCTTCTTCCAAAACTCATAAGAAACACACATAACCAATCTGCAATCGAGTACTGAGCATCAAGCTCAAAGCGGCGCCAGCACTGCAACGGAGGCTGACCTGGAGAGTTTTTATGCCGAACTGAAGAGCGCCATGAGCAAGATCTGTTTTTTCCTGTTTATTCTACTTCATGGCGATCTGTGTATTCACAATAAGTCATTTCTTTGGCTGATCCTAGATCTGGATTTTACACATCTAAGAGAGCCAAATCTAGTTGTAAGATTTCTTTACAGCTAACACTCTCTTTGGCTATAAGATCTTTTAAATAAAGTTGAAATGTCATGTCGTTTCAAACGGGCATGTTGTACACCTTTCTCTCCACTTAGGGTCTTAGCCAGTTCGTTCGCATGGGTAACAACCCTGTCTTGGTCTGTCTTTTTAGTGTACTGGGCTATTTCTTGCCGAACTGTGTTTATTTTAAGGTCTAAGTATGTAGACTTGTTGCTAATGCACTGGGGGGATAAAGAGCATTGTCCGTAGTGCTTTGCTTTGAAATCTTTCTAGGATGTCTATATTAGCATGGTCTCTAACAGATAAATGTCTGTGTAAATATTTATTTTTGTGTTTTATTTCCTGCATGATGTTGTTTTGTGTTTATAATCCCTATGTCTTAAGTATTTGCTTTTTTTTCTTCTATTCTATAATTTATCATCACGTACATGTCTGTTTCTATCACTCCTTGACCCTGTCATAATACCAGTGCTTTTGGGTCATTCTAAACATCACAAGAATGAACCAGAAGTTAATTTGGCTGAGACAGGGCCAATTAGCAGCAGCACACTTCAATGCTAAAGATTGGGGCTGACTTCCACCGACTAAGATTGAGACTAGAGTCAGTGCGATAAAAGAGGTGAACGCCTGATGCAATTTGCGGCCGACAAACAGCCTGTTCCAGAATCACCCTAGAAGACTTTATACCTGACGACAAGTATCTTAACCATATTGACTTCATTCTAATTGGATCTCGATAGCGGATATCTTGCGCTGATTGCGGGTCAGACCACCAAATTCTTATCTCCAAAGTACGGCTAAAACTGAGAGCAGCCAGAAAGATAGAGAAATAAAAGAATCTAAATAGAGAATAACTCAAAGTTTATAGCAAAACTCGAACAGAATTGGAGTCTATGGCTGTCCATAGACTCCAACTCTGTATGCAGAAATGAATATGGAGAACACAGATCAACTTTGGGGCCAAGCCAAAATTATGGTAAGGAACAGTCAAAAAGTCTGAACCACTCGCAGATACCATCAAACGGCAACACTAGATGAACGACACTACTTTAGCACTGATTGAGGATAGACAGATAATGAAGGGTTTAGGAGCCGTTTGAGAACTAAACTGTTTAGTCTATCGGTCTGTCGTGTCTTGTCTAGGCACATCCCAACCAGCATGCAGACATGATCGTAACACACATCTTCAAACATTTGAAGAACGGAAAAGCCACAGCCACAGGTAGCAACGACACGGCGTATCCCGGCGAGGCGGTGCATCTATCGAACGAGTCGCGGTGCAGGGTTAGATCAAGCCAAGTGGTAAATTGCCAATGAGGTGGATGGACCAAGTCAGAGCAGCCGTGGATGACCGCTTGCACGTATGCATAAAGAAGGCAGCCACTATCGAAGAATGCCGATGAATAGTAATGCAGGTCACTTCCACTTCCGCTGAAATTATGACGACCACGACCACCCTGCCAAGTTTACTGACTAAAAAGAGAAGATACGACCACGTAAAATTATTATAAAGTCTGAAAACCATCGTATATCTGAGAAATTTTGCGATTTTATTTGTAGTTATGGAAAACGGCAATGCAACCCTAGACGCAGATGGACTATATTCCATAACTTAAATGGTCAAAACCACTACACTATGTCGGTCTGGGCACTGGCCAGTTTTTCATAAAAAGAAACATATAATTCCCTTTCAATCAAGTAGTGGTTACAATAATAAAAGGTCGAAGTTAGTATCGCAAAAAGAACATGCCTTAGAAACACATTAAAAAATACACTTAAGATTTTGAAATATCACCTGCTGGCCTGGATTTTCACCGAAATGAAATAATAATAAGCCGAAATGATAAAACAATCCACTGACATGAAACAATTATGCACCGAAATTATCATCACTCACCGAAATGATTTTTTTTATCATTTCGGTTAGTTTTTTATCATTTCGGTTGACAGTTTAGGCCACCGAATCAACCGAAATGAAGACACCGAAATTAAAAACAAGAACAAAAATTGGAATTAAAAGAAAACTATTTAATATATATTGTTATGAATACTACTCAAATAAACGTAGTAGAAATAGCGTACTTACGAACAATCAATTAAATATACTAGCTCTTTGGAAGACGAGTCATACCCATAAACGGAAATGAAAACAAAGTTGTCCCATGACCACCGAACAGCAATACTTATTTTTTTGGCGGGAACAGCAGGCCAGCTGCGCACTTTCTTCCACAACAAGCACTTAGGCGGCACTGGTACGCAAGTTTTAAGCGTATGAGGGGGGAGCTAGAGTTGTTCTATGCAAAAATATGCCTTATAAACTTTAGGTCACCGAAATGAATAGACTTTCTGGGACACATGCGTTTACTCATACCAGTTATTAAACTGGGTAGATATAATTATAAAATTACTTTGTGATAATACCCTCACTATTCAAGATTAAAATAAAAGTAACCACACATCAAAATAATCAATAGTTTTTGTTGTACGAGGGAAATTACACTGAAAAAAGTGTTCTGGACAGCTACCGAAATGATAAAATCGGGGCTTAACTATTATTTTTTCCTAACTAACTGCAATCCAAATAAAACAATATTTATTGCCTCTTATAGGCAACGACCTCTTCTACATAGAAAAAAATATAAGAACTGTAAAGCAACGTTTTACACTACCGATTTCATCCGTGCCGCGTAAATTTTTCAAATGGGAAATCCACCCTTAAAACCAACTTCAACCTGAGAATTCGCTACGGTATGCTCGCTCGGTGGAATAAATAAGCAATAAAAATATATCACATGTAATTACTGTTGAGAATCTGGTGTCGTTGAAAAAAATAGTTTAGAATGGAGTTTAAAATTCAACTATTCTTTCTATTTTAGGGTTCCGTACCTCAAAAGGAGAAAATGGAACCCTTATAGGATCACTTTGTTTGGTGTCTGTCAAGACCCTTTATCTCGGGAACGCGTGTAGGTATCCAGTTGAAATTAATAACCATTTACTAAGGTCTACAGTTCCTTGAAACTGTGAAAAATCAAACTTCTAAGTTAACGCAAAAAAAAGATACGGCCGTTTATGCCGCTATAAAAGCATATTTCGACAATCAAGGCAATCAAAATTTAAAGGGTACTAGATTTATGAAATTTGTCAAGTTATATTGTCTTATAGGTACTACAAATACGGGGAAAAATATGGAAACTATACATTTGTGATTAAATTATAAAAAATATAGGCTTATTTAAAGTACGTAATCAATCATCGAGATTGTACGGAACCCTCTGTGGGCGAATCTGACTCGCATTTGTCTGGTCTTTTTACTTTGTAATGTCTACGAGTTTAATTGAAGTACTTGTAGAAGTACACATGAGTAAAAAGATACACCATAACTTATGAAACAAATATTAAGTTTGAACGCAAAGTAGTTTACACTGAACAGTATCAGCTACGTAGGTTTTAGTGCTGTTCTTTTTTTCTCAAAAACCTCCAACATTTTTTAATATCGAAATAAATATTTGTCACTACCCAAATATACGAATGTCTGGTGAATCTGATAAACAGTTAAAACCTTCAGTCTATTTTTTTAATTAATCCTAATAACACAAGCAGAACAAAATGAATGGGTTTCCCATCAACATGCGTGCACATTGAATGAAACATTGCAAAAATCTAGATAAAAAAAATCATGCAATAATTGATTATTTTAATGGAATTGGCTCATACTTTGTTTTCTTCATGGGTGGCGGAGTTTGCAAGGTTGATTTTCGAAACTATAGTTTTCTTATCTTGAAAGTCTAGTTAGGGGTTATGAAACCTGTTGATAATAAGGTTTGGTAAGAGAAACTCTCGGTGGTCAAAGTTATGAAGAAATTGTATAAATGATTGACCTTTAGGATAATTTAATTTATAAAGCAGTCTGAAATAAAGACTTGACATATTTATGCAGTCCTTCTTTATGGATGAAAATGCCAAAAAGGGACGATCCATAATCCCAATCCGCAATGGAATAATAGAGGGGAGATATCAGGCATTGTAAACCAATTTAGGACGAGATATTAAGAACTAAAAGTGCTTAAAACGTTAAACTCGAGTCTCTCCTTTTACTACATTCCATAAGAAGTAAAGTTACGTGAATCCATCCACCATGTTGATAGTTCCCAAGTAAATTAGCTACTAGCTCCACGCAATCCTTACTTAATCTCAACGTAATGTATGGAATTGTGCGTCTGTCTTATGCCCATTGCCATAGTAATTGTCTAGCAGTACGTGACAAAGCTTTCTCCTGCTAGAAATGTTTCGCGGTGTTGAATGGGTCATTTAGCCATACTTTAATGTAAGGAACTTTAGAAATTGGAGAACTAAATGTTTCACTACATAATAGGTATTGTTCAAGTGTGAAGAGAGAAGAAATCTTTAATTGTTCCTTGAAATTGGTGGACTTTTGATTTATTGCTCTTACACAATGTTTTGGATGTCCCGAAACCCAAATTGAAATGTCGTTGACATTATTATGACAATCGTGTTTGAAAGCAATTCCGTTTCAAAATTGAAAAAAAAACAGTCAATGAGAACAACCTAATTGGAAGAGTAAAGTAATCAAGCTATTTTGATAGAAATGATGTAAGTTTGAGTCTTTATTATGGACAATCTAGTAAACTCAGTAAAATTAAATAATAAGCTTCTGCGTACGTAGTATCCAGAAAACTATTTACTCAGTCAGTAATGTGTAGTTTAACCGAAATCCAGACAAAAAGTTGTTAAATAAGTAGATACTTACTTCAAAATAATGCTGCGCAACTCCTTAACAATTTTCCACCAAGTTCCCAAAAGCTGAAGTCGTAAACCGTCATATGTCAAGGCAGCTCTAACTAGGCTATCAGTGATTCAAGCAGCCAACAAGACAGAGCAAATTCCTTTTATTGTTTTAACAGTTCTGGCATTGTTCAAGCTATCACGGGGGCCTTGACCCGCGTAGGTATAGCAATTTGGATCATTATTATGACCAGTGGCTTTATGTTAACTAAATGAATGTGATATTTATTAGGGACAAATTCTGGCTCAAATTGAATCTGTGACTCATGAGAATTCATTGTTGCTATGAGAAGGAATTTTGAGCGTGCTCCCGTTACTTGTGATACCAAATTTATAGAATTTTAAGGGCAGCTGGTACTTTTGCTACGTTCGGAATTAGTTATGTTATTGTGAGTGTTTCAGATTTCAAGAAAAGAATCAGTTAATTAGAAACTTAATGAGTGACTTGACCTGCATAGATCCATACAAATAATGTGTTCCTTATTCGTTAACGGAGATATCAAGGCTCATGAATATTTCCCATGAACTTCTGAATAGAAGGCACAAATGCACTTTACGACTGTTTGTTCGTAGATACACAATTGAAACTGGGTATAAATCTGTTTCAATCTCAAAGGAGTATAAAGTAACTATAAAGTATACGAGAAGACTTAAGTATTTTAATAAATATACGACCTCCTTGCTCACAGTGTTTCTGTCTCTATTTCTTACTCTAGCATAGCATGGCATCTCTATCATATTGGGACAGGAAAGCAGTCAATATTTTAATGCTACGTCCAGACATTTGGCAAACATCGCCAAACCTTTACAAATGCAAACGTGTAGATAGGGTGTTTGGCTTTGGCATAAACTTATTATACTAGTCTATGGGCTTTGTTTGTGTAGGTTTGCAAGCAATAATTGCCGCCTACAAGTTTGATTTGTGCATTTGCATTGGTGTTGCCGTTTGCGTTTGTGACAATGGGAAATGTCTGAAAAAACACAAAACGGCTTAATTTTTTCTATTGGTAGGAACAGGCTCACTGATTTTTAAGAAATTAAAATCACTTCGTCTTCGCAAATGTATGGAAGTAACGGCGGAACGGAGATTACTCCCTATCACCATTTAATAAAAAAAAGTCAAGTGACCACTCTTTTTTTAACATTTCTCCATTGCTATTTTATTTAAAAATCTTTTTTTAATGTGTGATTAGGGAAAACAGTAGGTACACCGGAAAAAAAATGTAGTAAAATAACTAATATCGACCCCTTGTTGCAACTCTAGTGATCCCGCCTATAACCAAACCAAACGTAAAAAAAAGAAAAAGAAACAAAGGTCCTAGGTTTAAATCCTGCGGTAAAACTATAATGTGGGATCGACAAGCAAGTCATTTGAAAAATCGACCCGTGTAAATGCCCTATATTCTTGGTGTTACTCAGTGTGAGATGTGCGGAATAAATTATTATTTAAATTTGCTTCTAGCCTCTGGCTAAGTTGACTAAAAATTGAGATCAAACTCGACCACGGAAATATTTTATTGATATTGATAATGTGTTGTTTAAAGTGTGTTGTGTGAAGCTTTGATCATATCAAAGCTTTGCTCTCATACATAATACTCGTAAGTAAATTATCAAATACAATGTTGATAGTTGACATAGGAGTAGTTCTGTTTAAATTACAGTGAAAATGATAATAATTACAATACATCCTTTTTCCTAAGAAATATTAGTATTTATCGTGTCTAAAGGTTATTCAAAAGTGAGTGTCTACTTTGTATAAATATTGGTTAAACAAAAAAAAAATTTTATGAGATAATATTCTATGATTAAAAATATTCCTGTACTTTAGGTTATCGTTACCAATGTTCATGCAGCCAAATATTCTAAAACGAATCTTAAATTCAAATACACTCAATATAAGAAATTAAAGTATTAGAGTTTTGGATTTTTTTTCGTAGTCGTTTTCTTTTCAAAATTTTAACATAGTACGACAACGTTACTGTGTTTAATAAGTGTTATTAACTATGTTAGAATGTGTTTAAAAAAATTGTTTTTAAATCTTTTAAACAAATTGTGTAGGTACTTACATTTTCGCCAAACAATATTTCACTATTGACATCCAAGACTGATGATAAGGCGGCAGCCAAAAGCACTCTCTTCCAATACACCATTATTATTTACATAAATGCACTATTTCTTTTAAACTTTTCTACCTTCACATTTTCAAAATAAAACTACAATTAACACTAGTTAATAAAAACCTAAATAAGCTAGATCAAAAACTTTTTTGGAATTCCCTCCATTCGTTTGATTTTTGAAAATGGAATGTTTATTTCTTAAATGTCACACACGGCATTGTGTGCGGGCGATTTTTGGGAATAGTTTTTACTTTTCCGTGGCGTAGGCGACAGTACGCGTTGTTTTGCAGCCGGCGACTGTGCGGTTTGCAACAGCGTGGTATGAAACGCGGTTAGTTGTTTAGTGTTGCGATTACTTGCGGTGGTATCGATAGTAAGGTATTTGCGTTGTTAGGAGACATGGTTTCTTGGGGACTTAGGTGGTTTGTGGTATTGCTACTTTAATAAGAAAGATTTTTATTTGGAGCTAGCCAGGCGGACTTGAAATAATTAGTCATACCACCACCCAAACCGAGTACAAATGTACCTCCTCCTGGGAATCGAACCCGGGAGCCCTGCGTCTTACGCGTGTGGAAGAACCACTAGACCACAGAGGCGGTTAAAATTTACAGAAAGTAAGGACTTAATATTTTTATGACTAGCATAAGATTTTTATTACAGTCATAATAATATAAAAAATAGTAGGTACATATTGGTGACGATGACTCTATGAGTCTATGAAATTTAAACACGAAAGAATAAGTTGTCGACTCGAAAAATTTAAAATCAAGGTGACAACACTAGCACAAATAGAGTGAGTATGAATAAAAAGGGGGTTGGGCTTCCTTAAAAATTGTACTTCTCTCATTATCCTAACAGAAAATCAAAGTTGTTTTCATTGAGATACATTTCGAGACAAATCTAGAACCGAAGGAATTTTTAATTTTTTTTTTCTCGGATATGAAATTATAATTATTTTAACTGTTCGTTGTCCACTTATTTCTTTGTGATTGGGTCATCTAATTATGCATACAAAGTGGAGAAAATGCTTCTTTTGCTGGCGATTGTGTATGTTCCGCTTCGATTAATACTTCGCGTTTAGAAGCGAATAAAAATCCGTGGAGTGTTTTCTTAAATCAGTAAAAGATAATTCAATGCTAAAAAGTTATTGAAGTTTTGCTTCATCACTCGCGAATTTGTAGGGTTCTAAATTCTAATATTGAATCTTATTTAATAAAAATAATAATTATTAAATTATAAAATTGAAATGCATTGATACAACTGGTGTCTTTGGAGTTTTGTGTGGTATTTACACGAGTCGATTTGACAGGTAACTTGACAGGCGAGTTTAAGCAATTAGCGCTTAATATCGACAATTGCTTGTAAAATCTAATCGCAAACCTAATTTCAATGAGATGACTATTCGATTTTACAAGCGAACGACGATAAAAAGCACTAATTGCTAAAGCACTAATAAACCGCCATATGGATGAACACCGGTGTGTTCGCTATTATACTTACACGTGATGCAATTAAAAATATGGAGTAAGGTTTTAAGCTACCTACTGATATATCCAAATTAAAACTAACTATGAAATTTCTTCTAACCACCTGTCAAACGTGCAGATTATGGCAACAGACCTAGGTGCTGCAGTTGGACTATAAGCTGTAACAAAGGTGATGATATAGGATTGGTTTTTAATGACAATACATAATAATATCCTACCAGCTCATGGTTTTTGACCGAGTGAGTGCGAAACGCGAGCGAAGCGTCTCTGCTTCTGCTTGAGCAAAAAATGCTTTCGTATGTCCGTTTGGTCTCCTCTACAGGTCGCATTTCTCAGCCGATTCTCGTGAAATTTTGTGAGCAGGTTCGATAATTACATAGAACTATTTTGAAGAGCCAGTTTTTAAAATTTTTCTTAAAAATATAATTTCACCAGTTTCGAAATATATTGTTCAGAAATTAGAAGCTAGATTCGAATAGATATAAAAGAATACCTACCAAACAGCGCTTATAGTACCTACCTTTTGAAAACCTCATGACAACATTCTATTAGATTAATTTTTAATCAGCGCTACTTTTAACGCGAGGTATACAGCTCACTGAGCCACTAGTTTACTGTTTTAGCAATTTATGATATTGTTTGTACCCAAAGTCAGTAAAGCGGAAGTTGTTGGTGCTCTTCTACCCTTCTCAATGATTCGGTTTAGGCTTGTCCAAGATCTTGTGAAAGTAACTACGCTATGCCAGCGGTTTGGATAGCAAATTATGAAAAAAATTGTACAGACGCCTCCATTTTCGTCTCTGTTCGCAACTCGTATAAGCAGATCGCGTTCGATATGTCACACGTGCTGTCTGTGTGTCCTATTGTTTGCGGCCTTTCTCTCTGGGGATATTTCTCTGTCTTCCGATACCTTTGTTGTAGTCACTTTCATGTAGAGTGGCGTCAGTGTAATGTATGAGATTACTCGCCGGTTGATGATTTTGGTTTTATGTGTAATTTTCTTGCCTATTTTGTGCAGATCTGTGAAGTGCCACAAGTTCTAAAAAAATCTTGTTGAGATGTTCCAACGATGCTTGCTTCTTACTGTACAAGCTTAAGTTGGCGTCAGGTAAAAATAAATTAAAATATAAATATTTGACAACATCACATACATTGCTTCGATTCCAAAGTAAGTAGCTAAAGCACTTGTATAATGGAAATCAGAGACAATGGTGGTATCACAAACACCCAGACCTGAGCCAATATAGAAAAGTTCGTTTTCTAAATTGACCCAGTCAGGGATCGAACCCGGGACCTCAGAGATGGCGACACCTTGAAAACCGGTGTACAAAGCCAATCGACCATGGAGGTCGTCAATTGGAATGAGAATGGAGGTGATTTTAAGGAAAAAATAAAAAGTGGAATAAGCCAATGATGACGAAACGAACCCTAAAAGTAAAGTAAAAAAATGCTTTATTCAAATAAACTTAGTAATTAAACGCTTTTGAATTATCTATATTTTTCTACCACTAATTCCAGACTTTTTTAACTGACAAGAAGATCAGGCGCAAGAAACTTATCAGCTTTAACAGAAATAAGTTTTGTATGTAGGTGTGCGTGTGTAAAATCGGTGATAATGGATGTATTTTCACACTAATTTCCCTTTCTTTCGTAGCCTCAACCTTTGTGGCCAGCCAACCTTTTCAATGTACAGCATACCCTTTGTTTCTACATTTAATACATTGACGACATCATCATTAACAACTTAACAAGTTATAACGGTTAACCTTTGTTTATTCGAAGCTTGTAGGTCGCTGGGTCCAGGATTTTATTGTTTGTTTATAAAATGTTAAGTTTAAATATCAACTTCAAAGTTTCATCTTTTCTGCAAAGAAACTGAAAATTTTCTACTGATAAAAAGAGGATATTATTTTGTATCACATTGCAATATAAGTTACCAATATTTATGTTTCAAATACGTTTGTAGTAGACGACCTCCGTGGTCGAGTAGCTTTGTATACCGGTTTTCAAGGTGTCGCCATCTCTCAGGTCCCGGGTTCGATCCCCGGTTGGGTCAATTTAGAAAACTTATTTTTCGATATTGGCTCAGGTCTGTGTTTGTGATACCACCGTTGTCTCTGATTTTCCATAACACAAGTGCTTTAGCTACTTACTTTGGAATCGGAGCAATGTATGTGATGTTGTCAAATATTTATTTATTTATTTTAAACTAGTGGATATGTGAGCTGTAGACCTCGCGTTTGTGACATATTGAACATTTTTGGAAATGGCTGAAATACGTATTTTTTTCGAAAAATTTCGAAATACTGAATCGACCAAAAAATCTACATAGTGAAATTATTGAACCTGCGCACAAAATTTCACAAGAATCGGTTGAGAAATGCGATCTGTACAGGAAAACAGATTTCAATGAAAAAACGCATTGAAATCGCTTGATCCGTTTAGGCACTACGAATATACGTACAGACACACAAACATAGGCTTCAAACTTATAACACCCCTCTTTGCGCTTTGAGGTTAAGAGGAAACATCACGGTCGAGAGAATTGAAAAATTCCTATAGAAAAATTCCTATAGGAAAGAATTCCTATAGAAAGTTAACAAAACAACGTTTCGTAGTCCCCTGTTTCCTCCTCCAAAACTAGACCAATTTAAGTACTTGTGGTCGCAGGTTCAGAGAGGGGATCCGGCAAAACAGGTCACAGAAGAAAACCACGATTTACACTTAAACTTTGTATTAATAGAATAACGTTTTATAAGAAACATGTAAGTAACCATCAAGGAATTTTCACACGTGACAGCCGTCACGTCTTGACGAATGTTTTTCAGCGGTGTTGAAAAGAAGGAGGTTTTACTCGTGCTGGCCACACCACCCCCCGTGGAGAATTAATGATGGATGATGGGAACCTGTGAAAATGAAAATGATATTGATTTAATTCGACGGCCCGAGCGTGTATAGCGGGCACCGTCTGTCTGTATGCGGCCATTTGCCGCCTCCTGGGAAGTATCTGCCTCAACATACGCAGGCTTAACTCTGTCTATCGACACGGAGACAGGTCCTCTGCCGGTGTCGATTGTGATTGTTTTTTCAAATCTGCTTAAAACTTTGTGCGGTCCAGTGTATGGAGCTTCGAGCGCACCCCGCAAAGCGTCCTTTCGCAAAAATACATGTGACGTGGATTTCAAGTCTTCGTGCACAAATATTTTGGAAGTCGAGTGACGTGACGCCTCTTGCGGTCTCAGGAGTGATATGTTGTGCCTGAGCTGTGACACAAAGTCGGAGGGTTTGAGTTGATCGGACGAAGATGCCTTGAAGAACTCGCCGGGTATCCTTAACGGCTCACCGTAGACCATGTCAGCCACAGAGCACTGCAGGTCTTCCTTCCAGGCTGATCGTAAACCAAGTAAAATAACAGGCAGAATGTCAGTCCATCGCTTTTCTCCGTGCGCCATGATCGCAGCTTTTAAGGACCGGTGGAATCTTTCAATCATCCCGTTAGCTGCTGGATGGTAAGCTGTCGTGTGACGAAGCTGGATTCCGCACAAGTCTGCGAGGTGTTTGAACAGGTGAGATGTGAACTGGCGGCCTCTATCTGTGGTCAAAGTCTGTGGACAACCAAAACGCGCAATCCACATCTCATAGAAAGCTCTTGCTACAGTTTCCGCTGTTATGTCCTGTAACGGCTGTACTTCAGGCCATCTTGTATATCGGTCGATAACAGTCAGACAGTATTTGAAGTCTCGGGACGATGGAAGCGGGCCAACTAAATCTATGTGAACATGGCTGAAACGTGACGGAGGAAGCGTGAAAGTACCAACAGGTGAAGACGTGTGGCGGTGTACTTTCGACTTCTGGCAAGCTTCGCACATTTGAACCCAGGAACGGCAATCTTTGCGAACGGAGGGCCAAATGAATCTGTCCGATATCAACTTGATTGTTGTCTTCGCTCCAGGATGACTAAGTGAATGAGTTGAATTGAAAATCTGTCGACGCAACTCCTTCGTGATGAAAGGGCGTGGCCTCGAGGGTTTTCCTTCTTGAAGTTGCAGGGGGAAATGCACTTTTCGGCCTTCTCAGCAAACTTGTAATGGTACCAGCACATACCTGACTTACGAATCTGACCTTGTGCGGCGCTTTTAGATCTACTTCTTGAGCTACTAGACCGCTTTCGGTACGATCGACGACCACGCTCAGAACTCACGTTCAGTTGAGACAACTGTCGACTGAGTT
This sequence comes from Catoptria pinella, assembly GCA_963556745.1. Classification (NCBI taxonomy): domain Eukaryota; kingdom Metazoa; phylum Arthropoda; class Insecta; order Lepidoptera; family Crambidae; genus Catoptria; species Catoptria pinella. Next base: position 11,294,448 of record OY750775.1, on the reverse strand, counting down.
CAGTTATCGTTTCCTCCAAACGTTGAAATGTTGCTTCCGTCTTGCTCGAAGAAGTACTGGCAACTTGGTTGTTGGGTGAGGGAACAACGTCGTAAATCTGGTCGGCGAGAATAGCAACTTCATCTAGACTGGTGGCTTTTTGTGACGCAATAATGACCTGTATATGTGTGGGGAGACGACCTGACCACAGGCTGCGTAAAAAGTCGTCACTTACACCATCACCTGCCAGCGCTCTCAGGTGGCGCAAAAATTGCGACGGCTTACGATCCCCAAGTTCTTCGTGAGTGAGTAGCTGACGCATACGATGCTCTCGAGAAACGGAAAGACGGTTAATGAGTTCTTGTTTTAATTTCTCATACTTGTCGGTCACCGGTGGGTTAGTTATGACATCTCTGACTTCACATGCAGTGCGCTGATCGAGTTCCCGGATAACTTGAAAGAATTTTGTGCTATCCGTTTTTATTCCACAACAAGCAAATTGTGCTTCCACTTGGGCGAACCAGATCTCTGGGTCATCCGGCCAGAAGGGCGGCAAACGTAACGTGACCCGGTCTACTCCACTACTATCGTGAATTCCCTGAGCGGCGGCATTATCTTTGCTCGGCGATCCGTTAGCACCGTTATCTGTAGGCACGCTCATATTCGAGGGAAAAAAGAAAAATCCAACGCGGGTGTCACCAAATGTGGTCGCAGGTTCAGAGAGGGGATCCGGCAAAACAGGTCACAGAAGAAAACCACGATTTACACTTAAACTTTGTATTAATAGAATAACGTTTTATAAGAAACATGTAAGTAACCATCAAGGAATTTTCACACGTGACAGCCGTCACGTCTTGACGAATGTTTTTCAGCGGTGTTGAAAAGAAGGAGGTTTTACTCGTGCTGGCCACATACTTTTTACATAAAAAATAAAGAAAGAATTTCGCTCTGTTCCTGATGTTTTGCTTTTTTATTATAATCTCGTCAAATTTGATTGCTGGATGTCTAAAAAATTGCATTTTTTTTAGGTTTTTGGAGATTAATATCTCTTTTAATAATTATTTTATGAAAAAAAAGAAAACATTGGTACACAGCCAATTCATTCCTTTAAATTTTAATGAAAAACATATTTAATTCGATCTAGTTTTGGAGGAGGAAACGGGGGACTACCGAACGTTAATTTTGTCAACTTTCTGTAGGAATTTTTCAATTCTCTCGACCGTGGTGTTTCCCGTTCTTAAAAACATTGCTTAAGTGTGTTGGTTATCCATATCGGAAATGAAAACCTATGACTTTTCACAGATGAAAGCAATGCTCTGACCCATTGGTTCCCAACTAGTAAGGCGTGCCCCACAAGGGGGGCATAGAGTTATCCAATTGGCTCCAGACAAACCTGTACATAGTACTAACAAAAAACTATAATTTCGCACGGGCGCGGGCGATGTATCATTTCATGCGTTGGATTGTGATTAACCTACATTAATATGAATTAAAAAAAACACAGCTATTTCTATTTCCGAAGAAAAACCCAAAGTATAAATGTACAACGTATAAATACAATTTCACTCAATCTTCTACTTTCGCTGCAAAACTGAGAAACTTTCGGTTTACTACGAATGAATACTAATATGGTTTTATTTATTCGTGTTATATGACCCAGGAATGAAGCACATTATTGTTCGATTTTGAGCTTTAACTTGATGCAGTAAGATACAGTAATTCAATTTAATTTATTACAGTCTGAATTGTTAGACCGAGAGATCGATAGCACGGAGTGCACGAAATCGACATCAATAGAGATCTCTTTTTTATGCGATAAAAAGAAAACCAAAAACATAAATTCATTAGCAATTTTTAAGCTGTTTTTAAAACGTATTCTAACTTTTTTTAAGTACCCTAGGTGAACAGGTAGGAACTATAGTATTAGTATCATATTATACACACGCGTATATTTTGAGGAGCTCGATGGTGCAGTGGGTTAGCTCATCGCAGCTGCATTTGTAGTTGGGTTCATGTAAATTCACCTACTGCGAAGTAGCGCCTCACCCAAATACTAGCTAAATACACGAACAACTCTTGGTTCTGACATATTTAGTAGACACATAGTATACAATAAGGCGTGACAGCAGACAATGTGGTAGATTACATTTATCATGCATGACACTTGCTGGCCAGTACTAGCCAGTCCTTTCTTTATCCAATCATAAGAAACCTCTGTTTGTACCTCAGCAGTGGGTACATAAAAATGACTAATATGGAACGCGTTGGGTACGTACAAAATTTTTGTTACGTAGCGGGATAATCGACCTCTTTCGAGTGTGAGCTAAAGCACAGAATAATAGTACTACATACCAATCGGCTAAATATAAATAAACCCCTTAAAGTTGACAAAAGTTGTCTGTCTCTTGGAGTAAGCGGCGCCGGCGCGTGGCCCGAATTCTACATGAATTGTAACAATTGTTCATGCTAGGACGAGCATGCGTATACTCGCGGATATTGCCATAGAAAGTGATGTTTCGGTGGAATTAATTGCGCACGCGTTGATGGTGATTGATGGTTTTGAAAAAGAAAACTTGAATTTGGAATGTCATTACGAAGATTAGTTGTGTAAGAAATAGCGGGTTCACACGAGGCGATTTTAGTTGATCAACTGCTAAGTCACTTGCGATTTGAACCGTCTGGACGTTTTTGTTGACGGATAATAATTGATCAACTAAAATCGCCTCGTGTTAACCCGGTAAACTACGGTGCAGTCTCTATGATTTGAGGGATTCTTTTTTACATAAACTTTCAAAATGTAGTACCTGTCTCCATTAGGTACCTACTTACAGATTTTCAAACCACGCTTTATTTGAAGTTTTCTTATCTTAATGCATGTGAATTAGGGTTGCCAGGTATTTTTTTTCAGAAACTCGGGACATATGTACTTAAATTGAATAAAAAAATCGGGACAAAGCATTTTGACGCGGGACAACAACTTACTTTAGCTATTACTATACTGTAATTTGATTGGCGGCAAACGCTGTGACAGTGGCCAATCAGCGATCGTAAGTCAAACAGCGCTTTCAATCAGTGTAAAGCAGCCTAAAGCGCGGGTAATTTAATCTAACTACAATTGAGATATAGAAGCTCAAAATAATTGATTAATGTATATTCGCTGAAATATTACACTTTGATTGTTTTGTTTCTTTGTCTAACTGAAAAATATCATAATGCGGGACATCACAAAAATTGGCTGTTTTGCGGGATGTCCCGCTAAAATCGGGACACCTGGCAACGCTAATGTGAATACTACCAACTTAATATTAGTTTGTTTGGGCAATAAAATCCCTTAATTTTGTTCCATCTTTTTAATTTTAAATAATCAACACAGTGAAAATTAATTGTTATTTTATAAGGTTTATCAGTGCAATTTTATTTCATTAGGTATACTTTACTAAATAATGCATTGTCTTTCGATTGATTTAAGAGTCCGACGAATAGTGAGCTTCCCATACAAGCGTAATACCAAAATGATTCGCAATTTGAGCATAATTAACCTCTTCTTGTGATGTGTTATTCGGATTTAAGACAGTATTTGTCAGTATTTATATTTCTCTATTAAATAAAAAATACCAAATCAAATAAAAATTATTGTGATTTGCAGTTTTGTATGAAAAAATGTAATTGGCATTAAATATGAATTGGGTTAGTATTTTGTATTATTTTTTTCATAGAATCCTAGACAAAATATAGGGTAAACCACCTAGTAACTGGCCACTTAAGCGCTTTTGCAAGTTCCTGTTAGTGTTTTGAGAAAACGGGACACAATAGGGAATTACACCTTTTTTTGAAAACATGTTTATATTATTTCTGAGGTCGTAATAAACCAGCACAATTTTTATTTCAATTTTATAAAACCAAGAAATACCTTAAAAATGATTTTTTATTTATGATTTTGAATTATTGCGCAGAAACGCAAGCCGCCATGCTGTTTAGGCCCGTGACGTCACTCCGCCAGGCGTCAGGAAACAATCAAGAGTGGTTACAATGTCTTTTTACAAAAGTAACGAAAGTTTTTAAAATAATGAGTTGTAATGTTTTATCATTGGTGTCTTGTGCCTGATTGCAGTAAAACAAGTGTAAAATCTCCACTAAAATAGTGGGTTCAAGTGCCAAGTGACATCAAAATGAGAAAAACTTGGTTGAAACTGGTAAGAAGAGATCCAAAGAAATCCAAAAACAAACAAAAAAATATCCTGTTCACCTGATGGTCTCGTGAATTTTGTGTCTACTGGATATGCAAGAAGGATAAGCGATGTGAACATAACCTACTTAACACTTGCATTTTTTGATTCAAAATCAATCATGTGTTTTGAAGGATTAATACTTACACAGGCAACTTTGAGTTTATATAAAAGGTATTATTATATTATAATAAATAAATATATCAAATAATAAGTATAGTTTTTTTTATTTCCAAGGTGCACTCACTGTATAAAGATGATGTTGGTCCATCACAGCCGAGTTGATTTGAAGAATGGGTCAACTTGGCCACCATAAAGATGTTAAGGATATAATAATGTTCATTTCAATGTCATGTGCATGTGGAAAATATGTGAATACATATGCACTATACATAAGTTAGGGTAGGAGAATAGTCAAAGTCAAAGTACAAAAAACTATTCAAATAAACTTAGTAATTAAGCGCTTCTGAATCATCTATATTTTCCACCCATTCCAGAGTTTTATAACTGACAAGAAGAACAGGTGCAAGAAACTTATCAGCTTTAACAGAAATAAGTAACAATATTTACAAACTTAAATATTATATCATGATCTGCTATTGTTAATCTGGCTGTCATCAGTCAAGTTTATGGTCACTCGGTTATGTCCTGTCTCTTTAACTTAAATTGGAAATTTGATTATATGAATAACAGAAATAAACACTTAATTGAAATATATCTTTATTACTTTACAACAGTTACCAAATAGAATACAACAGATTATAAACAACAAAGTAGGTACTTATATTTGCAAGCTATGTGTTACATTTTTTCCATGCATTTTGGTCTTTCAGATAATTGTCTACTTTATAATAACCATTACCCATGAGCGTCTTTTTAACATGATTTTTAAATTCATGCAAAGGTAGATCAATCACTTGTTGTGGAACTATACTAATCAAGGTTATGCGTTTCCCCATAAATTAACCTTTTGCATCGCACACTGCTGTCTGCAACCATCTCCTTAGATTTTCTTTTAGAAATTTCTTTTGCACACAAAATGTTTATCGATGAGCCAACCTTAGCCAGATTCGATTTCTTCCATTAAAACTCAACCGAAGTACACGACGACAGGGCTTCGGTTCGGCGGTGTACATCGTAACACCATGCTTGCAGCCACCTTCTGACGAGGGACAATCGTAGCACTTAACACTACTCACAGTCTCTTCCTGTTCATTCACATTATGTGTCAATCAGTACATAGGGCTTGGAACGCACTTTATGTTCCAGGCATACCGTACACTACAACGCACGTGTTTTGAACCCGTTTGAGCTGCACGCTGCACATAGCCTATTGCGTCGTCAGATTCCCTTCCAGACCTGATAACAAAATAATAAAAAAATAGGTTATGTTGGATTGTAATAGTAAACAAACACAGGGTATTATCGTGTTGTGTAGTACTTAATGTTGGAAAAAACTTGATATGATAGGTACTTACATTGCTGTTTTAACATTTCTCCACTCTGCAGAACAGAAATCGGGATTGGACGCAAAAAATTTCGCCTCTATATCGTATTTATTTATATATTGTTGGTAGATTAGTACTTTGTGCTTTCACAAAACCGTCTTCCATGATGCGATTTTAGTAAAATAAAGCATAAAAGTGATAATCACATAAAATTATAAAATAACAGTACGACGAGTACGAAATCCTGTTTGCTTACTGTCGGGCTGACGTCACGTCGGAATCCAATATGGCGAATGGCGTTTTGAGCATTTGAAGAATAGATTAAAAAAGTCGATATTTTAAATTGAATTATAAAATGTATATTGCATTTTTATGAATAAATATCGACGTTTCTCATTCACTTTTTATGAAATCTATCATAAACATGCATTTTTATATTGTTTCTTACATGGTGTAAAATACCCTATTTTCACGTGTTTGTAATATTTACTTAAAGAACGTATTTATAGTTTGTAGATTTTAAGGATTATTAAGTGATAGAAAACAAAATTATGCATAAAAAATTTAATCGTTTGAAAAATGACTAAATTTAGTAGTAATTGGCCACCAAATTTAGATACTGGCAATCATTAGACTAAAAACTGGCCACATTTTCAAAGCATCATTTTAACATGATGAGATCATGATAACATCACAAAAACTGATATAAACTAAAGTTACTTAAATTTTAGTCAAATATCTATATATTTTGAAGCTATACTTAGACTTCTATTCTAATAGAACCCTTGCTTCAGTGCTTCTTCCCAGATTGAGCTTAAGAAAACATCGTCGTCACCGTCAGATGCATCAGTAGGTATTGCTTTCATGGTAGTAAACATGGCACAAAAACTCATAGTCATCTTCCCCAGGGATATGGACTCGGATGTAATTGTGGAATGCAATTTAGGTGGTAGTTTTTTCTACACTGGCTGCATTCTATAATCTTTCTTGTTATTGGAGACAAACAGCCATCACAACATATAATTCTATTAAATCCAACAGGCCTCTAATTTTCCTTATTTTCAGACCTTTTTTACTCTCTTTTGTAATATTTTTCTAATACTCTTCTTTGGTTTCTCTTCTCTTCGCGTAATCTCTTTCTTTCTTTGCTGCCTCTTCAGATTGTTTTTTAAACAGTTTTTCTCTCATAATTTCTAAGCAGTGATCAGAAGTCAATGCGAACGGCGTGCGATCTGATTGACGCTTTCATTTGTGCGTAGGAGAATTCCATTGCAACTGTTTATTCATTAAATAATCTGAGAAAGACACATTTGAGATTATGGTAATCTTTTTGGTAGATTATATTTGTTTTGACGGCCCTGGTTGCATAGCCTCTATTGAATGTGAGTTTTCTGTAGACTCTATTTGTTCTGAAGAATCTGGTGAAAATTTATTTGACATTTTGCAGCTTGCTTAAGAAAACCCTGCGTAAAAAACAAGATCTATCAGTAACTGGCCACGCTACTGGCCACCTATGCCAGTTTCTGATTTTTAACTTTAAATAAGCTTGAAAAAAATTACCTTGATACTATGCCTTATGAATCAAGTAATAAAGTTGAATTTTTCGTTAAATTCAAATGTAAGGTTATAAACCAGTAACTGGCATGGGCGGCCAATAACTAAATTTTAATTATTTATTAGAATCGGAATTAGGAATAGATTTTGATTAAAAATAACATAATATAAATGTTACTTACCATGTATTCTTCTCAAATAACATAAAAAAATCTCAATCACTTCTTAAAATCACTCAAAATGTTGTTTTTTCTATCACTCACTCTCTTAATATTTCCTTAGCAAATAACCAAACTTGTCAAAACTTGAACGCCAGCTGTCAAAAAATAACCGCTAATTTTGTCGCTAGTGTCCATAGCGGAAAAAATAAATACTAAATTTAAAGCCATATCATTAAGGGATGCCTTTTAACTGTCATAGGTGGCGTGTTTTGTTCATAGCGCTTATTTTAAACGGATAACGTCAACGTTGGCCAGTTACTGAAAGTGGCCAGTTACACCTTGTTTTAATCCGAATAACATCACATGAATAGTTAATTATGCTCAAATTGCAAATCATTTTAGTATTACCTTTGTATGGGAAGCTCACTGTTCGCTAGAATCCTATAGGCAAGTAGAGAACTACGCAACATTGCTTAAAAAATAAATCAGGTGTCAGATGAGGACTTTAGTAATTATTGTGTAATAATATCACATTTTAAAATACACACTACTGGCCAGAGCTTTTCATTGCTCGTATTATGACACAAGATGTGGAGTAATATCACAGCTTAGTGATACTAAATAGTATACTAGAAAAAATAGGACTCGCTCCAGATCATGTTCTCGGACGGGAATCGAACCCGCGACCTTTGGATATCCGGTCCAATGCTCTGACCGCTGAGCTACCGAGTCACTAGTGAGAACGTCGAATTTCTTCTAGTATATCAACTCTTACGCTGCAAGCCAGCGCCATCTCACCAATGTAGAAGGAATTAACCTTGACATTCAACTGAACATCTCACCAGATATTTTTAAACAGTTGATTAAGATGAGAAAGCTATATAACTATTTGAAATTTTGAGATTTAAGCATTCACAATGCTATTTTTATATAATACTAAATAATATACTAGAAAAAATAGGACTCGCACCAGATCATGTTCTCGGACGTGAATCTAACCCGCGACCTTTGGATATCCGGTCCAATGCTCTGACCGCTGAGCTACCGAGTCACTAGTGAGAACGTCGAATTTCTTCTAGTATAGCTTAGTGATATTAAAGTTACAATGCGGCATTTTGTGAGGTACCTACCTATTTGATTTTTTTACAAGCATAGTAGAAATAAAAGGAAATTATGTTTCTCTTTAAGTTAATTAATATCTTTTCATGTCTTTGTTTCGTTGTATATTGACGTTTCGAAGACACCAACTTTTTCTGCTCCTGTAAAAATAATTATACTGATAATTATCTCAACTCTTTGGGATAAAATTGTTTATTTATAAACTAAACACAGAATTTAAAAAAAATCTTTAATATTAGTACCTCTGAAATATGTCAGTCCGATTTGATCCGGATTCGTCATGTTCCTGACATATATATAAAAGAAAATCACTCACTCACTCACTCATCACGAAATCTCAGAAACTACAAGTGCTAGGAGTCTCAAATTTTGCATGGGGGCTTCTTTTAGGGCGTAGGTGCTCACTAAGACGGGATTGGGCGAAATTCAACCCCTAAAGGGAAGAATCAGGGTGGCAAAGTTTGTATGGGAGAACGCGATTCCTTGGCCCGATTGAATTGAAATTTGGCATAGAATAACTGGTCAGATCGCTTGGTTAGATTGATCTGACCACGGACACTTTTAGTCTCTTTGGTCAAATAACTAAGTTATTCCTTCAATATCCGTGGTCAGATCGCTTGCTTAAATTGATCTGACCACGGACACTTTTAAGTCCTTGGTCAGCCTTTATTAAAATCTATGTCTGTGGTCAGATTAAAAATTAATAATAAATCCGTGGTCAGATGGGTGGTTAGATCAATCTGATCACGGACTGTGTGGATGTTCGTCAGAAACTCCGCCAATCAAACCCAAATTCTATTTTTTATTTATACTTACAAGAGGAATCTCTTTAAATCTTGCTTGTTGCACTTAGACCAGGTCTTAGGGTGGTGGTGGGAGGGATACGAGCTGGTCATAATGTTCACATGAGGTTTGCATTTGTTGTGAGGTAGACCGTCGTGGTTCATTCCGAGGCTGTAATCAAATACTTATAGTAAATTATTTTATTTTATTTGTTTTGAAACTCAACCGCTTTTTTATAATAACTTGTTCAAAATACCTACTTAGTTTAATAAATCTTAAGCTACTACTTACAGAGTTTTACAAAATGTAATTTTTTACGAAAAACAGTACTTATATTAAAGGTTTTTTTTACGGAAAAAATACGTTATATTAACAAACATTTCAAAAACTTATTTAGTAGTTTTAAAACATAAATTTAATATTTTTGAACAAATTTTATGAATCGGTGGTAAACAAATTGTAATTCACAAGGCTGTTACAAAACTTTGGAACAATTTATTAATTTGAATGCTCTTAAGCAAAAACAGATGACCATCAGTCTTTTTTTATGTCTCCACTGCTGTGGCACAGGCCTTCTTTATGGGTGGATAAGGAGGATGGGCCAAACCACGCGGGCCCAGTGCGGATTGGTGGGTACTAAGGACTGCAAATGCAACCAGGACCAACGACTTAACGTGCCTTCCAAAGCATGGAGGAGCTCGAGATGATACATTTTTGGTCACCCATCCCATGACTGACCCTTGCGAAAGTTGCTTAACCTCCGCAATCGATGGGCCAGGCGATATACCACTGCGCCATCGAGCTCCAATGTCACGCAAAGTATTATTTGCTGTTTACTTTTTGACAGGAGTGTCTGTACTCTAACTAAGTGATAACATTCACCTTATGACATATATGACATTACTTAGTACAGGCAATGAGAACAAACCGGACTATAGTCAGTACTGTAGCAGCTACAAGTGAAAACAAAACGTGTAAATCAATTCATTATCCGGGATTTTCACAATAAGGGTTAGTTCAAAAAGAATGGAAGAATGCCTTAATTGTATGTACAGTCACGTCTAAAAATATGTATACAGTTTAGAACTTAATCATTTTGTTGTAGTTGTCATTTGTCATTGCTTTCTGTCCAAAAAAGTAATAGATCTTAGAGTGACAAAGTTCTAAACTGTATACATATTTATAGACGTGACTGTACCATATCTACCATATCCGTCTTTAGGGGTTTTTTGTAACACGTTGTATAAGCTCTAACTTAAAGATATATGATGCTTTTAAGACACCATCCGTACTCACCTATGTCCTATTTCATGTGCAAGGAGATAGCCAATATTCTTAGGGTTCCATTCCAGTACGGCACAGCTCTTTTTTATAGAACAGACTCCCCCTAAATAACTACGCGCTGAAACATAAAAAGATAACAAATTAAAAAATATTAACTCATAAAAAAAAATACTGGCGACTTGATAACCTCCTCCTTTTTTTGAAGTCGGTTAAAAATCTTGTTATTTATTGTCATTAACATCAGCCATTTTTAATGTTTTGTCATTAACATCAGCCATTTTTAATGTTTTGTTATTAACATCAGCCATTTTAATGTCCCCGCCTAGGGACAGGGACATTAAAATGTCTTTATTACCACATATTGTTTTTATTATGAGTAAATAACCTGATTGGTTGGTGTTAAGGGGTGGTACAACGTCAAATACACGTTTTTGAGCAACGATTTCACAAAATATACAGGTCCTAAAAATCCTGTAGAAAGTAGATTATATAGTACCTACTAATCGGTTATGTGATGACAGAAACATGATAGTTAAAACTTTTCTCGATAGAAAATAATTGACCAGTTTTGCGGATTTACAATGTTGTGCTAACCGATAATAAACCTATTGTTACGAACTGGCCATCAGGCCGGGTGTGTAAACATATGTTTGTCTATAGTTTCTCTTAATCTTTGTCCTTTTTTTGCTTTTCTGTCATCTGTCTCCTCTTGTTTTTCTGCTGTAGGTACATAATATATAATTTGTTTGCCTTACTTTGAGCATACTCCTTTTCCCACTCTTTAACACCTATAATCTTGGATATATAATAAAAAAGCATTAGCTATTGACAGTTTTTCAAAATAAGAAATAGTTTATTAGTTATTAATTAAAAACGATAATGACTGTTGTCAAAAATTCCGATATTTTTTTTTCAGCGTTGTACGCCCCCTTAACAACAGATATTTGTAATGCAGCCGGAATCAACGGAAACTGCATGAATATATTTTTTGCGTCAGGTATTTTTTGATCCCCTCATTAGTGGATTTAAGTGGCATATAAAAATTATCATATTAAATTATTATTATATGGATCCACCGGTGAAGCCTGGCGGTGGATCCAAGTGGACGGAGGGATTTTTTCCATTAAGGCTCCTATATACCTCAAGAGGTGCCCTCATTTTAATTAAATTGATTGCTCGCTAAGTACATAATGTATCGAAAATTCACATGTACAGATTGAAGCTAAGGTTCTATAGTTTATTTACAAACAATATCCTCAGTAAAATTTTGTTCGTTGTAATTGTAGTTCGCAAAATTGCTAAAATTGGCCACTTGTAGCACTTTTGCGGGGCACTATACAAGGTGTTACAAAAATACCCCTAATGCCGAATATGGTATAAGGGACCATCAAACTGAACAACTTTTACAATGGGGCCAACTCTGAAATCGCGAAAAAAAAATCAGCTGTTTCATACATTTTAATATTTTCGATTTTAATTTTTGTATGAAACAGATGATTTTTTCGCGATTTCAGAGTTGGTCCCATAGTAAAAGTTGATCAGTTTGATGGTCCCTATATACCATATTCGGCATTAGGGGTATTTTTGTAGCACCTTGTATAGGGGCCTTAAAGTCCACAGAAAATACTTTTCGCCGTTAAAAACCTTCCTGGCCAGAGAAAAAAGAACGCAAGCCAAATTGTTTACGCGTAACTAAGAGTGATGAGCAAACGCAAAAAAGTCCCAATTATAGCAATGATTTAGTTTTCTAGGTCGGTCTGAATAGCTAATTTAAAACAATTGAAAGTTTTATCGTGATTATGATACGCCAGTCGCTGTTAGCTGAATCACTTTCAGTCTCAAATCATTTTTTTAGATAGGTACGTAAATAGGTTTAGCTACTGCGCGTAAAGTTAGTCACGATTCAAGTTTTAGACAATTTTAAACTAATCTTTCCTATAAATACTTGTATATTAATGTATTATAGGTTAGTTTGGTTCTAAAGCTTTGCAACCTTTTTTCCTTTTAGAAATTGTTCGAGCGTCCTTTCTAAAGGACATTAAAGAATGGCCTTTGGAAAGGACGCTCAAAACGTATGAATCAGCTGATTTTTTTTCGCGATTTCGGAGTTGGCCCCATAGTAAAAGTTGTTCAGTTTGATGGTCCCTATATACCATTTTCGGCATTAGGCGTATTTTTGTAACACCTTGTTTTATAAATGTCCACACGACGGTTTTGCGAACTCTACATTTTGTTCAAAAGAAACCTTTCAAACGCGAACTTTTTTTGTAAGAAAAGTTGTCAATTAATCACAATTTTCGTCAAAAACCGTATTCGAAACTAACCCGTTAATTTATTGAAAGAAAACTATTTAAACACAGTTCTTGAAAACATAGTGAATTTAGATTTATAAATAAATATTTGACAACATCACATACATTGCTCCGATTCCAAAGTAAGTAGCTAAAGCACTTGTGTTATGGAAATCAGAGACAACGGTGGTATCACAAACACCCAGACTTGAGCCAATATAGGAAAGTTCGTTTTTCTAAATTGACCCAACCGGGGATCGAACCCGGGACCTCAGAGATGGCGACACCATGAAAACCGGTGTACTAAGCCACTCGACCACGGAGGTCGTCGTCTAAATAAATACTTGTACTATTAAATCTGACTCCGATTTAAATTAGCATCGGATTACGATCGAAACGGTAAGCAACTTTTGTCTGGGCGTGCTTCGGATGGGTGATCAAAACATTATTATCTCGAGCTGTATCTTACTTTAGAGGGAACGTTAAGCCGTTGATCCCAGCTGCATATGCAGTCGTTAACCCTCACCAATCCACATTGGTCCCGCGAAATGAGTCATGATGGTGGTCATCGCTTAAATATCTGAAAAGTTCTATTAGGGTTCCGTACCAAAATGGTAAAAGGGAACCCTTATGGTGCGACTTAGTCTATCTGTCTGTCTGCCTGTTACAGCTGGATATCTCGAGAACTACTAATGCTATCAACTTGAAATTTGGAGTAGTTTTAGATGACGTTTGTCCAACTATTCTGCAAATAAGAGAGATTTTTTTCAAATCTTTTTTTGTGACAGGGTCTGAAAGGGGGTCTTAAAAATTCAAAGTGAGGCTACTAGGGCATATGAGGGCTATCTATTTTTTTAGGCCGTAGTTTTCGACTTTTGATGAAAAATTAAAAAAAAATACCGTTCCCCTCTTATCTCCGAAGTTTGCATAGAAAAAAATCTGAAATTATTTAATGTAATCCTAGAACTATAGTAGTACATGTAAAGATTACAGGAAAAATAAAACGATGTCTCTAAATAGTAAACTTTTTCAGAATGATGGTACGAAACCCTCGGTGCGCGAGTCCGACTCGCTCTTGACCGTTTTTTTTTTTTAAATAATAATATGGCTTTATCATTTACCTGTACTACTCCTGATTTCTTCACCTTTATTATTATAATAGAATAAATCCATTCCAGTCAGTAGAATCGAATACCACCAGTCGTGTTTCATCCATTTTCGTTCACTTTGCCATGTGCAAAACTTCCTTAAATAATTTGATGCATTATCGTCCATTTCTAAAAACCTGTTTTTTAAATACCTTGTCCCTTTCAGATCGAAATGGATGCTGTGGTTCAAGCTTGGATGTCTGAAGTAATATGCCGCCTGGGTAAGAAAAAATTAGAGTAAAAATACAATGATTTCAAATCAATAAAAATAATTAGACTTGTCGTTTTTTTGTTTTCGTATTTAATTTGGAGTGATTTATCACACCAGTGATATCATTGGACCGGTCTTCCAAAGGTCGCGGGTTCGATTTCCTGAGAAAATGATCTGAAATTTGGTGCAATGCTCTTCCAACTAACTGAACCAAATTAAAAATATCCAAATGTATCTAATTTCTTGATTTATTAATTAGCAAGCTGATATTTAATTTTTTCTTAACCTTCTTGATGGGTCTCTAAAACATAAATTCATGGGAAAAACGAGCTAACAAAATCGGCTAATGACAGCCGATTTTCCCCCTTCATATTATACAAGGTGTTACAAAAATACCCCTAATGCCGAATATGGTATAAAGGGGCCATCAAACTGAACAACTTTTACTATGGGACCAACTCTGAAATTGCGAAAAAAAAATCAGCTGTTCCATACAAAAATTAAAATCGAAAATATCAAAATGTATGAAACAGCTGTTTTTTTTTTCGCGATTTCAGAGTTGGCCCCATAGTAAAAGTTGTTCAGTTTGATGGTCCCTATATACCATATTCGGCATTAGGGGTATTTTTGTAACACCTAGTATAGATTTACCTCTATCAAAATGTTTTTGGAAATTTGCTCCAGTTGTCTTCTGGTCTTTATTTGGCCTTCCTTCGCCAGTCGGTCAGTTAGCGCCTTGTCAAAGTGAATGACTACCGGAATAGTCACATGTTGATTTGGTTCCGTGTAATATTTCACCTCTGTGGATGATGATTTTGAGGACTTTCCTTTGTTTCCTTCAATAGTCTGAAAAAAGTAACTTAGAGGAAACGGAAATTTTGAGTTAGGTCCGTATGACGATTTTTTTGAAGAGGTCGTTAAATAATAATAATTATAAAAACTTTTTTTTTTCTCCACACAATAATACATAAGGATACACTGTATACCAATAAAATAGTAATTTAAAGTAAATAAGTATTAAAATGGAGACTGGTGCCTGAAAAAACCATAGCCTGAAAAAAAATTTCGCTTATTTGGGATTCGACTATTGTTAATAGTTAATTTTCAATATGCAATATTTTTATAAAGTGTTTGGCAATAAAGTAGCATATCTTAAAATATAAAAAAAAAAACGTTACTTTGCCTAAGTTTTTGATGTCTAAAAACTTGTATTTCTACCAATCCCTACGGCACTTACGCTGAATTTAGAATTTTAGAAGTTTGAAAGTATTGATGAAGTACATCAAATCAATAAACTATTACTTACCAATTTGTTAAATGACTAAAAATATTCCCAAAATTATAAGAGATAAAAAAAACCTCACCTTTTTGCAATACACACTATTTGCTATTATCACCAAACATAGCACTAAGCACAGCTTCATTGTGCTTGTTAACACAAGTATCACTTAAGTCACTAACTTCCATACAGTAATCATCCCACACACGTCGGCTCACTAAATACTTTTACCAACGGGGTTATTCCATTTACTTTAAAACTAAATAAATTAACCATAATCTATACCTTATTGAATTTATCAAATAAATCAGGTTTACTTTCTTTATTTCAATTATTTGAATGGCAAAAAAATATGGAATTTCAAAAACACATCCGATTGTTAAAAAATTAGATATATGGTAATTTCATTGCTTATTTAAGTAGTTCAGTATTTTTTAGCTGAAAATTTAAGGAAAATCTTTGTCAACTTTGGAGAAAAAAATTGCTTATGATCTAAAAATATCACTTCACACAACGAAGATTGCAAACGCACTGACAGATCAGTGCAAATTAATAGCGAACTTAGACTAAGTATAAAGTATGTCGTGTAACGGTTTATTGCAATTGTTTAAAATAGCCTATAGGCATTTTGCTTACCTATAAAATTTATAAAGGAAAATACGAGTGTGGTACTATCAATAAAGAAATCATAGGTGTGAATTAGTCATACATAGGTCAGTCAAAAAAAATGATAAGAACCTTACCTACTTTCAAACAGAAATGTTCATAAGAAAGAACTGTATTTGGCAAAAATATTTCTTTTTTTTTTTCTACTAAATAATAAAGCCGCATAACATTAAGCTAAAGCTAATTATAGCTTTCTTGACACATATTAATTGTTAAGAAATTAAGAATACTTATTTGTTTAAAGTTCATAACTATAACTAGATTTTTTTGTTCAACTTGTCAAAGTTTCATGTATTTTTTGCTATAGTTGCGATATTGGCTGAAAACTATCCCAATTAAAAAAAAACAGTTTCATTAAAAAATATTTTTACAAAAGAATGTGCTTGAATCAATGATTTCAAAATTTTACTTATTATTAACTTACGTCGTAGGTAGGTGTCATCAATTTTACGACATTTAGTCAAATTATCATATAAAATAAAAAAGTATAGGGTAAGCTTTACTTATCTTAGCAACCCCACAGGTTGACACTTCAAAATTTAAACGCGTATATTAATTTTATTTATAAAGCAGATCTATATTTTCAGATATGATCATATGGACGGATGAAAGGATGGATGGATGGATGGATGCACGGTTCGAAATAAGAAAAAAATAACATTTCTTTCTTAGGTTAAAAACATAGGTATTAAAAGCGTATAAACTGAACAAACGTCGGGAAAAGGTAGGTGTTTAAACACCTATGTTTAGTTTAAACGCGTTTAATACCTGTGTTCTTAATCTAATGAAATGCAATGCAAAAGTTCAAGAGTTTATATTTCTTTCTTTCTTCCATCCATAAATACATGCATCCATGTATCCATGAATCCATGCACCCATTCATCCACCCATCCACTCATCTCTGCATCCATCCATCCATCAGTCCGTCCGTCCGTCCTTCCTTCCTTCCTTCCTTCCTTGTAAATATAATAATAAAATATTTGCCAATCACTAGTAAGTTTGTGCCAGTAATTGAACTAGAAATGCCAATGACTATATTTTTCGATGTCCTTAGAAGTTTTCTGTTTTATTTCATAAAAAAGTTTCTGTTTAATTAATAAGTAAACCATTAAAAATTAATTTAAAGTCGTAAATTACGCACAAATATGTTACAGATAATCTAATTAAAAATTAAGGAAATATTTCGCTCAGGGTGCCTTCAATCATTGTATAGTTTACCCTAGTTTTTGGAAATTAATCAACTATAGTCAAAGCAAATTCTGTTTTTTTTATTATGGTAAAAGAAATAAAAAAATCATAATTCAACTTAATGCCTGTGATTAATAATTTGTCATCCTACTAGAAATAGAAATCATTATTCACTTTAAACAAAATGTATGTAGGTTTTAGCGCAAATAACCAGTTAAAGTCAATATTTTTTTGTTTTATCTGATGATGGCATCGTGATTGGTCCTAGTTTTCTGCTCTATTGATTGAGAAGATGCCATAGAATATTACCATAAATAGATTGCAATTCGAATGGATTATTGGATTTTGGTTTCCTTGTTTTTCAGTACCTAGTTTAAAAATGTTAT
Source organism: Catoptria pinella (assembly GCA_963556745.1). Lineage (NCBI taxonomy): Eukaryota > Metazoa > Arthropoda > Insecta > Lepidoptera > Crambidae > Catoptria > Catoptria pinella. Next base: position 11,276,725 of record OY750775.1, on the reverse strand, counting down.
ACTGACAATTATTGGTGTTAGGAAAAAAAAAAATACGATTCTAAAGTGCTAATTGTTATTAAGTTATTTGAAAAAATATTAATTGACTTTTTACTTTGACTTGACAAAATAAATAGCTGAAAAAAACTTATCATTACATCTTCCCAGGATTTAAAATTATAAAACAGTCGAGTTCTGAGCGATTTAAGTAATTCAGATTAAAATTTTTCCCAAAATAAACCCAAAATGTTGAGATAAATAATATTAGAAAAAATACTAGAAAAAATCGACTCACCCGTAGCACCTCAGACGGGACTCGAACCCGCACCCTTGGGAATCCGGCCCAATGCACTGACCAATTATGCTACCGAGTCAAGTCAATGCAGAAAAATGTTGAATTAAGTTTGCAATTAAAATGAGGATATAAATTATTTCCGCATTTAACACAAAACCCAATGATAACGATACCAAGTTTAGTTTAAAAAAAATAAGTGTTATCATACGTGTGTGACCTAAAAGTCTAGGTATACAAAATTCGTATCCGAGTGCTAAAAAATTATATAAGCATTATGTCAGGGTCGCAAGATAATTTTAGTGTTTTGTCGCAATGTTATTTTGATATTATGAGATGGCCTTTCAAATATAAAAGAACATGATTATTGAAATAGTACCTACTCTATTTTTTAATTTTTATACCATTCCCTCTCTAAAAAGCTTAGTGTATTCACTGAAAACAGTGAATAAAAAGAACTTTTAATCACTATTTTGGTGTTTGAATTTAGAACACAATTCGACCTCCATCTCAACGCTATACAAACTCCTTGCGCGCAAAAAATACTGATAAAAACTCTTTGTGCAAAGAATACTTGACATCCTTGTGCTAATAATATTTTCACTTAAAAATTTATTTTGACACAGCTGACTAAAATAACTAGTGGCTCAGTATAATAATAATTATCGAACTTGCTCACAAAATTTCACGAGGATCGGTTGGGAAATGTGACATGATTGTAGAGGAGAACAAATGGACATACGAAAAATTTTTTGCCTAAGCTGAAGCAGAGACGCTTCGCTCGCGCTTCGCGTTCGCTCGTTCAAAGATACCTAGTTAGATCTTATCACATTTACTTATTCAGGTAAATTACACTCTCAGAAATGTCACATCAAATTAAATTGAAATTTTTCTGAAAACTACAAATTAAATATTCCTGTTGGATCTTATTTATTTATTTGCCAATTGAAGCTTGCAGGTCTTTCCCAGAATTGATTATGTTCTATTTTTTTATCCTCGTACAATAGCTTCATTGTTGTAAACTGGCGATTGTAGTGTACCTAAAAATAGTGTCTGGACATGAAATTGGTTTAATCGCAATCAAACCGAATATTTCATATTTATATGTATTTATATTTAAAAATATATTCCTTATCTATCCATGTCACGTACCCTTCCCTCATTGTCCTTTTTATTTATTTGGTTTCACCCAGGTTGGCTGGAAGTGATTGCTAATGTAGCAATAAGGCCGCCTATGTTTTCTTTTTGTTTGTTTATTATTTTTGTCGTGTGCAATAAAGTTAATATTAAGATGGATGATAAATTCTTTTCCTAATTATAATTAAAAAATATGCGCAAGCGTTCCTATCCAATATAATAAATTGGGTGCTTACTCTATCTAGAGTCTAGACAGTATCACTTTATTTTGTGCATCGTTAGTGTCATTCCTAATAACAATGTGATATTATGACGTAAGTTTTCTAGTTTAAGATTTCATCATGACATTAAATCACATCATTTGTGTTCTAAGAAATATTCACGGCGTTCATTTTATGTTCAGAGGTCAATTATGTTTTTAAAATGGTTCGTTTCTATGGCAGGAAGCTAAATCAGGCTGCTGATTGTATTTTTCTGTGTCTCCTTACTTTAAAAATAAGTACCCATATCATGAACAGCTATCGAGAATAATAACGAGCGTAAAAACATTCGATACAGTAATTTTTATGAGAAATTTGTACAGCGCCATCTATCGCCGAAAAGCGAAATAAAATTTAACATAGATAATAACTCTATTGAGTAGTTTTACCCGCGTTATTTTTCTTGATAGATGTTCGTGTGACGGTTACTGATAGTCTCACTTTTCTGTTATTCCCATGAACCGGCAAATATCTACTAAAATTATTATGTATTGACAGGTTTCAGATAAGTTTACGCTATTCACAAGGAAGATCTCAACATAACGTTAAGTGAGAATAAGATTTTTGACTTTTTTTAAGATGTTCATGGGTTTACTTTTAAAAGACCTTACTTTATCTTCCTTAATAATAAAGATTGTATAGCAGATGTGTAGTTACAATGGTTACTCTCTGTCAAACTATTTAAGTTTGACATTAAAAGAAAGGGACAAAACACTGTGTCACTATGCATCTACTATACAATCTTTATTAGTAAGGGTTAGCGGAATTGTGCATAGACCACAGAGCAAGCCACTCATTTAGAAGAAGAAGGGGTTAGGTATATTTTTCTTGGTCTTTTTCAGATTTTCCGTTTATTGACTCCTATTCGTTCGTTGAACTGTGAAGAGTGAAGTGTTGCAATGCGTACGCCGGACATCGTGATCGTTCGTAATAGTAGCTTTGCGAACGAATACGAATCGTGACGAATCGTTAATGCCGCACTTCAGTAGATCAAGGGCTATCGATCGATTCATCATCAAATCACCACTGATGTCTGATGTCATTGCAGGTGATCTGACGTGTCATATTGCCATGATTACCAATATTTTATTCTGGGACACGTAATAACAATAAATATAAATATAAATAAATATTTGACAACATCACATACATTGCTCCGATTACAAAGTAAGTAGCTAAAGCACTTGTGTTATGGAAATCAGAGACAACGGTGGTATCACAAACACCCAGACCTGAGTCAATATAGAAAAGTTCATTTTTCTAAATTGACCCAACCGGGGATCGAACCCGGGACCTCAGAGATGGCGACACCATGAAAACCGGTGTACTAAGCCACTCGACCACGGAGGTCGTCGTCTAAATAAATACTTGTTCTATTAAATCTGACTCCGATTTAAATTAGCATCGGCTTACGATCGAAACGGTAAGCAACTTTTGCCTGGGCGTTCTTCGGATGGGTAACCAAAACATTAATATCTCGAGCTGTACCTTGCTTTGGAAGAACGTTAAGCCGTGGGTCCCAGCTGCATATTGCAGTCGTTAACCCCCACCAATCCATATTGGTCCCGCGAAATGGGTTATGATGGTGGTCATCGCTTAAATATCTGAAAAGTTCCATTAGGGTTCCGTACCAAAATGCTAAAAAGGAACCCTTATGGTGCGACTCAGTCTGTCTGTCTGTCTGCCTGTTACAGCTGGATATCTCGAGAACTACTAATGCTATCAACTGTCTCAATAAATCACAATCCTTGTCATTTTAGGATCTAAACGACCATAATGATTAGCAACAGGTTTGATATCTAAAGTTTTATTGATATAATCTAAAAACATATTCATAGCTATGAACCCTAGTGAAAGATTTTTTGAAATCCGTTTTGAAATGGTTGAGCTATAAGGGTTTAAAGGAAATGCCAAGCTCAATGCAATATGTGCTTTATCACGTACGATGTAAGGTTCGCGTACGTGGCGGATGACGTCATAAAGACCCTAAAAAAAACAGCGTTCTAGCTCGTATAACTTCTCAGGTTTAAGAGATATCGAGAAAATTTCTTCACAGTTAATCATGACGTGATGGCATAAGCTTTCTGATAAGCCACTAAAAAAACATCGTCACTGATCCTCATTGTAATACAATGGTAAACTGACAAACTCTGTGTAAATCACTTGCTATAGGTACAATGATTTATTTAATATCGATGATAGTGATAAGATGAACATAAATAACTTAGAAACTCTTTTCCCACGCAAAAAGTTACATTCATTAAAATTTAATAAATATTGCTACAAATGAAAGCAGTAAAATAGTAATTATCGAAATTAAATATAAATAATCACGATTATTAATTAATTGAATTAATATTTCATTATGTCTTGAACTTTAATTTGCATTTAAATTAAGTTTTTGACGACAACATTTGTAAAAGCATATAAAACGGGAAATTATTTATAATAAGCGTATAGTTTTACTTTTGATTTTGAATTTTCTGTGATTAAAAAATAAACATATGCGGATAAAATAGCAATAGCTGTCAAACAGAATCGCTGTAAAGGTAAAATCAGGAGTCAGTCGAATTTAATATACAAGGTGTTACAAAAATACCCCTAATGCCGAATATGGTATATAGGGACCATCAAACTGATCAACTTTTACTATGGGACCAACTTTGAAATCGCGAAAAATAAATCAGCTGTTTCATACAAAACTTAAAATCGAAAATATCAAAATGTATGAAATAGCTGATTTTTTTTCGCGATTTTAGAGTTGGCCCCATAGTAAAAGTTGTTCAGTTTGATGGTCCCTATATGCCATATTAGGCATTAGGGGTATTTTTGTAACACCTTGTATAGAAAACCTGTTTATGCCAGTAATGGGACTCAGGATTTAGTATCCCATAAATGGGTTTAAAGTCATTAGGTAGTAAATAAGAACAAAAACATTTAGTTTTTATAAAAATATTTACATTCGTATAAAAAAACAACAGTTACATCTACACTGAACACATACTGGCCTTCTGTCCAATCAATCACAAATTAATTCAAAAGAAACAAGTAAAAAAATGTACAAAATAATTAACACAACATCAATCTGTGCTTGACTGCACAGAAATGGGTTGAAGTACAATCGGCAACACAATTTAGTAGCCAGCGTCGGCGTCGTAACTGCTCTTTTTGCTGTCGTATTGGTCTGAAAAAAACCGAATAATGAAAAACTTCAGCGATTGTATTTCAAAGGGAGTCGCCTAAGTTGGGGAAGTTTTTTCATCTGACTGGCGGTAGAGAGGTAGTAAAACACTACCTGTATTGGGTAGACTGTATTATGTCAGTGAGTAGGTTCTCATATCAGGGTCCTATTTCGCCGACGACGAAAGCGACATTTGTCTTTGACATATGGCGTTGAGTAAGTTTGCTTGACAATGGTCGACTTATAAAATATTATCAATGTCCTTTATTAAAAGTAAGGACAGTTGTAAAATTCATCGACATAGTTATATAACTAAATGACAATGACAGTGGAGTTTTTGGCGCCATTTTGTCGAGTTCGGTTTGGTGTTTATTTTAATTATTTTCAAATTGATTCATAGTGGATATTGTGTCTTAAAATTGGTGCAGTTATATGGTACAAGTGTCTACGCAACTGAACAATATGTGGGATAATTGAAATAGGCGTGATCTTGGTTATGTGAAGCTGAGACTTTTATTGAAGTGGTGGCTTCCTCGGCAGAACTAACCGAGTAAACTGTCTTGATATACTTGGTGCCAAATGCTCCAAGCAGCATTGGAATGCGATGCACCCGCATTCTAATGAAATATGAAACAATATCTACCACTGAACTATTCAACACTTGACACTGGCAAAAATTACTTCCAAGAGGAAAGTAGATTGCCAAAACAAAAAAAAAGAAGAAGAAGACAATGACAGTGACATATGTCACTGACAAATGACAATTTGGTGAAATAGGGGCCGAGCTCCATCGAATGAAAATGTGTAGAGGTGATGTCGCTTGTGGGGCGACTTCAATGACGCAATTTCTTATCGCATTTGGCCTGCGATATTCTTAGTGGTAGTCATTAAATGGGTCACCAAAATTTTACTATTTCGAGCTCTTTAATGTCCGCCTTTGGTCCCCAATGTGGGTTATGGACCCCAGCGTGCCCCAGTAGGAGGGATATTGAAAATGAATTAATTAATTTAATCAAGTTACCTATTTATACCATAATTGAAATGGCCGATTATGATGAGGTTAGAAGCATTGATAGACTACGAGGATAGCTCTTTATGAGTCGCAGGTAACAAGCCTACGACAACTTCAGATATCTGTAGCAAAAGAACTCTGTAAGGGCTGATTACGTAACTCTGTTGCTAACAATTCTCGATTGAAACCGCAGTTACATTGCTACTTTAAGTAAGATAGTTGTCACATTGGTTCTTACTAAAGCAGCAATGTAACTGCGATTTCTGTCAGAGTTGATTGCAACAAAGTTACATATTCAGGGGGCTGATAACAATGGAATATCTATTGTGTCTCATTTTCCGGGAGTTGAGGGGTTAAGAATGAATAAGTAATTTCTACTCACTGCTAGATCCACTGGTCAGCTGCAAGCTCTTCAAGATCTCCTCAGGAATGGGGGGAGAGGTGGGGAGGTGGGCGCCTTCCGCGTGGTAGCCGTTCTCATCAGCAGTGTAGGTGATGGAGTAGGTCTGACCATCGTCTCCAATGTAAGAGTAGGAGCCGGACACTTGGAGGGAACCTTCTTCTGGCACTGCTCCTGGGATCACACGACCTGGAAGAATTATCAGCAGATTTGATTCAGTACCGGTAGATCAAGATGAAGATTTTACTAAAACATATTTTTCATTTATTAACGTAAAAGTTCAGCTCAGACAGCACACAGTACAGATTCTTGAGACGATCGGATATGATAGCCATTATATTAATTTATTCTGATAATTTAACCAATCATAAGTTACTTAGATTTGTGGCTGGCTAATTAAACAGCTAATTTTGTAAACATGTTATTTGCTGAGATGGTTAGCAAAGACGCATGGCATCTTTTAATATTTTTTCAATTTTTGCTTTATTAGCTTTACCGTAGATATATATTTATGATTATTATGCTTTCGTATGTCCTTCCGGTGTCCGACTGTCCGCTTGTTCTCCTCTACAGGTCGTATTTCTCAACCGATTTTCGTGAAATTTTGTGAACAAGTTCGATAAGTGAATATAATTTTATAGCGGAGATACTTAAGTGGAAAATACATATTTCAGCCATTTCAAAAAATGACATAAACGCGAGGTCTACAGCTCACAGAACCACTAGTGATTATAATTTTGATTATGATGATTATGATTACAATTTTTTTTACATTATCTGGTTTAAAGTAATAAAATTAAATATTTTGGCGACGCTTGTGAACAGATAAACCACCAACCAAAGTACCTCACAAACCGGGCATAAATAAATTAACCCGAATCTTGCACAAAGAGCAATAATTTAGGAAAACGTGCATAGCGCAGACGTCGTTAACCTTTTACGAAGTTATTGGGAGATCCAACCAAACGTAATTCATATCAGCGAATTAACTACAATGCTTGTTTGTGTTACCACTTAGAAAACAATTTTTCATTGTTGAAAACATATAATATTTGTTGGCAACACCAACTAAATTGTCAATGACGAAAATTATTTAAAAAAAAAATGTCAATGACGACATAAACGACCTCCGTGGTCGAGTGGCTTTTGTATACCAGTTTCCAAGGTGTCGCTATTTCTTGAGGTCCTGGGTTCGATCCCCCGTTGAGTCAATTTAGGAAACGAACTTTTCTATATTGGCTCAGGTCTGGGTGTTTGTGATACCACCGTTGTCTCTGATTTCCATAACACAAGTGTTTCGCTACTTACTTTGGATTCGGAGCAATGTATGTGATGTTGTCAAAATATTAAAAAATATTAAATGTTTTTGTATGTTCTTCTTCTTCCAAAAACCACCATTGTAATGTGTCGTGTCAATCAATAAATATATTTTTAGTGCTAACCAGCGAATACTTTTAGTTATAGACCCAAAATCTACCTATACAGTCAACGAGAGCAACAGTATTACTTAACACAATTGACTGTTTAAGCAGAGCTTTAATAAAATAAAGTTTACTTAAAACTATACAGATACGAGTCACAGGAATATGACGAATCCGGAACAAAATAGATTTTTGTGGTCATTGTCTTTAACATGCCGTCAAAATCTAAGTTCGTTTGATTTTTAGTTGTAATCAGTTTTTTACTAGGTATCATACCATTGTTGTTTTTCATTTCGATAAAACAAAGACTGTTGACGTTACTTAGGTCAAATTAGGAAATATGGATCATAACATAAGTAATAAGTTTTATAAAAACTGATGAACTAACCACGCACATAACGTACCCACTTAGTCACAAAAATACAATTAACGGTGTCAAAAAAGTTTTACGTGATTCAGTCGAAAACTATTGCAATTGCATTGTTCTTGTATTTTGAAATGAAGAGTCATTCGATTACAATGTACCGTCTCAATTTCGAACATAAGCCAATTTTGAACAATGTATGATATTATGTCAATATTTGACGAAGAGATGATGAAAGGTGACATAAAGCATGTTTCCCTTGCAACTACGAAAAAATATTATTAATCACCTATTTTATTAGAACTACGTAATGAAACTGCTTAAATAAAATGGCTGCTTCTAGCAAAGAAACTCCATTAAACTAAACGACAGACTAGAAAATATTGTTAATACAATGAAAAGTACCACAAAGCTTCTTCGGAATGCACTACAGAGAGATAATAAAATTCCGTCTTTATTTAAGCACTATGTTTTTTTTCTAATGACAGCGCTAGGTGTGCAGACTACGCGCTCTTAAAGAACTTTCTTGACTTAGTCACTAAGTTTTTATCAAACTAAATATCTAAGATTTATGTATTTCATACTTTCTCTGTAATTGTTGTGGATTATACATTCCTAGAGATGAGAATTAAGTTCAGTTAGTGTGATGGTAATGCGAACAATACAAAAATAAGTACAAAAAAGAACTGTTTTTTCATACCTTGCTGTTCCGCTTTAGTTCCATCGCTGGTTTCATATGCATAATGATATCCTTCTTCATTGATTTCATTTTCGTATGTCAGGATCTCTGCGTTTGCTGATGCGCTAGCACTGGCTGAAGCACCGGAGTATTTTGCAGAACCTTGAGATCCTTGTTGCCCCTGGGCTCCAAAGGGGGTCTGAAGGCCTGCGCTTGCGCCACTGGAACCCCTCGCGTTGGGAGGAAGGTAGACTTTCTCCAGTTTAGCCGCTGCGGCTACTGTGACCAAAACTAGAGTAACGAGCTGAAAAATATTGATTTGTTTTTTATTTATTTATGATAGGAACTTTATTAAGTGGTTAAAGTTTCCGTTTTAAACGCCAAATGGCCTGGATATTGCTTTTCTTTTATTTCTTAGTCCCTTTCTGGCTAAAAAAGATACTTTTACAAAATTGATATTTCAGTGAAATTTGTTTTGTTAAATTGTTATTATTGGCATTTGAGTTAATTTTATCAATTAGTAGCTTTAATAATGTGACTATATGAAACGTATGATAAGAGTTTTTATTTGTGCAAAGAGTTTTCACCAGCCGATTAATTTGAAACCATCTGTTTTTTACATAATCTCCATACATAAAAATGTCAAAAACAGACGGTTAAAACTTTATCAGCTGTTTAAGTGTTGGTGAACTTCAACTTGTCTGAATTGATTGTTTTACAACTAATTATATCTCACTGGAAAAATGATTTTCACAATTCTCTTATCAATGACGACCTCCGTGGTCGAGTGGCTTTGAACACCGGTTTTCAAGGTGTCGCCATCTCTGAGGTCCCGGGTTCGATCCCTGGTTGGGTCAATTTAGAAAACGTACTTTTCTATATTGACTCAAGTCTGGGTGTTTGTGATACCACCGTTGTCTCTGATATCCATAACACAAGTGCTTTAGCTACTTAATTTGGAATCGGAGCAATGTATGTGATGTTGTCAACTTTTACACAAACAAAAACTAAACACGAACACTTCCGTTTTCTTAAATAGTTTCACTATAACCAGACCCTAGAGTCCCTATTCAAAGTTTCAACCAGAAAACCACAAAATCTTCACACACTATTCGTAAATAGAAAGGCACACTTTATCACTGATTGCTCAATAATCCAAGAAACATTTACTAACGTATTTCATGGCGATGCGTTCCAAAAGAAGGATGTCAGTGAAATGTGATTGAACCCCACATCTTCGCTGGTTATATACCACTCACTAGTCTCCAATATTTGAGTGATACACAATCGAAATTCTCATCCGACCCTTTAAATTAACCATCCTTATATATCTAAACTTAAAGCTCAAATTGGCATTGTAAGTTTTATGTGTATCATTTTGCAAGGACCGTGGTGAAGATCACGTTGAAAACTTAGCGGGTATTAATTTAAAGTAATTAGTTTTAAGTATTTAACATTGAATGTTGACTATGATGTATATGGGGTCAAAATTAGTAAAAATTCTAAATGTATTTTTTTCGGTGATTAACGAAGAAAAATTTGAAATCGCTGGTTTGCATTTTGTGCATAAAGTGTTACTTAATGATAGTTATGTTTAACAAGCTTATTAAACACAGACATAAAACAATTTAATATACTTAATACGTTTTCTTAACTTGGTAGGTACACACAACAGCACGTCAGGTTATACATTTAAACTGCGAAAACAGCTTTTATTACGTAGGGCATAAAGGCGGTCTCAAGGTCAAATGTATAGTCTGAGGTGCCATCATGTGTACATGGTTGGTTTCCAGGTTTAATAATCGTTACAGACATTTGTCTGTAATAACGATATAATAGATAGCAAAACGTCTTCTTAATTTGGCATTACGTTATTACTCTGTGATGACGTATATAAATTGTACAAGCGTGTTACATAGTGTTGCCATCTCTAAAAATAAAAAATCCGGATTCACCCGTTAGAAATGCTGGATTTTTGGGTACCAAGACCGGACGCTCAGAAAAAAAAGGATTTTGGACAAAAGTTTAAATTAAAACACATTTATTTTGTCCCAAGGCTGAACGCTAAAGGTATTTTAATGTAACTGCTGACAGAATACCCGCATCCGCGGGCGGGACTATAAATATATAAGCCGGACGGGCCGGACGCAGTCAAATTTGGCCGGACAAGAGGTCAAAAAGCCTAACACTGTCCGGCTTTATCCGAGCGGATGGCAACCCTATCCCACACAACAAAGTATATCAGATCCAGTGAACACACAATCCGATCCGTTATTTACAGTATCTGTATAGCAGCGGATCCGATAAAAAGGTCTTTTAACTGTGTTGTGAACATCACATCCAAGTTGTGGCCATTTTAAATCAAAAATCTAGTTTTCAGCAGCTTTAGTTACTAGGTAGTTACTTGATAAAGAAATGTTTTTTTATAAAATAAAACTGTAAAGTTTTATTTGTTTTTGTAACATTGTTTTCAATTTTTAACGTGTGTCATGAGTAGTTAAAAGATATTCACTTGGGCATTCACTCCAATATGATATAATTATAAACTTCAGACTGATAATTAAATATTATGCAAAATATAGTATTTAACCGTTGTATGTTATTATGTGGAGATAAACATGCAATGTTTTTGAGCGTAAGGATAATAATCGGTTGAAAGTTGCATGTTATTATCATAAAAAGCTCATCACAACTATTTGCAAATATTTGTGGAGGTTAGTGGTTGCAAAAGCTTTTTTTAAAACTGAATACAATCGAACTTCGAAACAAAGTTTCAGATAAGTGAAACTGAAAGTGCCACAAACATCAAAGTTTCAGACCAGTGAAACTGAAAGTGCCACAAACATTTGAAGTTGAAACTTCGTTTTCTAGTCGAAACACATACGTCACGTCGCTAGTTTTTTCTTTGCTTACAAAATCTATAAATACCTTATGATATAAAATATTTTTTGTCTTGTTTTCACGCTAAAAAAAATGCTTAGGTAACTTAGCATAACGTAATAACACTTACCTTGTTTTAAAACATCACAAAGTACCTAAGTACCTACCAGTGGAGAAGGGTCCATACAAACTGATTCCCATCAGCTTACCTTTTAAAAACCCCACCCCACCAATCCACTACGCAGATCATAACATTTTTATAGAACGGCTTACCTTCGCCATAAATTCACCTTTAGCCACTAGTACTTACTTAACTTTTATTTGTATTATAGTTTTGAGTAGGTATTTATCTATATTTCTCTCTCTTTTTCACTGTAATGTGAAAAAGACATGAAAGTGACAAGTGAAACGCTAAAAAAGTTAAAACCCTTGAGTTACTGGATTAAGTACAGGGGCCGTACTGGCTAACGCATCGATCTTCGGAAAGTCTGCCGGGCTTCAAATTAAAACAGATAAATCGAGCCCCCAATCGGGCCAAAATGGCGAACTCCAATTCATGATGTCACACGAACATCGATATCTTCTAAATAACTTCGGCGAATAGTACAATACGAAACTCCTTACTTCGATTTATCTGTTTTAAGTTGAAGCTCGGCAGACCCGCCGAAGTTCGAAAAGTTAGCCGGTAGGGCCCCAGGTTGTGTTTTAAGTTATTAACTCAATGTATGTGTTTGTGTAATGTGTGTAGTTTCAAAATTATATAACTGGAATAACACTTTAAGTGTTATAAGTGTTGCGATTTATGGTATAACGCTTGAAGTGATTCATTGAATATGCTAATTGCATATCGATCGGAGATTCGATTATTGGTGATCGATTTGCTGAATTGCAATTCGGTAACTAAATTCTGATCTTGTCTACGATAAGGTGGCACGGTTGACATTAACTAAAGAAAGAAATAACAAAAAAGAATACATAACATGACAGTACAAGAAAGAAAGAAACGGATAACAATGACACGATAACAATAACACATTGTGCAACGTCGTGATGCCAAAACTGTGTTCAGCTCAGTATAAGCAGCAAGCTGGGCCTGCTGAACACAGCAATGACATCAGGAGCGAAGAACAGACACACCAAAACGCACTGAACACGACACGATTTAATTACAACATAAATAAGTACAAACTCATATTAAAAACTTACATAAATTCTGAAAGTGTTTAAATTCATTTGCCTACCTAACTTAAAAATACAGAAAAGTATTGACTGACAGAAACAAGTACCCTTAGCACGAACACCTATAGGAAAAAAACGCACGTAAATGTACTCGATAGAGTAGTTCATTTTGCTTTTCGGCGGTAGATGGCGCTGTACAAATTTCCCATACAAAATTACTCTATCGAATGTTTTTACGCGCGTTATTTTTTTCGATAGCTGTTCGTGCTAGTGTACAGACAAACTAGTCTTTCGAATGTGAATAACATGAAACAAAACCCTTTATTGATGCGATTTTCGCCTCGGTACCACGAGATTCAAATGTTTCTTTTGATTTATTTGACACCATTAGCTAATAATTTCAAGACACATCTTCATGATAGTAACAAGTGTTGTAAAAATGTCAGGTGCCAACGTATTTTAGACGAGATGTTACAAATCTATTAGATGATATTTTATCATGAATAATTAAACATTTGATATTTTTATCGACCTTCATATGGAATAATTAGTTAAGACTTACATTAAAAAAATATTTTAATAAAATCATTGAATAACACAACACGCACATGGAAATCAACATAAAAATATATATATATATTAAATATTCAGAATCAGCCTTTTTACCGACTTCAAAAGGAGGGAGGTACTCAATTCGACCCGTATTTTTTTCCGTATAAATAAGACCGACATTTTTTTCTCTACAAACTGGTAAAACAGTCATAATTCTAAGTCATTTGCATTGTGTTTTAAGACGGTTTTGATCAAGGCTACCATGACGTCTCAGTTTGTGTCGCATTTAAAATATACACACAAAATTGGAAAATTATTTACAAAATATGAGCATAATTAACTTTGATTTGAAACTAATAAATAATAAATATTTTGATAACATCAAATAAATATTTGACAACATCACATACATTGCTCCGATTCCAAAGTAAGTAGCTAAAGCACTTGTGTTATGGAAATCAGAGACAACGGTGGTATATCACAAACACCCAGACCTGGGCCATATAGAAAAGTTCGTTTTTTAAATTGACCCAACCGGGGATCGAACCCGGGACCTCAGAGATGGCGACACCTTGAAAGCCGGTGTACAAAGCCACTCGACCACGGAGGTCGTCAAAACTGTATTGCTAGTCAACTTAAAGTTAATGTTATTTTAAAAAATTACTGTTATAATTGTTTTTTTTTCCTATTAATTATTTAATAGGCGAGGTAACATAATATTAACTCTTAAGTGGTTCTATAAAGCAGCTTGTAAATCCTTATAATATTAGTTCCAAAGACTTTATATTAAAAGTATACGAAGTAGAAGAATGTAGCTTTAGATGTTCAGTTGAATGTCGAGGTTAATTCCTTCTACATTGGTGAGATGGCACTGGCTTGCAGCGTAAGAGTTGATATACTAGAAGAAATTCGACGTTCTCACTAGTGACTCGGTAGCTCAGCGGTCAGAGCATTGGACCGGATATCCAAAGGTCGAGGGTTCGATTCCCGTCCGAGAACATGATCTGGTGCGAGTCCTAATTTTTCTAGTATATTATTTAGTATTATATAAAAATATCATTGCTTAAATCTCAAAATTTCAAATGTAGCGTTAGCTTTCTAACGATATAACAATCAGGCCATAAATACTTCACAGTCTAGAGCGAAACGTCGCGGAGAGATCGCAACTATTATGATCTTCTTTACTATACCCAGTTTAAAGGGGAGATAGGTTTTTGTAATAGCATTTTGGCAACATTATTATATTGTGCAGTATAGACTAAAGCGTAGATAATAGTAGATTATGCAACAAGGGCTTAAAGTAGTGTATTATGTTCCGAGCGCTGTAAAAATTTCCCATTCAAAACTACACCCACGAATACTTTTACGCGCGTTATTTTTTTCGACAGATGTTCGTGCTACGGGCATAGATATTATTATCTAATATTATATGAAAATAGCATTGTGAATGCTAAAATCTCAAAATTAAAAAGTGTAGGCTGTATTATGTAGTTCTCAATAAATATAAACATTTTGACGACTTTTTAAATTTTGAGATTTAAGCATTCACAATGCTATTTTATACAATACTAAATAATATACTAGAAAAAATAGGACTAACGAGAACATGATCTGGTGCGAGTCCTATTTTTTCTAGTATATTATTTAGTATTGTGACGACTATTAAAAATTCACTTTTTAGGGAAGTAAGTAAGAGGCGCTGTTTGATTTTCTAAAAAAACTATTTGATTTTTGGTAATAAGGACTGGCTAGGTAATTATTTTAAACTAGCAACTAATAAAATTGTTCATTTTTGTAACGTAGGTTTACGCATTCACAATACATGTTTTTATGCGAAACAATTATAACAACATTTACGTGACCAAGATAACATTACTTTGAGCTTTGTGACCCGGTAATAAGAGCGCAAGAATGCGACAGTTTTGCTAAAACCTTGAACTACTTTCATGTTTTAGAGTCGGCTGAATTGTTTAGGTTTATTGGGGGACTTCACACAGTATATTTAAGCAGGTAAAATATGCAAACATGTATGTGACAAATAAAATTATATAATTTTATTCGGTAGCTAGAGGTAAAGATGGTATTACCCTGAACGAAAGCGGCGCAGGAGTGTTTTTTTTCATTGTAATTATAATATTTAATTTTAATAAAACTTTACGTGAAATTTTTAAGACCCATAGTCTATTATTTTTAGAAGAAGGTATTATTACATTCCCTCGTAGGTATTTCTAGAGGTAGATAGCAAAATTGCTGAAAGTGGCCTTTTTGACACAGTTGCAATTCACATCTACTAACGACTACGAGTACCTTCTAAAAATATTAGACTATGGGTTTTAAAAATTCCACGTAAAGTGTTTATAAAATTTTTATCAGTTCTAAAAGAACTTATTAAATAACAACCTCTGAGGGTGCCACTTTCGGTATAAGATGGACCTTAACTTCAGTATTAGATATCCCACTTGTTGGAGCTTTTATGATTTTTTTATTTGAAGTCAATTGTAATGCTTGATCCAAAGACTTCAATTACATAGACGAGCTGTTCAAAACTAAAATTGTGTCACAACCACAAATTTGGTCGTTCGCAATAGACTAAAGGAGTTTCGGTGCATGCGCCGTAACTTATTGAGTAATTTTCGGTACTGTACAGCCTGTCTAGTGTAGTATATACATAGAAGTCTTTGGCTTAATCATGATATTCTTGCTAATAAAAGGATTTTTATTCGTTTAAATATCATAAATTGTCAATTTCATCCGTGATTCCGCAGGTCATGCGCTTTATTTAGGACATTTCTCTGCCATAATCTTCGTTTGTGACGGCCGTAATTTAATTTACTGATTTGCTTTAAAATGGTGAACATTTTAGCTTAAAATGCACTTGTAGTCCAAAAAATTTGGTAATCGAATCGAAATGAAATCGGGTGATTGTATTGAGTTAACTTTTCCAGGCAAACCAGCCGCCAGTTTCAAATTTCGCAAGCCCAGACGAATTCAAATTGACCGCGCGCTTGACAATCAGTGTAATAATATTATGCTGTCATCGGGTCTCAACTCAAGTGGATAAACCAGTATATACTGTCACTGGGTTTTCAAGGTTAAGATTAATCACCGCATGGAACTAAAATTTCCAATTAATTGTACTCGATAAGAATGCGATTTTTTCGTGTTGAGGGGACTGCTCGATGAACGCAGGATTAAATCTTTGGATGTTTTTTTCGGTATCTGTTGCTCTTGATTTGTGGCTGCTTGTGAGGGGTAGGTAAACAATCATATTCAATCAATTTTATACTTAAATGCGAAAATATTAAGGTTCAAAATAAATACACACACTTTTTACAGTTTTGTATATCCTGGCGTGTTGCTGACTGTACATCAGTACCATCACGAATTGCTACAGTTCGGTGCCGAACTCAGCACGTTTCTTGTCACTGCGTTCAGTATCCTTTTACTATCAAAGCACATTCCAAAAACGACCTTAACTCGCTCCATTAACCTTTCATATCGCATGTGACATGTCGCAAGGTGGAATCCTACAGAGATATTGCAAAATATGTTGTAGTACTTTGAGGTATAGTTTGGATTTGTTTGTGAAGAGTGAAAGATGACTTTTTGATAGGATATAGATCACATACCTTTTGTGGGTTTGGCCGGAACTCTGATCACGATGCGAAGTAATTATCTAGTGTATTCACGAATTTGATGTTCCACGAATGCAAGGATTATCAGTACCTATATTATATATTTTTAAGTATAAAGTTCAAAGGAATGCACACTAAAACTTGTACAGCAAAATTACAGTTATTTCTATTTTATGTTGAAACACAAGCTTTTCTAAAAAATGATACCCACTAAAACATTTTCATGTAAAATGTTGCCAAAACGAGACTATACAACGTGTTACCAAAGTACCCCTAACGCCGAATATGGTAGATAGGGACCATCAAACTGAACAATTTTTACTAAGGGACCAACTTTGAAATCGCGAAAAAAAATCAGCTGTTTCATACAAAAATTTATTACGAAAATATCAAAATGTATGAAACAGCTGATTTTTTTTTCGCGATTTCAGTGTTGGTCCCATAGTAAAAGTTATTCAGTTTGATGGTCCCTATCTACCATATTCGGCATTAGGGGTACTTTTGTAACACGTTGTATTAGCTCGCACTGTCAAAAAGTTATCAGACCTCATGTAGAGCGAAGCTTCTACACGCTCTAACTCTACAAGCCCTAACTTCACAAACTCTACACCTTAGTCAATATATAATATGGCTTAGCTATTTCGCTACATTCACATGGGTGTAATCTGGAATTTATTCACTGTCCATTACTATTTGTTATACAATAGTTCTTATTAAACTTGTAGTGTGAAACTTGTAGTATCGAAACGACTAAGATACACATATTTTGACTAAGGTGTAGAGTTTGTGAAGTTAGGGCTTGTAGAGTTAGAGCGTGTTATACGCTTGGCTCTACATGAGGTCTGATAACCTTTTGATAATCCGAGCTATATGGTCTTGTTTAGGTAATATTTTACATCTTAGGTCTCGGGTTCGATCCCCAGCTGGGTCAATTTAGAAAACGAACTTTTCTATATTGACTCAGGTCTGGGTGTATGTAGTTCCACCGTTGTCTCTGGTTTCCATAACACAGTGCTTTAGCTTTAGCAAGTGCTTTAGCTACTTACTTTGGAATCAGAGCAATGTTTGTGATGATATTTATTATATCAGTTATTATATATATTTACTTGTATAACTGAAAATGATCACACTTTAATAAAATCTGATGATTCATTTACTTAACCCTTCAACGCCCGGAAAAGAGACACAATAGATATTCCATTGTTATCCGGCCGCATGCGTCCGTTCGGGCGTTGATAAATTAAACTAATACTGTTTAATAATAGTTTTATTCGGTTTTGTATTAATTGCTAATAAATAAAAGAATTCAGTAGCCTAATTGTTCATTATTGAGAAGTTATTCGGAGAACAAAGGTCATATTTTATTTGCTTTCAATACATATTGACAGTATGATCACGAATCGCTAAGTAGGTAAGTATTATTTCTTTTGTTCCTTACTGATAGGTAAAGTGGTTATTGAACTATTATACAGGGTGTATGGAAATAGTCTCATAGAGCTGAATATGGGATAGTTTATAATGCATACAAACCTGGGTAATTATTATAAATTATTTATTTTTATGATTAACTGCATAGTAGCAAACCTAAACCGAAATAGTTTATTTGCATCTAGGGTTGTCACTTAGCAGCTTTCCATACAAGATTATTGCAGAGGAGGACAAAATTATTGTATTTATTACGAAGAAGTAAGCATTTATTTAGGTAGTAACGTTATTTTGGTATGAACAACCAGAATGATACTATTTTTCACCAATATTTAACCATGAAAATGTCAAATGACTCGATTCCTTACGTAGTTTGCTGAATATGTAATTTTTAACATGATTCGTAGGTCAAGATGATACTAAAGAAAAAACTCACACTTTTAGATGACAGATGTAATAAAAACCATTTTAGTATGACCTATCACTTCGCTAAAGTTCAACTCGGACCTATGCCCAATTATTTTGACACCACAATCCGTCATAAATGATCGTCAGAGAAATGCATATTACCAAATGTGTTAGCTAACCGCTAGCTTAACCTATTAGCACATTTATGAAAAAGAAATATAATAATATAAAAAGCACGAGCCACCGCAATAGGGGAATGTATATCTTAATTGTTATTGTGAAATATATAAGTAGTTTGATTAAGAGGTATTCATTAGTTAAAGCACTGCACTGGAGTGGTTTTGCACTTTGACCTTACGTTGTGGTACAAGTGATAAACTTTCAGAAGATAGACGCCTAAAGGTGTGTCTTCACGCGGTCGCTTTTTCCGTTCCCTTTCTCTTTCAACTGTGTGTATCGCTTGGCTTTAGGCATTCAATAGCGCACTCTGATTGTGCGCTTTCAACAAAGACATGCCACAGGGTAGGAAATAGCACATGCCCTATCTTTAAAAAAACGTCATATTCGTATGGCAGAATGTTGAAAGTGAAAGCGCAGGGTTTGGAGTCAATAAATATTGCATGCGTTTGACGCAATTGAAATTGAAAGTTGAAAGGGAAACATTAAGAAAATTTAATTGTTTGTACTTACGTTAAGAAAATTAAATTATTTCTCCAAAACAAAAAAAGTTCAAGAGCGAGTCGGACTCGCGCACCGAGAAATCCGTCCTTTCCATCATCATTCTGAAAAAAAAAATACTATTTAGAGATATAGTTTTATTTTTCCTGTAATCTTTACATAAACTTCTATCACATAAAATATTTTCAGATTTTTCTCTATGCAAACTTCGGAGATAGGGGGGAACGGTATTTTTTTTACATTTTTCATCAAAAGTCAAAAACTATGCGGCCTAAAAAAATAAAAAAAATGTTTGCGAATGTGCAAGCAGCGTTCTTTCATATGATACCTCATATGCCCTAGTAGCCTCACTTTAAAATTTTAAGACCCCCTTTCAGTCCCTGTTGCAAAAAAATATAAATATTTTGATTTCTCTCTTATTTGCAAAATAGTTGGGCAAACGTTATCTAAAACTGTTCCAAATTTCAAGTTGATAGCATTAGTAGTTCTCGAGATATCCAGCTGTGACAGACAGATAGACAGACAGACTGAGTCGCACCATAAGGGTTCCTTTTTACCATTTTGGAACCCTAAAATCATTATGAGTACTTATAGTTTAATTTTAGATTTTTATTTAAATGTTTTAGAGCTATCCTAATCTAATGTTAAATTAATTTTAATAGATTACAATGCTTTTTTTCTCAGTTTGCTTTTGTGACGTGATACACTTTTAAAGGAAAACAGCTATCTTAATCAAGTTAAAATTAAGAAGAACTTTCATAACTTGCACCACACACAACATGCAGTATCTAATTAAAGTATATAATACGAGTACGTGTGCATCTTTGGGATTGTATGTTTTTTTATGTAATGCGCAAAACTTTCAATTTCTATTATGATATTTTTTGCAACTACAAAATTTACTTTTACTGCTAAGTAAGTTTTTAATTTTGAGATTTAGGATTCACTATTTTGCATTGCTATTTACATGACCATCAGCCATTTTTTATGTCCCCACTGCTGGGGCACAGGCCTTCCTTATGGATGGATAAGGAGGATGGGCCCAATGCGAATTGGTGGGTGTTAACGACTGCAAATGCAGCCGGGACCAACGGCTTAACGTGGCTTCCAAAGCACAGAGGAGCTCGAGATAATAAATTTTTGGTCACCCATCCCATGACCGACCCTTGCGAAAGTTGCTTTACCTCCGAAATCGCTGGGCTAGGCGCTATACCATTGCGCCACCAACCTAAATATACTAGAAAAAATTCTACTTGTCACCAAATCATTTTCTCAAGCGAAAATCGAACCTACTAAAAATAAAATTTCGACGATGCCAGACGATGGTGACATAGTAGCTCAGTTAGAAGTGGATTGGACCAAACTTTCAAAAGTCACGGGTTCGATTACCGCCTGAGATAATAATCTGGTGATGAGTCGAGAGTTAAAAAAATAAGGGATTCATACAGATCAATATCATGATTCATGCCATTATCAAAAATTCTCAGTCTATATAAACAATTTGCGTCTTTGTTACTATTAATTAAGTTGATTGCTACTAAAAATCGACGCCTGATCAATTGTAACCTTGGTCAAGAGAATCACGACTGCATCCGTGGAAAATCAAAACGTAAACAACATTCAAAAGGAGATTTTATAACTGATTTATTATTTTTGGGGGCAATTAAATCGAGCTCTATTAATGCTTTTCATATTCAATCAAGATGTTTTTTTTATCCTGACCCCTGGCAGTTTTTAATGTTTCTGAATTCTATTAATATCAGTAGGTTTGTTTGAAAAGAAACAAAATCGTTTGTTTTGTTTGACGAAAAAATATTTGACCTGGAAAAGTAGGATGACAAAAAAAAGAAAAAATATTTTTTTCTTAATGCGTAACCCACCAGGAGTTAGGAGGCTATATTATTTGAGGAACTAACATTTATATAGGTATATATGTTAGTTATATATATGTTAGTTCCTAAGATATACACTAGCACAGTAGGTACTGTAGGTACTGTGCTAGTATATATCTATATACAGATGTAATGCACAGGGAGTTGTGCACTGGCACAACTGCACAACTAAGACTTTTAGGACTGAAACTGACTGTTGTTTGCGTCAAGGCTTTTTAATGTAGCTTAGCACCGGAAAGGGTCTTTGAAAACTCAACCCCTAAGGGAGGAAAGATAAAATGTTAGTATACAGTGTTTTACAAATAACCCTGTATTATATTTTGCAATGGTATAATATAAATACCACTACAAATTCGTTAAACTTTAGCTTTACTTAGACACAATAACTTACGTTTCTTAAATGAACATTGTTTTTATTTAATGACTAAGATTCGTTCGCGATTTTGTATTCGTAAGATTCCCTTTTCCGTGGAAATTAAAAAAAAAAACAAGTATTTAATAGCCAGTGATTAGAACTGCGCGATTATGGTCAAATTATATCTGTTGCTTCCTATTGATTGAAATAATATAATTGCGATACATAAAACACTCCACTTCATGATTTATTATATTACTAGCGACCGCCCGCGACTTCGTCTGCGTCGAAAGTTTTTTGCTATCCCTCAGGATTAATGATTTTTTCGGGGTGAAAGGTACCCTATGTCCTTCTCTGTACCCCTGACAACATGTATGCAAAATTTCATGATGATCGGTTCAGTAGTTAAGAGGGCGTAGTTTGCACACTAGCGCCGCCATTGGAAAAAAAATCATAGTGCTTAAATAAAGACAAAATTGTGAATTATCTCTCTGTAGTGCACTCCGTAGAAGCTTTGTGGTTCTTTTTATCGCTTAAACAATATTTTCTAGAAATAGAATATAGGATATTTTGCGATAAGTGGCCACTTTTAACAATAAAACTGCATTTAATTAAACGACAGGCTAGAAAATATTGTTTAAGCGATAAAAAGTACCATAAAGCTCTTCGGAGTGCACTACAGAGAGATAATTCACAATTTCGTCTTTATTTAAGCACTATGATTTTTTTTCCAATCGCGGCGCTAGTGTGCAGACTATGCAGCCTTAAGACGTGAAGGCGTAACAAACAAACGGACTTTCGCATTTTATTAGTAAGGATAACAGTACCAACAAAACTTCAATGGTATTATTTATTGATATGTGTTCAATCAAGTCCGTAAACGCTGTTATATAGTGCAACAAATCAAATAGTTCTGAACTAAGGTCAATTTTAAGTGCCACTAATTTCGTGTTAGGTATTTGTATCAACAGGCTGAAGTTTATTTAAGTAATATTTACTTTAACGTTACTTACTTTACTGCTTGACTTAATTTTACTTTTATTTATTTATTTTGTAACAGCGTTACAGTTTTGTTATTACAATTAATTCTAACTACTAGTAAGGCCAATCAGCGTTTTCCATAAAAACCTTTCTTAGTAAATTCTAAACAAGTTAAAATCAATACAATAATACAATGATAAGAAATATTATTTTATGAAATTAAAAAAAAAGCCCGAGTGGACGCAGGTGGTCGGATAACAATGGAATATCCATTGCGTCTCATTTTCCGAGCGTTGAAGGGTTAAAATACTTATCATGCCTTACATTTGAAAACAACACCAAATAGTAGGTATCCTGCAGGCCTCTTGCATTGCATTGTAACAGAACAAGAAAATTTTACAGTATGTAAATTAACTAAATGATGCTAAAGGCAATCAAATTTAACTAGGCTGTGTGCAGGTTGGGAAAACGCCAACGGTGATGCAATTTTAAAGTTATTATACTTATTTATTTCAAATTAAATAAAAAACCTCTTCCGGTATCGTTAAACTACACATCACATTGTAAAATAAAGAACGCAAGCATAAAAATCTTTTATAATGTTTTTCTTTTTTTCTTAGAGATTTTGTATTCTTTTATTGACAAATTAATTTTTAGCTTGATGTAATGTCATTTTGATGAAAAACAAAATACCCCACTCAACACAGTACAGTATGTTAAATTAAATATTAAAAAAAAAATTTGCAATATTTAAACACCGTTTAAATTTAAACAAACATGTAACTCACAGCGTGGTTAAAAGGATTGCCTTTAGTTAGTTTACAAACTGTATATTGGGTTTGGTTATTTTGATCGTATTTACATTATTCACTAAAGAAAATAACATCGTCACCTTAATGTAGCAGGACAGCTAGCACTGTTGCTGCCAAGTAATAATTACTTAAAAATCAACAGCCTGTAGCTGATATCGACCTGTCAATCATCACCCGAACGCACCTGTCAATGCTCATGCGCATCTCGATGCTAAAAAACGCATTTACTTAAAAATCAACAGCCTATAGCTGATATCGACCTGTCAATCATCACCCGAACGCGCCCGTCAATGCTCATGCGCATCTCGATGCTATAAAATCGCATTTACTTAAATATCAACAGCCTGTAGCTGATATCGACCTGTCAATCATCACCCGAACCCGCCCGTCAATGCTCATGCGCATCTCAATGCTATAACATCGCATTGGGACTACCAGAGAATGCTTATAATTCTGTCACGTCTGACATTCGATTTGGCATGCCAGAATGAAGGTCTTTTCTATATCCTAAGTAGTTGACGTAAACAATCTAGACTTACTTGGCAAAGGTATATTTAATATTATGAATGTAGAGATAACCCTGTCTGTCACCGTTTCACGCCTGAAAAACTGAACCAATTATGATGAATGTATAGCAACTATGGAGATTGATTGGAACTTGGGGAAGAACTTATACTACTCACAGGCGAGTAAAACCTTAATTTTGTAGCTTTTGTCACATGCAAAATATTATTATTATTAGTGCGCGACCCACGACACGAATTTCGGATTCGCACTTGTTCGGAGCTTTTAATTTTACAAAAAATCCAATTCAAATCAATCACAAAACGATAGAAAATACGCCATCTATGAATAAAACGTGGCGTTTGGTGGGAAGCACTGCTAAATCAAAACAGCAACAAGATTGCGTTACGCTGTGGATGTACGCAGTCCGATAGTTTTGGTTGTTAGCGTTAGATGGGGCTACACAAAATATTAAGAAAATAAAACGTGAGAGAAATGACTATAATAAAAATTAAAAGTACAGCGTGTACAATATTGTTTTTAGTGAGATTTTTCATGCACCTTTACAAGGACCTTTGTCATAATTCCAACCATAGAAATAGAAGCGAAATTTTTTCTAAGTCTATGATTCCAACCAACTCTTCGATTGTTTTTGGATCAATTTATTTTATCATTTATTAACGTTAGGAACGGACGTTTATTTACTAAAAAAATGCCTTTGTAATTTATCATATTTAAACGAATACATTTGAAAAGCTAAAGTGATTCGTTGAATAAGTTCACAAAATCAAAGTTCAAAAGGAAAAAATAATTTACTTGAATACAATTTAAAAAAAAACATAACGAGTCTATAATTTGCTGTAAAATATTTATTAAGTACTTAGAGAAACCATTAATAATCTATATTGAGTATAATTATGAAAAAAAAAACAGTTTTTGAATAGGTACAACATAAAAATAATATAAAAAAGCTTACATCATTAAATGAAGGCATCAAACTTTATTTATCACAATTACTTTCATACTAAATAAACTCATCGATCTTACGAAATGATTTTTACGTATGTTATTGATTCTGTCAAATCTCTAAATATCAAGACATTTCTTGTAACTATTTCAAATTGACAGTTACCAGCCTAAATGTATATTTGATATAATATTTTGATGGATGTCTATTCGTATTCTTACATAACGATAATGTAAATTCGTTGTATTTTGCAATAATTTCAAATGGTAGTGTGATTATATTATAAGTACATGATGCATATATATCGCAGTTGACGGTCTCTCGTTGCTATTGACGTATAGTGATGGGAATAAACATAATCGATATCGATAAAAATAATAAGCGATTTATTTTGTACATCGATGGAGTAAATTATTCGTCTTAAAGTAAAAGTAGCTTTTTCTTTATAATAATAATTTAATTGCATCGCATAGCGCACCGACAAAATAATAGAGTTGTCTATTTCTCACCAATATGTTAGAAATGAGGGTATTCAATATTTTCTTGTCCTGCTTCAACCATATCTCTTATATTATAATTTTCTTTCTTTTAAAAATGTTTCCTGCTTCAACCATATCTCTTATATTATTATTATCTTTTTTCTAAGAATGTTTATCATTTCTAATCTTAACACCAGGAAGAACCACTAATCCCTTACTACACAGGCATCAAACGCATAACTGAACCTACAACCTTCGCAATTGAGGCGAATGTTCTAACCGCTAAGCTAAAGTGACATTAGGAGACTAATATTTTTTTTACGATTTTTCCGATTCAAATATTATCGATAAGTTTATCACACGGTAGCATCACTAACAGCTCCATTTAGTTAGTGACACTAACTGCTGTGAAACAAGTTGGGCGCGGGCGCAGCCTGCACGCATCGCAAACTGACCTTTCACATGCAGGGGTAGACAACTTTTCATTTATAGGAGCAGTAATTAAAAAAACAAATTTCGTTACGTCATTGCAGAGCTTTACCTATGCCTTTTAGGTTTTTTTTTTATTTTTTTAATACTCTGATATCGATAAACGTTTAGGTATGTCAGTTTCTTTATTTTATTTTTGAGAACTATAATGATTATTAAATTTAGATTTTTCGCATTCACAATGCTATTTTTATAGTAAGATAAATAATATTAGAAAATATACTAGAAAAAATCGACTCACCCGTAGCACCTCAGACGGGACTCGAACCCGCACCCTTGCATTGCATTGGGCCGGAATCCCAAGGGTGCGGGTTCGAGTCCCGTCTGAGGTGCTACGGGTGAGTCGATTTTTTCTAATATTATTTATCTTAACAATAATGATTTCAACTTAAAAACAAACTTAAGCTACAAATGGATTTAATTTACATATTTTGAAGCAAAATAAATCATCAACGTAAAATGTTGAGCACCCCACTATCTAAGTACAGCTAAGCTCGCTAGACGCTCCATGTAGGTCACGGGTTCGACGATTACGACTATACACAATGTACAGTCGACGGCAGGTGTAACATGTTAAGGTGGCCTTTATGGCCTACGTAATAAAAGTTGTTTTTACAGTACAATATATGTATGATATGCCGTCGTGTGTACGAAACTTATTCACTTTTTACTCGATGATATAATTGTTATGTGTCCATTGCTCTCGCAAGACAAATGCTAATTTGTACGTAAGAGTTAGTAACTAGGTGTGACCATTATTAGATATTGTTACATAGAAAAAATCACAACAATTTTATGCAGAGAAAAGCTGACTAATTGTCATAATATTATCAGCGCACAGCCTAAACTATTGTCAATAGTCAATTCTCTATTCAAATAAACTTAATAATTAAGCACTTTTCAATCGTCTATATTTTCCTGCCATCCGTTCCAGACTTTTTTAACTGACAAGAAGAACAGGCGCAAAAACTTATCAGCTTTAACAGAAATAAGCAATGATATTTACAAACTTAAATATACCGTTACCAAATACAGTACAACAGGATTATTAACAACAAAGTACTTATGTGTTTCATGTTACGTCATTTCCACGCATTTCGGTCTTTTAGATAATCGTATACTTTATAATAACCTTTACACATAGCGTCTTTTTAACATGGTTTTTAAATTCATGCAAATTAAGATCAATCACTTGTTGTGGAACTTTATTCAAAAAGGCTATTGGGACTAGGAACTTGGTTATATTATACAGGGTTATTTGAAAAACACCAACATCTCGCAGGAGTAGATTACTAACATCATAAACAACAACATTTGTTCTACGACATTTCCGAAAACAGACAAAGAAAAGTTCTACATTCCGAAATGTCCGAACAGCTGATCTAGTTTTGTATGAAAAGTCGATTTTTTGTCTGTCGTTGTTTATTATGTTAGTAATCTACTCCTGCGAGGTTGTTGGTGTTTTACAAATAAACTTGTATAATAATAATAATAATAATTTCAAAATACAACTTTGAAACTATCATTCCAAAATGTTATAATCCGATCACTTAAATAACATTTAACTCGTAAATCAATGAATAGTATAACTAAAAATATCGTTAATATAAGTTTAATGTTTTCTTAGTAGAGGTGCTCCGATTTCCGTGTCAAGTTAGATTTATCATCATTACATTTTTTATTTATTAATCTTACCTAGTTGATAGATCAAATAAGTATGCAATGTCCAAAATAATTATTTTAATTGGCTTCTTCTGTAGGACAGACGAACATAGAACCTCCTCCTTTTTTGAAGTTGGTTAAAATACATGAAATGATTGTGAAAAGAGAAATATATGTAGCTTACTCCCGCAAAAAATATATGCAGGATGCACCGCCCGCCCGCCCGCAAAAAAATGCACATGCACACCAAAAAAATATCAGTGCACAATACTTGCATTTAGCATGACAGCGACACACCTTGCACCTTCACCAATTAGACTACTCTACACGCCCCAACGCCCCAACCCGGAGCATCTTCAGGAGTTAGATTGCTAATAGGTTTTTTGTGTAACAGGTAATTTTTTTTCGCATTCTTTCGCACAAAGTTCCTCGCGAAAACATAATTTCCTACAAACATGCATTGCACAATCGATCTTTTTGCACAAAACGTGCATCGTACTTTCGTCGTACGACCTTCAAGTTACGCTGCGCACTTCACGGTATTGAATGGATTCGTATAAGCGCAGATATTAAAATAAATATTTGACAACATCACATACATTGCTCCGATTCCAAAGTAAGTAGCTAAAGCACTTGTGTTATGAAAATCAGAGACAACGGTGGTAACACAAACACCCAGACCTGAGCCAATATAGAAAAGTTCGTTTTCTAAATTGACCCAACCGGGGATCAAACCCGGGACCTCAGAGATGGCGACACCTTGAAAACCGGTATACAAAGCCACTCGACCACGGAGGTCGTCAAAATGGCCACAAGTCGTTAAAAGTTTCCCTACTGATTGTACTTTACTCTCATGCGTACAGAAACTCGACCTTTATAGATTCTCAATTTATTTCTGTGATTGGAATCGTCCAATGTTTTAGTTATTGCTTTGTAATTGGCGTAGCAGTTAATTGAGTTAGGTATTTAAACTAGTTTGGATGAAACCAGAGTCGAGTAAAGTTATGAGTATATAGGTACTAAAGTAAAAAAACTAGCGTTTTAGAAAGTGCGCTTGATTTTAATAATTTACTCGAAAAAGAGTTGATAAATGTGTCCCTTAAAAATATATTTGTTTTAATGTTATTTAACAAAATAAAATTATAAATTATAGTCTCGATATATTTTATTTTGTACAAATAGTACGAAATAAAATAGTAGTAGTATTAGTAGTAATATGATAAAATAAGTAACTTTTTTAAGTATAAAATTACTAATAATAACTATATAAACAGTAATAAATAACATATGCATGGATGCAGAAACAACAGCCCCCTTACTCAAATAGCCATTCTACTAAAATTAACGCTAGTAGAATAGAATGACAATGTACGTGATTGACAGGAGCTTAGCGTTAGCTTATGTCATTCTCATACATTGGAATCTGCCCTCTGGTTTTAAATCTTTCAGTTTTTTCTACAACTCATTTAGATTTTTTAAGTCTTAGAAATATTAAACTTAATTAAAAATAGGTTACGCCCAAAAAAATACAGTTTTCGAAATTGTGAATAAATTGATATGCATTCGTATTTTGATGTTTTCTACTCGCTCCCGCTCCGCTTATCACCCAAAACGCGGTTTATCAGTAACTAGATCAGCGAACAAGCCCATCTCCAGCTAAATGTCACAGCCTTGCTTGTAGCAAACAAATATGCTAGTTCCTTTTCAAACTAATCCACTCCGGACAATGCGAACTTTGAATCTTTTTTTTAGCCACAACGGTTTAGTGCTTGGCCTTCACCTTACCTGATGTTAAGTGACGATAAGACCGAAAGTGTAACACCGGAATACACTACACCCGGAATCCTCACCACTGAGGAACTGGCTTCCTTACTGATCTAATCTATGTTAATTGTAAATGTAAAACAATATACATATTTGTAAATATCGTTCCTTCTGATAAATCTGATAAGTTTTTTGCGCCCACTTTTCTTGTCAGCTAAAAGACGTCATAATGGGTGGTAGGGTAAAAGAATGGACGATTTAAAAATGCTTATTATGTGAGCTTATTTGAATAAAGAATTTTTCAATTTCAAATAGCTGATTCTTTTCCCGATTTCAGAGTTTGTCCCAAATTGTTCAGTTTGATGGTCCTTATCTACTATATTCGGCTTCAGGGTATTTTTTTATAAGGAGTATTTTTTATGAGGAGCTCGATAGCACAATGGCTTAGCGATTCGTCAGTTCAGCGTCAAGCAACTTTCGCAAGGATCAGCCTTATGATGGATGACCAAACATTTATTATCTCCAGCTCCTCTATGTTTCGGAGGGCACGTTGAGCCGTTAGTCCCGGTTGCATTTGCAGTCATTAACATCCACCAATCCGCATTGGGCCCGCGTGATGGGTTATGGCCCATCCTCCTTATCCATCCATAAGGAAGACCTGTGCCCCAGCTGTGGGAACATTAAAAATGTTTTTTTTATAACGACACGTGCAAGGAAAAACATCGTAATTCAGTTTTTGGCATTTCACAGGAGAGCGCAACAAAGATTAAAAAAAATCTTACTAATTTCGTATAAGTCCTAATGCCAATCGATCTTGAACATTTAAGTAAATGTGGTAAGCACTAAACTATTGTATTATTATGATGACATAAATGTATATATTGAATGATTTATTGTATGTTTTTGGGAGTTACAATCAAATTCATCCACATATACTTTATAAAATGACATTGTAACTCAGACATACAATCATAAATTGTTTGAAATTGTTATATTCACAGAAAAATATAAATGTATGTCTGAGATACAACTTTTAAATAGTTTAAGTATATGTTTTAGGGTTACAATTGGAAATAAAAATGTAGTTTTTATATTGTTTTATATTTCCATGGTTCAATCGATCGACGTTATTAGAATAAACTATATAGTTATTAGAACATGGTGTAGATACCGACGGATTTACACCATGTACCTGTTTACTTTTGAGACTCCAAAATTTCGGCGCAGTTGCTTGCGCCATGGTCACTGAAGAACTGTCGGTTGTTGCGTGCGGGTAGATGTCATTGGCAGACGAATCGGTCTACCCTCCGTCTAAGTCTTTTATTATTACGCTAGATACTGGTACCACTGTCTGCAAACTCAAACTCGAATATGAGGGCCTAGTACGAGTTGCTGTTTTCACTTTTCGAATATTAACTATCGTTTTCTCTTTTACTCATTCTCTCACTAACGTTGACTCTGAGCAGTATATCCGATAGTTACTAAGCGAGAAGTGAAAACTCTAACTTGTACTAGGCCCTCTGTTCTCGACACACGACACTCAACAGATACAGATCTGTACGCGAAACGGCACTTTTATGATTTTTTGTTGTTTTTACACAACCGGACTCCTGGACAAAAAACCCATCTTCACGATTCAAATTTTTGTATTTGGTAATTTCAATCGCTTCTTCAAAGAAGATTCTCGGTATGTAGTGGCATTCTGTTGAGATAATCTGAGGGTCATACAACTCGATCCAGTGATTTGTGTCAGAATGTACTAAATGTTCAGCGATGGCCGATTTTTGCGTATCGTTGTTTTTGACCGTTTTTATGTGTTCCTTTATACGGCATGCCATTGTGCGTTTTGTTTGTACGATATATGAACTACCACAACTGCAGTCGATCTTATAAACACCAGGTTTCTCCAAAGGAAAATTATCTTTCGGGGACCGTAGACATTGCGATACCTTTTTCAAAGGAGTGAAGATAGTTTTTATTACATACTTTTTTAAATATTTGAGACCTTATCCGTCACTCCCTTTACATATGGCGATAATACTGGCTGTCTACCTACTTCCTGCTTCTGTAATTGGTGCTTTTTCGTGTGTCTCGGTGGAATCGAAACACACGAAAAAGTACCAAATTTTCTAAAAACAAGATCGTATCTTGAATTACAATTTTATTCATGTAAACTAATAATGGTAAGCAAAAAAAAACGCATGTAACTAAATATACAATTTTAGTACCTGCAGTAGACCTCCACTTACGATGTTATTACTGTGTGTATATTTTAAACTATAACGAATTTAGATACGACGATAAGAGTGAAAAATTCCGCATTTTTTGCTGAGTAAGAATATCATCTTAACTCAATACCGCCTAAAACTGAGTTACGATGTTTTTCCTTGCACGTGTCGATAACTACATTCTGATATTCGATTTCTCAGTTTCAGTGGTCCCATTTCACAAATAACAACGTCAAATGCGTTTTGATGTTACCTATAGTTGCGATAACGCACTCATCCAACGTGACGTCACAAAACATATAGAGTAGACAAAAGAGGCGTTCGGAACATATCGCGGTTTTCCGTGCACGCAGACATAGACATTACGTACAGACTATCTCGGGCCAATCCGGGCCAAAATCAGTACTGTAGCAGCTCCTAGCTACACTGAGTAAATCTTCTGTGAAGACCAGAGAAAATAAAGCTCTATGGAGCGTTCCAAAGATGTTCGAAATTTAAATAGCGCGGCCAAACATGACAGTTCGCACCCCAGCGGGCGTCGGTGCACCCCCCGTGTGTGAGCTGTGCATGTAGTATTAGTAAATAGGTGGTAGTTAAAAAGTATACCTTGTGTCCCAGCCAAGTCCCAGCCTTGTCCCAGCGCAACAAAACAAATGATAACAAAAGACGTTTTCGAATATTTTGCTCTGCGGACCACCCTCTCTGAATTGCCCGAGCGGCGCTTCTGTAACACACAGATTTTTTTTATTTAGTGGTAATATTGTTGATTGTCTGTTGTTACCTATGATGACATAAAGGTCAGTGTGTGGCCTTGGACCTCACAAGTGTGACCGTTTCTAATACTTTAAGGAAAGTTCAAGTCAGAATCGTATACATAGTCCAAGTATCGTATACATAGTCTCGCTTTTTCTGAAGAAGCTTAGAGATGTAGTCACATATTTATTACACCACACTTGACAAATGAATGCGTTATAATTCTTTTCAAAACAGTTGCTCGAAAATTTCTGTTTTCGATGACATACAGCGTGCGGTAAGTTGTTTACCGCACGCCACCACCGTGCGTTTTTGTTTACGGTTTTTTTATTTCAGAAGGTAAATGTTTTCTTGCAAATATATTGAAACACGTAGTATATGACACACGGTTGTTAAGATATTAAAAACCTTCTTACCAACTTTGTATCATAAACTACGGTTATGATAGGTACATTAACTAATATTACGTAACTTACCTAAAGTTTTAACCGACTCAAAAAAAGGAGGAAGTTATCAATTCGTCGCGTATATTTATTTTTTGATTTTGTTCGATTGAAAGGATTCAAACGCTACATCAGATTTGTTCCCAATTTATTCTCATTTTTTGAAGTTTTGGAATCGGTTTACTAAATTTCAGGAAATCCTGAAAATATTTTCGTTTTCGTTACTATTATATGAATTTAGACGGATGTTCGACCAAAAAAGCTTTTCTTAAAAAGCAAGATCTCCTTCAAAAACCTTAAAAGGCTTAACAGCTCTGAAAAGCATGAAATTTATGTTCAAAACGTCTAATGATGACGTGATGGGGCTTTGAATATCAATAAATACAATATTGACATAACGACACAATTAGAAAAGTTTAATAAAAAAAACGGTCAAGAGCGAGTCGGACTCACGCACCGAGGGTTCCGTACCATCATTCTGAAAAAGTTTACTATTTAGAGACATCGTTTTATTTTTCCTGTAATATTTACATAAACTTCTAACACAGAAAATAATTTCAGATTTTTCTCTTTGCAAACTTCGGAGAACAGGGGAAACGGTATATTTTATTACATTTTTCTTCAGAAGTCGAAAACTAGGCCGCATGCCTAAAAAATAAAAAAAAATGTTTGCGAATGTGCAAGCAGCGCTCTTTCATATGATAGCCCATATGCCCTCGTAGCCTCACTTCGAATTTTTAATACCCCTTTCAGTCCCTGTTGCAAAAAATATATGAATAATTTTATTTCTCTCTTATTTGGAAAATAGTTGGGCAAACGTCATCTAAAACTATTCCAAATTTCAAGTTGATAGCATTAATAGTTCACGAGATATCCAGCAGTGACAGATAGACAGACCATAACGGTTCTTTTATACCATTTTTGTATGTACGAAACCCTAAAAACAAAAAACACCTACCTGTGGCCCCACCCGACTTCAAGAGACGTGTTTTTAATTTATTGATTTGAACATTATTTCTTGCTTTTTAGAGCAGTTTTTAAGGTTTTTGAAGGAGGTTCTTTTACATCGACAATGTTATTTTTATATTTAAACTTTAAATAATGAAAAAATAATTATTTTTTTTACTATTTCCCTCTCACGCCTGGGCCAACAGCTGAGTTAAGTATAAAGTATCAGTCATAATTATTATAATTTTATCACATTTTTTATCACTTGCTCCCAATTATAAAATTGGATAACAGTAACTAATTATTTTTAATTATCATTTCAATTTGTTTTTGCAGTTAATTAACTTTACACATAAATGTTAAACATGTAGTTTATTTTGTTTAACATATTCAAGAGTGAACGTTAACAACACAAGCAAACAAAAGTGCTTTTTACTTTCATTTTGAGTTGTAGTGTTTTTGTTTTTTTGCTGAGTAAATTAATACATATTTAAAAAAATGTTCTTAAGAATCTTATTACTTGGAATATACATGATACCTTTACTTGCAACATGGATTTTAATACCAAGCTGGCGGACTCAAGAAAATTTAGCTGGAACTTGTCATGTCATATCTGAAGCTTTCATGATATTTGTGCCAGAATTTCGCTCTATGATAATACACCAGACGGTTCATAACGTGTTAACGGCTTTTCTTACTTATTTGGAATTTACGTCTCACTATTGGACACTTTACTTCGCCTTAAACATTTACGCGAAAGAACAGCTGAACTTCGACAAACCAGTGAAACATGAGAAGATCAAGGCTTTGTTTTTTGTGATACTAATGTCGACTATTTCAAGTATTATACCAAGAGTTTTAAGCAAAGGAATAATGACTGGAGATACGATAATTATGATGTTGTTATGTACTTTTAGTTTGGAGTTTTTTATACGGCTTTTGGTTTCGTTTCGTAAGTCGAGACGGAGGGACTACTATTTATATTTACTAACGATTTTTGGTTTGATGTTGTTGGGGGATCTCGTTAGTGTAATATTTACCATATTGTATCTGAAAGGAGTTATCTGGAGATACGATTTTCTACTCTCATACGCTGTAACATTTGCTGAAGTGGTGTATCTGACGTGTAATAAATGGACTTTAGAAATGTGGAAAGTGTATATTCGGCCGAGAGAAGATGATATACAATTAGAACAAGAGTTATAATATTTCAAAGGAATTGTCTAAAAATTATATTGGATCAGTTTAAAACAGTTTTAATTTAATGTTTCATAATTTGGCACTACAAATTATAATGTTATATTTAGATTATTTTAGAATATTTGTAATAATATGTTTTTAACCTCCGACTCAAAAAGAGGGGTGTTATAAGTTTGATGTGTGTGTGTGTATCTGTCTATCTAAGGCAACGTAGCTCCCAAACGGATGGACCGATTTTGATCTGTTTTTTCTTTTTAAGAGCTGTCGTGATCTAAGTGGTTCTTAGCTATAATTTATGAAGATCATTTCATTTCATTTCCTACTTGATGAGTTGATGATCTTCAAATGGCTGAACAGATTAAATTAAAATTTGGTGTATTGTTACATATCGGTGGTATTTCTAATACACGGAAATCTTGAGGTAATGCTACTGCATCAGGTAGTCTGCTGGATACCCAACTCGTCAACAGCTTGCAGCAGATACAGAGTGTTTGGGCTCATTAAAATGGTCTCAATGAGTAGATGTTAGATATTGATCAAAGCTCCATGGTGGAAAATGTATTTTATGTACACCTATAAGAATTAGATGATTTATAGCAAGATTTTCTATTGCAATTTTGTATTTCGTCCTAAAAAGTATTAACATGAATGATTGAATAGAGAGTATTGATCTTAACGGGTCTACTAGTAATTTAAAAAGTAAGAAATAAAAATTTAAATGAAGCCAGACTCAAAAAACTTATTTAAAAATAAAAGTGCGATTGGCTCAAACAAATAACAAAGTTACTTACTTTAATACTTGATCTCGGATCTGATCTAATAATCTTTTGATCTTTATTGAAGAGCCAATCCGAACATTTTACTTTTACATTTGGTTTTGGATAAAAAATATAAATAAAAGTATTATAACTCTAAAACAAATCCATGGAAGAAAAACAACTGAAATGGAAGATTCTCTTTTTATTTCCTTTGATTATAATTACGATAACACGAGAGTGACTAATTACATATGAGTCAATTATTATCAATTATTATTATCATTAGCAAATCAAGTGGTCCGTAAATTATTTACTCGTAAATATTGATAAAAGTAAACAGAACCATACTGATAACAAAATGAATTTTTTTAATGATACCAAAGATTATGTGTTTAATTTTGATTTGATAAAGTTCCTATGTGGATTTTTTATGAAGGGGGTTGAAATAGGGAATGACAGCTCGTATGAGAACCTGGAAAAAGTCGCAGGTAGCCGCTAGTATTGTATAACGGCTAGAAGGCGAGTTATGAGTATGCACTTACTATACTCGACAGGTCAGCTCAGCTGAAGTGGCAGTGGGAGGGACACATAGCGAGAAGACCCGATGGCCGTTGAGGCGGAAAGGTTCTGGAATGGCAACCGTGTACCAGATGACGCTCCGTGGGTAGGCCCCCGACAAGGTGGACCGACGATCTGGTGAAGGTCGCGGGAAGCCGCTGGATGCGGACAGCGCAGGACCGATCGTTGTGGAGATCCTTGGGGGAGGCCTATACCCAGAAGTGGGCATCGTTTGATGATGATGATACTTGATAGGTAGCGACTATAGTTGACATTTGTATCACAACTTTTAGTTTCGTATAGCTACCGCCAGAGGCACTGTGCCAAATCTCATACAAAATTGTTTACTACCCTCGCTATGGAGTATAGACGTTTACTATACCTGTTTTATTAGTTTTAAACTGTGCAAACTCATAATACAGACTCAGATTTAATACGTCTTATGTGTTTTTTTGGCACTTTTTCACAAATAAAGAGTAAACACAAGGCTGTTCGCCTTGTGTAAGATTTTTATCTTATATATCTCTATGACAATCATACACACTAAACTCAGTAAGTACAAATAGTAATTTAATGATGCCATATTAAGATATGTATAAATGTAATTACATAAATAATGCAATTGTTAGATAACGTGGGTGTCTCGTAGGGCTGTCAGCAAGATCAAGTCCCCTCAGCCATGTTACCGACTGCAAATGTAGCTGAAACCAATGGTTTATGGTTTAACGTGTCTTCTGAAGCACGGAGATAATCGGTCACCCAATGTCATTGGGTGACCGATTATCTCGAACCCTAGCAATAGTTCATGTGTTACGGTATCGCTCCTTAGTTAGTGCTCCGCACATCACATTATTACTTAGTCAAAATATATATCTAATTTTGATAGAAAATCTTACGAATTTTTTTGAAACTAATTGTCAACTTCAAATATACATTCGGACAACCCTGATCACAATGCTAAATCGACGAGTACGCAATTCTGGTTCCTTTCTCATTTGTATTAAAGCTCAAGATCATTAATATAATTGTAGTTATTCTCAACAATTATACATCTTCACGCGTAAAATGACGCCTTCTTAACTAAATGATTGATAGAACAGTAATTACGATCCTTTCATGCTGTAATGATAGTTATTAATTAAATTCTTATGTTGCTTCTTCGTAATTGTAATGGTATTTGAATTATTCATATTGTGTGTTTACTAATTGACCGAGCGAGCGCGAAGCGCCTCTGTTTCAGCTTGCGGGCAAAAATGCTTTCGTATGTCTGTCCGGCTGTCAGTCTTTTCTCCTCTACAGGTCGCATTTCTCAACCGATTCTCGCGGATTTTTGTGAGCAGGTTTGATAGTTTTAATTATTGTCTGTCGTAAGGTTATTTGAAATTAAAAAAAAAACGTAATTCAGCAATTTCGATTTTTTTTCAAAAATGTCACAAAGCCCCTAGTTGTAAGGTAACGAACTCGATGTAGTGGTGAGAAATATATTGTTTAGTTTTATCTTTGATTGCTTGTCTGTCATCTGTCTTTCTTCTCTCAGTCTTCCTGCGTGTCTGCATGCTGCTTCATTGATTGTAAATTATCTTTAATTTATTATATTGGGTAGTCGGAAAAGTTCGGGGCCTCTTTGTACTAAAAATAATAAAGTTACCACAGCGTGGAACATATTTATCATCAAAATTACCATACCTGATGCTGCTGAACCATTTTTTGCAGTAAGTTCGACAAAGCATTTTCTCACTTAACATTATAAATCTTTCTTTGAGCACTAGCAGATTTTTTTTTATTAAGTGTCTGAACAATTATAGAAAAAAAAAATTGCAAAACGTATCTAATAAAAATAATTAGAAATATATGAAAAAACAAGACAAGACAATTTGTTAAAATTTACCGCTATTACCAGAAAGTCAGCTATAATATATTACATTTCCGCCTAAAGTTTAATATTGCCAGAAATATAACACGCAAAATTCATGCTTCAAAAAGGCCGCGAACTTTTCCGACTGCCTATTATATTATTCATTACCTCGCCTTTACTTACTTCCCCTTTATATAGCAGTAGATGTTTCAGTGTATGTTTTCTTTCGTTCTTTAAATTATTTATACGGTACAGATAACCGCACAGAATATTCTCATTTATTGCATTTGTTCATATCAGCATTTTTACACCAGTGCGCCGAATCTGGGGCGATTCACACACTTCATCAATTAATAAATAAGTAATTTTATGCCAATAAAAGTGTAACCTTGTTAATTTCAAAACTATCTGTCTTTGCTGTATCCTCAACCCATACACCTATTAATCGTAAATGTTTTCAGTAATACAAAGTTTTTATTGTGGAATGCATAAACTTACTCCTACCAGCCATCGTGTAAACGATACGACCTTAAGATCTATGACTAACTGAATTAAAATAGTAAACATGCACCTACTCATTTCATGCTTAAAAGCTTCAATAGGTATGAAGTTATCAACGAAGACATTTGTGTTGTAGACATGTCTTAACATAGTAGATATTATATCTACCTACCGTAAAATTTGAGCTATAATAAAGTTCTTAGCATTATGGCTTAATTTAGTAGCTGAGTTTATGTGGTATTTACACAAGTGACTAAAGCCTTGCCGCACGGCGAAAATCGACTGGGTAAATGACTGAACAAACTTATCTGATCCGGTGGCCAAAACTGGAACAACGTATTGTTACCTAAATTACGCCATCGACTACATAGGTGACAACGACGCCATCATCGATGTGGCACCTACGATTCAATTTTACAAGCGACTTGGTGACTAAAGTCGACCGTCACAGGTGACTAAAATTACAAATAAACTGTGTAATTTACGATCTATTCGTTTTGAAAGAAAGAAACAAAAGAAATATTAATCAAAAATCTGTCATAAAACTGTATTGATATAGGTTTGCTCTTAGCAGTATTAAATTTATTTCATTAAACAGTATCATCCATTAACTTGATTTAGTTTTGTTTCTGCAGTAGACAAGCATTATAAAACTAAGCATCTTCAAGAGACGAGCAACTCTCTAATGAATGTAAATTATTTTATAGTTTGTATTATTTAATAGAATATAAAACGCACAGACGATACGCTCTCATAATTTGTAAACCTTTAGTTTACGCAATATCTTTTTATTTTTATTTTAAATTACAATCAATCTTACTTAAGACTTACGCGTGTTTCCGCACTTCCTTAAATAATAATGTTGTTTGATTTAAATGCGTATCGAAGTATTGCGACGAGAATTTAAAGACCACGTACGCTTCTGTCAAATAAAACAATAATAGTTATACCTTTTTTTTTTTTTTTTTTATAGTAGGGGGAATGCATTTACGCATCCTGAAGGTATGTGGGACTCGCCGGGGGCACTACCCACTAAACCCCCTACTACATCCCGCACTGACACACATGACCTACGGGACCGTGGTGACACGCACCATGTGGTCCTGGTGTAATAATAGTTATACCTATAATGTACCTACATAATATGTAAACAACGTGTTAATGAATGGGAAAACCGTTTCTTCGGACCATCAAACTGAACAACTTTAACTATAGGGAACAACTATGAAATCACAAAAAAAAAACAGCTGTTTCATACAAAAATTAATAAAGTAAATATCAAAATGTATGAAACAGCTGTTTCTTTCACGATTCTAGAGTTGGTCCCATAAAAAAAAGTTGTACAGTTTTATGGTCCGTGGGTTGAAAGGATTATAATTACTTCTGAAAGAATCGTAATTACTAAAGACCGGATTAGATGCATTTGCATTTGCATATTCAGCTCCTTTTGACCGTTTGTTGCATATTTTAGCGATAATTTTGTAATGATGTATATTTCGATATGTTTACAAAAGCTCGATCTCCTTTCAATATCTTAAGAGAGTCGGAGATTGACTGCCTGCGACCTTTAGCCGCGTGACTTTTCCTCTGGTGTACTTCTCATTGCAGGCAACAACCCAGGTTTTAAAGCTCTGTCTCAAATAAATAATTATGAAATGGGACGGGTGAACTTTTCCCGTGACTATTAGTATGCCAACAGCACATTATCACCATTTAAATACTGCT
Organism: Catoptria pinella; assembly: GCA_963556745.1. NCBI lineage: Eukaryota > Metazoa > Arthropoda > Insecta > Lepidoptera > Crambidae > Catoptria > Catoptria pinella. The sequence continues at coordinate 11,236,369 of OY750775.1, read as the reverse complement.
TTCAATCGTTTCGTATGTAAAATAGTTTGTAAATTATATTTTTTCCGATTACATTCATAATTAATTTTACATATTTTTTAAAAACTAGATTTTTTGTTGTTAAAATTACAAAAATTACTGTTTTTTAGTGCTGTCAGTTAGCTGTCATATTTAATAATATACCCATCGCTGGTCATTTTAAGGAATCGCACTACAGACTCGGTCTGCTTCAGACCTGTGTGTTTTGTTTGAAAATGTAATACGTATGAGAATACTTAAATGTAGCTTATTTTGACATTTTTTTTTTATTATGTACAGTCACGTCTAAAAATATTTATACAGTTAAGAACTCTGTCACTTTGTTGTATTTGTCATTTGCCATTGATTTCTGTTCAAAAAAGCAATAGCTTTTAGAGTGACAAAGTTCTGAACTGTATACATATTTATAGACGTAACTGTAGGTGCTATATTTTTCACCTTGTTTGACAAAACAATGTTTAGTGTGTAATGATACGCGACACAATAGCTTAATTATTTCGTATAAGATCGTTCCGTCTGTACATTGTTCATCCCACGCTGGTGTCAAGGCGAGGTGATTCATACACTTAGTTCAACTTAACATCGGCATCGTTTCGTCTATGCGTAGTTTATTAGGAATTTCTCGTGGTTAATACTTCCGGAGGATTGGGAACCAAGCGGTCTCCAAAAGAAAGGTACCCTTTTAAACCTTCACCTGGCTAGAGTAATGATTTTTAGTATGTTTTTGTGGTGCCAAAGCACTAGGTCTGTACGTTTTGATTTTTAAAAGTTTATCATAGAATAACCTGACGTGCTGTCGTGTGTACTTTCAATAAAACCGCGCTAGTATTCGTTAAAAGTGTTTTTAAACTACCTGCTCGTCAATGGCATATTATGTGTCATGCAAACCTTTCCTAAAGTAAGTCATTTTTCCCACGGGAAATAATGTGATTTGAATTTGGAATGCAACCCATGTAGTCGTGCTTGATCGAGGTTGGTTTCAAAAATGTTAAGATACAATGAGATTTTATTCTGAGTTAAGCTGTATGTTATCATTTTCTTTGCACTGCCTAAAAAGAAAAAAAAAAAAGAAAAACATGAAAACTTTTTACGAAATTCATTTTCACCCGCGCACCAAGAAGGATTTATTTGAATGTCGAACTGACCACTACAACTAGACGACAAAAAATAAATAAAAATAAAAAGTACTTTTTTTATAACAGTCATTGGTTTCAATTGCCTCGCAGAAAGTATAAAAAGTAGAGTATGCATCGCGGGCTTAAAAGTGTATTTGTCTTGGGCGATCTTAAACCCCGGGCCCCTTAAATAGCGCCCGGGACATAATACACTACTTTAAGCCCTTGTTGCATAATCTACTATATATTTCATTTTAGTAAGCGCGTAATGAAAAATATTTTCACATTAGCGACTTCATACAAACCAAAAAAATAATATTTCTGAGTCTAAAATGAATATTTAAACAATCAAAACGTACAGACCTTCTTAGACATTTCAACAAAATATTTATGTAGCTGTAGAGAGTAGGAAAGCGTTACCGCCGTTTGTGTGAAGACAATTGCTTAACATCAGATAAAGATAAGGAGATAAAGCCTCATCCGTTCCGCAGCGGACTATGTCCCGCCTACCTCCTCCATCCCTCGTTCCCGCAGACCCAGATCGGTTCTAACGGACCCTCCTGACAAAATCTCGTCTGACCTGAACCTCCTTTTGGAGGCGACGGAGGACGATGACGCCCCATAAAACCCGACCCCTCAGGTCAACCCCACGCCCTCTTTGGCTGATCGATCCCCCTCAGGGAGTCAGCTCAATTGCTAACAGCACGATCGACGCCCCCTCTGGGTGAATCGGTCGTTTTTCTCGACGCGCAATCGCCTAGGTGAAATGTGACGTCTGCGCCGTCCTCTCCCCTGAGGGAGGGCGGTCGCTTTGTTCGCGACGAAGGTTCGTTGCCTCTCCGGGCACGCAACCAAACTCAAGGCGGTTTTAGTCAGTAGGAGTCTGACATGCCCCCATAGCCGGCTATGGAAAGTCCAATGAGGATTTCCGCCTCCTTCCCCCGCGCAAAGGGGAGGGTGCTCCGAACCCCTCTGGTTGAGAGCGAAAAAAAAAAGAAAAGGAGATCAAGAGATCAAGCTTCTAGTATAGCAAGAAGATTTGCCCGCATTGCGGGAGGTCATATTGTGTTTGATTTCCATTTGAGTCGTTTTTTTCTAGTTTATATTATAGTTTAATTTGTAAATGTAACACTTTCATTACAAGAATTTAAATTTTATTTAAAAGTATTGTATTAAAAATAAAAACAATTAACATTTGCAAACTTTGAATTTCGCATTTTGTTTTAATTGAAGGTTGAATGGCAGATAAAAAGTAGTAAGATACCAAAACGAATACGAATATAGCTTAATCGTGATTTCGTTATTTAGCAAAAGTGATCGAGTGCAATAATTAAAGCAAAAAAACTATTTTTTTTTACAAGCTTACTTATTTTTGATGCCATCTGTAAGTTTGTTGTAACAAAACATGCGGGAAATGTTAATGAAATAATTAATCTTACTAAACTTACACACTTAGTTTTCTAATGATTTATGTATACTCAGATGTTTTAATTAAAAATTAATAATATTATGTTTTATCAAAGACTGAAACATTCTAAAGTAAGATACGATGTGAGAAAATTTTGAAAAATAAAATGTATTAAATGAAATGGGCCTCAGAATTATTTATTGTTTATTATTTATTGCTGAGCATGCTGTATATGTGCATATATTTCTATCAACTAAAGGAACTTAAAAAAAGCTAGGGCACACTAGTAATTATAAGACCATCGGCTGATGGTTATAATAAAATGGCTATTTTTAATGTCTCCTCTGCTGGGGCACAGGCCTTCCTTTTGGGTGAATAAGGAGGATGGGCCATCGTGCGGGCCCAGTGCAAATTGGTGGGTGCTAACGACTGCAAATGCTTAATGTGCCTTCCGAAGCACGGAGGACCTCGAGATACAAAATTTTTGGTCACCCATCCCATGACTGACCCTTGCAAATGTTACTTAACCTCCGCAATCGCTGGGCCAGGCGCTATAGGACTGCGCCACTAAGCTCCTCAATTAATTATAGGACAACGCTTTTATTGTAATAATTGTCATATAGGTCTTGACAAATTATTTTATTTGAACTTATTCAAAACATGTGAAATTGACACTTTGTTTTGAATTTCAGTTGTCTGTCACTGACTATAGTAAAAAAAATTTGATTGTTACAATATATTGTCGAGGGGACTGCCAAAAGTTTTTAGATATACCTACTCAATAATTTGGTACTGACAATTTATAAACCATCGTAAAAAATAGTCATTTAGTGATTTTAGTAAAATGGAAAAAACTTCCTTGAATTCAAATATTTTTTCTTAAAAATGCTCATATTTTTATGAATTTTGAGCCCTTTTATTTAATCCTTCGGCTGGAGTCAAGCATTTTTAACTACTAATTCCGTATTTTTAACTTATTAGTCAGTAGGTTGTCAGTCAGTCTCTTTTGTCAGCGATTTTGGCGTGTGCTCTAGTTGTTAATTGTGAATGACTAAAAATAACTCAAATGTATGATTAAAAAATAGGGCGCCAGATTCTTACGAATATAAACATTTTTAAGAAAAAATATTTGAATTCAAGTACGTTTCATGTTTAAATTTATCAATATACAACATGTTACAAAAATACCCCTAATGCTTTTACTATGGGACCAACTTTGAAATCGCGAAATAAAATCAGCTGTTTCATACAAAAATTTAAATCGAAAATATCAAAATGTAAGAAACAGCTGATTTTTTTTTTCGCAATTTGAGAGTTGGTCACAGACTAAAAGATGTTCAGTTTGATAGCCCTATATACCTAGGACCACGGGCAATAAAAGCCATATGCGACTTTAGGAGTATTTTTGAAAAATGTTGTATAACCAGAATTTTCGACAGTATATAACTCGTCAGTATCAAATTATTGAGTAGTAAAAACTTACTTACTTATTTAAGTATTATTTATGTTTCAGGTCATTGTAAATAATAATAAATAAATAAATAAAAATTTGACAACATCACATACATTGCTCCGATTCCAAAGTAAGTAGCTAAAGCACTTGTGTTATGGAAATCGGAGACAACGGTGGTATCACAAACACCCAGACCTGAGCCAATATAGAAAAGTTCGTTTTCTAAATTGACCCAACCGAGGATCGAACCCGGGACCTCAGAGATGGCGACACCTTGAAAACCGGTGTACAAAGCCACTCGACCAAGGAGGTCGTAGTATTGTAGTATCGTTAACAAAATATCAAATTAAAAACAAACTACAAAACTATTTCAATTAAACTTAACTCTGTTGCATCCTTTCAACTAGATTACGCAGAGCCTTGCCGGAAACATCTTAACAATGGTGTGTCAGGTTTGACTCTTCCTACACAACCTTGACAGTGAACACAAAATGGCTAGCTATATAAACTGCTGAACAGACAGACAGACAACATTCCTTCATCGATAACCGAAGCATCAACATGAAATTGGTTCGTTAAATTTTATCGATCTATTTTGTTGATTGGATTGGTCAATCTGTTAACCTTTGGTGTTGATTTTATAGTGTTTTTGTTTTACTATTGGATCTTATAAGTAACTCAATTCAATATTTAAACTCTTTATTTCTTAAGATAAATAATATTAGAAAAAATACTAGAAAAAATCGACTCACCCGTAGCACCTCAGACGGGTGCTGTACGGTCCCGTCTGAGGTGCTACGGGTGAGTCGATTTTTTCTAGTATTTTTTCTAATATTATTTATCTTAATATAAAAATAGCATTGTGAATGCGAAATATCAAAATTTAATCTTTATTTCTTTATACAACGTGCTACAAAAATAACCCTAATGCTGAATATGGTATATAGGGACCATCAAACTGAACAACTTTTTCTATGGGACCAACTCTGAAATCGCGAGAAAAAAACAGCTGTTTCTTACATTTAGATATTTTCGATTTTAATTTTTGTATGAAACAGCTGATTCTTTTCGCGATTTCAGAGTTGGTCCCATAGTAAAATTTATCAGTTTGATGGTCCCTATGTACCATATTCGGCATTAGGGGTATTTTTGTAACATGTTGTATAGATTTTTTATTCTAATTATTATTTTTATTTATTTCTCTTTTAGTAACATTAAAATAGGAACAAAGTGGTACTTGGTACTTTTTATTACAACTGTGGTCGTTTGAATTGTTATTGAATTTGTTATTGACTTGTGATAAACATTTTTAAAGGTAATAATTTCGTAAGTAGTGAAGTTTAATATTGAACAACAGAACTCTGACCGCTGACTCGGTAGCTCAGCGAAATCAAATCATTTATTTGTACTAATGTCAATCAGAAACCACGATGTAATTTTTTATTTTTCATGCAAAATTCATTGAATTTTTATATTTCATTAAAAAACTGTGTTTCATATATCTGCAAAACTAGTTATTAGATGTTTTAGCACTTACCAAGTAAACACAATATTTATATTAGTTTTTCCCCACTCCAGCTCGTGATCTCTGCCATCCTCGCGGTGGCTACCGCTCTACCCCAATCCCAATATGGACCAGCTCCTTACTACCAGCAGACCAGGGCACGTGCATCGCTGGACAGCAATGCGGCTATCATAAGGTCCACGGCCGAGGTCAACGACCAGGGTTTCCACTACGCATATGATACGGAGAATGGTGAGTTTAGAAATACATAGGCTGCCTAAAGTGTGTGGATGAAGTTGTGCTGCAGTGATGAGGATACCGCTACTACGCTGCGTTCAGACGATACCACACGGCCCGAGCTCAGCCCGAGCTCAGCATGGAATAGCTAGTTGAAACGACACTTCGTCACGTCAGTGGCGCTTGAAAATTGCATGAATATGAACAGTAGCATTGGTTGCTGCTGCTGCCCTGCAAATACCGTTAGTCATTATATCACACTCTTGGACTAAGTTTGGACTAAGATTAACCGTAGTCAGTCTCAGATGTAACTTCAGCAGTTGAGCTCAATGTTGCGACATTTAATACTTTCCAATTGGAATCTTATACTTACTGATCAAACAATATAACAAGACATAATTAGTATTTCAAAGAACTAAGACCCGTACTTATAAACCGCTATCGACGTTGAGAGCTATTTTGATAATACTTGAGATGCTCTTCTTATAGGAACAGCTTCTCAGGCTCTCAACGTTGAGAGTGGTTTATAAATACGGGCCTAAAATTGATTAAACTATTTCTGAAGCAAGCCAAGAGGTACGTACTAAAAAGAAAATGTTTTGTAACAGTATAAGTAATTCTTGAAAGAAAATAAATATGGAAATACGACATCGTAGCAGTGAATGAATCATCTTTTTCGGTGTCTACAGATCAAAAGACATCAACGCGTTACTAGGTATCTAAAATATGTTTTTTTTTAAATTATTTTTGCGCGTACCTATGCTAAAAGTTATAAATTTGTAATATTTTACTTATTTTAATGGTACCTATGTTATTAATTGTTTAGTTTAAATTAATGAAGATAAGTTGGTCATACGTATGTCAATCAAGTAGAGCTTTTTTATCAAATTCAAGATTTCAGTAGGTATTCTATTAATGATTTATTGAAAATGAAATGCAATTTTTCAGACATCAAAAAAGTACACAAATAGAGGATTTAAAAAAAAAATTAGATAGATATTATTTTAGCTATTATAATAAGTTTATACTTTGTTTACTATCTTCGCTACTACATTAAAAAATATAATATAGATATATTGTCATACTGCCATAATAATATGCTCAAATTATAATTCCAGGCATCCACGCAGAAGAATCCGGCCGCGAAGCTGGCGGTATCCAGGCAGCAGGCGCGTACTCCTACACCGGTGACGACGGCCAGGTCTACAGCGTCAGATATACCGCTGACTCCAACGGATTCCAAGCTCAGGGAGCGCATCTGCCGACACCCCCTCCTGTACCTGAGGAAATAGCGCGAGCTCTGCAAGAGAACGCCAGGGATGAGGCTAACGGCATTTTTGATGATGGTTAGTATATGGGTCAGTTATTATACCTTGCTAGAATCAGTGACCCTATGGATTCCAAGCACATTTGCCTGCCCCCTTTCCTGTACAGTCACACGTCTAAAAATATGTATACAGGTTAGAACTATATCACTGTGTTGTTGTTGTCTTTTGTTATTGAATTCTGTTCAAAAAAGTAATAGCCTTTAGAGTGACAAAGTTGTAAATTGTATACATATTAATGGACGTGACTGTACTTACCTGAGAACTTTTCACAACATTTGCTAGAGCTTCCATATTTAATGTATAGTACATATGTATAGTATAAATGTACATTTTACTTACATATGTAATGTATAGTACAAATATTGGTCTCCAACGGATTCCAACGAGGTAGTCTTTGAAATCCGATGAATTCTAAGCGTATGGCAAGCATTCTGCTGTCCCGGGAAAATAACGTCTTTCACATCTAACTAAAATAATAAAGTAAATTATACCTAATTAGATATTGTAGTATAACTATGAAACTGTCCTTCGATAAGAAAAAAATACGGGATTTACCTCCACATATTGCTTTTTACTGTTTTAACCAAACATGATTATTTTGTAATTTTAGGAAGCTACCACGAAGGGAAGTACTCAGATTCCGGCGTAGTCGCAGCCCGTACTTACCAACCAGCCAAATTCGCCTCCTTCGGATCCCAGCCTAGATACTACTAAAATAAACAAATGTGAGCTTAAAACTTATGGATGGTATAGGGATAGTATTTATGTAAACTTATTAATATTTTTAGCACAAGTGTTTGCAAACATCTGCGTTTAAAAAAAAAGTAATAATGTTATAACTCCTTTCAAATATAGCACTGTTTGTAAATTACTGTATCTACAGTTTTATGTTGGTTTTATTAGAAAAAAAAAGTGATTTATGTAAACTTATTAATATTTTTAGCACAAGAGTTTGCCAACATCTGCGTTTTAAAAAAAAAGTACCTAATAATGTTATAGCCTCTTTCAAATATAGCACTGTTTGTAAATTACTATATCTACTGTTTTATCTTGGTTTTATTAGAAAAAAAAGTGATTTAGTAGATAGAAATTCTTCCTTCCATAAGTTTTTCCTAAAAGACTACCAATTGTGAATAGGAGACGTGCCATGACGTTAGATGTTAAGTTTTATAAATTGCGAAATAAACAACAGTCAAATACTTAATAGATTCTTTCAATACCTACAAATTAAGCAATATTATAAAAATGAGCTAAATTGCAATAATAATTTATGAACAGGGGGCTGATTACGTAAGCTGTTGCTAAGAATTCTCGATAGAAATCGATTGAAACCGCAGCTTCATTGCTGCTTTAAGTAAAGTAGTTGTCACACTGGTTCTTACTAAAGCAGCAATGTAACTGCGATTTCTGTCAGAGTTGATTGCAACAAAGTTACATAATCAGGGGGCAGGTCGATATACTCCACTGTTTAGCTTGAAATAATTCAAGGAGTTTTGTTTTCTTGTGCGTCATAGCACTAAGGGCTGTTAATAGTTAAAGAGTGACAACATAATCAACATGAGTGACAGTACTGTCGCGAGGAAGGCGAGTAAATTGATCGAGGGGCGGGGTTTTCTAGCGGCATGCGAGAGGTATAACGGCCGGGGTTCATTGTCGTCTCGCCTCCTGCTTGGTTGTGGCATCCTACTGGGTCGAGAGACACCTTCATCGTAGAAGAGTATTGAGGGTTGCTGGAAGACGTTCCCGTGGCACACCCTACTTCGAGGTTGTGCAGTTGTCGAACCACCGCGCGAAGATGTGCCCTGTCTGCATATATTTGTGAAGCTAGTTTAGACCTGGTGAGAGCGTCGGTCGTTTTCAAAAATTGTTGAATGAAAATTTCGTCAGTCACCACCGCTCCTGCGCGAGCCGCCATTATGTCTAACGTGTAGAAGTATGTTATTGCATCCTCACTCGGATGTTGTTTCCTATTAAAAAAATCTGCGACGGGATTCGTGATGTTCGCGAACTCAGTAATAAATAAATTTCTTAGCTCGGGATAGTCCTTTGCGGTGTTGACGATCTTCTTGTAGAATAATAAGGCAGGGCCCGTACAGAAGGCTCCAATGGCGAGTTTCATCGTTTTCTCGTCGAAACCTTTTACGGCCCCAAATCGTTCGAAGTCCTGCAGGAACTCCTCCACTTCACCTTTTCTTCCATCAAATTTATTTACTTCCATCTCGTTTTCCTTTATTCTTTCTGAAACACAAGCACACAATTACTTTGTTCGACAAGGCGCCTCCACCATGTCGTGAGGAAGGCGAGAAATTATAAAAAATCTTTTCACTTTAAAATGCTTATTTATTTCAAACACACACTGTCACGGCGTAGCCTAGAATGGTCGTCCTCAAAACAAATAGCGAACTGCCGATCGCATTCGAATTAAATTCAAAATCCATTATTCTTTTTTTAGCCTGTAAGAAAATAGTTACAGAACCCAAAAAGTTTGAATATGAGGCTAAGGCCTCACAGTACAAACATCAGTAACACTTAACTACTGTTGATTGTGTTGTCACTCTTTAATTAAAATTTGTATCAAAATATTGTAGAATAATACATTGTTGCAAATGATTTTGTCTTTGATATTCTATCGTTTTTTTTTCAATGTTCAAATATTATATAAAAACAAGGGCTCGATCAGAATTTTGGATTTTTTAAAACTTCCACACAGTTTTCAAGGTAGCAAGTTTAATGTATTATTCACAGCCCTTAGTGCTATCTGACGCACAAAAATCAAAACTCCTTGAATTATTTCCAGGCATTACCTGACTACTGGAATAAGTACTTTTTAGAATTAAAGGTATCAAGTATAGCTTTCTTGAACAAGGTATAGGTATCTACTTTGTAAAAAAAAAGAATTTCACAACAAATTAATATGCAAGAGTAACAAATATAATTAATGAAAAGCAGACATGTCTTGTTATTTTTTATTTCCTTACAAACTGTAATAGAAACATATCAACAGACAAAACCAAGACATCTGTCAAAAATAACACCAATTATTATGCCTTGACAAAAGTTAATCAAAAGACAATGCACCATTAAACGTAATAAGAATAACATAATAATTCTTTACATAACTTATATAACTAACTACAACCACAGAATATAAAGTTGATAGAAAAGCCACTGTAGACGAGCTGTTCAAAACTAAAACTGTGTCACAACCAACCTTTGCGGCGCATCAACTGTTTCTATCGGTCGCTCGCAATAGACTAAAGGAGTTTCGGTGCATGCACCGTAACTTAATGAGCAATTTTTCGGTACTGTACAGCCTGTCTAGTGTAGTATACACATAGAAGTCTTTGCTCGTTACAAATTGCTTTTTTCTGTGCACACATACCATAAACATTACGGACAGGCAATATCAGACCAAACTGGGCTATAGTCAGTACAGATCAGGTCACAATAGCGCTAATAATTTTCAACTTTAAAACCAAAGCTAAATAGTTACCGTTTCAGTTTTGTTTACAGAAAAATACTCGCTTTAGTTTTATTAAAGTCATTGAAGACTAAACCTCGAGCCTAGGATGCCAATCATGGACAATTTAAATGAGAATTGTAAATTAATAGCGACTCGGTAGCATAATTGGTCAGTGCATTGGGCCGGAATCCCAAGGGTGCGGGTTCGAGTCCCGTCTGAGGTGCTACGGGTGAGTCGATTTTTTCTAGTATTTTTTTTAATATTATTTATCTTAATACAAAAGTAGCATTGTGAATGCGAAAAATCTAAATTTAATGAGAATTGTAAAGCTAAACCAAAGGTTTTTAAGTATAATCTGTGCGCGATGAGAAGGGATGAAATGTGTTTGACCGCCGGCCAGCCCCGGGATATCCAAAAACACGGTGTCACGCCTCCGAAGTGAGGGAACTTTCGCTGCAGCAACTTCAAGTAAGATAACGAGTTAACAATTAGTTCAATAATTAAATTAAACTTAACTAATTAGTCAATTTTCGATTTACTTTGACAAGGTTCCATCCCATTCTCATCGCGCGCTCATCTAATAACAAATTAACATTTGGTTTTATCGTTCAGAATAAGCAGCGTAACAAATGATGGAAGTGTTTTCGAACATGGCCAGAGCTTCGCTTCTGTCTAGAACACAGACTATATTATCTGCTACTAGGCTTAACAATTCAAAAAGGCCGATTTTTATTCCGTCGTACTTTCAATTAAGAAGGTGCTATTTGAATTATGGTCAAAGCTAATTATTATGATTATCTTACAGTTCTCATCCTAACAAAAAACATGCAATGTTATTTTGTGTTTCGTGCCGTCTATTGTTTGTTATTTCAGAACTTAAACAATGGCTACCTGATATTATTAGGATGTATTACTTAATGAACAATAGCAAGAAATGTCGAAAAAACTGTATTGCACACAGAATTCTTATTGCATTTTTGAAACAAAGTTTAGATCTTTTTTTTACTAATATGGAAATATTATGAAAAACAGGATAAATATTTTTAAATTTTGAGATTTTAGAATGCACAATGCTATTTTTATATAATACTAAATAATATACTAGAAAAAATACGACTCGCACCAAATCATGTAGCTCAGCGGTCAGAGCATTGGGACGGATATCTAAAGGTCGCGGGTTCGATTCCCGTCCGAGAACATGATCTGGTGAGAGTCGTATTTTTTCTAGTATATTATTTAGTGTAAGGATAAAAATTTTCTTATTTTATATTTAACTGATATCATTGTCAAGTGAACCGTATTAGTATATTTTTTAAAGAATTAAAAACTCTTTTCTAGTTTTTTTGTGTTAACTATGTTTAAGATATCACTAAGAAGCAATAGTTCTGTTATTTAAAGCAACTGAAAACATAATGTCATTTATCATTATGACAATTACACGCTATTATTATAATAACAGTTGGTGAAATTATTAACAACCGGAATTGAATAAAAACATTATGACTGTCACGAACAGATTGCTTATCTAATTGCTATCTTTTTTTCGCTACTAGCAAACATGAATCATAACAATGAATAATCTATGTTTCAAAAAATACCAGCAAAGCAGTAACATAAATTTCTATGCTTGAATTTGAACTCACTGAGTGAAACTGAAAAAGCTTATGCCTAGGGTTTTTATCTAGAAAAACTTTTTTACAAGCAAGAAAAGCTTTTATAATTTTTTTTTTCGAGAAAATAAAATTTCATGCGGAAGATAAATGTTTTTACAGACTGTAATTTAAAGTGAAAATAATCTTAAGTAATTTCTTGTGGATTTGTTTCAGTATAATCTATTCAAAAAGTATTATGAAATAAAAACCAACAGGTTGTTGCATCTGTTTTTACAATATTTAGTCATGTAACTGGTAATTAATTTACCATTTACACTTGCAATATCCCAACACTAGACCACCCTCAGTTTATTCATTGTAAACATACAAAACTTTAAGTTAAGTAACCTGCAAGTTTAAATGACATTTACTTTGATTTATTTATTCAAGTTATGCATGTATGTAAATGTGCCAAAAAAGCCCCAAAATTATCTCTTTTTTATATTTACCAACTCATGTTAGTAAATCTTTAGATTTTTTTTAAACCTAAGATTTATCAATAAACGGTCTTTTACAATAACATATACATAACCTCATATAACAGAAAAGAATGACATGCATTGACACATGCATGCTCTTTCACGGTTGAATAGTTAGTGACAATACCTTGTTCTTCTTCTTCTTTTTTGTTATGGCAATCTACTTTCCTTTTGGAAGTAATTTTTGCCAGTGTCAAGTGTTAAATATGTTATTAATTAATGTGGGTGCATCGCATTTCAATGCTGCTTGGAGCATTTGGCACCAAGTATATCAAGACAGTTTACTCGGTTAGTTCTGCCGAGGAAGCCACCACTTCAATAAAAGTCTCAGCTTCACACAACCAAGATCGCGCCTATTTCAATTATCCCACATATTGTTCTGTTGCGTAGACACTTGTACTATATAATTGCACCAATTTTAAGACACAATATCCACTATGAATCAATTTGAAAGTAATTAAAATAGACACCAAACCGAACTCGACAAAATGGCGCCAAAAACTCCCAATACCTTGTTAGTCAAGTTGAATAAAATATAATGTCATTTCACTAAAGCAGAACGTTGAACGAAACGGAACTGAGTTTTATGAAAAAATTGATTTTAAGCATTTTTTGTCGTATTTACGAGTAGCGTTTTAGATTCGATCAAAAGTTATAACGATATTTATATTGAAATATTGATTTTATTAGTTGTAAGTGATTATATGTTGCACTTTTCAATGAATATAATAGAAAATACACTGTCCAAGCATGTTTTAATATAATTAAAACTAGGAATGAGATCTGAAAACGAACACAGAGTTAAGTACTGCAAGACACGTAAACTGTTAAAAATATAAATACCATAAGCACAATATTCTTAACTTAAAAAAACATTATTATAACTAAATAAAAATAAAAAATTATTGGCGTTGGGCTACTTTAGCGCTTTTATTATCTTGTCGTTCTTATGAATAGATAAAACAGGCAAAAACAAATAAAATAAACACATAAAACAAATAACATAAACAAAAAACTATTTAATAGAAATTATTTTTAACAAGCTTATAGACCTACTTTAACTTTATATGAATAAGATACGGTTAAGTTATACACCGATAAATTATTCCATCGACTTCTCCATGTTAAACCTAATTCTTAAAAAATATTTCACTCAATGCCCTGTCTATTCATCGCTAGCTCTATAGCTAGCTAGTCCTGTCTATTCATCGCTAGCTCTACAAAGAGCAACCCAGTTGTGCAGTCTTGAGACGCATCTCGTTACTTCACACTACATAACGATGCTCTCACACTTGGCTCACGATCAGCTGTTGTTGACCACTGACACTCTGAACTTAAAGCCTCAATATAAAAATAAAGTTTCCTAAGGACAAAACATACCGATGTAAATATTTTTATGCCACTTGGGCACAAAATATTTATAATGTTGTATAATATTGAAATTTAATTTACTAGGTGGAAAGACCTTAAGCTTTTTTGATTGAATAAGGCATTACTTGGCGGAAATCCCAAACCATTGTGAAAAGAGAAATATATGTAGCTTTTTTGCGGGAGTAAGCTACATATATTTCTCTTTTCACAAGACCTTAAGCTATAATCAGTAATTACTTTTTCTTTCCTTTTTCTGGTATTGCTTATACATATATTACATTTTCTGTAGTGTTTTCAGGTTAGATACTAGACAATACGGATGATGTTGACTGAGATAATAAAATTCAAATCAATTAGCTACTCAATAAAACTATCTCCAATCTCAAGAAATGAAAGATAGTTTCAAATATATCGGTAGGAATCAAATGAATATAATATTATTGGATTTTATTTTGTTGAGGCACAGAGCCTTAAAAGGTGGTATCATTAGTGGTCATTCTCTTTTCTTAAAAATCTAATATCCATAAACTAACAGATATGTAATCAAAAATAATTTCATTTCCGAAACCGTATCCGGAACTGGTGTAATATTATTTTTGGTATCCGTATCCAGAATTCCAGATCCGAGTTTTATATCTAACTGAACTAAAAGCACTTTATAATCCGACAAATGTTATGCAGACGAAATTGTTATTAAAATAGTTTAATACGAATATTTTCGGCGTTATGTTGCTCAAGTTCGTACTTTAAGTATCTAAATTCCACGCAAGTGTGACTTCGCACAGTAGTGCGTGTAAGTAATTTTTCGGTATAAAAACGTAACTTTGGAATTTTTTTATTACATTACTGTTCCAATTGTCTTCAGTCGCGGTGATTTACTTGACAAACAAAAATGAAATTGGTACGTAAAAGTTTTGTGTTTAAAAATGTGAAAGATAAGTGATTTAAAAAATTGTGGTGAAAGTTCTTGGTTTAAAAACAATGAAGAGTTTTTCGTTTTAAATACTAAATTATACAATTAGGTATTGTACTGAATTATACGATTAAATATTTGATAGAGCTTGTAAAACCCCGTGTTTAAGGTGACCGTCGACTCGAGAAGAAAAGAAAGAAGTAGGGATTAGTTAACGCTATTTAAAAGACAAATATAATATTTTTTACTCATCCTTTAAGGGCTGATTTTTCAATACTCAGTTAGCAAACACCTATCAGCTTAAATGTTAACCAAATACAATAAAAGTATATTATATATATTATAATTATATTAAATATTAATATTATTGACGACCTTAGTGGTCGAGTGGATTGGTACACCGGTTTTCAAGGTGTCGCCATCACTGAGGTCCCGCGGGTTCGATCCCCGGTTGGGTCAATTTAGAAAACGAACTTTTCTATATTGGCTCCGGTCTGGGTGTTTGTGATACCACCGTTGTCTCTGATTTCCATAACACAAGTGCTTTAGCTACTTACTTTGCAATCGAAACAATATTATGTGATGTTGTCAAATATTATTTCAAATATTATTATATATTATTATTATATTTTGACAACATCACATACATTGTTCCGATTCCAAAGTAAGTAGCTAAAGCACTTGTGTTATGGAAATCAGAGACAATGGTGGTAACACAAACCTAGACCTGAGCCAATATAGAAAAGATCGTTTTTCCATATTGACCCAGCCAGGGATTGAACTCGGGACCTCAGAGATGGCGACACCTTGAAAACTGGCGTGCGAACCACTCTACCACGAAGGTCGGTTCAAAAGAAAGAAACTGTCGCATTTTTTAGAAAAGTAATTCAAAAAAACGTTACAGATAAATGACAAACATTTTCAATTTGGCGGTATAATACGCTATCAAACGGATAAAGCTTTATCTAGGAATTGAAAAATCAGCCCTAAGTAGATTTAATAAAAAAATGCTCATCATCATTTCACCAGCTAACTCCATTTGCTGCCATCATAGCCGCTGCCACCGCTGGCCAAGTCATCAACAACCCAGTAGAAAGCTACGCCAAGTCATCAGAAGTCTACCAATCAGGGCTCGAAAACCAGCAAAGAGGACTCTATTCCACCCAACCACAAACATTCTCAACCCACACAACATTCACAAGCCCATCTCAACCCTTTTCAAGTCAAGCGCATGGCTTCAACAGCCAAACGTTGCCATTTTCAAGTCATGCGCAAGGATTCAGCAACCAGCCACAACAATTTTCAAGTCATGCGCAACCTTTTAATCAACAACAATTTTCAAGCCATGCGCAAGCATATTCTGGACAAATACCAGCATATGCTGGACAGCAGCAATTTGCCGGACATGATTTAGGAAATCAGAGGCAATCCGCTGAGAAATCAGCGAGGATATTGCATTACAGCATGGATAATGATGGACACAATTATCAATACGCTTATGAGACTGAAAATGGTGAGTTATCATCATCATAGTAATTAAGAGATTTTGTGATGTTACACTATCAAAATAAATTTTAATCATTATAATTGATATCACGATCCCGTATTTAGAAGATATCTATCCTATCTGTCCTCTTATTTTCCTATAAATATTATCCAGATTGTGATAAAATCATAAAACTAGTAGCATTTCCACACGTTTATTGACAGTGTAATACCAAACCAATTAATTTAATTCATAAAGACTAAGCTGTAAGCTTAGTAACTGAATATTGACTCTATAATTATAATATCTAAATTAATTAATTTAACATCAGTCAAAGAATTTTAAACTTTATCCCCAGGAATTAAAGCTCAAGAGCAAGGACAGACCAATCACGGCACCCAAGCTGCAGGAGCGTACTCCTACACCGGTGATGATGGCCAGGTGTACACAGTGACGTACACAGCTGACGAGAACGGGTTCAGGGCGCAGGGAGCACACCTCCCTACACCACCACCAGTCCCTGAAGCTATTGCCAGGGCTTTGGAGCAGAACGCTAAGGATGCGGCTAATGGGGTGTTTGATGATGGTAATTTTAAAACTCGACTATATAACGCTCTACCACAAAATACATAATACTTAACTAGTATCGAAGAGAACATTTTGTCACTATTATGAATAAAGTATTTCAATAAATATCTACAGGAGGAACAAAAAACCTATTACGTATAATATGGCGTTACAGTATGACCACGAGGACATGTATATCCTCGTGGCCATACTGGTATGACAAACTAGTATGACCACGAGGAAACGGGGATTTCTTTTGATGCAACGTGAATTTAATTTCAAATAATAATTTTTTTTTTAAATTCTAAGCTGATAACCTCCTCCTCCACGCGTCATGTTCCTCATTACTGAGGGTCGTGATTCCCCCGCTGGGAAGTCAATTTTTCTTTGATGATGCCCCTCCATCGATGTCTGTCCTTAGCGTCATGGAGTGCATCGTGTAGCTTGGTGTTCAGCGTTGGGCGGATTTGGTCAGACCACCTAGTTGGGCTTCGACCTCTCGGTCGTTTGCCATCGATCTTGCCAAGCTGATAACAAGCACTTGCAAATGTCAATATTACTGCTCATAAGAATATTCTAAATTAATCCGAGAAAAACTCTATCGTCTGTGTTTGTTTGTTACATTTTTAGCCCTAGGCCGTTGCATTTATTTTGTAGATCGGATGTTATTATTGTTGTTGTTGAAGGATGCCTTTAGATTGGATAAGATTAGACTAGTGGCTATGTGAGCTGTAGACATCGCATTTATGGCATTTTTGAAATACCTAGCTAAAATTTTTTTTCAAAATAAGTCTACGAGGGGACACAAAATTCCACTCGAACTCAAAACTAGTCGAAAGTATTTAATTTATGATTCAAAAAATTGTTCAGAAATTATTTTAAGGACATTTAACGTTTTTTACTTATCCAGGACAATACAAGCCGCAGCCAACTGCATCAGGTAACGATTACCAACAACTGGACAGCTACCAGCAAAACTCTGGATTCCACTCTTTAAACCAACATCAAGTTCCAATTACAGCACCTGATTATCGTCGCCACTAAGCACAGGAGTACCAAAACATCGCAAAATACCAAAAACAGAGAGGGAATATTCTAGGATATTTGAAAGGATGAAAAAACTAATCAAAAATGTTCTAATATATTAGAAAAGATAAAAAAAAACAAATGGAAATGTTCTAAAACTGGTATTGCATAAAAGTACATAAATATCTGTTGTCATACGTATTTCTGAAACTATGGGATGAGATCGGAATTCAATTAAAAATATATTCATGGATGGATGGAGAACACGATTTGGGATGAATAAAAAAAAGATAACGAGTAGGATGAGACGTCATGGGATGAATTCGGAATAACTCTACTAACCGACAGTTATTGTTTGCTTACTTTTAAAGAAAAAGGAATAGAAATTTTTAAGAGCTTTTTAAAGCTTTTGCACCCTCATCCCAGCTTCTTTATATCCATCTAATCAAAATGTATTATTTTACAAGTTAAAAACTCCTAAAACTAAAATCTGCCAACTCAAAAAAGCAAAATACCTAATTAAAATAAATTAACATTAAAACATTAATGTATGTACTTAAAATCATTTTTGTTTTCGTGTTAACAATTCTAAGTCAACAGTTTTAAGTTCTTTTTAGACCGCAAAATGTGATTGAATAACTTTAACAATAATTATAAGTATTATATCCAAATCATTATCATTATATTATAAATCATTGTTTCTTAATAATGAAGAGCCTTGTACCTGATATGTGTAGCCTATTCAATTGTGAATTTAAAAAAAAATGCTGTATCTTATCTACCATGACTGTTGTAGCTATCAAATTGCAACGAGTAAGCTAAATAATGTTGTAAAAGATATTAAGATGTTTATCTGTAGTCGCTTTTAGTTTTTCAAAATTGTTGTTTTGTTTTTAGGAATAAATATTTTTTATTGTTCATTTTGTTTTTCTTTAATATTTATTATTCTATGGTAGGTATCCATTTTCAAGATCATTGTTGATCATTTTCATCATCATTCCAAAGGAATTTCCAATTTCGACATTCGTATCGTATTTTACTTACGACAATTTTTATTTGAATCGTTTGACGGATCATAGAGTTTCTCT
Organism: Catoptria pinella; assembly: GCA_963556745.1. Taxonomy (NCBI): domain Eukaryota; kingdom Metazoa; phylum Arthropoda; class Insecta; order Lepidoptera; family Crambidae; genus Catoptria; species Catoptria pinella. The sequence goes on along the minus strand of OY750775.1, from coordinate 11,217,261 downwards.
GTACAATTTGTAATACTAATAATTAATGGTCAAGTGGCTTTGTACACCAGTTTTCAAGGTGTCGCCGTCTCTGAGGTCCCGGGTTCGATCCCCGGTTGGGTCAATTTAGTAAACGAAATTTTCTATATTGGCTCAGGTCTGGGTGTTTGTGATACCACCGCTGTCTCTGATTTCCATAACACAAGTGTTTTAGCTACTTACTTTGGAATCGGAGCAATGTATGTGATGTTGTCAAATATTTATTTATTATTTATGTAACAAATGTGCCTAAGTAAAGAAATAGCCAGTATGATAATAAGGCCCACAATATGTGTAATTGCCCTAATTATTTGTTGTTTCTCAAAGAGTGTTCAAGTACTTTTTAATTTATACAATTTTGTAACAGTTCAATGTCATGTTAACTACTTGTTTTAACAAAGTTTTCTAAATTGGTGGTTGACTAATATCTAATGTTAGTCTTTGTGGAAAGAGAAATATATGTAGCTTACTCCCGCAAAAAATATATGCAGGATGCACCGCCCGCCCGCCCGCAAAAAATGCACATGCACACCACAAAAATATCAGTGCACAATACTTGCATTTAGCATGACAGCGACACACCTTGCACCTTCACCAATTAGACTACTCTACACGTGTTTCGCCCCAACCCGGAGCATCCTCAGGAGTTAGATCGTGCGTGAACCAACACCGAACCAACACAATGGTTTGGGACTTCCGCCAAGTAATGCCTGATTCAATCAAATAATGTTAATCTATCGATTTTTTTCAATCTATGGTTTTTAGCTGACTCACCAAAATTAGATAAGTAATTTTTCATGCAACGAAATCAATTTTAGATGATGATGACTTATTTATAAAGTTTACATCGAAAATTATCATGAAGCTGTATTTGAACATACAATATGATAAAATATTTCAAAATGTTTGAAATTACGAACCATAAAGTCGAATCTATGAAAGGTTAACAATCTTCATGATGTGTTCTCTCTAGCGAAGATAGCAAATAACTTCATTTTATTTTTATTTTTTTTATTTATTTTTAATTTCACACATACAATTACCATTACAGGATGTTTTCCCTACGGCAACGTAGCAACACAACATATTATTTAATTATTTTGTTTATAACATATAAAGCCGATCTTGTGAATTCACTCAAATTACATGAAAAAAGGTCGATCATTTCTGCAAGTAGATTCAGTGTGCGCAATGCTCGTGACAAAGGCGACTTGTTCAGTAAATGTGTTCTGCCAGACGGCACCGCTAGCAACCGAGGCTTTCGACGTCTACCGACATAATTATATGGAACACACAAATAAATCGTGACAAGTAACTCCGAGTTATAAAATTTTACATTAATTAAACAAAAGACGTATTTAACTAGTGCGAATTCTCTCCTCACACTTAGCTCATTATAGCCCACCATGCCCAAAATGAACAGAGATTCATCTATGTATAAAGAGTATGTATCTATGTATCTGTATGAATATGCATAACAATTTCATTGCCCACGTCTATTGTAATAGATCGTATCTATGCATTCCGTACAGCCGACGAGAGCTTCGTTGCACTCTGACCCACTGACATTCTACCCACTTTTATGTGTAACTCGCCGCCGGCGCTAATCAGTTAAGCAAGATTAAGTAGTTGGACTAGAAGTTACGTTTTGTAGTGCAATTCTTAAAAGCTTTGTCATTGTTTAAATTAAGGCAGATCGAAAAATATCTGAGCAGATTAAGTGTCATTTAGACACACCTGACTTAAATGGAGTTTTATTAAAAAGTTTTGGATGATTTATTGATTTGAGTAATTTATTAGGTCAGTAAATGATTACTTATTTTAATCATTTGCCATGCACATATTTTTTGAAATTAAATAGAATATACCGTATTTTTTTTAATTTCAATTTGTCTACTTTTATCTACGTACAAAAAAAAACAAAAATAAAATTAATAAACACAGGTGCAAATCAAAAGCCCCGAGTAGAACCCACCAATAAAACCGATACGCCCCAGCAAGGACAACGATTAGCGCAGAGGATGCGGTGCATTCCGATCTCTAGAACATCGCGTTAGTCACACGAGCGAAAAAATCTAGGTCAATTTTTAACCGCCTCTGTGGTCTAGTGGTTCGCCCACCTGTGTAAGACGCAGAAGTCCCGGGTTCGATTTCCAGGAGGGGGGTAAATTTGTACTCGGTTTGGTTGGTGGTAGAGCTTATTTCAAGTCCGCCTGGCTAGCTACCACTATCTACCCTAAGTCTGACGCCATTGCAACAATTTAAATATTTTTGTGTTCCACTAATTAGAGGTAAGATACCCAGTTCCTCAGTAGTGAGGATTTCGGGTGTAGTACGCTTCCACCTTCGGCCTTATCGTCACTTAACATCAGGTGAGGTGAAGGCCAAGCGCTAACCCGTTGTGAATAAATAAAAATAGTTAGACAGTGCACTTGTAAGGTTAGCACCCACTGTCGCAGTAAGAAAGAGAAATGTAGATCATGATCACGACATTCTTGCAGAGAAATGTACACGTGACAGCATATAGAATAAACATGTTGACCTTAACATCCGTCTCTATGCCGCGTGCCGTGCGTAATAAGATTATAAGAAAAAAATAAAAAATGCTGAGTTCAGTAGCAAAAAGTTTAGAATTAAGCCATAAGTAAGTAGGTACCATAGGTACCGTAAAAATTTAAGTACCATAAAGCTTCTTCGGAGTGCACTATGTACTGAAAGATAATTCTCAATTTTGTCATTATTAGATGTATTTCGGTTTAACACGATACTGCAGTGCCTCAACGATGTTCGCAGAGGCGAGGATCGATTGTTTTTATGCAATAATAAGAACTCACTGCTGAATCGTTTTCGTGGCACTTCAGACAGTATCCTGAATGCGCTGGCGCAGTGTTGAGACTCACCCCTGCTGGAATGTTGGCTGCGCCTTCATGCTCCTGCATGCAGGCACATGTAGTTTTGTTTTATTTAAAACTAACATAGGCTAAGACATCATTGTTACTAACAAACTGTGGAATTAATTTTAAAATAAACAAAAAAAAAATTGATGTTTTTTCCAATGGCGGCGCTAGTGTGCAGACTACTCTCTTAACTTTAGGCCAATCACTATCCTGTTGTGAATAAAACTATTCTTCTAATAAACAAATACTTAAGCAGTGGGCGTCTGATATGATGATGAAGATGTGATGAACGAGTTATTGATCTACTTTTGCATGAACTTAAAAATCATGCTAAAATGTCGCTCATGGGTAAAGGTTATTGTAAAGTAGACGATTATCGGAAAGACCGAAATGCGTGGAAATGATGTAACACATAACTTGCTAGTATAAGTCCTTTGTTGTTAATAATCTGTTGTATTGTATTTGGTAACGATATATTTAAGTTTGTAAATATCGTTATTTATAACTGTTAAAGCTGATAAGTTTCTTGCGCCCGTTCTTCTTATCAGTCAAAAAAGTCTAGAACGGGTGGTAGGAAAATATAGACGATTCAAAAGTGCTTAATCACTAACTTTATTTGAATAAAAATATTTTTGATTTTTTACTTTGAGATGTCACAATTATGTTACCAGTTAGAAAGGTGATGATACACCGAGGCTATAAAGAACATGATTAAGTGGACCTCTAATAAAACACTTGTTACTAATTAATAAATCAGTAATAAAAATGGTATATTCTAACATTTATATTGATCTATAAAATTAAGCAGGATTAATATTCTTGTTATTAACAAGAACATTAATCCATCCTAAATCAAATCTACTTAGATGTTAATGAAATTGAATGAAAAAAAATATCGCGGTGTGATTATTAAATTTATTAATTTTGAAGGTGATATTATTATATTTCACTAATGTACATTCGACATAGTATGACTTATGAAACTGTGGACTTCTGTAAATAATAATGTGGCAATCTAATTTTTTCTTCGAGGGTCTATTAATCATTCAAACACTAGTTTTTAGTTAATTTTGAAGAAAAAAACTTTTTTGTATCAGAAACATTTTGGTTTTTAAAGTTTGCCCATAGATTTTTGTTTTGAAAAAATAGACTAGGTTTACTTTTATTTAGGATAAAAATAACAAGCTAGAGTGTTTCAAATTAAAACCTATGAAATTATTATATTTCAACTTTTTCGGGGTCGAAGACAGAGGAAATCGGCTAAATTGATTAATTATGCTAATTTATTATTGCCCCTACAATAAAAAAGTAAGAAATAAAAAAAACTAATGTAAGTAAAAATTTTTTGTAAATTTTGTTGGCATACTTGAAATTAGTTCAAATATTCTGTGGTCACGCGTGGCATTGCAAAACTTAGCACCAACTGGACCGAATTAAAACTGACCATATTTACGTATAATCATCATTAATCATCTCACCAGTACATAAAATCAAATAAGGTCAATAATCACTTAAAATAAACCTTAAAACCTACGCTATAAGGTTTATTTCGTTTTACAAAATAAGCTTCAAATTGCGTTTGAACCGTAAGTTTAACCTGACATTTGCTGTGAAATATCAATCGTAATATCATTTTAAGATCAATTTTGTCCTTTATAAATTTAAAGATTATAAAGATCATGTATAAGACGTGTACGCTGAGTATTTTGTTTGTTTTAAGCAGTGTTTTTCAACCTGTGGGTCACGATCCCCAGGGGTGTCGCGAGACCCTAGACGGGGGTTGCGGGTTAAAGAAAAAGACAAGTGATTGTAGACTGCGTAGTCTTTCAAATCACTAACATTTTGTTTGTTCGTGACCCTAGGGGGACGCCAAACTTTTTTTCTTGTAAAAATTTGCCTTGTTTTTGTTGAAAGAGGTCGCGTATTTGAGAAGGTTGAAATACATTGGTTAGGTTTAAAGGATAGGAACTTCATAGAGCAGAAGCTAATGTAGCAATCGTGAATGATAAGTTACTTTTTTAATGGTCAGTTTTTGTATAGGTGGCAGAAAAGATTATAAAGATCATGTATAAGACGTGTACGCTGAGTATTTTGTTTGTTTTAAGCAGTGTTTTTCAACCTGTGGGTCACGATCCCCAGGGGTGTCGCGAGACCCTAGACGGGGGTTGCGGGTTAAAGAAAAAGGCAAGTGATTGTAGACTGCGTAGTCTTTCAAATCACTAACATTTTGTTTGTTAGTGACCCTAGGGGGACGCCAAACCTTTTTTTCTTGTAAAAATTTGCCTCGTTTTTGTTGAAAGAGGTCGCGTATTTGAGAAGGTTGAAAAACATTGGTTTAAATTAAAGGATAGGAACTTCATAGAGCAGAAGCTAATGTAGCAATCGTGAATGATAAGTTACTTTCTCAGTGGTCAGTTTTTGTAAAGGTGGCACAAAAGTTGCTGGCAGAAAAGTCGAATTTAGTGACGGACAGTCCTTAATCTAAGAAACATTATTGTCACTGCATTTTAAAGAATGTGCTCTCCGAAAACATAATGACAGGCATCCTACCGTAGGCGTAGCCGGCCAAATTTACCCTACGAGGATATTTTTTTTGTTGTTAGCAAATATTTTTATAATATTTAAACTCACTAGAGTAGAATCCATTCAATAAATATAATTATGAGAACATCACATACATTGCTCCGATTCCAAAGTAAGTAGCTAAAGCACTTGTGTTGTGGAAAGCAGAGACAACGGTGGTATTACAAACACCCAGACCTGAGGCAATATAGAAAAGTTCGTTTTCTAAATTGACCCAACCAGGGATCGAACCCGGGACCTCTGAGATGGCGACACCTTGAAAACCGGTGTGCAAAGCCACTCGACCACGGAGCTCGTCTAATTCAAGGCCGGCCATCACCTAAATTACGGAACCCGGACAAGATTTTAAAAAACCCCGGAAATTTGAGTGAACTAAAGAATTTTACCTGGACACACAAAAAAAAACCATAAAATAAAAACTCAACACCCTTTCCACAAATAGTAAGTGTCCGGGTAAAACCGGACAAAAACAAAACCGGATAAAAAACAGGTAAAACTGGGTAGTGTCCAGACATCATTTGTGGAAAAATTTTTGTATTTCAGATGTATTATTTGTTGTATTTAAGAAACCCGCCCGGACGCCCTACAAACTAGGACAAATCCGGGCTAAACCCGTACGGATGGCAGCCATAGCTAAGCAGGACCCGATTAAGTGGAGGTCCTTTCCAAGAGCCCTATGTCCCCGCTGAGGGTTAAGAGTATATCATCATCATCAGCACATTACTTAGATTTCACGTACCACATGTGATCAAGATCAATGTCATTAGTTTCAATGCTCCAATAAATACTGATACATTAGTTCAAATATGTAATTATATTGTAACAATTGCTATCATAGTTCAATAAAGGTCACAAAATGTTATGAACACCGAACAATGAAGGCGACCTTCAAGTAATACAGGGGATAAGCAGAAACATCAAGCACTTAGCATCACTTAGAAAGGTCGAATTCTTTTGTCTTATTTTTAGGGTTCTATAAATAATTTTTCTAGCCTAGTAGTGGAAGTCGTGGCTGTCGTGGCACTGCTAAGTATAGGCCCAATGAGACACTAAGGCTGGATGGGATCACGGGAGGCGGTCGTGGAGGGAGCCGCTACGTTGAATGTTGCGATCTCCTGATGGTGAGCCCCACATTTCGAACCTCCTGCTCACCAGTGTGGGTGCATAAATGCATTATTGTCGGCATACAAAAAAAACGCTACCTTCGCTAGTCATCGGTCTGCCTTATAAGGGTCCTACCAACGTAGCATCATCCAATGCGTAGTCGCAATTCCAGAACATTTTCGAAAACCTGAAAACCAATCATTGACAACACAGCGTGATCAATTATTGTCCGTGATACTGCCTAAGATTGGTGTCATTTGACTGCATTATTTTGTGATGTAGAGTAGAGTATACCCGGGGTATTCTTGCCGGTTCTTCTCGTTACAAGGTCTCCCGCTTAGGGTTTGCGAACCGATGGCGTAGCTTCTTTGACATTCACAAGTGCTTGTAACAGCCTAGACTGAATAAATGAGTTTTGAATTTTGAATTTTGAATTTTGGTACAATTAGTTTGTAAAAATACCGGTGTGCTCTCGTGTGTTGTGAATTCTTCATGTGAGTGAAGGTTTTGCACTCATTTGATTTCCTTTCTGATTTCTGGATAGAACTAGTCCAAAGGCATTTATTACCGCACAGGTACCATTTTTTGTCGCAAAATGATTCAGTTTAAGTTTTTTCTACCTACGCTGGGTGATGGAGACTTTTTATTTGGGGTCGGTGCAGTGCGTCCTTCGTGCGACCAATCTTTGACATCGTTTAATAATTAAGTTAAACTCTAATTGCGATGCGCTAATTAACTATGTGCGACCGAAACCACAGCATTAAGGAAAACATTATTTTTTTAACTTTTAAATTTTGAGATTTAAGCATTCACAATGCTATTTTATATAATACCAAATAATATACTAGAAAAAATACGACTCGCACCAGATCATGTTCTCGGAAGGGAATCGAACCCGCGACCTTTAAATATCCGGTCCAATGCTCTGACCACTGAGCTACCGAGTCACTAGTTTACAAGTGATTCGGTAGCTCAGTGGTCAGAGCATTGGACCGGATATCCAAAGGTCGCGGGTTCGATTCCCGGCCGAGAACATGATCTGGTGCGAGTCGTATTTTTTCTAGTATATTATTTGGTATTAAAACATTATTTTTTTGTTCAAACATTAGTTTATTTCCCACTTGTCCGTTTCCAAAGGTTAGAATTCCAAGGTCAAGGGATGAACTAAAGGTCTCTAATTATTATATTGCTATCGGAGAGCGGAGATCAAATCCGTTTGTCCATTTGTATTGTCGGAGTAAATCGTTGCTATAAAGTTAAGTTAGATAAGGACGGCGAGATGCTGAGAGAGACACTTGAGATTTATGTAAGTGGCATGGATAATGAGGGCTTTTCAAAATGACAAAAAACTGTAGGCTCGATAGATGGCGTTGATAAACAGGCAAGTGTCAACTGTAGGAAAAAGAAATGTGTAACAATTCACATGTATTACCGCTAACAACCATCGAACGCTAAGGAATGAAAATGACTTTTTTTTAAGCACTAGCTGTTTATTTTTTAAGGCCAATTTTGACACTTCACTTGTCCATCAAAGTCATTTAGGGAGGCAAATAGGTTATATTTCATTTTGATAAGCCCTCATTGATAAAACCCTGCCATAGACTTAATTCACGGGCTAATTCAATTAATAGACTTGATTCAACTGCAATTTTTCAGTATAGTTTATGCACCTAGATGAATAAATATAGGTACTTATAGTAGATTTGATTCATCTTTATTTTAAATTGTAAGAGAGTTTAAAACTGATTTTTTTTTTAATAGAGAGAGTTTAAAGATGATTTTTTTTAATAGCCCTGCGTGCCGTTGACTATTGGTACATCCCTTAACTACAACTTTAAAATTTTTCTTTCTTTTTGTTTAAAGTCTAATTTAAGTAGTAGAAAATTCAAACTATCTACCTTACATTTTATTTGAGTTCACTCTTGATTGAAATGTTTTTGTTGTGGAAACTGTTTTGATTTTTGGAAAATTCATTAATTATAGTTTTAAGGTAATACTGTATGCTGTTGATTGCCTTAATCGAATAAATAAATATTACCGTGTGGCGTCCGGCAGAGTAGAACCTTTACACTTATTGGTGTCGTAAAGGCTATTTAATAGCTAACTAAGAGTTTGTAAATCTAATACTTCCGACCAGAATATGTGCAACGGTGTTTTTTTGATTAAAACAGTCCAACATTGCTGTGTATAACGCACCTTTTTTCTAAATCTGTGACGTTTGATGTCGGCGTTTTTCTTTGTGTGTTTTTGGTTGTCAGTTTAAAAATCTATTTTAATTTGTCCTTTGAAAGTACTATTTTGTTGCCTTTTTGCTATAATATTATAACACATTTATTTCCATTAAGTAGCCGTCTTTTAATTAACCAGTATATTAATCAGTCCATCATTCACAATTGCAATCTTCAACTCACCTCATTGGAAGATTAAATGCATCCAGCATCCCCCCACGGCCTGTGGATTCTTAGTAGGCTGGTATGATGATGATATTTAAACCGCAGTTTTATAGTAAATAAGTAAATAAAAATAACAACAAAACTACCCTTACACCACACTAGCTATTATTAGGTACTTAAAAGTCTAAAATACTACCCATATTAAAATTATTGCTTATCAAATATGTTCACTCTTGTATTAGTGTCAAGTACGTCATTATTTTTATATTAATAATATTAATAAAAATGTATATAGGTATTAAATATTTGACAACATCACATACATTGCTCTGATTCCAAAGTAAGTAGCTAAAGCACTTGTGTTATTGAAATCAGAGACAACGGTGGTATCACAAACACCCAGACCTGAGCCAATATAGAAAAGTTCGTTTTCTTAATTGACCCAAGCGGGGATCGAACCCGGGACCTCAGAGATGGCGACATTTTGAAAACTGGTGTACAAAGCCACTCGACCACGGATGTGGTCGTCATTAATAAAAGTATGAATGTAAAATTTTCTTCCTCAGAGAAGTAGGACTATACAGAAAGTAATTTTACTGGCTTCAACGGATGAAATAAATAACGATGTTGATTAATATCCCAATAGAATGAGAAATTACCAAAAACTGAGACAATAGCTTGAAAAAGATTTAACGCAAAGAGATCGTAACAAAATCGTATTACGCAAAAAAAATCTAAGTCCAATCTTCACATATTTATTGGGGATAAAGAAGGCTCATTACGAACTAGAATGAATTTTGTAACAGCCTAGAGAGGTATATATATGTGAGGGAAGGTCTGTTTGATCACTCGTTGATTCAACTCCGACCTCACAACACACAATGATGAAACTGGTGAGATTTTTTTCAAATGATCCTATCATAAGCCTGGAGCGTTGCGCAAGAGTGATATATAGATTTTTGAGATTGCAGCTTTTGGAATAGATAGGCGTTCGATATTTGAAATACTGGTTTAACCTCCTTTTTGCGACATTTCTTTTCGCAGTAGAGATGACATTTTATTTTTTATTGCTTTAATAATGGTATGGGATACTTTTCGATTATGCAATATTATGATTTGTTTCTTAATTTATACTTTTAAATAGATATACCTAAAAGTCATAAATAATAATTTGTTTACAGAGACTTTTTAAATTAGAAAAAACTATATTATTTTATTTTTTTTATTCCATTTTTAACTAATACTTTCAACAGGTTGCATGACTAACATTAAGGTTGTCAGTCGGGTAAATGATCCGTGGGTATAATTTACATAATTTGAGAACAATAGGACGTTGTAGGTGTCTCAATGACAACTTCAGCACGCAAATATTTGGGAATCTTTGGCTTTTTTGCAATTGTCTGTTACATTGTTTTAACTTTTACATTTCTTCATACTAATATTTTCTTTTTTCTAATATTAGCTTTACTTCCGCAATCATGAAATATATAGCGCCATTTTTTTATAATTTGACAATTAATGCAACAATAGTGAATCATTAAATACTCCGAAATATGTTTCATGTTTGAATCCTAATAGAAGCTGGTGTGCAATGAGCTTTATTTGTTCCAGTGTCAAATGTTTATAACAATATATTTTTGTTTCCACATGCTATGAAGGCGAGGTTTTAATCAAACGGATATACACTTAGCTTTAACTTAACTGAAGATATTAATCCTTAAGTGAATATCCAAAGGAATCCTCAAGTGTCCAACCAATATCATCAAAACATCATCATCAGCCATACTGCTGGGGCACATGCCTTCCTTATGGATGGATAATGATGCTGAACCAAAACTTACTACGGGAGCCCAATGCAGATAGATTGGTGTTAACCGGGGCTAACGTCTTGACGTGCCTTTTGGAGCACAGACGAGATAGAGATGATAAATTTTGTTCACTCATCCCATGACCGACCCTTGCGGAAGCTGATTAGCTGCCTCAATACTAACTTAGAGTTTCACCAACTAAACACACATGTGTTTAAGCTCTTGTGTCGAGCCTTTTGGAGCTCAGAGGAGATTGAGATGATAAATTTTGGTCACTTATCCCATGACCAACCCTTGCGGAAGCTGCTTAGCTGCCTCAATACTAACTTAGAGTTTCACCAACTGAACACACGTGTTTAGGCTCTTGTGTCGAGTTGGTAAAAAACCCAATCAAAGAGCGAATGTGCTAATAATACTCTTCATATTTTTTTTTTCAACCCTTTTTTGCGTTCAATGTGTTTACGGCTCAAGAGGCCTAGAAATAGATGGTTACTAAATATAATTTTTGATAATTTATATTTTTTAGTTCCTGATCTCCGCCTTCTTTGGCTTCGCGGCTGCCGGCTACGCCGCCTACCCTGAGCAGTCGAACCGCCCCCAGGCCTCGTTCGAGAAGAACGCCAGGATCCTGTCTCTGGACTCGGACGTGAAAGAAGACTCCTTCAGATACAACTATGAGACTGAGAACGGGATCAAGGCTGAGGAGCAAGGACATGAGGTGAGTTGGAAGTGTGATTGTTTTATTTATAGTATTGTTGGAGTACTTCAAGAGTATAATTAGAAATACAACACTTTTTACGGCTTACAGCGCGTATATTATTAATTCAAGTGCTATTTTAGAATTATTTAGTTATCACATCCCGTGACCACGGCCCCTGGAAAGGTGTCAAAACGTCGGGGAATCAAAAAACTAATAAATCCAAAGTAAAAAAACTTAAATAATTCTAAAATAACACCTGAATTAATAATATAGCGCTGTAATCCGTAAAAAGTGATTTATTTCGAAAATCGCGGAAATCTTAGAAGTGTTTAAGATAGCATTACCATGAGCAAATTAAACCGAAAATCTTTGACGCTTTATACTTAATTAGTTGTTGTATTACGTAGCGAGTATGACTTTCCTAATAAACTACTAAGTTTGACATTAAAAAGAAAGTGACCGCTGTCGATGTTTATTAAGATATTTTACTGATTCGCCATCGAATCCATTTCCAACGTTGTTTCCAAAATACTTATAACATACCTAATGAATTTCATAAAAAAAAACCATCACGTATTTCTGTAAGATAAACACGCTTAAACTTACGAGGAACACGCTTAAAGGCCAAAAATTCTATTCAAATGTGTCAGAATATTAAAAAAACAGTGGTCACTTTTCGCAAGAAAAAAAACATTAAACCAAACGACAGGCTAGAAAGTATTGTTTGAGTGATAAAAAATACCACAAAGCTTCTTCGGAGTGCATTACAGAAAGATAGTTCACAATTTCTTGTTTATTTAAACACTATGATTCCTTTTCCAATGATAGCGCTAGTGTGCAGACTACGCGCTGTTAAGTACAAACACAGTCAACACACTAAAATGCCGTTGTTACACGTACTATAAGTGACAGTTGTGCCTATGTTATACAATAATAATAATGACATCTTATTAATATTTCAATTGATGCTACTATCGATTTACCCGCTCGAGTCACGATATATAACTATGAATGACGAGTTTATTCGTAATCTCACGTTTACCTATGGTTACAAATATTATGCAAATAGGTTTTTGATAGATCACGCTATTTCTGTGAGAAACTTTCAATATTATGTATAAAACAATGGAAAGATGACTTTTCCTGTTTTAATCGCCTACTTGAAGTAGAAAAATCGTCGCAACTATTACATCACGTATGTATAAGTCACGGTCGAAACTTAACTAACTTACTTATGAGGATTTGAGTAAGTTATTTTTAATCAAATTAGGAAGATTAACTTAACAATAAACTATATTCCCGAAACAATAACGACACAATAATGACTAACTTTCGCAACATTTATTGCACATAAATTTAGCTAACAAGAAAGTGTCAAAAGAGTATTTATTAAATCTGACTTTATTGTATGTGTCTATGTGTCTGTATAGTATTTGACCTATTAGATGTCAAGATATGGTCCGGACCAAGCACACCTTTATTCGAAAGGGCAGTGACCAGCATAAAGGTCGGGTTACGCAAAATCCTTGCAAGAGATGATCTGTTATATTAGTATTACTGCTCTTGAAATGACAGAACGACCTTATGGTACTTGAATGAGTTACTTGGTTTTTAATGTGTCATTGTTACATTAGGCGCTATTGACGTTTTAATGTATTTTTTATTAGTAGTTATGGATGTCCTTAGCATTTTTTTTTCTGAATTAATTTAATTCAATAACAACACATGTAAAGTATTGTTTTTTTTTATTAATACTTCCTAAAAACCTATTGATCTGGTAGCAAGTATTTATTTTGAAAATATACTAATTATAGGAAAATAATAGAAATTAAATGTCAATTTACTATCTATTAAATTGTAGGGTTTCAGTAACCTATATACATGCAAATTTTTCCAGTAGTTATGTACATCAATCTAATCTAATCAATTCATCACAATTTCAAAAGCATCAAAATAGAAAGTTAGGCACAGTATTCAATTTAACCTATACAGAAAATAGAATCTAATATTAATTTATGTTGAACCTTTACATAAACTAACTATGATGAATTACAAAATAACTTATGAAGTTGACAGCTACGTAATGTATGTTGCTCATAGGTTAAGACTTCATGTCAAAAATGACATTTCTGGCACTGGCGGATATTAGGAAATTATGATATTTTAATTCTTGTGACCTGTTACAGTGATACAATAATTGCGTATTTGTAAGCTTGATGTTATGACTGGTTTAAATTATTCCAGAAGCATTCCAGCGTTCAAAACAGACGCTGGAGTACCACTGGAATAAAATTATGGTAAACTGGTATTTGACAGAAGTACCTATCTGATACATTGCTACTTCGTTTTAGCACAACTAAAAACTTACCGAAGAAAAGTAGCAATGTATTTGTAATTGCATTCAGAACGATTACGATAGCAATGTAAGTAAGCCGATGGAGCCCCGGGACTGGAATTCACCGAAAAGTACTTACCAAATTCTAACAATATTTTTAAAGTCTGATTTTCGGCTGCTTTTGTTATAATACTATGTATTATTTATTACAATTTGGAAATAGAGTATTTTTTTCATTTAATTAAATTTTAACTTAAAGCAAAGAAATTAATAGGAATTGTCGAATTGAAATAAAAAAAAAAATATTTAATCACAGACATGGTTACATAGACATATGTTATCATTGTAGATATAACCTACAGCATAAGAAATTAAGAAAATCAATGCTTTACATCAGATTCGTAAATTTTAATTGAAGTTATACTAGCGACCGACTGCGACTTCGTCTGCGTGGTCTTTCTCTATATCCCATGGGAACAGTAATTTTTCGGGAAAGGTACTCTGTGCCCTTCTGACAACGTGAATGCAAAATTTTGATAACGTTCGTTTGAGAAGTTAAGACGTGAAGGCATAACAAACAAACAAATAAACAAACAAACTTACTTTCGGATTTATAATATTAGTAAGGATAAGGATTGGTAAGAATTAAGTGGTATTAGTTTATAAATAAAGAATTTGCGGAATATAATTAATAATAAATATTATAAATTTTTGACAACATCACATACATCGCTCTGATTCCAAAGTAAGCAGCTTAAGCAATTGTGTTATGGAAATCAGAGACAACGGTGGTATCACAAACACCCAGACCTGAACCAATATAGAAAAGTTCGTTTTCTAAATTGATCCAACCGGGGATCGAACCCGGGACCTCAGAGATGGCGACACCTCGAAAACCGGTGTACAAAGCCACTCGACTACAGAGGTCGTCAAAGTATATAAATAATCTGTTTAAAGATTTATTTTAGACACTAATCATAGCTCTGCAGATGTTCAATGACTACACCTAATGATAACTTGCAACGTAAATTGAATTTATAACCTTTAACTTTTATGCAATTACCAACGACTATATTAATTGAGATTATAAATTGAGATATTCCTGCAAACAGCCCCCTTATTACGTAACTCTGTTGCTAACAGTCTCGATTGAAATCGATTGAAACCGCAGTTACATTGCTGTTTAAGTAAGATAGTTGTCACATTGGTTCTTACTAAAGCAGCAATGTAACTGCGATTTCTGTCAGAGTTGATTGCAACAAAGTTACATAATCAGGGGGCTGATATTATAAGTACTAATTTTATGGAATTACTAAAAACTTTTTTAATAACAAAAGCGTACTTACTTATAAGCTTTTTTATAATAGATCTGCTGAGATTTATGAAAAAAGTTTGTAACAAGTTGACGAACTTTAATTTTGTTTTAAACTAGCTGTAACATAAAACATAAAACATTTTTTATTATGCCAGAATGTGGTAGGTACAGATGGAGTTCTTAATTCTAAAAAGATATTGCACAACACACATTCACCCATTTTTGGGTATGCAAAATACATTTTAACCTATAGCTAATCCGGGATCAGGATAAACTGTTTCTGCATGTCATAATTCAAACCAAAATGAAAGTTCGTCAACCGATAACACTATAGCAGATTCCAAATTCAAACTGCCTAACATTTTTAATTCTGGATAAGAAAAAACAAAAAAGATCGTAACAAACTAATTTAAATTCCAGGCTGACGGCATCGAGGCTCAAGGTGGCTTCCAATACACCGGAGATGACGGCCAGGTCTACTCCATCAGCTACGCTGCTGGCCAGGGGGGCTTCCAACCGCAGGGTGCCCACCTCCCCGTCGCACCCCCCACCCCAGAGGCCATCCTGAAGGCTTTGGAGCAGAACGCCGCCGATGAAGCCGCTGGCATCATTGATGATGGTAAGTAAAGTTTTGCAAGCATTAAATAGGTATTTTAAATTCATCAACGCCCGAGCGGACGCATGCGGCCGGATAACAATGGAATATATATTGTCTCATTTTCCGGGCGTTGAAGGGTTAAACACTAGAATAAACCAGATTCGACGGCCAGATCTTTTTTTATCAGCTACGGCACCGGCCACCACCAAATATCTCCATTTATTTTCAATTGCGCTATCATTCTTTCTAAATCTTGCGTTTCCGATTCATGTGAAATCATACAAGGCTTAAATATAATATTGCAACGCACAAAACCCATAAAGCAAAAAAAAGTGTAAAAGACGCTCCCACGATCGCAAAACAGATTAACGTAAAACTGTGAAGAAATATTTTGAATCCGAAACAAAATACCCACTTTTCATACGTAATAGTATAGCTATACCTTAATCATTTTCAATTATCAGATACACCGCCTTTAATGGATAACTAATAATTTATACTTAATACGCCTGGGAATGGACTTTACAGTTAAGATTGCAGTATGATTGCACTGCTATTTGAAGGGGCGGCGTGTACTGTACTGATTTTATCTCGAATGTATATATTACCGGACAAACCCGGGGGTTAATTGACAGTTGAATCTGACACATTGCTGCATTTCTTTGGTAAGTTTTTATTTGTGCCAAAAAGAAGCATCAATGTGTTTCATCCTGAAAGCGATTGCGATAGATTTTGAAATTAGACAATAGAAAGGCTGATTTTCAGGACATACTAGTTTGGCCTAGTCTAAGCTAGTTCTTGCTATACGCGATAGGATTAACTGGTATAGCCTAGACCAAACTAGTTTGTCCTAAGTTCGATAGGATAAACCTGTTTAGCTGCAAGAAAAAACTTTTAATACACTAAGTAGGTTAGGTTATGTTCTTCTAATGCACTAGAAAGGTTGGGTTAGTTTTGTGCTCTGACCACTCGCAGCGGAGCTCCATTATGCTTATATCAGTATCAACTAGTTTGGCCTAGCCTAAACTCGTTTATCCTATCGGGCTAAGGACAAACTATATGGTTTGGTCTAGGCTATACCAGTTAATCCCATCGCGTATAGAAAGAAGTAGTTTGTACTGAAATCGGGGTTGGCCGGTAATATATACATACCTATCTTTAAAATGATATCGTGTAATTATTATGATGACATCTTTTATAATCTTGAAATCCATCTCATCTCGTTAGTATTATTAAATTTTGATCGAAGTGATTTAATTGGTTCACCTCTCAGCTATACTTAATTTGTGTCAATGCTAAAGATGAATTAGTATTCACTCTTGCCTGCTCAACTTAATATTATGAAATGTAAAATGTGGCGTTCATTGAAATATTGCCTTATATTTATCCACCGTTGTCTACTTATTGAAGGAAATGCAATGCATTGTGTTAATTATTTCAGTTTTAAAAACTGTATCACCTTTTACTACTGCCTTAGTTTTTTTTTGTTTCAATGTTATTGTATTATTTT